>CM053269.1:38162279-38811812 GCA_028583415.1 Protea cynaroides | reverse complement strand
GTACGGCTTCGGGATTGGTCGAACCAATCACATTAATTTTAATCCCTTGGTCGGATTAATTTTTCATTACATAAATCAGATCTATGGCATTAAAACACGTGGTTGTAATGGTTGTGATGACTGATCAATGGTGTAAGAGATGATGGGATCAAGTGGTTGTGATGTGAGTCATGTGGTTGTGATGTGAATCATGTGGTAATGGGATCATGTGATTGTGATGTGAATCATGTGATGATGGGATCAATGGGATCAGATTTAATCATAATCATTCAAAAATCAATGGGATCAGATTTAACTAAAATCAAATTAATCATGATCAAGATTGAATTTAACATCAATGGACCAGATCTGATTAAAATAATATACATGGTATCAAAGATTAAATACAAAAATGTACACAATATACATATACCAATCAAGAAACATGCAAAAATCAAGAATAAAACAAATGAAACAAAATTGTGCACGCTGATTACATATAAACCGAGAAGAAGAAGAGTAACTAACCTGGTTCGAGGAGTCGACGATGGCCGTCGTATGACGTCGCGAGATGATTGAAGGTTTGTCGACGATGGCTGCTCCTTCAAATCTTCTTTTTTTTTTCTACTTCTTTTTTTTTCTTGTACTAGCAGTAGTGATGCTGCTCACTGCTGCTCCTCCTTCTTCCAAGGCAGCGGCGGTAGTGCCGTTGCTTTCTTCTTCTTCCTCTTCTGCCTCTTTGTTTTTTTCTTTTTTTTTTTCACTCCATGGACCAGCAGCAGAGCTGCTGCTCCCTTTTTCCTCCTCGGCAGCGATGGCAGTGCCGCTGTCTTCTTCTCCTTCTGCTTCTTTTTTTTTTTTTTTCTTTGGAACAGCAGCAGAGCTGCTCCTTCTTCTCTTCTTTCTTCTCCCTTCTCTCCTTTTCTCCCCTTTCTTTTTCTTTCCTGGCTTCTCTCGGCCAGCCTCCTTCCTCTTCCTCCTTTTTCTGGTTTGGTGGTCTGGGGGGGGGGGGGGGTTTATAGGAGGAGATGCAAAAACAGGGGTGGCTACGGTTGGGGTTTAATGGGAGATGGAGCGGGTTGGAGTGGGACTCGATGCAGATTGGTGGCTCAAGGAAGATCAGTGGCTGGTGTGGTGCTCCAAGGAGATGGATGTTAGCAGTTCAGGTTTATGAGGGATGGAGGCTAGGTGAGGTGTCGATCAAAGGAGAGGAGGCTGGTGGAGTGGGTACTGTGAACAGTTGGGATGGAGGGGGCTCGATGGTTTTTTTTTTTTTTTTGCTGGATGCAGGTGTTGGGTTGCAGCATGGTTGGGCTCAAGGAGAGGAGGAGGTGGCGGTGAGGTGTCGATCAAAGGAGAGGAGGCTGGTGGAGTGGGTACTGTAGTGGGTTATGGGAAAGGTGGAGGTGGCGGTACCTCCATCTTTCCCTCCACCGATCTTCCCTTTTTTTCGGTTCTTTTCCATCCTCTCTCTCTCTCTCTCTTCCTCCCTCTCTCTCTTCCTCTCTTTGTCTCTCTCTCTCTCTCCGGCTTTCTCTCTTCCTCTCTCTTTCTTAGTTATTGAATCAAATCCCACCCAATTCATATATAAAATAATATAATATATATGAACATATATAATATAATATATATAAGAGAAACATATATAATATATATATCATATAAATATACATATAAGTATATAATGCACATGGATTAACTTGACTCGGTCCAGACCGGTCTAGGCTGGGTAAGGCCGGACTGGTTGAGTTCGACGGGATTGGACTAAATTGGGCTTGAGTTGGGTTGGGCTGAGTAAGAATGGACTGGATCGATTTCTCTCTCTATTATGGATCCTCTCAGCTTGCAATTCCGCATGAAAAATTTCGACGGCTTCTGTCTTAGATCTTCCACGTCCACTTTGAAGAGGACGGACAAAGGAGCACACTGGTGCTCGAATCGGCTGATTCGGACGTCAGATGAACAAAATATGAAGAATTGAAGCTTTGACGATAATTCGGCCAACAACTTTGCATGGGACCCGCTGGCAGCTTCTGCCCAAAATTCTTTACATCCACTTTGAAGAAGACAGACAATGGAGCACAGTGGCACTAGAATCGTCTGATTCGAACTTCGGATGATCAAGATATGAAGAATTGGAGTTTCGACGATAATCCTACTGGCAACTTTGCATGGGACCCGCTGGCGGCTTCTGCCCAAAATTCTTTACGTCCATTTTGAAGAGGACAGACAATGGAGCACAGTGGCGCTTGAATCGTCGGATTTGGATGTCGGACGATCAAGATATGGTCGAATGAAGTCCGATCGATTTTAATCATGATAATTTGCCCAATAAATCCTTAATTTATGATAATTTACAAAAAAGCCCTTGGATTTAATAAGCCAATTTCACTCTGACTAAAATCGTGACATCTTCTTCGTTTGATATCGGAATTGAGTGATTCTGGTATCATTTCAAAGGTATTTTCATAACCTTGTTGTAGGACCGCCAACATCAGCTTTGAAATCACTGCTTAGCGTCCAAACCTTGAATTGACCCGCAACCCTTCTGGATATGCCCACCAAGACTCTTGTACATTGGGGACACTCTGGCTCAGCCCATAACACCATAGAAAGCACAGAGGAATTGATCAACTATTGGTTTGAGAGAGTTTCACTCGCCTCCCCTGTACTTTCCAAATTTTCATCCCCCTCCGTTCTCTTATTGCCTATACACCAATAAAGTTATGTTTGGTTGGGGATGGCGAAAATGGGGTGCTTACAGTAGGCCAGTGACGAAATCCATTGTGATACAATCCCACTTCCATACTGGCTCCGGTAGTGGTTGTAGCAAACATGTGGGTCTCTACCTTTCAGCTTTAACTTGCTGGCAATTCAGACATTGGAATACGAACCGAGCTACATCCGCTTTCATATCCCTCCACCAATATAATCTTTTTAAATCATGGTACATCTTAGTGCTTTCTGGATGTACCGAATATGGGGTGTAATGAGCTTCTGTCATAACTCGATCTCTGATATTTGAGTTCTCACTCTCAGGAATACATAATCGTCCACGATACCTGAGTACATTGTCTGAAATCAAGGTAAAGTCATGATTGCTTTTACTCTTCGCCAGATCTTCTTGCATAGTCTTGTGGTGTGGATCCTGTAGGATTGCTACTTTGACCTCATCTATTAGGTCCGATGAGATTTTCAAGGCTACGAACATCAACGTGAACTTATGAATTAAGTCCTGTTCCACTGGATCTCCTGCAGTCTCTAATATAAACTCTTCATCATTCTCTATTGAGCTTGAGGCTGCAGCACACAATGCAACATTTGTACTAGGTCCTATCTCAGGTTTCGATGCCCACTTTCAGCTTAAGGAATCAGCCACAACATTTTCCTTACCTGGATGGTACTGGATGTCACAATCATAATCTTTCAATAATTCCATCCATCTCCTCTGTCACATATTCAGGTCCTTCTGAGTGAAAAGGTAAGTTAAGCTCTTGTGATCCGATTTAATTTGAAACTTTTCACCGTAAAGGTAGGGTCTCCAAGTCTTGATTGCGTGAATTACTGCTGCTAATTCCAGATCATGCGTAGGATAGTTCTTCTCATGCTCTTTCAACTGTCTTGATGCGTAGGCAATCACCTGTTCTTCTTGCGTTAACACACATCCAAGACATAACCCTGAGGCATCCATATATAAGGTAAACGGCAAGCCTGGTGCCGGGATGGTCAAGATAGGTGCAGAGACTAGTCTTGACTTCAAAGTCTGAAAGCACTTTTCACACTCATCCGTCCATATGAACTTTTCTCCTTTCTTGGTTAGTCTGGTAAGTGGAACAACGATCCTTGAGTAGTCTTCCACGAATTTTTTATAGTAACCAGTCAATCTAAGGAAACTACGAATCTCCGCAGCTGATTTTGGTGCATCCCATCCTACTATAGCTGTGATCTTGCTTGGATCTACCTTGATACCGTCTGCAGATACTACGTGACCCAAGAAGGATACTTCCTTCAGCCAAAATTCACATTTCTTGTACTTGGCGTAAATCTTCTCTCTTCTCAGCCGTTGTAGGGCTGCTCTCAAATGTGTCGCATGAGTCTCCCTGTCTTGCGAGTAGACCAATATGTCGTCAATGAATACGAAGACCAAAGTGTCCAACAGGTCATGAAACACTCGGTTCATCAGTTCCATGAACGACGCTGGAGCGTTAGTCAACCCGAATGACATTACAAGGAACTCATAATGTCCATACCTTGTCCTGAAAGCAGTCTTCGAAATATATGTGGCCTTGATCTTCAATTGGTGATACCCTGATCTAAGATCAATCTTCGAGAAAACCTTTGCACCCTGCAACTGATCGAATAGATCATCGATCCTTGATAAAGGATATCGGTTCTTGATGGTTAACTTGTTCAGCTCTCGATAGTCGATACATAGCCGTACACTACCGTCCTTCTTCTTAACGAATAATACAGGTGCTCCCCGTGGTGATATGCTTGGTCGTATGAAGCCCTTATCTAGTAGTTCTTGTAATTGGGTCTTCAACTCCTTTAATTCGGTAGGGGCCATCTTGTACGGTGCTTTAGACACCGGCGCCGACCCTGGCATAAGGTCGATCACGAACTCTGTAGCCCTATCTGGAGGTAAACCTGATAGATCTTCTAGAAATACATCTGAAAACTCTTGTACCACATCTAGATCTTCCATCTTTGGCACCTCAGCAGTTATGTCGACCACAGACACTAAGTACCCCACTCCTCCCTTCTCTAAGCATCTCTTAGCTATTAGGGCAGAGAGGATCAGCTTTTTCTTCCTAAGCAATATGCTTCCAATAAAATCAAATTATGTGTCATCTTTGTTATTAAATGATAACCTCTTCTACGCACATAATCACTTGCAGAGTGTTGAGACAATCAGTCTATTCCCAAGATGGCATCAAAGTCTGCCATCCCAAGTCGAATTAGGTTGCATCCAAATTCTGTCCATCCATATGATTCAGACAATGTTCATAACACTTACCCACTACAACATCTAGTCCAAAAGAGCTTGAACTAGCGAAATCTGGTATAAAGGTCTTAAGAACTTGTCTGGTTCCTTTATCTTTTATGATTTTTCAGGGACTATCGTCAAAAGTCTCATATTGCCCTGATCTCTCTTTCGTATATCTTGAAAAACATCTTCTGACTATTTACTCATTACATATCCCAAGTCTATCTATAAGCATTAGGGTATATGCTTATAAATTCATTAATTCAGCCAAACTCTTTTGGTTTTTACTTAATCATCTTACTTGACATTGGGCATAACTCCGTATTACTTGTACTAATCTAAATACTATCAATGCCACAAATTTTTTTATTTTTTTTTACTTCATCCTTGTATCCACTCTTAGATCTGCCTTTAGAAATCTTCTACCTTGTCAAAATTTATACCGATATAGCCGTCTTTAACTCTACTTGAATGCTATCTATTTCTTTACTGACTACTTTTGATAGTTCTCACTTTTTGCTCATGCACTCTTTTATAGACATGACTCATATCCATCCATTCAACAATCTCGAAACAGATCCTCCATTACTTCATCTGAGGTTCCTTGGCTATAGAATCTAATCTGAATTTAATCATCTTCCTTCCAATAATTCCCTTATTAACTAAACATCTTATCAATGGATGTTGAGAAATATAAGAATCATAATGCTTATCCAACAGTGATTCATTTCCTTCTTTCGAATTCAGTATAATGACGAACACTTATTTTATTTAGTGAACTTAGGTTTAAAGGATCATGAGTAAATCTATGGTAATCCAACCAGCATCCAAAGGTTATTAGGTTGCACGGTGGTCTAAATACATGGAAGTAGAGATTTTGTAGCTCTTAGCCTCATGGTTATAGGTTCTATCGAGTATATAGTGCCATTGGTCAAGGCACTACAAGAGTAAATCTGGAGAAGTTTTGGTACATCAATAAATCAGGTATAAAATCGAAAAGATGTACATTCGGAATGATTGAACCTTTAAATGTTCATTAGGTTCATATCTCTATTCATGGTGTCGATCATGGGAGTAGCTTAGATTCGTATAATAAGGACTAATTCTAAGAAAATAACATCTATAACTCCAATTGATAGCTTGAATCAAGATGGTATTCTGTCAAGGTACGAGAATTAGAATCAGGTATGTACATTCTCTATAATCATAAGAGTAAATCAAAATGCACTGCATCATATATAAACCTATCTAGTTATATGGCCACAATAGATTTGATCATTTGCTGAAACGTTTGAGGCTTTATCTTCAGAAAATATTCCTCAACCCTTGTTGGATCATTCTGCCATGATGCAGCTATCCCATACGTCGGTGGCTGATAAGGGTAACCACCTTGATACACTGCTTGTTGTGCACCAAACTTTTACACTGGGGTGTGCATTACTAGGACTTACGGTATGGTAGGCACTATGTTACAGCTAACATGCACTAGGGGTACAGTATTACTACCAATCGATATCTAGCATAATATTGACCCTCAGAGAGGCCACTACAGTGAGTTATCTCAGCTCATCCAGTACCTAACTTACTATGTCTACACTAGGGAGCGGGTCTGTCTTCCTTACATTATTATTAGGCCCATGCATCAGGCTACTCTATCCGATCGGGCTAGTAACCTTCCATATGGCCGACTCATCACCACTCTTCTGCAGCGATTACGAGTGGACATGAGGGGTGAGACTACCGTTGAGGATACTATGACCTCGGACATCGACTGGGATGCCATTCTCCAGATGCAGATGGACAACCTACCGATCAGTGATGAGGACTTAGAGGCTCGTCCTCGCCCACTCAGGAGGATAGCAGCCGCGGCAGCAGCAACCAATGCGGCTCATGCAGCAGAGGCAGGGGGTGATGATGAGGGTGGCGATGATCAGATGGAGGATGTTCCAGCGCCAACACCACAGCCCACACATGCAGCGGGACCATTTTAGCCTCCTCCCGACACCGTAATGGGTATGTTCACGGAGATCAGGGATGCTCAGCGTGAGATGAGCCGTGACTTGGGGCGCCTTGCTCGCAGCCTCAGAGTCACCCAGAGCAGGTGCACTGGCTCAGGGTCGCCTATGAGCGTGATTATGATATTGCCGACCCTATTCCTCCTATGCCCCCAACCCCATGATAGACTTCTCATTTTTCTTCTCTTTTTCAGTACAGTTTATATAACAGGGTAACTGTCCGGCTTGTGGACTGTACCCTGTAGCACCGTTAACTTTTGCTACAATTTAAATATTTAATAGATGGTTATGGTTTCTTTTCTCACTAGAGCATGTCTGTTTATTAATTCCATAATTAATATAGTATGTTATGCTATGTCATATTTAGTCTCAGGCATCAAACAAGTGCTTAAGGTGGGTTCTTATTATAGCTTTTTAATTTTTCCTATCTCAGTTCATCGACTTAGTTAAGTGCAAGTATGGTCTGTTGGACAGAGCCTAAGAGCTCTGATACCAAGTTTTCACACCCCAATTCTGGCTAAACCAGAAGTGTGAGTGAACCGTCACTGAACCAACGGTTCACACCAGGATCTCAATAAGACTGTGTCCACTCATACAAACCATTGCACATAACCACAATCAGAATATAATAAATACAGCGGAAGTCTTAAATAAAATGAACTGAGTATTCTATTGATAAATTTAAATAAAATATCAAGTTATTCAAATTCCCAAACTTAAATAAATATCTTTACATCACTGTATTTCCAATCGAAAATAAATAGAATAAATTAAAACCAAATCCTAAAGGTACATGCACAAAAAGCACTCGCATGAAGCGTCATGCTCGTCCTCTCCTGCTTGCACGTCCAGGGCAGCCATGCCTCCATACACTGGAGCGTCCACGTAATCCTCCACTGTGTAACCTGCATCCACATCTAAAAACATGTATATATACAAGGGTGAGCTCACAACTTAGCTCAGTAAGACAATCAGACAATGCAACATACATATGCATGAGTAACATTCACATCATGGTCTGGTTTTAAGTTTGCAATGTGCTATAGAATGGATTGGCGGCCACCGCACCTCTATACACGAGTGTGTAAAGCCGCCCAATGGATCAAACACCACTGTCGTCCCACATGCACCCTATCATGGAATAAAGATAGAGCTAAGGCGTCTGGATCAAACACCGCCAACACCTCCCCTGATACTCTACCCATACCAACACGTAAGCCCCTATTGGCGAGGGCTTGCAAACTGGGCTCGCAACTAACCAATCCTACATGTCATCACAGTAGGCCTTGTCCCAGCGTAGCTCCTTACGACATAGAGATAGTGCTAGAGTCTAGTGGCTAGGCCGGAGACCACAGTGCCGCTCCCTCCCCCTGATATCCTACCCGCACCAAGCATGCTAAGACAGAATGATACAAAAAGGTGCTAGTGTGAGGAATGATCCTAGACCCCAGGCCCTTCTCATTCCACACACCAACCAAAACAATCACATGCCTAACAGTCACAACCTAGCATAGCAAGTATGCATGAACAATAATAATAACTGAAAGTAAAGGATGACATGTGAGAATGCACAACCATCAATCCACAGAACCACAATTATTAAGAACGATTTACTGTTATTAAATTATTAGTATTTAGGTCTGATTCCCTTACCTGACGCTTGTTTGATATCTTGCTCCGCGTCGCAAGGTCCAAACGTGCTATTACAAGGTCCTATACGATATTAGGGTTTAGTTAGAATAGGTTTACGTTGGTCGAAAAACCAACAATGACAAAACACATCTCACAGAGTTGACCGGTCACAGTACCGGTCGCAGCACTGTGGGGAAACCTGCGACCGGTATGGTCGATCGGTCCCCACAGACCAGTCCCCGAGAGGTACCGGTCGCAGTATCGGTCGCATATGGTGCGACTGGTATGGTCGACCGGTATGTCTCCGGAAGACCATACGTTCGATTTCTTGACTTCCGTCGATCGTCTCCTAATGATCCTAGGGTTTCTCCTACACATTCTAGGTCTGAGCATTGAGTTAGAGTTGTTTCCAACTCCATTCAAGTCCTATTTTCGATGGTCTCAACCTAGAACTTGAATCTAGGGTTTACCGACTATATTAGGGTTTGACGGCAAAATAGGGTTTAGATCAATACCTCGCTTTGCATGGTATTGATCCAACTACAATTAATCATTCTAGATTACTTATGGTAGAGGAAGGTTTGAGCACTTACCGTTGACTTGTGGTAACTTGTTCTTCATCGAACGGCAATGGCTGCTCTTCCCTCTCCTTCCTAGCTTCTTCTCCTTCTTCAACCTCTTTCTCCTTTCTAGGGTTTGTGAGGATCATGGAAGAGGTTTTAGGAGGTTTAGAGGGGTTTATATAGGCTAGGTTTAGGTTTAGGAAGCCTCCTAGCATTAGGAAAGTCCTTCGGTTTGAAATTTAGAAAATGGGACCCGTAAAGATCCGTTTTCGGATCTTAGTGGTCTGCTGCGCTGGCTATACCGATCGACTGGTACCATCGACTGGTATGAATTAATTCATACTTAATTCGGTTCGTTTAGTACCTGTTTGTCATCCGCTAGTCCTGTCTGGCCCGGTGATGATTGGAAGACCTGTTATGACATGAATTCAAGGTTTAGGTCGGGTTCATGGGGTGCGGGTCTTACAGAAAGGGTGAGCACATATCACGGCTCAGTGAGTAAACAAAACAATACAACAAACATATACATGCATTCAATTTATATCTTTGGTCTAGTTTTTAAGTTTGCAACGTGCTATAGAAAGTTTTGGTGGCCCCCGTACCTTTATACACGAGTGTGTGAATCTGTCCAATGGATCAAATACCATTGTCATCCCACATGCACCTACCATGGAATAGAGATAGAGCTAAAGTGTCCGGATCAAACCCCGCCAATACTTCTCCTGATGCCCTACCTATACCAACACGTAAGCCCCTATTGGCGAGGGCTTGCAAACTGGGCTCGCAACTAACCAATCCTAAATGTCATCCAGTGTATCCAAGGCCTCACCCTAGCATCCCTCAATACGATCATAGAGATAGAGCTAAGGTCTCCTAGCAGAGTCAGAGACAATACGGTCCGAGACCACCTCCCCTGATGCCCTACGACGTAATTATTCTGCTAAGGTAATGGAGATACAACGATGTTAGTGGGCAAGACTTGAGTAGAGATAGAGCTAGAGTCTGGTGACGAAGTCAAAGACCACCATACCACGTCCTCCCCCTAATGCTCCACTCGCATCCAATACACCAACCACACACATACATTCACATGCCTATTTCTAGTATCATCATCATCATGTTATAAATAAACAGAATTAAATATGCATAAACAGAAATAGCAAGAATATTGGATGACATGTGAGATGCATATTACAAGCATACAAGCATAGAATCAATCATGGCAATAAAGTAAATGGTTTATTATTATCCAATTAGTTTAGGTCTTGTTCCCTCACCTTTGATCGATGGTTGTTCCTCTTCCAAGCTTTGTAAATCACTTTTGGACCACTTGAAAACCTAATAAATTTATAGATTCTAAGTTAGAGTTCATATTCATTAATTATAGTATTTAAATGTCCCATCTGGAATCAATCAGACCTCCAGAAGCTGAGTGGTCATAGGTGTGGCTGCACCTGTGGTCTCAGTTTCTGCGACCACAGGGTATTTGGTGGATACGTATGGTCGCATATCATGCAACCACACACATGCTACCACACCCTCCCTGGAAACTTCCCAAAGGCGTATGGTCGACACATGTGCCTCGTGTGGTCGACCATAGCTGCGACCACACGAGTGTTTGGTCGACTTTCATTATCAGTCTAACCCCTTCATGATTTGATTCCTTGAATTATCATTAGGGTATTTCATATGATTGATCTATGGCATTAATTTCATATTTTTCACAATTATCTACTCTAACCTACTCTTCATGGATTTCCTTTGAGTTTTCGTCTATGGGTCTCATGGTTGAGATCCTACTTTGAATCAATACTTCCTCCATGATCTATTTTAGGCATTCAACTAATGTAGGAGATGTTTTCATACCTTAAACTTGCTGAAGAATCAGAGCTCTCTCTGAAATTCCTTCTCTTAGTCTTCCTCTTCAATTCTCCTTATCTTCCTCCTCCTCTCTTTTTCTTTCTTTCAGTTGAGTTCTAAAAGAATGAAAGAGGCTAAGGGACATCCTGTATATAGAGGAAAACATCCATATAAAGTCCCACTTTGATTAGGAAAGAACCCCCTTTCAAATTAGGAAGGTTTCCTAATTTTGGAGTCAATTATTCCATCGTGTGGTCGCACATGGGGTCGTAGGATCCGTCGACCACATGTCTCAAAACTGTGACTACACGTCTCAGATTCGAGTGGTCTCAATATTCTGAGGTGTGGTCGACCACACCTGTTTAGGTATGCGACCACACGTCTCAATTAGATGATTTATGGTTTGAATTATATACCTAGCCTTGTGGTTTCTTCACGCATTTGGTCTGCTTGGTCTGACCATGATAGGAAGACCTGATACAAGGTGGTAAGACCGGGTTAGTACGATACGGGTCTTACAGCCTATTCCTGTAAAAGATCAAACCGAGCTACTGTCCCGACCTCCATTCTGAGGCATAACTCGAGGACCAGTTAAAGCTCCTTGCTGACTGATTGTAGCAGATGGAACAAAAGCGCACACGACACCAGTCCAACTAGAATACAACATTGAATCTCCTTTGTTGGACGTGATCATGCACACCACTGTCGCACCGTTTCACGTTGCTGACCTTGGATAGCTACGAATGGCACAACTGACCTGGAACAACATCTCGACAGCTTCATGGCCATGATGCTCCTGCATGGCTACCAAGATGCTATCATCTGCCAAGCGTTCACAAATATGGTCCAAAAGGCTGCTCGGACCTGGTTCACCAATATCCCCCAAGGTCGATTAACTACTTCGATGATCTAACTCGATGCTTCGTCACCCACTTCTAGGTAAAGCAAGGCTCGGAAGAAAATTGCGGTGCATCTAATAGCCGTCAAATAAAAGTCGAACGAATCCCTCTGAGCCTTCATCAACAGGTTTAATATGGAGGCCCTGGAGATCAAGGACCTCGAGCCATCTGTGGCCTTTACCACACAAATGGCTGGGATTGCTGATCAAGTACTACGGTTCTCCTAATCTAAACAAGCTCCAATTGACATGCCTGAGTTGTTGGCTCGATGTGGGAAGTATGCCACTGCAAACGATGTCATACTATACAACAAGAAAGCCAATGGCAAAAGCATCTTGAACAAACGGAAAGCCGATCCCAACCATACAGGGATAATGAAAAGAAGCACCGAGCTAGAAAAGATCAGGTGAAGGGGGCGTACAAAAGCTTTGATTTCTATACACCCCTCAACCGGTCAATCTTCGAAATTCTTACACTAATCAAAGGAGGAAAGACAATTCGGCAACCACCCAAACTCTCCTCCAATCCGAAAAAGTGCAACCCTTCAAAGTATTGCCACTTCCTTCATGACCACGGCCATGACACTGATGAATGTTGGCACTTACAAGGTGAGATCGAGGACCTCATCTGGTTAATATGGCCAATACATTGACTGAGAAAGACAAGATCGTTCCCATGAAGGCCGAAAAGATCGAAAAGCTCCTGAAGAGGCACCTCGGCCAAACCAAGGTCAAGACAACCAACCTTCAACAATATGTAACGAAGGACATAATGATCCTCGACCACCCAACGACCAAGATTCAGAAAACGACCACCTCTAGCCCGATACCTTAGTTCAGATCCTTTGTGATGGACCTCCTGAGACAGACTCAAAGACATGACCAGAGTTCCGATAATGAGAGGCGTCGAAGGATCAGAAGTCCCTAACCTCATAATCGAAAAGTCAATACCATCATTGGCAGACTAACCGCAGGTAATATTTCATCCTCAACACGCAAATCTTATGCCAGAAGCATCAAGTCAACTAAATGGAATGACTAGAAAGCCAAAACCAGAGAGATCATTACCTTCAATGACGAAAATTTTACTTATTTTGAGGTTCCTCATGAAAATGTGATCATCGTTACCATGCAAATTTTTGACTCTGACATGTCCGAAGTCTTAGTCAACACATTGAGTTCTATGGATACCATATACTTCCAAGCCTACCAGTAAATCCAACTCGACCACGACAAGGTATAATCTGTCTGACATGCCCTGGTAACCCTATCATTACATGCCATCTTTGCCAAGGGAGCGATTTGACTTCTAGTCTAGTTCGGCCAAGCCATGGTCTACAAGGACTTCCTGGTGCTAGACCTCCAATACTCCCATAATGTGATTCTTAGAAAACTGGATTGAATCAACTAAGAGCGACCTACCTTTTAACTGTCAAATCCCCACTAGCAGAGGAATAGGGGAATGTTGAGCAGACCAACTCGTATCCTATAAATGTTACGCTATAGAGCTCTCGAATATTGGGAATGTTTTGGAATTTGATACATAATTGTTGTTGGTAGATTCCGTTCAGCTTCCCAGATCACACCATGTAGCTGAAACACAAATACAAAAAGAAAGTGGGCGGGATATATCCCGGGGCAACTCCGATGTTAGAGTTAGAGAATTTCAAAGACATACAGAATGAAATCCTTAGTGGAAAACTAGGACTCCTTAGAGATGGGGTTCCCTGAGATACGGGAGCTTCAGTAACCTTCTCCTCTTTCCTGGTGAGATAGAACTTAGGATAGTAAAATGGAGAAGAAGTTCTCAAAAAGACTGAGTTGGAATCATACTAGAGTGGGTTAATTCTCCCTTTTTCATAGGAAAGTCTGGAGCCTTTGTGATCGATGCTCTTTTGCTACTTATAGGTTCAAGAGAAAGCTTCTCCAACAAGCTCCTCCCCACCTACTACCAATCTCAATCACCAGCCACCTAGGGAACAATAGGTGGGAGGGATTACGACCCCTTAGGACAGCACTAGGATGTCTTGTCAGCTACTTATGACCCCTTTCGACCTTCTTCGACCCCCTTTTAGTCCACATCCTCCATATCTTCTGACAATTGTTTATGCCCTTACACTTTTACCGAGTGTCACACTTTCTTTTTGTTGATTTGATCTTTGATATGGTGACCTGGCCAGTCAAATCCGTCTACTTGGCATTTATGATTGTTGTCGGTATTTATAAGCATTAATGACAGACCATTAAATCCCCAGCTACCTCCATCAGTCTGTCCAATCATAGTTTGATAGCCTAGGGGGGGTCGAACACGATTTCATCTCCCGAACATCTCTTATCCTCATGCTTTATACTCTGGATTCATGACATGTGCCCCATTTTTCTAGGACTATCTCAGATTCTCCATCCACGGCCGAATTTAAACCCATGACTATTTTCCCCAACAATAATCTAATGAGATAATGATTACAAAAGCTTTCACTTTAATATGAATTTGATTTCGCTTCTTTTCCATTATGCATCTCATTAGATGTAACACGTTTAGAATATTGATTAAGCATTAGAGCTTACCATCATGTTACAAGTTCAAATTAGGGGTGCAAGTTTTACCCTGATGACCCTAACCCGCCCAGGCCCGCCCTGAACCCTGGCAGGGTTAAACCCGGCCCAACCCTGACAGGGCTAGGTTAGGGCTTAATTTTTTATCAACCCTGGCAAGGTTGGGTTGGGTTAGGGTTGACCCCCTGGGTTGGGCCCGGTCCGGCCCAACCCTGTATATATATGAATATACTCTGGGAAGCGTTGCCGACTCTAAGAGGTGTTGAGACGTTGTCTGAGAGACTGAGAGTCAACTGTCGAAAAAGATTAGGTGAGAATCGAAATCTCTTGAGGAGTTTTCCCTGTTTTTAGTTTAAAGTTTTTTATAGCTTGATTGTTATTGTTTTGACTTCATTTGCTGATCTATTGGAAAACTGTAAGGAGATTTTACTTTGTTTTGAGTTATGTGTTTTCAATCTTTCTGTTGTTCTTTTGACAGATTGAGTATGTTGTTTGATTTTTGTTGTTTCTATTTTATTTGTTGATCTTTTAGAGTTTCCCTCTGTTTTGGCTACCAATCTTATTCATATTTTGTTCATATTTTCATCGGTAGAGATTTATGATTCTCATGAGTGTTGTAATGGACAATCAAAAGCATGTTTAATAATCGACAGGAGATTTCAATTTGAGCTAAGATCAAATGGGTTTTAAATGAATTGTATGATTGATATCTTTTATCCTCTCTTTTTACCTACTGCGATCTTTTTTTTCTCTTTTTACCTCCTCCTGAATCAGGGTTAATCAGGGTTAATCCGGCCCAACCCGGTCCTGTCAGGGTCAATCAGGGCAGGTTAGGGCCAACCCTGCCAGGGTCCTTGTAGTCTCTGACTCTACCGGGGGGCCTTAGCTCTATCTCTATGGACATTCTGAGGGATGCTGGGGTGAGGCCTTGGATACACTTTTTGGCATTAGGATTGGTTAGTTGCGAGCCCAGTTTGCAGCCCTCGCTAACAGGGGCTTACGTGTTGGTATGGCACTATATAGCAATAAACGTAACCTTTGTTATATAATGTTCATGATTGGGTGCATGTGAGTTGACGATAAACGTGATCTTCGGGTAATGTCACACACTCGTGTATAGAGGCGGGGTCAATAAACGCGACCTTTGGCTACCTAAACCTTTCTATTGCATACTGCAAACTTATAAACCGGACCAAAGATATAAATTGATTTTGCATGCATATGTATTGTTGCATTGTTTTGGCTACTCACTGAGCCGTGATGTGTGCTCACCCCTCGACGTCGAATATTTTTAGTTGATGATGCAGGTTATACCGTTGAAGACTATGTGAATGCGTCTGTGTACGGAAACGTGACAGCGATGGAAGCTGAAGCTGAAGTGGATACACACGACTCCTCTTGCGAGTGTAACTCGTGTGTATTTGATTAGATATTTTATAGGTTTCTTTATTAGATTTATTAAGACATGTATTTGGTATTTAAATATTTATGTCTCAGTTGGAAACAGAATAATTTACTATTAAATTATTAATATCATCTTAGTTTCTCAGTTCATGTTATTATAAGACTTCTGCTATTGTGTATTTACTCTGATTATGATTACGGATGTGTGTGAGTTTAGATAACGCGGGGATAGCCTATTTGAGATCCTGGTTAAACCGTTGGTTTATTAGCGGTTCATCACATCATTCTGAATAGTACAGAATTGGGGTGTGACAACTTGGTATCAGAGCATCTCAGGCCTTGTCCTCTAAACTAACATACATTCGAGACAATTGTGAACTGAGATAGGATAAAAGTAAAAACAGTAATATTAACACACTGTAAGCACAAGTGATGATTGAGACTAAATTTAAAAAGAGAATAATGCATCTATTAAAGGGAAAACAAGTTACATACAATGAGTGAGAAAAACAAAATGTATATACATAACTAAAGCAGAGTACAGTCCACAACCCGGACCGTTACTCTGTAGTACAAGAAAATAAATACAATCATGAAGCTGGAGGTGAAGGAGGAGGCGGGGCCTCACGATTTCGGTTATAGTCCTCAGCATAGACCCTAGTCAACCAAGCCACCTGGGTCTGGGTCGTCCGGAGACTAGCTGCAAGATCGGCTGCTCTCCTATCAGTCGCCCGCTGGACCGATAACAGCTCATCCACCCTCATATGCTGAGCGTCTAACAACTCCTCCATCCTCAGATCAGATCTGCACTGAGCCTCCCTGATCTCCTGCAGCATCTCCATCATGTTAGAAGGTGGGAGTAAAGGACCAGCCGCATGAGAAGGACCAGCCTCAGGTACAGGATCCACCGCAGAAGAAGTACCAACACCAGTCGCATGCATAGGTGAAGGCGGTGGTATCGCGTCAACATCCATATACATGCGGTCGTCATCATCGACAGGATCCACATGGGCTCTAGCAGCGGCAGCAGCAGCCTCGGCATCAGCCATCTCGATACGAGTGTGAGGGCGCACCATCGCGTTCCTCTCCTCATCACTAACCTGGGCATCCCGCATACCCATCTTGCAGATTGCCTCCCAATCTAGAGGCGACGAGAAGGTCTTCTCCTGGATCTTCTCATCTACCAGGTCAACCCCCAGACGGGTCAGCAGGACTGTAATCATGCGTCCATAGGGTAGATTACCCCTATGACCGGACAATGTGGCACTAATCATAGTCCGCATGATGATGTATGGAAGGCAGCGGCGGGCGGAGTGCGGATGCTATAAATCAAAAACTGGGTCAGCCGAGAAACCCTCTCATAGTGTCCACTCCGCGGGATCAGATTAATCTTGGATAATCTTGCAGAAGACCCGTGGAGCTGGACGCAGATAATAAGCTCTCATCTGCCAACGATCAGGACGAAGCAACTGATTATCGATCTCGGCCCTCATCTCCATCTCAACAAACTGTGGCTCTCCAGGCGCACAGTACACCATGGGGCCATCATAAGGAATGCCCAACAAGTCGGCCAACTGCCGATAGTCGAAGGAGATATCTACCCCTTTGACGTAGCTGGTGATGCGCAACTCCTGACCATGCTCAACGTCATTGTAATTCCCCACCACCTGGAGATTACAATAGAACTAACGCACCAAATCCGGGCATGTGCATGCATCGTAGGTGATGACAGGAAGCCACCCCATGTCACCAAAGGCTCCCTCTACTTTGAACACGGCTAACTCAGCCAAGTTCACCATACGACCACCCTCAACCTTCTTTCGGTCATAGTCAACATACCGTGCCTCGGCTTCATTGGAACGGAAGCGAAGGGGATCACGAACTCTGGGTACCTTGGTACGAGCCATGGTATCTGCAAAATAAGAAAGAAAAGGAAAACAAGGAGTTAATAGGATAAAAATCCAAAACTTGATTTAATAACGACGTAAGTTGACCATAAAGCCCCAATTCTCACCATACAAGTGGGCATGAGAACTTAAGTAGGTTAAAATATATCCTACAACCCACATACAATAGGAAATTTTAACTGACGATGTCCAATTTGAAGAAATTCAAGAAAAATCGAAAATGTCCACAAATTAGGGCAAAAAGAGAAAATTTCAAGTTTCTCGATAACCAACCGATGAAACTCAAAAAATTTTGAGGGCTTTCTTTCCTCGAGACACCAATAACAAAAGCCCCCAATAAAAATCGAATTTTTACGGTTGGAAAAAGTTTAATTTGGAAAATACAAGTTAAAGGTGCAAAAACCTAGAAATGGAAACCTAGAAACAGGTAAAAATGGGAAGACATACCTGTAGTGATGATGTGGACGTCGAAACCCAGAGTCAAACCGATCAAAAATGGTAGAGTAGCACTGTAGCAACTCAGAGAGGAGAGACGAGTCGAAACGGAGGAGGAATAGTGAGAAATGACCCAAAATCGGATCTTAAAAATCTGATTTTTGGTCCGAGGGTCGGACAATTCGACTAGCACAATCGACCCTCGAATCGACCCTCCCATCGACCCTCGGCTCTCGAAAATCTGACAGAAAACTAAGGGTCGGAACTGAGGGTCGGACACCCATCAACCCTCGCATCGACCCTCAGCTCTCGGGAAGAACAGGTTATTCCCAGGGTCGGATACCAAGGGTCGGACATACCATCGACCCTCACCATTGACCCTGCATAGAAAAGACAGTATTTTTTTATAAAATGAGCTAGAATTGGAATTGATTATCGGTTAGCGTGCCTACATGAAATATGAATGACTTCTCACCTATTTTGACAATTTTCAGGCACCACCAATCACCGAAAGGAATCATGTCTGGACGTAGAGTAACCCGACAGACCCGAAATGCAGTCCCACCACCACCACCCGTGGAGGAGACTAGTCAAGAAAATAACTATGCACCGGGTAATCCAGAACCGGCAAACCCTACAAATTTTCCACCTCCACCACCAGAGCTAACAACCGTGGTGATGAATTTGGCACAGCAGCTGCAGCAGATGCAACACGCGCAAGCTCAGATGCAGGTTGCCATGGGAATTATGTTTCAAGCCACTCAGGCTGCACCCATGCACACAGGACAAGCCAGTGCAGCACCGGTGGGTAACCACCCAGCTCATCAGACACCTCAGCAACCGGCTGCACAGATTCCAGTCGCAGGTTCCGTAAGCAGCTCAGGGTGATTACTAGTATCCACACAATATGTTTGGGGTAAACCCCCAAAACTAGTTGGACCACTCCCGACTAGTGGAGAGATTTTTGAAGATGAAACCCAAGGAATTCAACGGCAAACTGTCTGATCCATTGTGGCCAGCACATTGGATAGACGAGATGGAGAGAAATTTCCTCATGATGACTATCACAGAGGAAGAGAAAGTACTATGCGCCACCTTCATGCTCAAGGGCGACGCACATCATTGGTGGAAATCCACGAAGGCATATTTACTGACCAAGCACGCCCTACTGACATGGGCTATATATAAAGAAGCCTTCTTTGAGAAATATTTTCCACGGAGCTTCAGAGATTCGATGGAGAAGGAGTTCCTGAGCCTATATCAGGGATAGATGACTGTGGACTCATATCAACAGCGCTACGAAGAGTTATTTTTCTTTGCACCGGCTAGCATGCAAGAAGAAGATACCAAAACCCGTAGGTTCGTCACGGGACTAAGAGGAAGCATCAGGGAACATGTTCTGGGCTTAGAAAAGAGAATCTATAATGAAGCTGTCCAGATTGCTCGAGTGATTAAATCGAGCCAGAAGGAGAGTTACTTTACTCAGAGCAGAGGCATCAAAAGGCCAGTCGGAAATTCTTACAACGGAGGCAATAACAAGACATATAAGCCTTTCCGACCTTAGAATTTTACTGCTGCAAACAAGACTACTCCAGCAGCTCAAGCTCAGCCAAAGCCAAATTCTGAAGTCCTGAAGTGTTTTAACTGCAACCAGTCGGGATATATGGCAAGGGAGTGCCCTAAGCCCAAGAAGAAATTCCATCAGGGACGTGTATATGCTGTTATGTCCGAGGATGCGGCCGCATCACCCGATGTGGTCACAGGTATGACTGAAACTTTTAAAGTTATAATTACATTGAATGAGCATGTAGACTAAGTAAAGAAAAATCACAGGTATTGTACCTATAAATTGCGTACCTGCCAGAGTACTCTTCGATTCAGGAGCTACTCATTCATTTATATCTGTGTCATTTGGGAAGAAGACGAACTTACCCATCAAAATATTAAACTACAAATTACTTGTACGATCACCGATGGAACTAGAGAAAGGTTATGGACCATGTCCAGTTCTCATTGGAGAGAAGACCTTAGATGCAACCTTGATACAACTTGAGATGACAGACTTTGATGTCATCTTGGGAATGGACTGGTTAGCTCGACATTCTGCAAATCTATTATGCGCCGAAAAGAAGATAACGTTCAAAGACAAAGAAGGAGCAGAATTAAGTTTCTTGGGAACCAAACTTCCCCGGAGACGCAAGCTCATACTTTCAGCACTATAGGCTAAGAAGTGCCTTGAGAAAGGGGCAATCGGGTATCTAGTATCCGTGGTCGACCTAACCAAGGACGTGCCACGAATGGAAGATATTGACGTTGTGCGGGACTATCCTGACGTATTTTCGGAGGAACTACCCGGATTACCACCCGACCGAGCCACAGAGTTTGTGATAGACCTTGTACCTGGAGCCGCACCCGTATCAAAAGCACCCTATAGAATGGCTCCTACGGAACTGAAGGAACTGAAGGTGCAACTACAAGAACTATTGGACAAGGGTTATATTCGACCCAGTATATCTCCATGGGGTGCACCGGTGTTGTTCGTAAAGAAGAAGGATGATAGCGTTCGATTATGCATCGAGTATCGGGAGTTGAATAAACTGACAATCAAGAATCGATACCCACTACCATGGATCGATGACTTGTTCGATCAGTTACAAAGAGCGAAAGTATTTTCTAAGATCGATCTTCGATTGGGCTATCATCAGTTGAAGATTAAAGAAGGTGATATTCCGAAGACAGCTTTCAGGACCAGATACGGACATTATGAATTTTTGGTTATGTCTTTCGGATTAACTAATGCACCGGCAACGTTCATGGAACTTATGAACCGAGTCTTCCACGATATGTTGGATACGTTGGTTATCGTATTTATTGATGACATATTGGTATATTCCAAGGACAAGGAAACTCATATCAATAACCTAAACGCAGCCCTACAGCGTTTAAGGAAAGAGAAGCTATATGCCAAATTTTCAGAGTGCGAGTTTTGGCTAAGTGAAGTCGCATTCCTAGGCCATGTAGTATCCGCTGAAGGAATCAAAGTGTACCCCAGCAAGATCGAGGCTATTGTGAAGTGGGAAGCACCAAAGAGCATTTCGAAAATCAGAAGTTTTCTGGGTCTAGCTGGTTATTATCGGAGATTCGTAGAAGACTATTCTCGGATTGCCGTACCTCTCACCAGTTTGACTAAGAAAGGTGAAAAGTTTGTATGGACCGATAAATGTGAGAAGAGTTTCCAAACACTGAAGACCAGATTGATATCCGCCCCGATTTTGACTATTCTTATTCCAGGACAGACGTTTACTTTATACATTGATGCGTTGGGATTGGGACTAGGATGTATGTTTATGCAAGGAGAGCAAGTGATTGCTTATGCTTCAAGACAGTTAAAGGTACATGAGAAAAATTATCCCACTCATGATCTGGAGCTAGCGGCAGTAGTACATGCTGTCAAGATATGGAGACATTACCTATACGGAGAGAAATTTCAGATTAAGTCGGACCATAAAAGTCTTAGTTATTTATTTAATCAGAAGGAGTTGAATATGAGACAACGAAGATGGCTGGAACTATTGAAAGACTATGATTGTGATATCCAGTATCATCCGGGAAAAGTGAACGTAGTAGCGGATGCATTAAGCAGAAAAGCAATGATAAAATCTCAAGGAGAAGTTAGCACGATCGCAGCAATGTGTACCACAGAATGGTATTCAATCACGACAACGAGCAGTATGTGATAGATACAACGGATGAATCAGCCAACCAAGGGTTTATTCATCGACTTTCGAATATGTTCGCGGCATTGAAGATTATACCGGATATAGTGGACGAAGTGAAGACAGCTATCAAAACAGATCCTTATCTGAGAACAGTACAAGAAGATATTGAGAAAGGTAGGACTAACCCTAAGTTCACCTTGGATGACGAGGAAGTACTGAAATACAAAGGAAGAATATGTGTACCTGAAACAGAAAGTATGGACATTAGACACCGACTGATGAAAGAAGCCCATACCACCATTTATTCGATACATCCTGGAAGTACAAAAATGTATCATGATCTAAAGAAACTATATTGGTGGAGGGGAATGAAAGCAGATGTAGCCAAGTTCGTGTCTCAATGCCTGAATTGTCAGAAAGTAAAGGCTGAACGACAAAAACCCGCAGGATTGTTACAGCCATTATCGAAACCAGCATGGAAATGGGACTGCTTCACTATGGACTTCGTCACGGGACTACCATTGACTCCTCGAGTAGTTGACGCAGTTTGGGTGATTGTAGACCGTCTGACTAAAACAGCTCGCTTCATACCTATACGACCTCAGTATACACTGAAAAGGTTAGCGAAGCTGTATGTGGATAACATTGTTCGATTACATGGTGTTCCAGAAAGCATTGTGTCCGATAGAGATCCACGATTTACTTCTAAATTTTGAGAAGGATTGCAAAAGGCTATGGGTACAACGTTAAAGTTTAGTACTGCATTCCACCCACAAACAGATGGACAATCGGAACGTACAATTTAGATTCTAGAAGATATGCTACGAGCATGTGTAATTGATTTCAAGGGATCATGGGATGAAAGATTACCACTGATCGTTCGCTTATAACAATAGCTATCAAGCTACTATACAAATGTCACCTTATGAAGCATTGTATGGTAGGAAGTGTCGAACTCCCTTGTTTTGGAATGAAGTTGGAGAACGTAGTATTATTGGACCAGAATTTGTGGAAGAGACTTGTCGAGTGGTCGATATTATCAAGGAAAGAGTGAGAACAGCTCAGAAACGTCAGAAGCAATATGCAGATACTCGACGAAGAGATCTAGAGTTCGCAGTAGGTGATAAAGTATTTTTGAAGGTATCGCCCATGCGAGGATTGAAGAGGTTCGGACAGAAAGGGAAACTAAGTCCAAGATATGTCGGGCCATATGAAATTCTAGCTAAGCGTGGAAGAGTGGCTTATCAGTTAGCACTACCACCATCTATGTCAAGTGTGCATCATGTATTTCACATTTCCTTATTGAAGAAGTATGTCAAGGATCCAACGCATGTTTTGACAGTAGATTTGCCAGAATTGACTGATGATTTGACATTTGAAGTAACACCAACAGAGATCACTAGTTGAAAGGTTCAACGTCTACGCAACAGAGATATCTACTATGTTAAGGTCACATGGAAAAGTAGAGACATGGAAGAGGTTACATGGGAAGAAGAAAATGCTATGCGAAAGCAATACCCTTACTTATTTGATTCAGAAGGTACGTACAATTTCGAGGACGAAATTTTTATAAGTTGGGGGGAGTTGTAAGACCCATGTCAATCTAACCCGGTCTTACCACCTTGAACCAGGTTTACCCATTATGGTCGAGTCAAATGGACCAAGGGCGTGAAGGAGATCAAGATCCCAAGTATCAAATCGACCCAAAAACACTTAAAATAGGGGAAGGGTCGCATACCCAGCTAAGCAGGGTCGGACCTCCCAAAAATTGAAAGTCAGACCCTCAGTTTTGAAGGGAGGGTCGGACAGCTTAAGACCCTAGGGTCGACGGGATCATCGACCCTCCCATCGACCCTCGGATTCTGTCGAATATAGAAATTAAGAAATTTCTATATTTTTCGATTGGGATTCTTTCATAATCTCAGAGGGACTTATTTAGGATGTTCCTACTCTATTTAAAGGACGTCCCTAAGCCACTTTCACTCCTTTCACAACCCTAATCGAATTGAGAGAAAGAGAGGAGAAGGAAAGAGGAAGAAGAAAGGGAAGAAAGAGAAATTAAGCCAAAAGAGAAGAGTTCCAGAGAAAGATTATTCTTCTCAGGTATGGGTACTAATTCCATGAGTTTCTACAGACCTTAGGCTAGTTATGTTGAGAGTGTGATTTCGGAGAAACCCAAACCATCAAGCTATGGTTAGATTTTCATGGAAAACCATTAGAAAGTGCATGAAAGCTATCTAAGTGGGTTATACATGGTTTCAAACCATGGAATGAATGTAGAATGGAATGTAGGAGCAAGCCATAGGATTCTAAACACGAAGAATGGATTAAAATAGGGAATTGGACCGAGGGTCGCACCGAGGGTCGATGACCATCCGACCCTAGGTGTTCCTGACCATCGACCCTCAGTGTTCGGGAAGTTCAGAGTTAAGGGAGGGTCGCACCCAGGGTCGATCCTGACTCCGACCTTATCTCCGACCCTCAGTTAACAGAATAGTTTTTAAATCTGGAATTAATTCTAATTAAATTCTATCGACTTTGTTAGGTCTTCTAGCAATATAATAACACTGTAAAGGTGATTCTAAAGCTTGAAAAAACATCTTATAGCAAGCTAAGGTGAGGAACCCGAACTCCAAACTAAATTGGTTAATAACAAAAACTATTTTCTATTTCTTGAGTCCTATGCCATGCTTGATTCTATGCGAATATGTTTGTAATGTGCATACAGCATGCCATCCAATATTTCTATTACTTGTTCATGCATATTTACTTTATTATTTATAACATGATGATGATGATGATGATAGGAATAGGCATGTGCTTGTATGTGTGTGGTTGATGTACTTGATGCGAGCGAGTATCAGGGGAGGTGTGATGAGAACGTCAATAAACGTTAACCTTTGGCGGGTCTCAGCACTTTAGCTCTATCTCTAACTCAGGTCTTGTGCATTAGCATTGTCGTATCGCCATTACTTTAGCAGAACTATTATGTTGTAGAGTATCAGGGGAGGTGGTCTCGGTCCTTGTAGTCTCCGACTCTACCGGAGGGCCTTAGCTCTATCTCTATGGACATTCTAAGGGATGCTGGGGTGAGGCCTTGGATACACTTTTTGGCATTAGGATTGGTTAGTTGCGAGCCCAGTTTGCAGCCCTCGCTAACAGGGGCTTACGTGTTGGTATGACACTATATAGCAATAAACGTAACCTTTGTTATATAATGTTCATAATTGGGTGCATGTGAGTTGACGATAAACGTGATCTTCGGGTGATGTCACACACTCGTGTATAGAGGCGGGGTCAATAAACGCGACCTTTGGCTACCTAAACCTTTTTATTGCATACTGCAAACTTATAAATCGGACCAAAGATATAAATTGATTTTGCATGCATATGTATTGTTGCATTGTTTTGGCTACTCACTGAGCCGTGATGTGTGCTCACCCCTCGACGTCGAATATTTTTAGTTGATGATGCAGGTTATACCGTTGAAGACTATGTGAATGCGTCTGCGTACGAAAACGTGGCAGTGATGGAAGCTGAAGCTGAAGTGGATACACACGACTCATCTTGCGAGTGCAACTCGTGTGTATTTGATTAGATATTTTATAGGTTTCTTCATTGTATTTATTAAGACATGTATTTGGTATTTAAATATTTATGTCTCAGTTGAAAGCAGAATAATTTGCTATTAAATTATTAATATCATCTTAGTTTCTCAGTTCTTGTTATTATAAGACTTCTGCTATTGTGTATTTACTCTGATTATGATTACGGATGTGTGTGAGTTTAGATAACGCGGGGATAGCCTATTTGAGATCCTGGATGAACCGTTGGTTTATTAGCGGTTCATCACATCATTCTGAATAGTACAAAATTGGGGTGTGACAATGACTGTCCCAAAGAATGTTTTGATATCTATCTCTTTTTATTCGGGACAAAGTATAAATAAATATAAATTGTATGTGTTTATATGAGTCTTGTGTAGTTTATCTATTGCAGGATATTTGTGTTTAGAATCATATAATAATGATGGTTTATTTCTCCTAGGATGTCTGTCTCAGTGAATGTGCCAGATATTAGATTTATGTAGACCTAATTAATTACCTAAACTAGTCAATTCAGTGGGAGTCCAATGAACACGATAGAACTGATTTGGTTTAGTTCGTCACATTGTATGAGATAGGTTTAGTAACCCTAATTCTATTGTGGGAAAAGTTTTAGGGTTATAGCAGTATTCTATAAATACTGGGTTAGAGTCCCTACAACCACAGTTAATCAGTTCCCTCTGCACCCATTAGCAAGAGACGTCGAAATATCCTCTGGAGGCTGTGGAAGACTGTAGCCGAAGGATTTCGATCAAAGCTTGGAGCTTCTTAGAGCATATGGGAATCGATCTTTTCAAACAGGTATGTCTTTATGATTCATAGTTAATGGTTTCTCTATTGTATCCTAGGGCAACTGTATGGGATTGGAATGTGTTTGATTGAAACCTTAAGTACAATAATTTCTAACAGTTGGTATCAGAGCCAACCATATAGACCTAGGATCAATGGGGATTGATAGTACAGACCTGTAAATGAATGATTGAATTGAAAAAGAAAAACTTCTCGAATCTGTCAAATTTTTCCACCGATAAAATTTTTTCATCTGACAAAACATGTCATGCCATGTCATTGGAAAAAGCAAGACGAGATGGTTCCGACGATATAAAAATCACCGACGTCGGAGGCCTGACGCGCTGACACTCGTCGACAGTAGCCTCGAGTGGATCTCACTCGCGGGAGAATTTAAAAAAAATAGTCTGTACTGGCAGCGTCGATTCGTCGTCAAGTTTACTCGGTGAGAATCGAAAACCCTAGCCTCGACCCAGGCCTAACCAAGCCAAAGGCAGCCCTGGCTGGCTAAGTCGAGCCAGGCAGAGCCAGCCAAGGCCCAAGCCCAAGCCAGACCCAAGACGGGATAGCTGGCACATGTACGGGCTTGCACGTGTAACCCGGGGCTGGACCCCTAAGCCCGATAACTGACCCGAGTATCTCGACCCAAAAACCCATTTATTTGACTCAGAAACCCGTTTGGTTGGACCATGTGAACCAGTGGTTGAACCGTTTAATTAGATTGTGGTTCGGTTTTGCATCAGACCATTTGGTTCGGTCTGGACCAAGATAATTCAAAAGTAAAAATAAATAAATAAATAAATTGGAATATTTGGTTTGGTTCAAACCGAACCAAGTAGATCCTGGGCAGACCGAGCCGACCGAATTGACCAAACCGACTTTGTAAGGCTTATAAGGGCCTATTCGGTTGCTACTTTTAACAAAAGGACATCAAACAATGATTATAGGAGCTAGGAAGGTCGAATTGACCTGCGGTTTGTTCCATTGGACTCCATTTTTTATGTTCTTCAATCTAGTATATATTTTGGTACATTTGGATACATTGAGAAGCATATTGTTATGGAAAATTCCCTATGCAAACTCAGTTTACAGTGTTTTTTGCTGATTTTTTCTTAAAGTTATTGTACCAAATTGATTGTTGAGTTATGGTGCATGATTATATGAATGTTTAGACCTATTCAGTTGTGTTAATAAAACATTCATGATATCACACATGAGCTGCAGGTTGGGATTTGTTCATATCAGGGTGGAACTTGGTATGACCACCAAAGTGGCAACCTTGTTTCATTATGACGTATTCAAATTCAAAGATCTGTGTTTGTAAATGCTTCAGTTTGATAATGTTCATCCAAAGATGATATTATCCAAGTTTATTCAAATTAGGGTTTGTAGCTATTGTGTACGAATTTTGTGGTGACCACCAAAGTGGCACACTTGGTTCTATTATAATATGCTCAAATCTAATATTTATGTATTTACAAACTACAACAAGGAAATACAGTATTCACCCAAAACTGACACTAACATAAATTCTTATTTTTATGGATGCAGTAAATAACAGCACTATCCACCCAAAGGTGACGTTGTCTAAGATTACAAAGAATGACACTGTCTACCCAAAGGTGGCGTTGTCAAAGAATATAAAGAACTCATGCATATGGTTGAAGGATCTTGACTTTAGAGGTTTCAACCACCCAAAGGTGGTGAGGTTTTCGAGAGTCATTATCCCTACACAGTTATTGCATAGCTATCGAGAGGACCAGTGCACATATTATCCCAAAGGATGTGTGTGTAGTTCGATTGATTTTTTAAAGATATAAATTAGCTTGCATATGTTATTTATATATATTCGTACTAGCTAATTTTATTTGGTATTAATCGTAGACTTATAATTATTTACATTGTAATATAGTTATGAACATGTAATAATTAAATACCTCAAGATGCCTGTCTTTGACAACCAGTTCTATAAATTGGCATAGAAATTAAAAACTAGTCTAAGACTGTTTAACCTAGATGTACTCAATAGAAAATTATATTCTGGTTCTTAGGGTGTTCAGTCCCTAAGATCAAATAAAGCAATATTCAAATGAGGAACATTGAAAAAAGATATTCTCTATGAAATTCAAAGAAATATTTGATATTTCAAGAAGGGGTGGAGAGATGTTTTATTACTCAAGTCCATTAGTACCAGTTTTTGATGATAATAGGTGGTATTGGGAGTGTGAGAAAGTATAAGGTAGAGTTGTTAATTATTAATGATAAGCTCAAGGATAAGTGAATATTTGTAGGTTCATTAAAACCTATGTAGGTGACATTTTAGACTTTTCACTTCCTCACAATAATTGTATAGTCAGATTCTGGTGACATACAGTACTCAAAAATATAGTGAATCCTAAAGTGAAAGAACTAAGGATAGAAGTTCAAAGAAAAGAAAAAAATATGAATGCCAATGTCATAGTGCATAATACATACTCAGACAAAGGCAAGTTGCGAAAGGGGTAGAGAAACCTACAGAAAGAAAAATATTTTTCTATGGAATAGCTAGAAATTTTATGACAAAGAATTGAAAATTAAGAAACTGTAAGATAAAATGGATTTAAGTAGAATGAAATTTTTGTAATGTGTCTCAGAAGGGACATGTGAAGAAATATTGTAAAGCTGGACAAGCTTAAGTGAAAAAGGAATAAAAATTATGAAACTTCTGAGCAAGAAGGTGCAGTAGATTGGATACTTAAGCATTAATCGTAGTCTGAACCCATAGGAGTACAAAAATTTTTAATTTATTCTTTTTAGATTATTTATCTTTAGAAGTTAAATTGTCTATTGTTATCTTTCGTCCTAGTCATAAGGGTTTAGGACTATTGTCCAAAGAAAGATTGTAAAGAATATATATGAAAATTAATTAAAGAGAAAAATGACAAGATTAAAATAAATGAAGGTTATTCACAATAAAGATTTATTGGACTTGATAGACATCGAGATTTCATCTAGGACTCCTTATTATAGTTTATTTCATAGATTTTTTTAAAATAATGAAAATTAAGATAGAAAATTTTTTATTAAAGGAATTGAAACTATTGGATTTGAATGAGAGAGTTTTGGGAGACCATGTGATACTGGTTTATTCTCTGATAAATTTGAGCAAGTATTTGCAAAAGCCTAAGAATGTATTTGATCCTGTAAGAAAAGAATTGATATTACAGCCTATATTATTAATAGAGTGCCTAGTTAGTTAGTTTCAGTATAAGTTATCTTCTTGTTTGAGACTGTAGAGCTGACATGGTTTTATAACACTCGTGAAAGAGTGATTATTTTAGACATTGAATTGTCATTTTATGGGATGTCAAAACAGATCCAAGAAACTTAAAGTTTGATGAGACCACATGAAAATAGGTGTGAAGCCACCAGTTGAGATAACAGATATTACCAGAGTGTAATGAAATGATTATAGAAATGTTCATTAAGATCGATGCTTCAGCTATAGTAGCAGAGCCAGATGAGGCAATGAGAAGATATACTAGACCATGTAGATCTGTGACTTCATCCAATCACATGTTGTATTTCAAAATAGATATTTTGGTGTTGGACGTGATGAAGATCCCAATGATTTTGAGTAAGTTATCAGTAATGAAATTATTTTTGAATGATTAATGGTCATAAAAGATGTGTTGTTGTCTATGAATAATAACGAGACTTGAGATTTTATATTTTTGTCAATAAACGGTGTACTCATAGGCTCAAAATAGATATATATATAAGAAAATATGTGATTCCAGTAGGAGAATTGATTGCTAAAATGTAAAACTTATAGTGAAGTGGAATCACACAAAGAGAAGAGAAAGAGAACTTTAAATTTTTGAGGTCTTAGTTGCACATTTTATTTTGAAGTTGCATCAGATAGATGTAAAGATCATTTTGATCAAAGAAAATATGAAAAAAGATGTTTATATGCTTTAATCACAAGGTTTTGTAGTAAGGGTAAAGAAGATATGTTTTGTAGACTTATAAAGTTTTGTGGATTAAATAGGTATCCGAATAATGGTATTTAAAGTTTAACAGGATTGTATCTTCTTTCAATTTTGTTGAGATTGTCATTGATCATTGTATATATATCTATAGGTCAGTGTGAGCAGATTCACTTCCTAATCATGTATGTTGATGGTTAATCATTGGCTTGTAGCGACATGATTTACTAGTTGAAACCAAAGTTTCAATGTTTGATAACTTCGAGATGAAGAATGTATGAGTAAGTACCCTTGTATTTAACATTGAGTTTTCTTATGATAGAAAAATTAAAATTTTAGATTTGTCTCAAAGTGTAAACATTGTTCTTGTTTTCGAACTGTTTAGTATGCATGTATAACCATTAAGTTACGGATGTTTAAATCGATAAATGAGACAAATTGACAGAATTGTGTACAAGAAATGATATTGAGTGTGAGCATCTGCAATGCAATAGGGAGTTTGATATATGCTCAAGGTTGTAATTATTTTATGTAGCATTTTCAATGAGTGTTATGGGACGTTTTCAGTTGGATGCTGGTATAGTTTACTGGAGAACGAGAAAAAGGAAGGTCAATCGGTATATGTAGAAGACCAATGATTGCATGTTCATTTATGAAAGTAGTGACACTCTAGGCTATTTTGATATAATTTTAATGTTTGCATTGATGACAGAAAATCAATCTCAAGGTTCATTGTTATGGTGATAGGGTTTTGTAACTCTATGTGAAAATAACAAATAAGGTATCTGGTGTAAGAGTTTTTTTTATGATTTGAAGGTTGTAGACTCTACTTCTAAACTATTGAGATATATTGTGACAGCAGTTTAGCTATGTTCTTCTCAAAGAATAATAAGAAATATACTATTTCACAACATAATAGAGATTGAATCTCTTCAAGTAAGGAAAATATCAAAAGATTTTATATCGTTGTAGATTTTCTAACGAAGGTTTTGTTAGTAGGAGTCTTCAAGAGACAGTACATCCAATATAACAATGGTTGAAAATAATTAATTTTATCAGAGGCTTAAGTGGCCAAAGATTTGAGAATCAGTGGGAGTCTCTAAATATGCTTAATTAGTGGGAGACTCTTTATGTTTATACTTGTTTTTTCACATTGCTTACTGTGTTTGATTGTATTGCTTATGGTTTAATGGGTACAAGTTTTTGTAACTATGATTTTGTTTACATTAGCATTTACGTTATTGCTATTTTACATACATGGTTATGTGTTTGATATGTCAAAAATAAATCAGGCTATATTTAGTCAAAGATAAATCAGACAGTATTTAGCCAAATAATGAACAAAACAGTATTCAGTCAGATACATAAGGCAGTATTCAATTGGAGGAAGATGACGATATTCAGCCATACAAACAACGATGGTAAGTCAAAGTGCGATATTAATCCAAGCTAGAGGTGGTTTGCCATAAGAGGATAATATCAAAGAATGAATGCAGTGTTTGGCCAAGGTATGTTATTATATTTCTAAATTATTTAAATACCATGTTTTAGTTACCCAAAAAGGTTTTGGGGCACTTTGACTAAAGTTCTTTAATCAAGTTTGGACTTGCATGAGAGTTTACTTTCATGCATTATCTCAGACGATTCATGTCACACCCTAATTTCGACTGAACCAGAAGTGTGAGTGAACCGTCACTGAACCAACGGTTCACACCAGGATCTCAATAAGACCGTGTCCACTCATACAAACCATTACACATAATCATAATCAGAATATAATAAAATACAGCGAAAGTCTTTAAATAAAATGAACTGAGTGATCTATTGATAAATTTAAATAAATATCCAATTATTTAAATATCGAAACTTAATTAAATATCTTTACATCAATTGTATCTTCAATAAAAAATAATTAAAATAAACTAAATCAACTCCTAGAGGTACACGCAGAAAGGGCACTCGCATGAAGTGTCATGCTCGTCTTCTCCTGCTTGCACTTCCAAAGCAGCAATACCTCCATACGCCGGAGCATCTATATAGTCCTCCACAATATAACCTGCATCAACATCTAAAAATAATGTGTACACAAGGGTGAGCTCACAACTTAACTCAGTAAGACAATCAGACAATGCAACAAACATATGCATGAGTAACATTCACATCATTATCTGGTTTTAAGTTTGCAATGTGCTATAGAAAGGATTGGCGGCCACTGCACCTCTATACACGAGTGTGTGAAGCCGCCCAATGGATCAAATACCACTGTCGTCCCACATGCAACCTATCATGGAATAGAGATAGAGCTAAGGGCGTCCGGATCAAACATCGCCAACACCTCCCCTGATACTCTACCCATACCAACACGTAAGCCCCTATTGGCGAGGGCTTGCAAACTGGACTCGCAACTAACCAATCCTATATGTCATCACAGTAGGCCCTGTCCCAGTGCAGCTCCCTACGGCATAGAGATAGAGCTAGAGTCTAGTGGCCAGGCCGGAGACCACAGTGTCACTTCCTCCCCCTAATACCCTACCCGCACAAAGCATGCTAAGACAGAACGATACGAAAGGTGCTAGTGTGAGGAATGATCCCAGACCTCCAGTCCTTCCCATTCTACACACCAATGAAAACAATTACATGCCTAACAGTCACAACCAGCATAGCAAGTATGCATGAACAATAATAATAACTGAAAGTAAAAGATGACATGCGAGAATGCACAAACATCAATCCACAGAACTATAATTATTAACAGTGATTTACTGTTATTAAATTATTAGAGTTTAGGTCCGATTCCCTTACCTGACGTTTGTTTGATAGCTTGTTCCACGTCACAGTATCCAAACGTGCTATCACAAGGTCTTACACAATGTTAGGGTTGTATTAGAATAGTTTTCTTAGGGTTTACGTTGGTCGAAAAACCAACTGGGTCAAAAACACTCTTCACAGAGCAGACCGATCACAGGTACCGATCGCAGCACTGTGGGGAAAACCTACGACCGGTATGGTCGACTGGTCCCCACTAACCAGTACCGGTCGCAGTACCGGTCGCATAGAGTGCGACCGGTATGATTGATCGATATGTCTCCGAAAGACCATACGCTTGGTTCTCGCCTTCCGTCGGTCACTCTCTATTGATCCTAGGGTTTCTCCTACACATCCTAGGTCTGAGCACTGAGTTAGAGTTATTTTCAACTCCATTCAAGTTCTAGCCTCGATGATCTTCGACTTAGAACTTGAATCTAGGGTTATCGACTAATTTAGGGTTTGTCGACAAAAACAGGGTTTAGATCAATACCTTGCTTTGCATGGTATTAATCAAATTATAACTAACCATCCTAGAATACTTATTGTAGAGGAAGGTTTAGGCACTTACCATTGACTCGGGGTAATGTGTTCTTCGTCCAACGGTAATGGCGGCTCTTCCCTCTCCTTCCTAGCTTCTTCTCCTTCTTCAACCTCTTTCTCCTTTCTAGGGTTTGTGAGGATCAATGGAAGAGGTTTTAGGAGGTTTAAGGGTCCTTATATAGACTAGGGTTAGGTTTAAGAAGCCTCCTAACATTAAGAAAGTCCTTCGGTTTGAAATTTGGAAAGTGGGACCCGTAGAGATCTGTTTCTGGATCCATGCTGTGCAGGCCATACCGATCGACCATCGATCGGTACCAAGACCGGTACCATCGACCGATATGAAGTTTTTCATACTTGAATTGGTTTGATTGGTCCGATTTCATACCTGGTTGTCATCCGCTCGTCCCATCTGGTCCAGTGATGATTGGAAGACTTGTTACGACATGAAACTAGGTTTAGATCGAGTTCATGGAGTGCGGGTCTTACAACTCCCCCACCCTCAAAAGAAATTTCGTCTTCGAAATTTGCATGTAGGTTTCATAATTCATGTATTGAGTAGACCTCTGTTGTGACTGATAGAAGTTTGTACACCATATGTTGAGGTGTATTATTCGCTGTTGTTCACATTGAAAAACTTGATGGATGTTTCGAAGTTAGTGACGATTTAGTGTGTTGGATTTTATGGCCATACTGGTTGACGGTGATTTTGTAATTAATATAGCCCAAGTGGGAGATTGTTGATTTATGTAGGCTTAATTAATTATTTAAACTAGTCAATTCAATGAGAGTCCAATAAACACGATAGAACCGATTTGGTTTAGTTCGTTACATAGTATGAGATAGGTTTGGTAACCTTAATTCTATTGTGAAAATGGTTTTAGGGTTACAGTAATATTCTATAAATACTGGGTTAGAGTCCCCACAGTCACAGTTAATCAGTTCTCTCTGCACCCATTAGCAAGAGACGTCAAGATATACTCTGGACGCTGTGGAAGACTGTAGCCGAAGGATTTCGATCAAAGCTTGGAGCATCTTGGAGCGTATGGGAATTGATCTCTTCAAACAAGTATATCTCTATGATTCATAGTTAATGGCTTCTCTATTGTATTCTAGGGCAATTGTATGGGATTGAAATGAGTTTGATTGAAACCCTAAGTACAATAATTTCTAACACCAGATGGCATGGTAGTTTTTAATTTCTCATCTTTATAGGACAAAGGATAAAATTTGTTATGAAAATATTGGAGACTAGTCTAGGATCATTTGACCTAGATGTATCTTTCATAGTAGTTTACATTAATTGTGAGATATTCTACTATTGAGGTTATGTGTAGCAATATTAAGATGAGAAATATTACGACGGGATTATCTAAGAGAAATCCAAGGGATAGGAATAAAATTTCTAAAGTGATCGAGAGATAGTTTATTGATCTGACTATAGTACCAGCTATGTTGAAAATGATAATATGAGAAAGTACTTTTGGAGCTATCAACTATCATTGAAAAGCTCAAGGACAATGAGACCAAAATAATTGATATAATAGATATCCCATTCCTTGCCTATATATATATATATATATATATATATATATATATATATATATATATATATATATATATATATATATATATATATATATTCAGGTCTAGGTGGTTTACATTACCAAAAGGGAAGAGATATAGAACCAGTGATAAGGTTATTATTATGTAACTTCAAGGTAAATTGCTCAAAGATGAGTAGATTGACCAAAGATATGTGGTTTGACCTTATACTGTTATCAGATAGATATAGTTAGAAAATGATAAAGATTCTAGAATTATCTAGGTATTTAGAGTAAGTTGGTTCTGAAGACTATTGGCTTGAATGTGAGTTGGAATTATTTAGTTTCTTTCCGTTCAAATGGTTTTTTAGCTTTTTGATTTTAGTTATTTACCTTGTTATATGTTTAATATTGTTTGACTTAACATATTGTTTTTCATATTAAAAATGTGATTGATGTTACTTGAAATATCAAAATATAAAAAAAAATTCAACTAAATAGAACAAAATTATGTTGTTATGGTGCTTATGATGTTGTAAGGTAAATGACGTATGCAATGTTGATCGTATTTGTTTTGTGATGTGGTGAATAGTTTTCATGTGTGACTGTGCAATCTTAGATTCTCTAGTTATACTTGTCATAGTGTTGATCTCTAAGGTAAGTAAAGACAGGTTAAGGCAGTTTTTTTTGGAATAGTTGAAAGGTTTTGTCAGTGGGAATCTTTAGATTCTCTTAGTCATTGGGAGTGTTTAGATCTGTTTGGTTAATGGAGATCTAGTAGTTGATGATTTATCTGTGATTGTTAATGTTGCCTATGGTTTAATGTGCAGGATTATTGGTGAACATTCATTTCATTGCTTGTATGCATTCCTGATTATTTAAGACATGTTAAAGTTGCAAGACGGTATTTAGTCAAAGAATGCAGTAAGCTAAAGTTAGATATTAATCCAAACTGGAGGCGATTTGCCTATATAAGTTGGATAATATCGTGCATTGACCTATTAAGATTTTAAGGTAACGGAATCATGGTAATTCGGTAATTGGACTTAAGTATTCATCTCAAAGTGATTTATGTCATTAAGTAGACCTCTGTATGTGGCTGATAGAAGGGAGTACACCGGATGTGTTGGAGTATTTTCCGTTGTTGTTCGACATTGGTAGGCTTGATGACTGGATCAAAGTAAATGATGGTTTTGATGTAATTAAATTCCATGGCTACATTGGATCAATGGTGAATTTATAATTAATATAGCCAAAGTGGGAGATTGTAAGATATTTTTATGATTAAATTAATTATAAAATTAGTTGGTTCAGTGGGAGTCTAGTTACAGGTAGACTGATTTAAGCATGATTAGAGATGGACCAACCTGGTCCACTGTGGGACTGGCCCAGGGTTGGGGGTGGTATTATAAATACCAATGGTTAGGGTCCCTACAGTCATGATGTTATTTTCTTCTCTTGTTCCCATACTCAAAGAGAAGGTCAAGGGATCCCGACAGGCTGTGGAAGACTCTGATCCAAGCATTCAAAGCCAAGAAAACGATCGAAAATCAATCTACAACAAGAGGTATATGTCTTATCATCTCTTTTTAATTCTCATTGTATTCTAGAAATTTGTGTGGTGTATTTGTTAAAATTCATAAAAAAATCTCATGGGAAAAACCCGAAAGAGATCTAAAATTCTTACAACACCATGCCATGCATCCTCGGAGGGATTAAGCATGCCTCAAGGGCATCTCCCTTCTTTTGGTCTATTCCGACCGTCTCTCTCGGCCTTTGGGATTACACTTTTTCCTCTATATATGTCAAATCCTATGGTTGAAATATAACTCTATACATGGTAATACATAAAACATTTTGCCTTTTTTATATTTTTGCCGGTTCCATGAATAGCATGCACTTTAATGTACATGAGAAAAGTGTCAAAATAATGACCAGTACTGGAGCCATAAGTGGGCCTAAATACCTTAGTTCAGCCCATCCTTCTGATCCAAACCTACCATCATTGAGGCATTGAGCATCTAAGCTAGGTAGAGGCAAGCTTTTAGTTTCAGTGTTGGACATGGTAGTATTATGGTTAAAATCAAACGGGAACAGCTATGGAACCAATGGTTACACGATACGTTACCAATACCAATAAAAATTTAATAAATTTAAAATAATCAGGTTCGATCACAACAGAAATTGATACAGATTGATAATCTGGCCAACTCGATACCGATTACTAAAACCATGAATAGAGGTACCACTTGGGAAATGGGAACCAATTCTGAGTATATATGCATGGTAACCGACCCATGAAACTATGAAGAGGTACCAATTGCCCCATGAAAATTTTATTTCCCATGATAACTGTAACTGAGAATTGATTCGCAAATTAAGAAAAACCAAGACTAGACCCAGCCTAATTCGTTCTTATGTATGTCTGTCAAATGACCCTAAATTAATAAGACAATTCCGCTTAGAGTAAGGTTCTAAATCCATGTATCGGACTTGGTATTGGTCATTATTCAAAATCAATCTGATTTGGATTGAACTGGTGACGAATTCAATGGAAAACTAATACGTAACCGATACCATATATAATAATATTAAAACATGAATAGATTAGAGATCAGTTAAATCCAAAACCGATATAAATCAACGAATCTAACCGATTACTTGAACCATGGCTTTGATAGAGTTTATGTTTCTCCCTTCCTCCCTCAAGTTCATTTTCCTCTTTGCCTCTACCCTTCTTATGATTTTTTTTTATTTATTATTTTATTATTTTATTACTTTTATTCTTCAACCTTAGATAATATTTACTAACTATTGATATCCCAGGAAAGATGTTCAACCATGGCTATAAATGTAGTTAAGCCTAAACCATTGCATCTCTTACAAATATTCTTGAATAATTCTTTGTTCTTAATAACTAGTAGTCATACTCATTAGCCACTTAGATGTCTATTAAGAAGAGACAAATTTTTCATATACACACAAATTTCATGGTTAAAAAGTATTTTGAACCAACAGATCTTAAAACCGTTAAAATTCAAACATTTTCTTAAACAAATTATTGGTTATTAACTACTACAATCCCCTTATAGTTGTTCATTACAATGGAGACAAACGCATCAATCATTAGATAGAGTATTAGTATTCTATATTAGCGTCAAGTAATCTTATTATACATTTGAGGGGGTAAGAATTCTTTGTAGTAACTGTGAAGCATTAATGGGGATCCTAACCACTCAGAGTGTATCGATACGTATCTAAATACACTATGAGCATGAGCGGTTAGAATCTCACTGCTGCTTGGCAATCACTACAAATGATCTTAGTTCTGTTTGAGGAAGCAATTCTTCTGGACTATGCAAATGATAAAATTTATGCATACCTAGTGGTCTACATGAAATGATGATGTAGTAATTATAAGGGAAATTTTTATAGACCTCCTTATGTTTTGTCCGATTGACACAACACACCCTCCATTTGAAGTCAATCCGAGTTGACCTCCCTTGTAAATAGTACTTATGACAATGTGCCCCACTCCATTAGCTTTTTTCCGTTAAAACATGACGTGTACCATTTGAAATCTTTAAATGACAAAATTGCCCTTAACTTGTTGTGAAGTTCCCATTTTACCCTTTGAAACCCTAAAACCTTTCGTTTTCATCTCTTCGTCTCCCCCGTTCATTTCTCTTTCTTGCAAATCATGAATCTGGGCTCTTTTTGCTTTATGCCATGATTGGCAAATTAAATCCCCATTTCTTCTTCATTTCTTGTGTGGTGGGCTTTCAATTCATTGATACGGGTCAGAGGAATACAATTCTAAGGAAGATGAGGTGGCATTGTTTAGTGATGTGGCATAATTGATCCCATTGACAGCTCACAGTTCGTTCATAGTTAGTTGGTATAAATAGAATCATTTGTTAAGATCCAGAGAATAGAGACAAGATTTGTAATAACAATTCCTTCTTCTTCTTCAGTGTCATGGTGACTTTTTCCTTTCTTTGGAGTTTGTGTCCCTGAACTCGAATCAGGTACAATCCGATCCATAAATTGGATCATCTACCCTGCCTTTAATTTCATGTTCTTGGCATTGTACCAGTATCGAATCGGCTAGAACAATGGAGAGATTTTGACATTAAAATTTGATCTCGTTACTGGAGTACTGCTGTTGCGGAACAAATCTGAGAATACGCGTACAACGAGGGAGATTGATCCACATAAGAGAGTGAAAAGAGGGAGACTGACTTTCAAAGTTGGAGCTCTCCCCAGTTTGAAATACAAAGAGAAGAAGAACAAGAAGAAGAAAAAATCGAAGGAATTGTAACCACTGAATATTTAAGAAATTTAGATTGGAAATACGTAAATTTTTCAGCTTAAATTCAAAAGTATTGTTCCATGTATGTCTAAATACCCCCCATTGGTGGTCTATGGTTCTATGGATGTCAATCGGTTGGTCTTGGTCAGACCCGGTCGGACCTAATCGGTCCCCACCAATTTAACGTTTTGCACTGTAATCGACATATTTAACTAATCGATCTTGATTTGTAAGACATTGACTCGTTTATTTTCGGTCCGATTGGTTTGGGTCCCTAATTAGTCTTATGTTAATTGGCTTAATCGATCTATTATTTCCATAATCGATTATCTTATTCAGTTTTATATTCGATTATGCTATTCAATTTTATACTCAATTATAACTGGTCTATTTTGTTGTAGATCCAACCCATTGATCACAACCTAAATTTCAAATTTCATGGTCACTAGCAAAATGTTGTACAAGTGACCGTTCACCTCACATCGGATTGCTCGATTGTCACTCAAACTTGAGCCACAATTTATCTCTATATGTTCCAGTCTCCAGTCTTCTCTTGCAATGGCTAGTCGTCCTTGAAACATGTAGGCAATTGTTGAATTATTGCTAAGTTGATTACACTTCATTCACATGTTACCGCCTTCTTCTATTCATCACTTTATGTTAAAAAGGGAAAAGGAATTAAAAACATTATTTGTTTATGAGATAAGAAAGATGGGAACCGTGAGTATTAGTAAATTTTTTCACCATAGATGTCAATAGTCAATATCCATCCCCATAAAAACTATTGTAATCAAATCGTGGTTTGGTCCAAGAAATGGTAGGCGGAAAAAGTGAAAAAAAAAAAAAAAAAAAAAAAAAACTTATATCAGTCTCTAATCGGTCTTTAGTTGGTGTATACCAATTCAATCTATAACCGATCGATCTGATCAGGTGACCATCGGGTTGCACCCTTTCACATTAAACGACCTATTATTAATCAGTCTGATCCAAAGACCGGCACATTTATTAAATGGTCTACGGTCTGATTTTTAATTATCAATCGGTCTGGCTCGGGGGACATGGTGCAATCCCAAAATAAACACCCCTATATGGTTCCATGCACCATTTTGGTAATCCCAAATTTTCCAATGCTTTATTTATTGTTAAAAAAAACTTCATTTAGACTGAACTTGACATGTGATTTTAGAATTAATTGAGAACCGTTGGATCACGTAAGGCTAAGAATTCCTACTGTTGTGCGCTGGCTCAGTGAACTCCTTGGTTCAGGTCTAGATCCCCATACTCAACTGTATGTGCGGTAACTAACTCACTTAATGGTATGGAGAGAACATGAATTGGATTCTAATATTTCAATTATTATAAGTTTAAAATTTATTATTATTATTATTATTATAAAGAGATTTGAATTTATGATCTCTTAATTGAATTGAATTATCTTATTAGAATAAAGAATTAATTCGTTGTTTATTTGTACCCTAACTACGTTAACCATTTTATGACATCCTATCAAATTTTGAACATACCAACTACATATAATAAATAAATGATAAATAAATTATGGCAAAAATTCTTCTATGCGGCCGTGCACATGGATGGCATGCATTGTATCATAGATGGACCTGATCAATTAGTCCAATACTCCAATGGGCCATCTTCATTGCATGTAAAGGACTTTGAAGCCCTTTTTCATTTTCTTTTTCATTTTTTTGGCAAAATGCTTTAAATCACATGTTTGGTTGTCCGGAAACATTGAGTTTTCTAGTTCATGTGAAAAGAATCATTTATGCTCCATTTTGTTTTGATGTAAAATTTTGTATGTAAACAAAAATTTCAATATTTATTTTTAAGAGATAAAATATAGTGATCTCTAAGGGGGTTAGAGAAGGAACTTTGTCTTTCGTTTACCTATTGAAAATAAATATTGATATATTTTTAAGGAAATCAATCAATGCTTATAGGATTGAATAGATCCTTCGAGGTGAGGTATACCTATAGAAGACAAATATACCAATAGAAGAAGTCGGGCTCTGAGCCTTGAGACCATTTCTTTTCCTAAGTCAGGACTCAGAATAGCAAACAGGCAGGTTAGGTAAGTACTTTGGAAAGTCTAACATGGGGTAGGAGAAAGAGTAGTAGAAAGTACGTAATAAATTCAGTCTATGGCAATGAGACCAAGAAATTGAACCTCAAGACCATAGTTAATTAAATGCTATACCATTTTTTTACCATATAATACGTGTATTACACGCGTAAAAACCACACTTTTGTCCAACTTTTTTTTAAGAAACAAGTAATGGATGCTATCAAAAAGCTCCTAAGTTAACTCGACAGCAAGGGGGGAAATTTATAGAGTAATGTACATAGTTCGACAAAAGTGAATACGTTTTTATCAAGAAAGTCGGATTTTATAAATGGCACTGAAACTAAAATTGTGACATGTTTTTTTTTTTTTTTTTTGGTTAATAATCTGTGACATGTTTAATGAAATAAAGACCACATACTCTGATCAAACTCAAATGAATACTCAAGTTTAACTTAGGTGTTTGTCTTTTGACAGAAGTAAGAGTTGCATGCAGTTCAAAGATAGAGCTCTTATTTCAAACGGGTCCTCTAAGGCACATATTTATAGCAATGAAATATAGAGAATCATTCTAATATCTTTTTTTCTGATGTCTGTACGGGGGAAGAAATAAATCCTCTCATGCTTTTCATGTCGGCATGAGAAAATTTAATGGTTGTAGTTTACTGTACGCATATATTGATATATTGGTATATGCGCACAGTGGATGATAGCCACTAGATTTCCTCATGCCAGCATGAGGGGCATGAGAGGATTTGAATATTTGTACGGGTATTCAGGCACCTAGAGTAAGTCGGTCCGAATTAACTCGAAACTGACCCGGACCAAATTGTTATTGGATATGTAACAGGTTGAGGTATGACATATCCTATAAGTCCCGACGTCTCCAAACGGTCAGCCAGCGGGTCAACGATCTGGTTTGGGCTAGCCCGAAACCGGCCCGAAAAATGGATTGATGAGCCTAAACCCGATAATGGCCCGAACCAAACCGATTTAACCGAATATTAAACCCTAGCTTCGCTGTTTCAGCATTCGAGATGGTCTTATTGGGTTTCTTATCGGGTTTTCAAGCCAAACTGCCCTGGACCAATGAGATAACAATTTAATAAACTAAACCCGATAACAACCTAAAATCAGACTGACCCGTTAGTTAATATGCACAGTTCATTCCCAGTCCGAATATCTTAATGGACATGTTTAGTTCAAGGCCTATAAAGCTCGACACCCATTTGGCCCGCACCAAAACCGACCCTGACAGGCCTGTTGACACCCCTAATGTACATAAGTCCCTTCCCAGATCTCACTAGGGGTGCAAGTATTACCCTGACAACCTGAACCAGCTCGAACCCACCCTGAGCCTAGGCAGGGCGAAACCTGCCCTGAACCCTAACAAGCCGGGGTTGGACTATTGTTTTGATAAAACCTGACAGGTGGGCCGACTCTAAGTTGAAGCCTCGGGCTGAGCCAAGTCCGTCCTAGCACTACCCTATATTGACTTTTACGTAACAATAAAAAAATTTCATCTTTTGGAAAAAAAAAAAAAAAAAAAAAACCAATCAGTGGAGAATTTAACAGAGAGAGAATAAGAGATCAACAGACCAGCAGAGACATAGGGCACGAAAAGAGATCAAGGGCTCGGTTTATTTTTATTTATTTTTTTTTTTTTTATAGAACTAAAATTATTCATTATATCCTAACATGGTCATAGATTGATGGACACACATATCATACAACCATAGAGTGCGAAACGAACAAATAATTAGGTGAGAAGGGATGGGGCTAAAAACAAGAGGCATTGAAGCTTTACTTTAGGATAAGAGGTTATAGACATAGAGCATAGACGGTATCTATTAAAAAATGTTCAATTTTACTTTGTTATCCCTGTGAGGGAATTTGTATTTTTTTTTGTTTTAAACCTCAAGAGGATTCAATTCATTTAATGAGAATGATTTAAAATTAGTATGAAATTTCCTTTTTACCTTTCAAAATAGGCATTTGTTAGAATAACACAAAGGATAACATAAATAAGGGGTATCTTCAAATACTCTCATAAATAAGAAACTTGTATGATTGACTACCAAACAAACTAGGGAAATTATCATTTCTAGCACGGTTTAGATAAATTTATGTCAATGAGCTATTTAATTTCATTTATCACATAAATGTGTAATTTTAGTGATTGGGTGGATAGTAGATGGTTTAAGATTCTAGATAGATTACTTGTCAAATTTCAGACTCAAGTCCAATCATATATTTCCACATGTATTTTCAGGATAAGAGGTTATAGACGTAGAGCATAAATGGAATCTAATAAAAAGTGTTCAATTTTACTTTGTTATCCCTCCGAGGGGATTTGTATTTTTTTTTTTTTAACCTCAAGAGGATTCAGTTCATTTAATGAGAATGATTTAAAATTAGTATGAAATTTCCTTTTTACCCTTCGAAATAGGCATTTGTTAGAATAAGACAAAGATAACATAAATAAGGTGTATCATTCAAATACTCTCATAAATAAGAAACTTGTACGAAAGACTACCAAGCAAATTAGGGAAATTACCACTTCTAGTATGGTGTAATAAATTTATGTCAGTGGGCTATTTAATTCCATTTATCATATAAATGTGTAATTTTAGTGATTGGGTGGATAGTAGATGGTTTAAGACTCTAGATAGATTACTTGTCAAATTTCAGACTCAAGTCCAATCATATATTTCCACATGTATTTTTAGGATAAGAGGCATTGAAGCTTCAGTTCAGGATAAAAGGTTATAGACGTAGAGCATAAACCGTAAAAAGTGTTCAATTCTACTTTGTTATCCCTCTCCAGGGGATTTGTAATTTTTTTTTTTTAAACTTCTCAAGAGGGATTTTTTTTTTTTTTTTGGTAAAAAAATAAACTATTCATTAATTGAAAGAGGGGTAGCCGAAGCTTGAGCCTTACATTGTTCAACCAACCAAAGAATGGAATTGAGCCAAATAACCTTCCCCCTACAGGTTAATGCCCTCCTAGTAAGGGAGTGAGCAACAGTGTTTATCTCTCTTGAAACAAAAGTACAACTCACAAAACCATTTGATGGAATTAAAGCTTTAAGGTCCTCCACCACAGACCATACATAAATATCACCAGTTTGAGTGACGACAAAAAACATAGAAGCTACTTCTCTCAAGAGGATTCAGTTCATTTAATGAGAATGATTTTAAATTAGTATGAAATTTCCTTTTTAGCTTTCAAATTAGGTTGTTATAATAACACAAAGGATAACATAAATAAGGGGTATCATTCAAATACTCTCATAAATAGGAAACTTGTATGAATGACTACCAAACAAATTAGAGAAATTACCACTTCTAGCATCGTGTAGATAAATTTATGTCAATGGCCTATTTAATTCCATTTATCATGTGTAATTTTAGTGATTGTGTGGATAGTAGATGGTTTAAGACTCTAGAAAACTAGATAGATTACTTGTCAAATTTCAGACTCAAATCCAATTATATATTTCCACTTGTATTTTTAGGCATTCCCAAGTAAGTCATCTCTACATGTGTATGATATTCTGACCATTATTATGCACTCTCCATAGTTTGCAATTACAAAGCTCCACTAGAAATTCTATTTTGGCCAAAATTTAAGATGTGAGTAGAGAGCCTACAGATATATTGGTCCATAAAATCCAGGCCTCATTTGACATGTCACATGAGAAGTTTTTAAATTAGAAACGTAAGTTTTTCTAATTGGACCAACCACATTGTATACTTTGCCCAACAAAAATGCTACTTCCAATATTAACACCGAAAATTTACTCCTTAGTTTCGTGAGATTATTTGTCATATGTTATTTAATTTTACTCTTCTACTTTATTCCCTATTTTATCTAGGTAACCCATTCTAAATCCTTCAATAGTATGATTCTACACATTACACAAAAAAATTAGATGTGGGTCTCAATATCTTCACTTAATTTTGACTCATTCATGGTAGGCACATACATGCATGGACTCAAAACTTCTGACTCTGTCCACAATATAGGTAGGACCCAAATGAAACAAACTAATATTGAAAAATTACATGAATACCAATTTTGAGTTTAAATTAAAAAAATACACATACTATGTTTATGTTTACAAAACTACCTACAATTAAGACCCCTACAATTTGAAATGCCCTAAAAACTAGAACAACAAAATAAAATCACACTTCATGAAGGATAAAAAAAAATGATCACGTCACAATTCATATAGGATGCATCCTCCATTTCTGAACTGTTCCTGATCATATGATATCTTACTCTCTCTCTCTATCTCTCTCTCTTTGGGGGAGGTAAAACCATTTTTTTTTAAATTGCAACATATTCCTAAGACTGCCAGTGAAGAAAACTATTATACAGCAAATTAGGAGGGTGAGGTTTCAGCAATCAAATTCCTCACCTTCACTTTCATTGCTCCACTAAGTTTTTGCACCCTTTTAGCAATCCCAAACAACTGATCATCCTCCATCTTCCTTGCGGAAGAAACCAAAACCACATGGGTCCCACTAAGTTCATCATAAAACCTCTGAAATTCCTCCAACACCTCTCCTACCATCCCCACCTTATTCTTCTGAACCATCATCTTTATCAACGCCACCAAATGCTTCTGAAACCTCCCCTTCTCAGCCACTTGTTTCACCACATCACCTTTCATCTTATCATCCATAAATGGATCCATCAAGGTTGATCTGAGATCCTTATCTTGAAGCAACCTTGAGAACTTTTGGACATCTCTTTCGATGGCTTCAAGAGAGTTGTTGCAGTGGGCTACATCTAAAAGGGCAGCTGCATAACCACTCGTGGCGTTTTGATGAATGATGTGTGGTGAAGATTGAGATTGATAGAAAGGGAGGATTAATGGAGATGAATGATCTTTGAAGCTTAACAAAGAGGAGGGCTTGTTAGAGATTGAATTGGGTCTGCTATTTAGGAGATGGGAGTATGAAGTATGATGGTTAGAGGTGTGTGGAGTTTTGAAGAGATGGAGTTCACGAGGGATTGAAGAGGTAAAACCAAAGACTTTTAGAGTAGAGACAGAGGTCGACAAGGTTTCCATGGATATTGAAGAGTGTATGTGTCTTATCTTGGAAGAGCTTTGCTTATGTAGTTTGTTGGCTTTCCAGTGCAGAAAGAGATATTTAGGAAGAAATTTCAACCACAAAAAGAAGCTCCACTATAGGTGTTTAATTACCATTCAATGATATGGTGGTTAGCAACTTAACACGTCGTGATAAAGGACCAAGATCCCCTGTGGTGACTCTCAAGTGGTAGTGAGATACTGACCACTTATAATGTAACGAAATATGTGCCGATGCACCATGAGCGGTCAGGATCCTCACTTTCAGGTGGCGGTCACTATGGAGAATTTTTTTCCGATGAAAGGGAGAAAATGGAGTTTGGATCATCTACATGTATATGTACTCTCCATGAGATCCCATTACCTTCGAAGTGGTGTAAGACCCACCTCTAGGCTGTGGTCCACTGGATATGGATGGTAATGGAACCCTGCAAGGTACAAGTATATGCAAATGAACTATTCTAAGAAAATAAAGGGATATATATATATATATATATATATATATATATATATATATATATATATATATATTTTTTTTTTTTTTTTTTTTTTTTTTTTTCTTCTCATGTTCATCGAATCCCGGCTTGATACTATATTGAAATCTCACTTATTCTAGGCCATGTTTGGTAACTCTTTCAAAGAACAGTTTTTTTTTTTTTTTTTTTTTTTTTTCTTCTGCTCTTCCATTCTTCTGTCCTGACAGAACAAAAAAAATTGTTCAGAACAATGTTTTAGCGTTGCAAATTTGGTCCATTCTTCTGTTCTTAGAGAACCAAACGAATAAAAAAAAAACACCCTGGAACACATTTTACAGAACACCTTTTAGGTATTTTTCGTTCTTGCACTATTTGTTTTGATGTAAAACTTTACCATAAAATCTTACGTGTAACATTTATATAAAAAAATCAATATTTATTTATATTAAGTAAAAGAAAAGACAAAAGTTAGGTACAGAAGTTCTTCTTTTGATAAAATAATTTTCTTTTTCATTATTTTTGAGTTCACTATATTTTATATCTTGAAAATAAATATTGAAATATTTTTTTACATATAAAATATTACAAGTAAAATTTTATATCAAAACTAAAAATACAAAAATTGAGAGAACAATTTAATTAAAAATGTTCTCGATAAAAATGATAAAAAGAGAGTTTTTCCCAAATATGCAAAGCTATCGGGTGGTCTCCTTCTTGAAGCTCCCTCACTTTCCATCGTCACAAAGCAAAAGCGAGGCAGGTTTTTTGCAAGCCCTCGTCTCTCCTTCTCCACAACCAGGTATAGCAAATTTGTTTCTTACTCTTCTATATCTCGTATTAATCCCTCGTCGCTCTCCCCGTTGGATGGTCGTCTCCTTCTGAGGGATCGAACAGGTTAATTTCTTATTGTAAATGTGTTCTTCCATAGCTTCACATTGGTCGCATAAGATGTTTTTTCTTTTTACCCTGCTGTTCCCTTACAAATGCACGCAAACACTCTGTAAGGATAAGTTTTGGTTATTTCGAGGATAACCACCTCCAGAAGAATTAAAGAAAGAGATTGGATTGTAATGATGCCTTTCATTTCATTCTCATGTGGCTTATATAGACACTACATCATTTCATCCTAACAGACTCTGACAATAGACAGTCAATCATTGGTTTGTTATAACAAACTCTAACAAACTAAATGCATGCGCATCTTAGACAGTTATTCATAATCCCTCAGCAAAACCGATTCTCTTCTCTCTCGATTGCCACGTCGTACTACTGGCTGAGTTGGATGTTGAGCTGGAGAGGCTTCCACCGTAACATCACCATCATCTTCTCCGGGAACCTTGTCCTCAAGGTTCAGTTGAGGGTATAATCGGCGAGCTAGGGAGAGATCAGTCCACGAAGCATCCTCTACAGGAAAACCATCCCACTGAATCAGGATTTGAGAGATCCATGTTCCTTGACGTTTGACCCGTCGTTCATTGAGGACAGCCAAAGGAGATGGCAAATGGTCTTTAGTGACAGGTGGTAGAGGAATTTGAAGAGTAGGCGGATCAGTATCGCTGAGACAATATTTCAATTGTGATACATGGAACACTGGATGTATGCGGGCTTCAGGTGGCAACTCGAGTTTATACGCAACAGAACCAATACGAGAAAGTACTCGAAAGGGTCCAAAGTACCGGAGACCCAGTTTCGGGTGTGCCTGTTGAGTCACAGAAAGCTGTCTGTATGGTTGGAGTTTGACGTACAGCCAATCACCAACTTGAAATTGCTTGTCGGAACGATGTTTATCGGCTTGATTCTTCATGCGACTTTGGGCACGGACCAAATTGAGCTTAAGGACCCTTAAGATATCATCGCGGGACTCTAATTCATGCTCGACAGCGTCGTTTGAAGAGGCGCCAGGATCATAGCGAGCCAGAGTAGGAGGATGGCGGCCATACAAGGCATAAAAGGGAGTCATACCCGCAGTTGATTGAAAAGCCGTATTATACCAATATTCGGCCCAGGGAAGAAAACGGACCCATTGGTGGGGTGAGTCGGCGACAAAACTCCGCAGATAAAGTTCAAGACAACGATTCAGGGCTTCCGACTGGCCGTCGGTCTGAGGGTGGTAAGCACTGCTCATTGCCAATGTAGTGCCCTGTAGGCGGAACAAGTCTCACCAAAATTGGCTGATAAAGATGGGATCACGATCACTCACGATTGAACGTGGGATGCCGTGTAATCGAACCACATTAGCAACAAATACCTCAGCAACTTTATAACTAGTATAACCTGTGGGTAATGAACAGAAGTGAGCGTATTTGGTCAATCGATCGATGGCGACGAGGATAGCTGTCTTGCCGGATGATGGCGGTAAGCCGGTGATAAAGTCCATAGCCACATCCTCCCAAACTTGAGAAGGTATAGGCAGAGGCTGTAATAATCCAGCAGGGGATGTGGTGAGGGATTTCACCTGTTGACATACTTGGCAGTGAGCAACATATCGCTTCACATCAGTGCGAATGCCCTTCCAGTAAACGTGGGAAGAAATTCGACTATAAGTTCGTTGGAATCCAGCATGGCCACCCACTGGAGAGGAATGAAACTCATGGAGTAATTGTTGACAGAGTGGGGAAGCTGATGGGAGCACCAATCGATCGTGAAAACGAAGGAGGCCATCTTGGTAAGTATAAGGGGGACATGCCGCAGGATGATTCATCACTTTGTCGCGGATGGTGCATAATTCTGGAGAGCTGATAAGGGATTGTCGTATCTGATCCAAGAGGGGAAAAATCGGCCCACTAAATGCCATGAGCGACCCAGTTGCAGAAGGTAATCGGGATAGAGCATCCGCCACAGAGTTATCCTTCCCAGGCCTGTATACTATTTCAAAGGTGAAACCGAGTAACTTAGAGAGCCAATGCTGCTGCTCTGGTGTTTGGAGCACTGCTTCGGTAATGGCGTACATCTCGCGTACGTATGCAGAAGCAGCTTGTAATCTGGGAGAAAGCTTCTTGCTGAAATAGGATATGGGATGATTGAGCTGGGTTGAGACGGCTCCTATCCCGATCCCAGAGGCATCTGCTTCAATGGTGAAAGGTAAGGTAAAATTAGGAAGTTGCAAAACAGGGGCTGAAGTCATTGCTGTTTGCAGACGTTGGAAAGCCGTTTGAGCGGCCGCTGTCCAAATAAAGGCCCCTTTTCTGAGTAAATCAGTGAGTGGAGACGCGATGGCTGCATAACCAGCGATAAATCGCCGATAATACCCTGTGAGTCCCAAAAATCCACGGAGGTCGCGAACGGATTGTGGTACGGGCCAATTCATCATTGCTGATATCTTCGTTGGATCCATGGAAACACCATGGGCAGAAACAATATGGCCCAGGTAATCGATGCTTGGCTGGCCGAAGGTGCATTTAGACAGTTTGGCATAAAGCTGATTGTCCCGCAAAGTTTCAAGAACCTGGGTGAGGTGGCTAATGTGCTCTGGCCAGGTGTGACTGTAAACCAATAAGTCGTCAAAGAAAACCAGTAGGAAACGACGAAGGTATGGTTGGAATACCTGGTTCATGGTAGCTTGGAATGTAGAAGGCGCATTCGTGAGGCCGAAGGGCATTACGAGGAATTCGTAATGTCCGTCGTGTGTCCGAAAGGCAGTCTTGGGGATGTCGATGGGACGAACCCGTATCTGATGGAAGCCAGAGCACAAGTCCAGCTTAGAAAAATATGTGGCACCATGAAGTTCATCAAGCAATTCGTCCACCGTAGGAATTGGGAACCGATCACGAATAGTAATAGCATTCAATGCCCGATAATCAACGCAAAACCTCCACGTTCCATCTTTTTTTTTTTACTAGAAGAACCGGGGAAGAGAAAGGGCTAATACTTGGACGAATTATCCCGTAGTGTAGCATCTCAGAGACCATCTTCTCTATTTCGACTTTTTGAAAATGAGGATACCGATAGGGACAGACATTTACTAGTTGAGACCCCTCTTCCAGGTGAATGGCGTGATCTTGAAATCGGTGTGGAGGAAGGCCAATAGGCATCTGGAACACTGAATCATAAGACCGAAGCAGCTGCTGTAAGTCATCACAAAAATCAGGGGCAAGATGCTCACTGACATAAGAGGACTCATTGTTAGTGTGCTGGAGAAGAGTCAAGTGGAACATGGCCGCAATAGATTTCGGATCAACTAACCGACGGATTCCCTGGAAGCATAGTTCAGAAGGGGAAGAAGGGGAATCACCCACTAAATGAACAGGTTGACCATTGAGCTGAAAATCCAGAGTAAGGTTGTTGTAATCGAAAAGCATAGGACCCAGCTGTCGTAACCATTGGACACCGAGGATGATATCAGCACCAAATAATGGAAGAACAACGGCATCAATAAAAATAGTATGAGAGGGAAAAGCAATTGGAAGCTGCCGGATAATCCCATCACTGTACAGTTTGGTACCATTGCCGACTAATACAGACATACGTGGGGATGCTTCCACTGGTAACTTGAGGTATTTGGCGATCCGGCTCTGGACAAAGTTATGTGTGCTGCCAGTGTCAATTAAAATATGTACCGGTGTGCCTTGGATGGTTCCACGAAGCCGTAAAGTAATTGGGGAGGAATGTCCGGCCAACGCATGATAGGAGAGCTCAGCCACTGAAAGTGTCTCCAAAGGCTCGGCTAGAGGTTTTTCTTCAAAAGATGGGTCAGGTGGGTCACCATCATCAAGGGAGTATTCAAGGAGGAATAGCTGTCTGGATTTACAACGATGGCCTGGTGCGAATTTTTCGTCACAATTGTAACAGAGGCCCTTGTCGCGGCGAGCCTGCATCTCTGCTGGGGTCAGCCGTTTGATTGGAATTCGAGGACCTGGGGGAGGGAGTAAGGCTGGAAGAGATGGTGGGGTAGTGGAGAAAGGTGGAGTGCGGGAAGAAGCAGATGGTGTGGAAGGTTGGGTCAGAGGACGAAACCATGAGCGACGGGACTCCAAAAGTTTAGCCTCGTGAATGCGGGCCAAGCCAACGGCCTGTGCCATAGAAGTTGGGCGAAAAGCCATGACTTCACATCTGATGGGAGGGGACAGACCAGAAACGAAACAGCTGATTAGGAATGAAGATGAGGCCCCTGTTGTACGATTCGCCAGAGTTTCGAATCGTGACTGATAATGTTCAACAGTAGAAGTTTGTGTGAGTTTAGACAGAGAGCCTTCAGGATCGTCAAACTCGGAAGGACCGAATCGGACTTCCAAGGAACGAGTAAAACTCGACCAGGACGGAAATTGGGCAGACTTGTGCATCCATTGGAACCACTGGAGTGCGGCACCATCCATGTGGAAGGAGGCTATGAGTAAACGTTGATCGTCGGGGGTGGAGTGGAAACTGAAGAAACGGTCAGCTTTAAAAATCCAGCCGACGGGATCATCGCCAGCAAAACGAGGAAAGTCTAAACGTATGCTGCGAGGGTGAAGGAGGCCGGAAGAGGGAGTGGGTAGTGGTTCAGGGGAAGACGGGGAAACAGAGGGAGGAACGGCAAGGCGAAGAACCTGTTCGAGCCGACCATCGATGGTGGTGATCTTGACAGCAAGTTCCGAAAGGGTTTGGTGATGGTCGAGTAACGTTGTTTGGAGGGAATCCAAACGAGTGGCTTGAGCAGTGGTAGACTCTCCCAAGGTCTTGAGGGTTTCATCGAGGAGGCGGAGGCGAGTCCCTTCTGCCATGGAGGAAGAAGAGAATGAAAGCACCAAAATGTAAGGATAAGTTTTGGTTATTTCGAGGATAACCACCTCCAGAAGAATTAAAGAAAGAGATTGGATTGTAATGATGCCTTTCATTTCATTCTCATGTGGCTTATATAGACACTACATCATTTCATCCTAACAGACTCTGACAATAGACAGTCAATCATTGGTTTGTTCTAACAAACTCTAACAAACTAAATGCATGCGCATCTTAGACAGTTATTCATAATCCCTCAGCAAAACCGATTCTCTTCTCTCTCGATTGCCACGTCGTATTACTGGCTGAGTTGGATGTTGAGCTGGAGAGGCTTCCAACGTAACACACCCCCAATCGCTTCGTTTTCTATTTGTGGCAATGTGGTTATGTATTGTCTGCACACCTGGTGTTTGATGAAATGCTTCAATTGCAGCGGGATGCTGTGGTTTGAACAGGTAAACAGTTTGGTTGGTGGAAAACCAGTCTCTTGATGAAATGAACGGACAGTAGCGGACTGGAATGAGCTCTGTCAACGTGATGGCTTAACAGACAATTGTAAGTAGTAAAAAATGGCCCACTTGCCATGTTTATATGGGTACCATAGGGTTTGATTATGGTTCAATGGATATGTGATGGAAGTTGATTGGTGATGGTTTCATGAAGAATGCAAGGGAAAAAACAAACTAGTCTTGGGGTTGGTAATGGTATGGAAAAAAAAATAAAACTAGCCCATTCTCTCGCGTAGAACACCCACGGAATCTCTAGTAGCACTAGAAACTACAAAATGAACCAACATTAGTTCACTAAAATCTGATATCTCAGATAGGCCTCTTGAACCCACAAAATACAATTAAATAATAGGCCCATAAAATTCACCATTGCTACACAAAAACAGAATTTGACTGTGTAAAACAGTACCTCATTTATTTATATCCAAGATCTGTTTTCATGAATCTCCAATCCTGATAGACAGCTTGTGGGTGTACTTAACTAAGACTCAAGAAAAGTCTATTTATGAAAACGTAATGTGTGTATGCTCTTTTGATATGAAATTCACATATCTAATATATTTATGTTGGATGGGAAGGCAGTGCATCTATTCATATAGATTTTTACATGCATTATGAAAATTTTATTGTAGAGCAATATGACAGAATCAATGAATCTTCATTGTGTTAATTGTGGAGAAGGGCATATGGTGATGCGAATGGCACGAACCAAAAAAAATGTTGAAAATGGGATGATGACCATTGTATTTTAATTGTCCATATATGTATTAATTAATGACATCAATATCATTTTGGAGGCAAGATATTGCTTTGGGGCAATTCTATAATTTACAAATATTTGGAAAAAAAATGTTCTGGAACAAAAGTTACCAAACAACTACCTGTTCTTTTTCTATTCTCAGACTAGTTCTACAACATATTTATCAAATTGACTTTTAGGCTCAAGAACAGCCAAAGAACACTGTTCCAGCATAGAAACGGGAAAAGACATCCTTTTGAAAAAAAAACCCCTCCAGAACAAGAACTAAGGGACCAAACTAGGGGTGTCAGTGGGCTAGTTTGGGACTATTTCGGTTTGGGCTAAATCGATCTCAAGCTTTTTAGGGCAGCCCGAAACATGTCCAATAAGAGTTCAGACTGGGGTGGGCTGCACTATACACTTTAGTTAATGGGCTGGTCTGATGTTTATTTGTTATCGAATTGGTTTAAAGTACTTTTATCGGTCCGGTCTCGGTTTACTAATTGTATATGTAGTAAAAAAGTTGGATTAATGGGCTCTATGGGGCCATTATTGGACTGGTTCGGTTTTGGTGTTGGTTTCTTACATGTATATTTAATAAAATGTTGGTTTAATGGACTTGTATTGGCCCATTATCGGGATGGTTTGGTTTTGGTCCTATTGGTCCAGTTGGTTCAGGCTTATAAATTGGTCCAGTCCGGTTTCAAATTTTCATGGGATTCTATAAATACAACCCAAATCTTGCCGATTTCGGTTTGGTCTAGGCTGATCAAATTGGTTAAGTTTCAATTTTCGATTTGGGCCAATTTTGACACCCCTAGACCAAATAATACATATACTCAAAAATCATAACTAGTTTAATGAGGGTTTTATTTTTTTTTAGGTTTAATCATTTCATAACTTATGCCAAACTATCATGATTCTCGGTTCTAGCTGTCGAAATCAAAGAACATCACTCTGTCTTCAAAATGAAATTTAGTAATTCTCGAATTCAACTATGATCAACAATTCTTGAATTGGGCTAAAATTAAGAATTCTCAGAATTAGAATCTGAGTCATAGGTTGTTTTTGGTATGCGTTAAGAGCAAATTATAGGTACCTCTCCTATAGTATGCGTTTAAATCAGGTACATCCCAAACTTTTCAAACAATTTCAATTGTACTCTATTTTTGGATGTTGTTAAACTTTACACCAAATAGGCAAAAATACCCATGATCAATTTACTTCTCTAACCCTTAGTTTCACTTTTTTTTTTTTCTTTTTTTTTTGGTAAAAACCATTAGTGTCACTTAAACCTCCCATTTACACAAAAGTCACGATTCTTAACCTCCTTCTTCACCGTAAGGCTTCACAGAACGTCTACCAAATCTCCACCACGAGGCTCAGAGCACAGAACTCCACTGAAATTTCATCCGGCTTCTATTCCGCAAACTCCGGCATGGTATGCAACCTTAACTCATCCTCAAACTCAACATACGTAAACATGTCCGATGGTTCTTGGAGTTTGTTTTAATATGAGAATCACCTTCAAATTCTACTGCCAAACTTCAGCCTAACCCATGCAACCAGGAGGCTATGAAATACAAGAGGTGAAGAAGGATAATTAGTTTGGCTTTGAAATATGTTGTCATTACTCAGATTCTACTAGTCTGATTAGACTTTTAGTATTTAGACTCAAGATTTCAAACAAAAGTTTCCTTGAAAGAATTTCCTCTTCAACCATCCGATGATAGTCATCCAATGCTTAATGAAGACTTCAACTATCATAGATATAGTTTGGGAGGGACCATGCGAGGACATAGCAGCTGGACAAACGAGAACAGAGCTCGGAAGCATCAGCACAGAGCCAAGAACTCATTCATATTCTTCTATGATCCAGTCAGCAGTACCCAATTGAAACCCTTCAATTCCATCTCTCTGGGGTTTGTCTTCAAACTTGAAAATTTGAAGTCCCAAAATCCAATGGTTTTTTGGTGGAGCTACCTTCCTTTGCTCCCAACATCCTTTACTTCTATAGTTATATGTGGAAGAAAGAGAGAAACAGGGAAAAGTAGACAAATTGTTGATGGGTTCTGTAATAGAACTATTTTAAAACGTATCAGTCGATCGGGTTTACAAATCTATTCTAACTATCAACGAATTCCTAGGATTTTAGGTGGAATGGGAATTGTAATTCTTTCTACTTCTCGAGGTATAATGACAGATCGAGAGGCTCAACTAGAAGGAATCGAAGGAGAAATTTTGTGTTATATATGGTAATCCTTCTTGTATCCAAATTAGATCATAACTTCCTATTTGTTTGTGAAAAAAAAAGAGAGGAAGAGCAGGTTGTCTAATATCACTCCTCCTCCATTAGTTGATACTTCAAGGGAGTTACCTAGAATGAAAGAACAAAAATGGATTCATGAAGGTTTAATTACTGAATCACTTCCCAATGTTATGTTCCGGGTTTATTTAGGCTATGTTTGGTATCATTTTTGTTTTTGTTTTTTTATCTATTTAACAAAAATCATTTTCAAAATGATTTTTGTTCAAAAATAAAATGTTGTTTGGTAGCTATAATAAAAATAGATGGTAGAATGAAAAATAGATTTGGCATACTATGTCTAAAAATGATTTTGAAAGTCTTCCTCTTCCTCTGTCATGGAGCGTCTATTCCTCTTCCTCTGTCAATGGATTATGGAAAAAAATCAAACCAGGAACCGTCTTTGGAGAAACGACGTCGCCTTTGTTGGAATGATTGTCATCGTCATTGTCGTCGCCGTCAGAGCCGTCTCTAGGACGAAGTTGCAGGTCTGCGTCTCTGTACTTGACTTCCGTTCGTCAATGATAAGAGTACTGAGGATTTGATTTGGGGTGGTTTTATAAAAGAAAACTAAATTACTTTTTTAACCCTTTATTTTAACACATGTTTTAAGTGTTACGCAAAACACAACAAAAATAATTTTTGACCAAAAATCAAAAAGAGGTTGAGACCTCTTTTTGAATTTTGACTTGTTTTTATGTTTATTTTTCATAAATAACACTCATAAATTATGCCAAATCCCTTCAAAACTATAAATTTGAACAAAAATCAAAAACAAAAATGATACCAAACACAGCCTTAGATAATGAAGATCTAGTTCTAGGTTATGTTTCAGGAAAAATCCGACGTAGTTTTATATGGATACTACCAGGAGATAGGGTCAAAATTGAAGTAAGTCGGTATGATTCAATTAGAGGATGTATAATTTATAGACTCCGTAACAAAGATTCCAACGATTAGGTGCTTTTTCAACATGCCTTTATTTTCATAGGGATACAATTCAAAGTTTAAAATTTCAAGAGATTTCTTTTCTTCCAAGGAGTAGATTCAAAATTAAGGTAAGGAGGATATGAAAATAAGTGCTTCTGTTCATAAAATTTGTGAAAAATGTCGACTGATCCATAGGCGGGGACTCATATTTATGAGATGATAAAATATGGTAAAACCTACACCAAGAATTAGTTTCACTTCTACAAATGGCTCGTAATGTTGTATCTCTTTCAAGACCAGGGCCTTTTATCATGACTTCCTCCCATAAAAATGATGTTCTGATTTTTTTCTGGAGAATATCCAACAACAGTTTCCATTAAATGAATAATGGACCCAGATCCTAAAAACAAAAATGCTTTAGAATAGGCATGGGTGATCAAATGAAATAAAACAGCTCGATAAGAAGAACAGAGACTAGCATATTCACACATTTAAGGCAATAACTACATTGTGTGACCTACTTCTTCTTCTTCGATTCCTTCCTTCTGGACATGGATTCAGTTAAACCTAATTTCAATTACTGGGGTTCATGAAAAGGATGCACAAATATTTTTTTTTTGGTGGAGCTACTTCTATAGCGAGGGACAAATTGTTGATGGATTCGATTAAACCTAATTTTTGGTCATGGTGTGATCTGCTTTGTTTCACTCCGAGATTCTCTGGTCTCGTCTCTACTGGTCTACCGGGCTGAAACCCAGAATTGCTTAAACATGCTTAAACCAAATACTGGCGTTCATGAAAAGGATGCACAAATAGATGTTCATAAAAAACCCTCTATTTTCCCAACTACCTGAAACGTGTAGGGAGACGAAACTCATTACTAACCCTGAGAATAATCTCCAAGGAACAGTAGAAGAGCTGTTCTTCTTCGATTCCTTCCTTCTTCAATGGGTTCTATTTCAACACTGGCAAAAACATGAAGATGGGTCGGGTCATGTTTCAATAGAATTTAGGTGATATTTAGGGGTGGGGTAAATGGTCTTTTACCTATGCAGAGAGTATTTTAGGTATAAAAATTCTAACTTTGAGCTTTTGACGTCATTTAACGGAGATTCCTTAATAGAGTGGGTTTTTTTGGAATTTCTTTTCATTTGAGGGGGTGTCTTTGAAATTGTATGAAGGGATTGGGGTGTACCTGATTTAAAGGCGAACTACAAGAGAGGTACCTTAATCTACTCTTTTAAGAATGACATCTTGGGATTAGAATTCAAAGAAGAATGTTTGGTTGATCTACCTGTTCTAAATTCTTAGAATGAAATTAAGAACGGGCTTCACTCTAGAATGGGCAAAAAAGTCATTCTATTTTCTTGTTTTCTTAAAATCTGTTGCCTCTTCGACTATCCTTTGCTCCATCCCTGAGGCTCTGGTTGATTGCATGGGGAATTAAAAATAAAGGGAAGTTAAAATTTCTAAACTTTCATAATCGTTACAGCACATGTTGTCAAATGACTATGTAATTAACTTCAAATCATTTTATATTTAATTATTAACTTGCATTTCACTTTGCATCCAAATCCCTAGATAGACAATTTTTAAACCTTCTGAGTCCGGCTTGATGTGTGACGAAATGAACCAGATACTTCATCACCCATGGCTGATAAGATATAATAGATTGTATTAATGCTCAAGGAACGAAAGAAATTCCAAAAAAAAAAAAAAAAAATGCAATCATGAACATGCAGCCCTGATGATATCAGCCTTTTCAATGGATTGGTTTGACCCTTGTAAGGAATTCGAAGGAGATACTCTCTGTCAAGAAAAATAAAGAACAAAACCAATCAACTGCAGATAAAAAAAGACCATAATAGATCAAATGCATTTAGACTTTCTGAGAAATAATCAGACACCGAGAGTTATATCCAACTCAGATTGATATAATTGTCTATCTAGACTATCCAAAATACTCCAGGCCACTTACATAACTATAGGTGTCAATGCGTCGGTCCGGGTCGGTTTTGATTCATGTTCAATCGATGTCGAACTCTATAGGGCTTGACCGAAACATGTTCATTAAGATTTTTGGGCTGGGTGGGCTGTACTATACATTTGTCTAACGGGCCAGTCTGGTTTTGGGTTGTTATCGGGCTTAGCTAAGTTGGTATCGGACTGGTTTGAGTTAAAAGCTCGATAGGAAACTCATTAAAACCCATCTAAAAAGCTAAAGTAGTAAAACTAGAGTTTAATATTCAATCTAAAGCGGACTAGTATGGCCCATTATTGGGTTTGGGCTCATCGGTCTGATTTTTTAGACTGATTTCAGACTACCCGAGACCAGACTGAAACCAAGACCGCTAAGATATGTCATACCTCAATCCAGAACATATCCTGTAACAATTCGGTCTAGGTCGATTTTGATTTAATTCGGACTGGCTCAGTCCGGGCGGAAGGATGGAGGTTAATTATAGAAAGTTGGGTGTCGGTATTAAAAAAGTGTGAGGGTTTTCTGAGTGACCGAGTTGCTTGCCCGCATCAATAGGAGGAAGCCGCGGGGGCATTTGACTGCTGGTGTAACTTCTATTCCGTTGTTGAAAGAATCTTTTTTATAAGAAAAGAAAATTTTAAAATAAAAAATTAGATCATTGAATTGTTGGATGGAATCATTTCAAAAGGGATCCACATTTTATTAGAGAAGAGAGACAGCTGGTAGTGGATCACATGACTAATTATTGGACAAGGCATGAGAAGGGATTCCTACACTTTTGTGGATCTTTTTCTATACGTTATATCTCCACCCAAATTAGGAGATTTTAGAAATGGGGGTAGGAGCCTAGTGCTACAATTAGGAGTGCTAGTTTGACCCAGAGGACTCGATCCCGCCTAAGCACAGGCAATGGGATTTTTAGCCCATAAGACGGGCCTGAATTTAGATTTTCAGGCCCGAGCTTGGGCAGGCCTGGGCTGAAGTCTCCATTTGAGCCCAGTTTGGTTCTATATATAAAATTTTTTATTTAGTGGTTAACTATATATATATATATATATATATATATATATATATATATATAAGTCAAAAGTTCAAAGTGTTTTCTTTTTGGCTCTTTGGTTTGAAGTTCGTTTCTTTTAAAGTTTTTCTTTTATATTTTGAACTTGGTTTTGATAGAATGACAATTCTTAAATCTTATATAGGTCAAGGAATGTGTTTTGAGTAGGGCTGCAACAGGGCTGGGTTGGGTCGAGTTTTTCAAAACCCTAACCCTAACCCTGGCTATTTAAACTTAACCCTAACCCAACCCAACCCTATCAGGGTCAGAAAATATACAACCCTAACCCTGACCCTGGTAGGGTTGGGCCTAACCCTAACCTACACTGATTGACCCTGACAGGTCCGGGTTGGACTGGATTAACCCTGATTAACCCTGATTTAGGGTTGGAATGACCCTGATTGGCCCATAAATATACAACAAATTGTCAAATAACATATTTATAACAATTATAACTTAAAGATATAACAAACACAATATATATATATAGGGTCGGGCTGGATTGGGCTCAACCCAGGGGGTCAACCCTAACCCAACCCAACCCTGCCAGGGTTGATCAAAATTTGAACCCTAACCCAACCCTATCAGGGTTTGGGCCGGGTTCAACCCTGCCAGGGTTCAGGGCGGGTTTGGGCGGGTTCAGGTTGTCAGGGTAAAACTTGCACCCCTAGTTTTGAGCTCCCATATATACAAAAATAGATGTTTGAGTTGGGTTCGGGGTTTCACACATGTGCACAGGGCCAAATCAAACGAACCTAACCGGGCCAAGCTTGGACACGAGTACGGTGTGGTCTAAATGAGATATACCTTTTAATTGGTGTCTATTCCTGTATGGACAAGTATACATACCTATTCATGGTGTGTATTCATGTATGGATGAATATAGATATATCAATTTATGTATGACTGAATGGATATATCTATTCATTATGGACTCCCTTTCACCTTTAAAGAGACCCCATTCATGTAAAGGCACATTTTTTTGTTTTTTTTTGGGTAAGATGTAAAGACACATATATGCATAAAAACACATTTATATATGTAAAGGCACCTATGTGTATAAAGAAAAATTTATACACGTAAAGACACTTATTCACATATAGACATGCACCCTTAGACTCAAAAGAACATATATATTTTAGGATAGACACATTTTTATGAATAGATATCTCTCTATGAATAGAGATGTTGGAGAGTGATCTAAAATCTATAACTACTTTACCTAAATTAGTTCTTTACTCACGAATTTACAAAACAAAATACTCTTTGATTTCATTCTGTTTTTAGACTCTGTGAGCATTGCTTTCTTATCTCCTTTATAATAACGTTTTAAGTATGTAACCTTATGTGATTTGAGAGTTGTTTCATCTTGGAGGTAAAAACATATGTAAACCTGAATTACACTTATAATAGGCATTCAAAAACCACATTAGTTCGTGTTACTTCAGATTTCTTAGGCAATTAAAGATAAGTCCTGACTCACTAAATTAGTTCTTTTTCATTATTTACAACATTAATTTATACATAATAATAAACCCTAACTTTTATTCCAAATTTTGTCTTCTCCCTCTAAGATTTAAGGTTCTATAGGTGGTTAACTGTCAAGGTCAATCAAGTTCAACCCAACGCAATCATAATAAATGAGTTAGGACTGGCTAAGTTGAGCATTGACACGGTTGGGCCAGGACTGAGACATCCCAGCCACACCTCGGAATAGGCAAGCTGGAGTGCTGGACTGAATTTAAGAAACTGAAGGTTGGATTGGATTTTTTAGGGGAAAAAAAAAAAAACCTGATCAAAATCGGCCCATTGACACTCTAGTAATGTTGATCCTACAGTGGAAGCTATATTGTGAAGTGGTGAGATCCCAAAGGGTATCGTGATTCAGACAAGGCACTGCAAGGGATTCAAATCCTCTCATGTCCTCATGTTGGCACAAAGAAAATCCTATGACTGTCATTCATTGTGTCCATATACTAATACATTAGTATGTGCGCACAGTAAACTATAGTGATAGGATTTTCTTTATGCCAACATGAGGGCATAAGAGGATTAAAATCCCTCACCGAATGTCAATATTTTGTAACACAAAGCAGTGAGGGAACACATACTAAAAAAAACATTGTGGAAATGGGGCCCTAGAGGATCCGTGTAAAAGCCTAAAAAAAAAAAAAAACCCGATCCAACGACCCAAAAATGAACAAGTAATCCGGAACGAGTCGATCCAAATTAACACGAAACCTACTGGACAGGTTTCAGTTAGCTTGTTATAATACTTTTCAGTCTCGATTCAGTATAAACTACTCTAAAACCGAAACATTAAGGCAGACCGATAGAACCCGAGCTGAACTTCATCCTAGCCCCAACTAAACCGAATGCCAAGAGTTTGGACATATGGTGATCAATCCCATCAGCACCAAAGTAAGATGACATACTTTATTGAGCCAATAAATGGATCCGAAACCAAACCAGCCTAAAATCAACCCAATAAGGCCAACTTGATAACTAACCAACACCGAACCAGTAAATAAACATGTTTGAGTCAAGCCTTATAAAACTTGATACCGAGTTGACCCGGACCAAAACCAATCCGAATTAACTAGTTGATACCTTAGCAAAAACATTATATATATATATATATATATATATGAGGCGACCTGAAGGGGATAGCTCAATTGGGACCATGACCTCAAAAAAGTTAAGAGCTCAAATCTCTTTAAAAGCCTACCCTACAAAAAATAAGAAAGGTATGTATGAAGTCCGCAAATAGACGGGTAGCTCTCGAGCAGAGAGAGAATGGTGATCGCACAAATCCACCTACCACCGACTCCACCTATTTCCTCTTACAGTCATAAGCTTCCTTTCTCTCCCACCAGCCTCTCTTCCCCTCAACCCTCTCTTTTCTCACCAATCAAACACGTCCACCAACCCCCCCAAAAGACTGGTTAATCTGCCTTTTGGCTTTTTCCAACTTCCCATTCAAATCTCTTTCATTGAAAGATGGGAAAAAAAAAAGCTGTCCACTTCTCACACCTTTCCTTTCAATAGAAATATTTGGTTCATTGTATAATGTATGCGTTCCGTGCGGTGTCTTCTCCATAATTTTATTTTATAATATTGAAAGGTATCTATACAAAACCAATGACATGTGACCGATACTATATTAAAAAATATTAAAAAAATAAAAGTCAAAAAATACAATTAATCCGTCCCAATACCTAAACCATGATCTCCTTCTATATTTTCATTGGCCGGATATATGAGTACCATTACATTATATTACTGGAACATCTGGTCTGAATACCTAAAACCATGGGATCCTCTCATAATTCTTCTGGTTGAAGATATAAATACCATTATATTATATTACTAGAACAGCATAAACATATTATTTTATTAATAATTATAATCACTTTTACTACCATTATTATATTAAACTGAACATCCATACATAATTGCCAAATAAGGTCCCTCAAAGCCTCCCTCTCACTTTTTTTTTTCACTTTACTTTTTAGGATTTCTGTTAAAAAATGACAAACCTAAAACCATTGTTAATTTCTTTTATTCAAAAAGTCCATGTGAAAATGATTCTTGTGTCGTTCATTAAAACCCTATGGACCTAATATTTCCTTAATATTGTGTTTTTACTCTCAAGAAATTTAAAATTGCCATGAAAGGCCTAATTTTTGTTGCTTTAATGGATTCAATCAAGTTTCATGCTAATTAATTGTGCTTGCACTTTCAAATGGCTCCCATGACAAAAAAAAAAAAAAAAAAGTGATTCAGAATACCATCAGAGCACTAGTCTCCTCCCACTGTTTGCGAATTTACAGTTTCATGTTCTATTTCACTTGTTGATGAGGTTCTTTTCACCCTTCCCTCTTGGTACTACTTTCACTATCGATCATCTAGGAGTATTTAGCCTTGCAAGGTTCTGCACGTATAATATAGTATGAATTCTAAAGTAAACAAAAGGGTTATTTAAATTCTTGATTTATATTCTCTCTCATTCAAAACATGTGGAATCTAAAATACAATTCATACTAATTGGAACCATAGATTTCACTTTCAAGTTCATTATTTGCAGAGGTTTCATATAGTAAACATTTTTGACAACATAAAAGATTAATTGTAATGGTTCATTGTTACACTAGGAATCCATTTTGTCAGCTCATGTTAAACCTAATCTTTGATTATTAAAAATAATAAAATGTCACTGATTGGAAGTTTAGTACTATATAATCCTTGGAGGCAAAAGAAAATTCTTTTAGAATGAGGAACAAAATGTTTTATATAAAAGTTGTGTTTGTTATGAATAATTGGAATATATTTTTAGAAATGTATTCTTAGAATGAAAAATACATTTTTAATATAGAATGAAAATTAAAATAACCAAACATTTCTAGCACAGGTAGAAAAATGGACTAAAGAACACATTCTAGAATGTGATAATCTAAGAACAAGAATACATACCAAACACGTTTTTGTCATATTAGAATATTATTTAATAAAAAAATGTAGCCGATTGAGTGTTTAGTCCTATAAATAATCATTGTTAGGCAAAAGGAAAAAAAAATTCTTAGAATGAAGAACAAAATGTTTTATATAAAAATTGGACAAAACTCGTTTCTTGTCGTCCATTTGATCCAACCGTCTATCAAAAGAGCTGGACTGGTCGGCACGTAAGCTGATGCAGCCCTGCTTGTCCGTTGAACGGTCAGAGACAAACTCCATCCACAAAAGTTATGCTTGATTAGAATGTATTATTAGAAATGCATTCTCATAATGGAGAATGCATTTCTAATATGGAATGTGAATAAACTAAAGAACAAAGCATTTCTAGCTCAATGCAAAATGGGCTAAAATACACATTCTAGAATGCATACCATCATACCTTCAAATTATCAAAATTATTTTAGAGAATTACACCAAGGTGATTCTTGGTCTTGTAAATGCTGCATGCTTGCAAACTTCTTATCCTTTATAAATGAATTCATTTCTTGGCTTCAAGGTAAAAGTAATGTAAACTGAAAACCATTATGAAAAATCAATCTAAAATATAATTTTTTCTACTCAAATTATTATATATATATAAAAAAAAAAGTTATTTGTATCTGTGCTTCGCCTCCAAGAAGAGTATAGCTGGTTCAACAAACCCAAACAGAACTTAAAAAAAAAAAAAAAAAAAAAATTATAGAAACAAGAATTTACATGTTCCAGACTTCCAGGTAACAAATATTTTTTATATACTAACAACCAACATTTCTCAATTTTTACCAATAAAAAAACCCCAACATTTCTCAATTAATCCAACATTTTTTTAAACAGAAAATTAATAAATTTAGAATTAAAAAAGAAAAGGTTTCCCTTCCCCAAATCCAATCCTCCTTGAACACACCTTAATGTATTGATTCCCCATATTTTTTTTTTGGCTTAAAAAAAGATATATAAAAAAAATTAAAGAGGATCCAATGAAATGGAATCTGAACGAGAAGGTGACCAAGGTGTCATATCCATGGGATAACTACCCAACACCCTAAGAAACGAAGTAAACTCCTGTACTTCAGCTAATGCATTCTGGGCCCGCACATCCGCCATCGACGCTTCAAAATCAACATAAAACATGTACTCAAAATGCTTAGCTGTCCCAATATTCGCATCATCCACCAACCTAATCGGACGGTTCCTATGAGGTCTGCTCTCGATCTTCGTCAAGCTGATATTCCTGAAAGCAAACGCCGACAATACCTTAAACAACACGGACGTCCCTTTATCGTGAGCAAACACGATACTGGTCTTAAAAGGCCGGTCCGTCCGGGGAATGATTGGTTCACGGGCTAACATCACGAACCGGGTCACGTTTGATGAGTCATCATGAATCCCATCCGCTAAGATCTGCATACCATACAATTCGGCCGCTCGTGCGCTCGCAATCGCCGCCGTATCTCTCAGGTTATTAGACGCAATATATTCGGCCGCGCCTGCAGTGTCGTCGACGGCCTCACGGATTACGTTTAAACCCAGTTTGGTGAGGGTGAGTTCGCACTGAGCCAACGCTTGCGGGTGACTGATGACACGTGTCAGATACTCTTTTCTCACACCAGGTAAGGCTAATAAGCAGTGATGAACTGGGAACTGAACTTCTCCGACGATATGCAGCCGGTGCCGGAGAAGAAGGTCGTAGTTCCGATGAATGCTACCGCCGAGAGAGTTTTCAATGGGCAGAACAGCTCTGTCTGAGATCCAAAGCTCGACTGCTTGGAAAGCAACTTCGAATTGTTCGCAGGGGATGGCTTCGCAGTTAGGGTAAGCTTTGCCGGCGGCGGCTTCGCTGTAGGCTCCTGGTACGCCTTGGTAAGCTACACGGAGCTGGGAGCCGTGCATAGGAGCAGGGGAGAGATCGGTTATGGTCAAGGGTTTGGGGAGATTTCCGAGAGGGACCAGATCTAGGGTTTGGTGACCGTTGACGGTGGTGATTTCGGCGTTGCCACTGGTCTCGGCGTTTTGCTGCTGAGAAGCGACTTTGCTGGCGAGGATGGCACAGGAGCTTTGCCAATCTGAACGCCTAATTGAGCTTGAACCTGAGCCTGAGCCGTAGCCGGAGCCAGAGCCAGAGCCTGAGCCTGAGCCTGAGCCTGAGCCTGAGCCTTCGCCGCCGGAGAAGTTGGTGGAGGAATCAGGGCGAGAGATGCATTGGACCATGAGGGGTTTGGGATTGAAAGACTTGCAGGGAGATCTGGATAAGGACTTGTGGTGATCTGAGAAGAGTGATTTGAGGGCTGTGTTGGTAGATGGAGTGATTGCCTGCATTCTTACTAGCTGGTAAGGGAACTTGATTTCTGAATCGTTACTCAGGATTTTTTGTCTTTTTGGTGGGTTTTTGAAAGCAGGAAGAAGAAAGCTTGTAGTTCTCCAAGAAAGGGAACCTCAAGCTGAGAGAAAATGGTGGGATTAATGGGGTTTATATATTAGGTGAGGAGAAAAGCTTTTAAGTGTGAGGAGGAGGAGGCTGCGTGTGTGAGGAATAGTGGATCGGTCAAGCTCACACCTACCTCTTCTATGGCTTCTTGCTCTGGGAAAAACATCCTCTCTAGCGCGCGACTATACACTTTCCCATGGGCGCGTGTTGTATTGTTGGGTAACCTTTCTTTAAGTTTAGTCGCGTGAACGCGTGTGATTTGTTGGGTAACCTTTCTTTAAGTTTTCTTAAACTACGCGCGAGTCGTTGTCACTCGTTGGTTGTTGTGATTGTGAAGCTATGATTCTTGGAAATATTGGTGGTAATCGCTGGGAAGTGATGGAGTGGACGGAGGACTAGAGTCCAGGTACCCCGAGGCTCACGTATTCACGAATTTGACGCAATTACGTGCAATTTCCTTTCTTTCTATCGAAATAAGAAAGCCCGCCCTTATATGGCTTACATGCGAATACTTTTCGAATTTTTAGGACCGTTTTGTCCCCTTGTTCCCATGTCTTGAACCAACCAGTTCGATCAGTCACTGAACCAACAACCCTCATGAGTGAAAATATTAGCCAATCCGGTCTAATATAGCCTGGAACGATGCTCTAAATCCAAGATTGTCATTTTCTGCATGGAGATGGTGCTAGAGCCATTTACCAACATATGCTTTTTTGCAACGAAGGGGAGTGAACCTGGCATCTCGTTGTCCCTTTGTAAGAAATCCATTGAAAGCTTCCACCACATTTTCTGTAGTTGTGAAACTACCTTATCTGTTTGGTCAGAATTGAAAAAGGCATTTGGTATGATTATTCCATGATTTGGCAGTGTGGACTTGATGATAGCTTGGTGGAATCGAAAGGCAAGAGTTGCTCCTTTGAAGATGATCTGAAAAGGTATCTGATGCGTGTTGTTGTTCAAATTAAATTATCTTACTTTGAAACTTAGAGAGTAGCAAGTAAGGGTCGAACCCACAAGGACTGTATGATCAAGATTAAAATGTTTGATTAACCTAAAGAGGGAAAAACAAATGAAAATAAAAAAAGACTCAAAAAATGATCAATTGTTGTACTAAAGCAGATTCTGATTGATCTTATTAACACAATTTCACTGGCTATCCTACATAGGGGTGGGGGGGGTGTATGTTTGCAATAGAAAAGAACAGTAATTAATTATCTAAAATGCAAGAATAAGAAGCAAGGTAACACAAAGATCAAAGATTAAACCAATAATAGAAAGCTTCGATCAAAAGGATACTTACACCATCTTCGTAAACTTATTCATCGACATAAGAAATAATAAATTCTAATTGAATAATCAATCAAGAAAGTCAAGACTAGACCTAAAATCCTTAGTCTTTCTTTAAGATTGATCTATTAAAAGATAGCTTATTAATAGTACCCTTACTCCTAAATCAATCTCAAGACTAGGCTCTCGATTCGATTCAGAAATAGCATTAACAATTAGAATGACGATTGAAATTAAACGTTAAGCACACACCAACGCGGTTTACTTAATTTAATCTGATTTCTCCTAGAAATATAACATTAACTTGCCCATTAACATCAATCTCCATTGCTACTGATATAGAAACATCAGTTTATAGCAATCCAATTCTAATCTAATAATCGATTAGATAAATAAATCAATTAGTAGTACTCCTAATCAAATCATTCATCAATCATTCTACACATAACTTAGAAGAAAATCATATATTCAATTAAAAATCAATAAATAAAAAAACAAGTCTCACAAGTTTACAACGATGGCTTCAATTCTGTCTAATCGAAGATAAGAAAATTAGTCACACATGACTTCTTCAACAACACAAGAATAAAAGAAAGAGAATTGTTCTTTAGCCACCATCTTCTTTCTCAATAACTCTTGGATGCCTCTTTACGTAGGTTTTATATTGTTTAAATAATCAAAATACAAGAGTAAAATTGGTATGTCTAGATTTGACAACTTTATTACATGAAATAAAAATTAAGTAAAATTCTTTTCCTTAGATTAGATGAAAATTATTCCATTATTAACCAATTATCACCCCCAAATCTATCAAATTTTATAAGATTCTATAGTTGTGTATATTCTTCTCAAGATTTCTATCAATCCATCGAGGCCTTCCAATAGTGAACCTTCCGTGTGTGGCAACCTTCCTTCTCTGCTTTGAATTTGAATCAGCTTTCCAGATCAGATTTTGAAACCACGTTTGGAAGTCCAAACGAACTCTTTCCATGTCAGAATCCTGCATGAAATTCATAACATTAATATTGAGAGTGTTAGAATTTTTTCATCTTTTATTAATTAATTAATAAGGTTTATAAAATATACCAAACTCATAATATAAATTATATTAAGCTCAATAAGGTATAAAACACCCTAAAAATTGCTATGCAAAGAGAATAAAAATTATAAAATTATACACTTATCAGTATCTTCATTTTGACGTTACATTGCATTTGGAGTAGGAATCATATCATTTTTAATAATTTTAATGTCCGACCAAGTGATATTTGGGAAACAATTGTGAGGAGATGTCGTGACTTATCTGTTCAGTCATCCTGTGTAGTGCTTTTGATGGAAAGTTTGAAAGTGAGTAGAGTTTTATCTCTACATACTTCAACTCGAAAGCATCTGAAAGTGATCCAATTGTTATGGAGAACCCCTCCTATTAACTGGTGTTAAATTAATAAAAATTTTCATATACACACCATTAAGGATTGGAAACATCATCTACCTCCACAAGATTGCAAAAACCTCAACCACATCCAACTAACTGACGAAATTATTGAAATACAGTTTTACCCTTTATATTAAAAATTGAAAAATTAAAAAAATATGTTGAATGACTAATTTGACCTTTGTAATGGTATGTATATTGTGTCTCTCTCTCATTTTCACTCTCACCCAAGCCCTAGCAAAAGATATAGGTTTTGTCATGCCATCCTGATTCGCCACTTGAGGTGGGGGGGAACCAGTCGGTGCCCATGAATTGGCCATCCCAGCGTCAAAGAAATGAACCCTCGGAAGACAGGCATCTAGAAAGAGGAAAGGGGAGGAATAGACTTTACTGCCCATGTATTGCAGACATTCATCTATAGGGCCTCTATTCCCCCACTCTGGTTTCTTAAAAGCTTTAGCTGTACTACAGACATTCATCACAAACCCAACAAGAAATTCCTATAAGAATCCAAAAAAATTGGAAGCAAATCAAGGAAGCACCAAGAAGCATTATTCGGACCATACCTTGTCGAAGCAATGGAAAGCTCCAATTCCAGAGAATCTCCATGTCTGGTTTCTCTCTGGGTATGATGGGTATCAGAGCTCCCCTACTGATCCCATCCCAACTTGTATCTCCTGCAAGTAGACGAAATGAGGAATCCTTCTAATTTCAAAAAAAAAAAATAAAAAAAATAAAGCAAAAAAATAAAGCAACCCACTTCATATAATCTGAAAATGACGGAGCTACTCTGCTAGCCCCATCCCTACTTTTATTTCTTGTGACTCGTATCTTCCTTTCTTCCTTTATTTCTGCTCAGAAAATTCTTCAGAAATGGCCGACATTGGTCTCACGGTGCTTGATAGGTCACACCTTAGAGCCGTTGGTCTCCATCTCCCAGAAGTTGGTGGTTTCTTTACTGGAGCTCAAGTTATTGACATTGCAGAATCACAAGTGTCTTCGTCGATCAGGAGAAAAAACATGGGATCTGTCGAATATGTCTATGGCCTTGTCGATTCCTATTCGAACGGTCCGTCTGGGTGATTATTCCGACCAAAGGCTATAGGGAAGTTCAGAAAATCGTAAAGATTTGCAATGACTCTCCTCTTCATCCTCTTCATTGGCCTATCGTTCACAACCATGATGATGATAATTGAAATGACTAAAAGGAATTTGGATCTGGTTCTTGATCTATCAATCTTGACTGAATCTATAAGACCCACACTCCACTAACCCAGTTTAACTGTGTCGTGTCAGGTCTTCCCATCATTCCTGGACCAAGTGCACCGAATGTGTGAAGATGGATCACAAACCAGGTATAAAAATCGACTCAACACCCAAAACTATATGCATATGGTCGGATACCTGGATAGGTATGGTCGACCATATGGTAAGAATGAAGAACACAGATCCAGGACCCTACGAACGATGATTTCGACCCCACGATTGACGGGTTCTGCAACCGTAGCCATCGATCGTAAGACCTTATATCAGACACCAAGTTTTGAAAATTTTTCTAAATTAAGGGATTTCTTTCTAATTGAAAGAGGACTCTATATGGAGAGTTTTCCTCTATATAAAGGACGTCCCTCAGCTTTTTTCACTCTTTTAGAATATTAGTAAACCCTAGAGAGAGAGAAGGGAAGAGAAGTAAGAGAAGGAGAAGAAGAAAAGGCTAAGGAAAGGAATTCGCTAAGAAGAGATTGGCTCTCTATCACAGGCAAATGTATGAACCGAATCTCTAGAGATGTATACTCTATGGAGGATAGAAGATATCAACCTATTATGATCTATGTGATTCCTTGAGAAAATCCCAAGAATAACCATGAGGGATGTGTTTGATGATTAGGGTTGATAAGAAACTACTAATGATGGCCATAGGATGACCTTAGGATAAACCCAATTGAAGAGCAGAGGATTTGACCCAGGAAGAACTCGAATTACATGTAGTCTATGACCAGAAATCTCAAGATCGTAGCTACGATCGACCATGGCATGACCAGCCTGATCAGAGGATCGACCATAGGCATTCGAAAAGATTCAGGAATCATATGGTCGCAACTACGGTCGCACCATATGCCACTGTAGGGTACGACGGTAGGCAGTAAGGTCGACACAGTATGAGACTATAGGACCAATCAGACACTTATCAGTGCTCTGTTTCAATTTTTCACTACTGTAACATGTTACATATGAACCTTAACTTAAATTCATATAACTTTTAGGTTATTAAATTGATTGAAAGAGAATTGCAAGGCTTGGAAGGAGATCGAGTATTACTAACAGGTGAGGGAACAAAACCTAAACTAATTGGATAATAACAAACTGCTTTATTTTTATTAAGTCCAATGCCATAATTGATTTCATGCGTGTATGCTCGTAATGTGCATCTCACATGTCATTCAATATTTCTGCTATTATTGCTCATGCGTATTTAATTCTACTTATTTATAACATGATGATGATGATGATGCTAGGAATATGCATGTATTGTGTGTGTATGGTTGGTGTGTTGGATGTAAGTGGAGCATCAGGGGGAGGACGTGGCATGGTGGTCTCTGACTTCGTCATCAGACTCTAACTTTATCTCTACTCAAGTCTTGCCCACTAACATCGTCGTATCTCCATTACCTTAACAGAACTGTTACGTCGTAGGACATTAGGTGTAGTACCTACATGTAAATTTCGGGACGAAATTTCTTTTAAGGGTGGTGGAGTTGTAAGACCCGCACTCTGAAAACCTGGTCTAAACCTTGGTTTTGTGTCGTGACAGGTCTTCCGATCATCACCGAGCCAGACGGGGCAAGCGGATAACGAACAGGTACGAAATCGGACCGAAGTCGACCAAGTATACCTGATTTTAGGTATACCGGTCGATGGTACCGGATGATGGTACCGGTCGACCGGTATGGCCTCGCACGACTATGTGCGGGAATTTGGAAATTGGTCTCTGCGGGTCCCGCTTTCCTGATTTCGAATCCTAGAAGTTTCCTAATCCTAGTAGGGTTACTAAACCCTATTTCTAGCCTATAAATACACCCTTAAACCCCTCAAATCCTTTCCATTGTTTCTCACAAACCCTAGAGAAGAGAAAGAGCTTGGAGAGGAGAAGGAGCTAGGAAGAAGAAGGAGGTGCCGCCATTACTGTTTGACGAAGCTCTCGCTACGCTGTCAACGGTAAGTGTTTGAAACCCTAAGTCTTCTTACCCTATGATAGTTGTGTGGGTGGATCAATACCATGCAAAGTAGGTATTGATCTAAAACCCTAAATTGGCCAATAAACCCTAAGTTGCCGTCAAACCCTAGATTCGAGTTTCGAGATGATATTCATCGAAACGAGACTTGAATGAGTTGGGGATAGCTCTAACTCAAAGCCTAGACTTAGCATGGATAGGAGAAACCCTGAAAATCCATGGAGGATGATCGACGGCAGTCGAAGAACCCATGTATGGTCTTCCGGAGACATACCGGTCGACTATACCGGTTGCACATAGTGCGACCGGTATGTTGCGACCGCTACCTCTCGGGAGGTTATCTGTGGGGGACCGGCTGACCATACCGGTCGCCAGGTCTTTCCTACAGAGCTGCGACCGGTACATGCCACCGGTCAGCTCTGTGAGGGCAGTTTGTGATCTCTGTTGGTTTCCGACCAACATGAAACCCTAAATAATATATTCTAATGAAACCCTAATATTATGTAGGACGCTGTGACTTGTCGTTTGGATCTTGTGACGTGGAGCAAGTAATCGAACGAGCGCCGGTAAGGGAATCGACCTAAACCTAATAATTAATGGACAAGAAATCGTTGTTAATCATTGAATATCTGTGATGTGATGTTTGTGCATATTCACATGCCATCCTTTACTTTCAGTTATTATTATTGTTCATGCATTCATAGGATGTGGTTGTTAGGCATGTGATTGTTTTCGTTGGTGTGTGGAGTGGGGCATGGGCCTGGGATCGCTCTCCACACTGGCACCTTTTGTAGTATTCTATCTTAACATGCTTGGTACGGGTGGGGTATCAGGGGAAGATCGTGGTACGTTGGTCTCCGATATTGATGTTGTCCCGACCATCGTTGGTGGTACTGAGGATTCCGAGTCGACGCTGCCTTGTCCACGATGCTTTAGCTCTATCTCTATGCCGTAGGGTGTCGTGTTGGGATAGGGTCTACCTGCGTATTGTTTCTATCCTAGTGGGTTAGTTGCGGATAGGGTATCGGGGGAGGTGAGGTTTAGGAGGTCTCCTGACCCGGCTCGCACGCTCTAGCTCTATCTCTATGCCATAGATGGCCGTGGCCGGGATAGAGCATACATTGTTGACATATAGGATTGGTTAGTTGCGAGCCCGGGGTTTGTGAGCCCTGGCCAGTAGGGGCTTAGGTACTGGTATGGGTAGAGTATCAGGGGAGGTGCGGGTATACCTTAGCTCTATCTCTATTCCATAATGGGTGTATGTGGGTTGGTGGTTGTGTGATTACTGTGCGACGCCACACACTCGTGTATAGAGGTGCGGGGGCCACCAAACCTTTCTATAGCACATTGCAAACTTAAAACCAGACCACAAAGATAAAATGATTGTTACTCATGCATAATCTTGTGAAAACTGTTCGATTGCCTTATCGAGATGTGTTGTGTGCTCACCCTTTGTATATACATTGTTTTAGATCCGGATGCAGGTTATACCGTGGACGATTATGTGAACGCTCCGGCGTATGGTGGTGCTGCGGTGTTGGATGTACAGGCAGGACAGGACGAGCATGACGCTTCATGCGAGTGCCCTTTCTGCGTGTACCTGTGATTTGTTTTATTTGTTTATTTCAGTTATTTTGTTTGATATTAAGTGATGTAATAGATATTTATTTTATGGGATTGAATTTAGATAATGGGATATTTATTTAAATTATCAATAGATACTCAGTTCATTCTATTTAAAGTCTTCCGCTGTATATTTATATTCTGATTGTGGTTATGTGTAATTGGTTTGTATGGGTGGACACGGCCTATTCGAGATCCTGGTGTGAACCGTTGGTTCAATGACGGTTCACTCACACCGCTCTGGTTGGATCAGAATTTGGGGTGTGACAACTTGGTATTAGAGCTTTCGGGCTCTGTTCCAACAAACCATGCTGCACATAACGGGTTCGATGAACTCGAGTTAGGAAGTTTAAAAATCTTAATACAAACACACCCTAAGCATTGTTTGATACCTGAGACGGATTAAGAAAGAGAATAATGTACTATTCTAAATGTGAAACTTAATCTGTGCACATACACTAGATAGGTGAACCATGAAACTTTCATTAAATAGAAAAATAGTATCAAACGTAATAGTGCTACAGGGTACAGTCCACAAACCGAAAAGTTACCCTGTTATATAAACAGTCATATGAAAAGAAAGTAAATGGAAAATCATGGGGTAGGAGGCCTGGGAGGAATGGGGTCCGCTATGTCATAGTCCCGCTCGTATGCGACCCTAAGCCAGTGCACCTGGTCCTGAGTCACTCGTAGACCACGAGCCAGAGCGCCCCAACTCCCCGACCCATCGCTCGCCGAGACTCCGGGATGACCCTCCGGGTGTCCCCCGATCTCGCAAACATACTCAACACCGAGCCGGGAGGGGGCCGAGATGGTCCAGCCTGTGGGAACGGATGATGGTGGTATAGGTGGAGGCCGTGGGGGGGCAGGCACCGGTGCTTCCCCAACTACATCGCCATCATCATCATCCCCCATCTCGCCGCATAGGCCGCGATTGCGCGCGGCCGCCGCCGCCGCCGCTGCTACTCTCCCAAGTGGACGAGGGCGAGCCTCCAACTCGCCATCACTAACGGGCAGATCAACCATCCGCATCCCGTTTATCGCATCCCGGCCGATGTCGGAGTCATGGAGTCCTCAACGGCTGTCTCTCCTTCGAAACTCACGCCCGCACGGGCGAAGAAGGAAGGTGACGAGACGGCCATAGGGAAGGTTGCTGGCCCGATCGGGCCACGGCCGCCGATGCATAGTCCGGATGATGAGGTATGGAAGTGAGATCCGCTCTCCGGTGCGGACGCAATAAGTGACGCATCGGGTGAGCCGAGAAAACTCATTGTAGTGACCGCTTCGTGGCACTATATCGCGGCCGGATGATGCGGCCGTAGACCCGGGTATAGGTCTCAAGCTAGCCGCTTTCATAGGAGCCCCGAGGATTGAGTATCCGATGCGCTATCTCTCGGCGCAAATCCTCGCTTAGTAACCTTTCGCCTTGGGGGTGCAGTATACCAAATCTCCATCGTTGGGAACCCCAAGTAGATCAGCCAACTGGTGGGTGTTGAAGGAGATATGTACACCCCGGACGTAGCTGGTGATGCGTAGATCCCTACACTGGTTCGGGTCTTCGACATCCCCTTCGAGCTCCAGGTAGGAAATAACCGGCAGCCAACCTAGAGCGCCAAAAGCCGTCTCTACATTGAACCGGTGCAACTGTCCCACATTGACTCGTCGCCCGGATATAATACCCTTGTCATCAAACCAGGGAAACCGAGCCTGAGCTTCCAACGAGCGAAACCAGAGCTCATCTAGCTGAGGGATAGGTGGAGAGGGAACCCGAGAACTAGAACCATGTGATCGCTTCCCGAGGTTGCGTCTAGGAGCCATTTAAAATCTGTAAAACAAAAGAAAACAGGACAAAAGTTAGAAATTTTTGAAATTTCGGCAGCATAACGGCTATAAATTGGGAAAAAGCCTCGAACTCACCCAAAACCATGGGGAGGAGGACTTACGTAACCCCCACACTCTTCCATAAGCCAATCACAAGCAATTATAACAAGTAATTTCAAGAAATTTCAAGAATTAAGAAAAATTAGAAAATTTTCGAAATTTTTGAAAACCTAGGTCAAAAAGAGTAAAAATTCGATTTTTATCAAAACCTTGCGGTGGAACCCCAAATTAGTTGAGGGCTTTTGCTCTCGGGGGTCCCTAAACCCTTTCTAAGCCGAAGGAAAAGAGTTCCTACGGTTAGAACATCTCGAACAAAGAAAAACCTAAATTTCTACATAAAGACGATATGGGAATTATCTAAAAACTTGAGAGAGAGGGAGGAGACATACCTGGAGACGATGTTCTAGCTTTTTAATGGAAGAAATCGGCTTCTAAGAGTACCGGTCGGACTGTAGCAACTCAGTTAGGCAGAGAAGAATCGCCACCGGAGAGGAGGAAGAAAGAAAAGTGAGAAAATTTCTCACTTTTCGCGATTTTAAAGGCAATTCTGGGCATACCGGTCGACGGTTATGCCTATACCGGTCGACCGGTATCAACCCAGGTGTGCGACCGCTATGTCTCGCCGCCTGTAAAAGTTTTCCGACCGGTCGACTATACCGGTCGCAACACTGTCTACAGAGTGGCGACCGGTATCTCATAGACATGCGACCGGTATGTCTCGGCCAGAATTTTAATTTTGACCGGTCGACTATACCGGCCGCAGCATATTTCTACAGGTGAGCGACCGGTATGTTGCGACCGGTACGCCCCAAAAGAGCCAGGAAAATTTAAAAAAAAAAAAAAAATTTAAAATTTTGCAAATTGAAATGTTACTTCTCGACTATTCTCCTGCATTATTCAAGACTAACACTACTATTATTGATGATTCTCACGTGTTATGTCTTCTTCTCAGATCCAAATAAATAGTCTGAGATGGCAGGTGGAAACGGTCGAAGGGGTAGGAAGCATCATCATGCCAGAAAGCGCCTAGAGGAAGAGCAAGTCGAAAGGAGACCGGGTTAGAGAAACCAGCCCCGAAGAGGATGAGGAACAGGTCCCGGAAGTACCGGACGCATTGCCAGACCACCTCACGGGGATTCCGAGACCATAGTTACAAACTTGGTCTATCGGATGCAAGCTCAACGTAAGGAATTTCGAGTGAGGTGCTAGCGATGCTCAGTCGGCAGGGTTCGTTCCCGCCGGTAATATGTCCGGGTCCGGGGAGAAAATGTCTTCGCAACGGGTGCGAGTAGCCCAAGGCCAAGGGCCCAAGCACGTAATGTACCACCACCGCATCGCTTCCCGTCGCCTTCGCGTATCCGGGGGGCATATCCGTATCCACCACCATGGTACGGAGCGGATACCCAGGGGACAAAGACGATCTTAGCAGGTCGGTGGACAGGTTCTTGAAGTTGAAACCGTCATCATTCACCGGCAGACAGGGGAAACCATTGTGGCCAGCACAAGTGGGTTTCGTAAATGGAAAAGAACTTCCGGTTGATGACGTGTACCGAGGAGGAGAAGGTTTTATTTGCCACTCACATGCCGAGAGAGGACGCGAATGCTTGGTGGAATTCCACACGGGCATATTTGGAGAACCAAAGATGCACTAGTTGGATCGGGAAGTGTTTAAAGCGGCTTTCTTCGACAAATACTTCCCAAAGAGCTTCAGGGGATTCAATGGAGAGAGAGTTTCTCAGCCTACAAGCAGGTCGGCCGATCGGAGATGCTTATCAACAGAGGTACGAAGAGCTATTCTTCTTCGCACCCGCCAAGATGCGGGAAGAGGAGACAAAGATACGTAGGTTCACCATGGGACTACGTGGAAGCATTAGAGAGCATCCGTTGGGTCTGGATAAGAAGACCTACAACGAGGCAAAGGCAGGTTGCGAGGGTGATAGAGTCCGGGTCGGAGGGACAGCTTCTTCGCTCAAAACAAGGGAGTGAAGAGACCTGGCTGGAGAGAACTCGAAAGTGGCAAGTAATACTAGACCATTCCGCCCCATAAGGGGCGCATCGCTACAAAGACTCTGCGAGAAACAACCCGGCACCACCCGTGCCACAATTAACCGGGCCCAACCCGAATATTAAGTGTTATAATCGCCAAGAATCGGGACATGTTGCAAGGAACCCGCACGCTACCTAGGAAGCAAGCTCCCCCAAGAAGCCGAGTTTATGCAATGCCACCATCGAAGAGGCAGCCGCATCACCCGATGTGGTAACCGGTACGACTTTATTCCTTACTATTTGGTTTATTCTTTCGCTTGCATGAGCATATAGAACTAAGGGACAATATATTCCAAGAATTGTAAATGTAGCGGGTTTACCCGCCGAGTATTATTTGACTCGGGGCCACGCACTCCTTTGTTTCGTTTCTTTTGGGAAGCGAATGGAGTTACCAATCAAGCAATTGAACCCAAGCTTGATAGTTCGCTCTCCACTAGGAGTCGAAGTGGTTTTGACCAAGTATTATGGACCATGTACTGTAAGTATCGAGGGCCGAGACCTAGAAGCAAGCCTAGTAATACTTGAGATGGCAGATTTTGATGTCATTTTAGGAATGGATTGGCTAGGCCATCATTCGGCCGTCCTTTTATGTGGTGAAAGGAAGCTTATGTTTATCGACAGAGAGGGAAAGGAATATAGTTTCGCTGGAATTAAACTATCTAGGAAGCGAAAGTTGATCCTCTCCGCCCTAAAGACTAAGAGATGCTTGGAGAAAGGGGGGAGTGGGTTATCTCGGATCTCGTAGTCGACCTCACAGCAGAGTCACTCAAGATGGAGGATATAGAGGTGGTTCGGGAGTTTCCGGATGTATTTCCAGAGGATCTTCCGAAGCTTACCACCGCACGGGGCTACGGAATTTGTGATAGACCTTATACGGGGTTCGGCTCCGGTGTCTAAAGCGCCATACGAGGATGGCCCCAACCGAAGTTAAAGGAGTTGAAGACCCAATTACAAGAATTGCTGGATAAGGGCTTCATACGACCTAGTATTTCGCCTTGGGGAGCACCCGTGTTGTTCGTCAAGAAGAAAGATGGTAGTGTACGGCTATGTATTGACTATCGTGAGCTGAACAAGTTGACGATCAAGAATCGGTATCCTTTACCAGGATCGATGATCCGTTCGATCAGCCGCAGGGTGCAAAGGTTTTCTCGAAAATCGATCTCCGATCGGGGTATCACCAATTGAAGATCAAGGCAGGAGATATTCAAGACCGCTCAGACGAGGTATGGGCATTATGAGTTTCCCGGTTATGTCTTTCGGATTGACCAATGCTCCAGCGTCGTTTATGGAACTCGATGAACCGAGTGTTCCATGACATGTTGGACACTTCGGTCATCGTATTCATCGACGACATATTGATTTACTCTAAGGACATGGAGACTCATACAGCAAGATTTGAGAGCAGCCCTACAACGGCCGAGGGATGTGAGGCTTTATGCAAATTTCAAGAAGTGCGAGTTTTGGGTGAAGGAAGTGGCTTTCTTGGGCCATGTTGTGTCCGGAGACGGTATCAAGGTTGATCCAAGCAAGATAGCCGCTATAGTAGGATGGGAAGCACCAAATCTGTTGCGTAGATTCGTAGTTTCCTAGGGCTGGCTGGTTATTATAGAAGATTCGTGGAAGATTACTCCGAGATCGCGGTTCCACTCACCGATTGACCAAGAAGGGAGAGAAATTTATATGGACAGATGAGTGTGAGAAGTGCTTCTAGACTTTGAAGTCAAGACTTGTCTCCCGCACCTATCCTAACCATTCCCGAACCAAGCGTACCGTTTACTCTATATACGGATGCTTCGTGGTTGGGTATTGGGTGTGTTCCGATGCAAGGAGAATGTAATCGCTACGCATCAAGACGCTTAAAAGAGCACGAGAAGAACTATCCTACGCATGACTTGGAGCTAGCAGCGGTTATTCATGCAATCAAGACTTGGAGACACTATTTGTACGGGTGAGAAGTTTCGGATCAAGTCAGATCACAAGAGCTTAACTTATCTCTTCACTCGTAAGGATCCGAATATGAGGCAGAGGAGATGGTCTGGAATTGTTAAAAGACTATGATTGCGACATCCAGTACCACCCGGGTAAAGCAAATGTGGTGGCCGACGCCTTAAGCGTAAAGTGGGCATCGAAACCCGAGGCAGACCGAGTACAAATGCCGCATTGTGTGCCGCAACCTCGAAGTTCGATGGAAATCGATGAAGACCATATTATCGAAACCGCGAAGATCCGGTTGAGCAAGGCTTGATTCATAAGTTCACTATGATGTTCGCCGCATTGAAGATCTCGCCGAGCCTAATTGATGAAGTCAAGGTAGCAATCCTACAGATCCATATCTCGGGACGGTGCAGAAGACTTAGAGAAGGGTACGTGTAATCCCGACTTTTACCTTGGAATCGGACAAAGTACTCAAGTATCGCGGACGGGTATGTATACCCGAGAGCGAAGACCGCGATATCGGAGGCCGAGTTATGACCGAAGCTCATTACACTCCATATTCGGTACATCCGAGAAGTACCAAGATGTACCATGATCTAAGAAGACTCTATTGGTGGAGGGGTATGAAAGCCGATATAGCTCGTTTCGTGTTTCAATGTCCGAATTGTCAACAAGTTAAAGCGGAGAGACAAAGACCCGCAGGTTTACTACAGCCGTTACGGAACCCGCATGGAAGTGGGATTGTATCACCATGGATTTCGACACCGGCTTACCTTTGACACCAAGGTCGGTGGATGCGTTTGGGTTATAGTAGATCGGTTCACCAAGACAGCTCGATTTATTGCGGTCGACCTCAAGATACCATGGAGAAACGGCCAAGTTATATGTTGATAATATAGTCGGACTTCATGGCGTTCCGGAAAGTATAGTATCCGACAGAGATCCCCGTTTTACATCGAAATTTCGGGAAGGATTACGAAAAGCTATGGGAACAAAGTTGAAATTCAAGTACAGCTTTCCATCCTCCTGGACGGACGGACGGTCGAACGAACCATTCAAATTCCGGAAGATATGCTTCGAGCTTGTGCATTAGATTTCAAAGGAGCTTGGGATGAGAAGCTATCACTTATCGAGTTTGCTTACAACAATAGTTATCGAGCTACAATTCGGATGACCCCATATGAAGCTCTCTATGGGAGAAAGTGTCGTACACCTCTCGTTATGGAATGAAGTGGGGAAAAGAAGAATTGTAGGACCAGAGTTTGTTGAAGAAACTTGCCGAGTGATTGATCGGATCAAAGAGAGAGTAAAGACAGCTCAAGTTCGACAGAAGCACTATGCGATAATCGACGCCGAGATCCGGAGTTTGCAAGTGGGTGACAAAGTGTTCTTGAAGGTGTCACCGGTGCGAGGTCCGAAACGGTTTGGTAAGAAGGGGGAAGCTATGCCCCGGGTATGTGGGACCATATGAGATATTGAATCGACGTGGTAAGGTAGCATATCAATTGGCTCTACCACCATCCATGTCCAGCGTCCATAATGTGTTCCATGTATCATTATCGAAGAAGTATGTCGAGATCCATCGCATATCTTGAGCGCCGATCCTCCCGGACTTGACCGAAGACTTAACTTTCGAAGTGGTGCCTCGTAATGCTCTCAAGTCGAAAAGTTCAAGCAACTTCGAACCAAGGATATCCATTATGTGAAGGTACATTGGCCGAAGCCAAAATGTGGAGGAAATTACTTGGGAAGAAGAGAGCGCAATGAGGAAGGAGTACCCTAACCTTTTGACGATCAAGGTACGCTCAAATTTCGAGGCCGAAATTTTTTTAAGGGGGGGGGGAGTTGTAGTACCTACATGTAAATTTTGGGACGAAATTTCTTTTAAGGGTGGTGGAGTTGTAAGACCCGGACTCAAAACCCGGTCTAAACCTTGGTTTTGTGTCGTGACGAGTCTTTCGATCATCACCGAGCCGGACGGGGCAAGCGGATAACAAACAGTACGAAATCGGACCGAAGTCGACCAAGTATACCTGATTTTAGGTATGCCGGTCGATGGTACCGGATGATGGTACCGGTCGACCGGGTATGGCCTCGCACTGCCTATGTGCGGGAATTCGGAAATTGGTCTCTGCGGGTCCCGCTTTCCTGATTTCGAATCCTAGAAGTTTCCTAATCCTAGTAGGGTTACTAAACCCTATTTCTAGCCTATAAATACACCCTTAAACCCCTCAAATCCTTTCCATTGTTTCTCACAAACCCTAGAGAAGAGAAAGAGCTTGGAGAGGAGAAGGAGCTAAGAAGAAGAAGGAGGTGCCGCCATTACTGTTTGACGAAGCTCTCGCTACGCTGTCAACGGTAAGTGTTTGAAACCCTAAGTCTTCTTACCCTATGATAGTTGTGTGGGTGGATCAATACCATGCAAAGTAGGTATTGATCTAAAACCCTAAATTGGCCAATAAACCCTAAGTTGCCGTCAAACCCTAGATTCGAGTTTCGAGATGATATTCATCGAAACGAGACTTGAATGAGTTGGGGATAGCTCTAACTCAAAGCCTAGACTTAGCATGGATAGGAGAAACCCTGAAAATCCATGGAGGATGATCGACGGCAGTCGAAGAACCCATGTATGGTCTTCCGGAGACATACCGGTCGACTATACCGGTTGCACATAGTGCGACCGGTATGTTCGCGACCGCTACCTCTCGGGAGGTTATTCGTGGGGGACCGGCTGACCATACCGGTCGCCCAGTCTTTCCTACGAGCCGCGACCGGTACATGCCACCGGTCAGCCGTGAGAGGGCGTTTGTGATCCCTGTTGGTTTCCGACCAACATGAAACCCTAAATAATATATTCTAATGAAACCCTAATATTATGTAGGACGCTGTGACTTGTCGTTTGGATCTTGTGACGTGGAGCAAGTAATCGAACGAGCGTCAGGTAAGGGAATCTGACCTAAACCTAATAATTAATGGACAGTAAATCGTTGTTAATCATTGAATATCTGTGATGTGATGTTTGTGCATATTCACATGCCATCCTTTACTTTCGTTATTATTATTGTTCATGCATTCATAGGATGTGGTTGTTAGGCATGTGATTGTTTTCGTTGGTGTGTGGAGTGGGGCATGGGCCCGGGATCGCTCTCTCCACACCGGCACCTTTTGTAGTATTCTATCTTAACATGCTTGGTACGGGTGGGGTATCGGGGAAGATCGTGGTACGTTGGTCTCCGATATTGATGTTGTCCCGACCATCGTTGGTGGTACTTGAGGATTCCGAGTCGACGCTGCCTTGTCCACGATGCTTTAGCTCTATCTCTATGCCGTAGGGTGTCGTGTTGGGATAGGGTCTACCCCGCGTATTGTTTCTATCCTAGTGGGTTAGTTGCGGATAGGGTATCGGGGGAGGTGAGGTTTAGGGAGGTCTCCGACCCGGCCTGCACGCTCTAGCTCTATCTCTATGCCGTAGACGGCCGTGGCCGGGATAGAGCATACATTGTTGACATATAGGATTGGTTAGTTGCGAGCCCGGGGTTTGCGAGCCCCGGCCAGTAGGGGCTTAGGTACCGGTATGGGTAGAGTATCGGGGAGGTGCGGGTATACCTTAGCTCTATCTCTATTCCATAATGGGTGTATGTGGGTTGGTGGTTGTGTGATTACCGTGCGACGCCACACACTAGTGTATAGAGGTGCGGGGGGCCACCAAACCTTTCTAGGACAGGACGAGCATGACGCTTCATGCGAGTGCCCTTTCTGCGAGTACCTGTGATTTGTTTTATTTGTTTATTTCAGTTATTTTGTTTGATATTAAGTGATGTAATAGATATTTATTTTATGGGATTGAATTTAGATAATGGGATATTTATTTAAATTATCAATAGATACTCAGTTCATTCTATTTAAAGTCTTCCGTTGTATATTTATATTCTGATTGTGGTTATGTGTAATTGGTTTGTATGGGTGGACACGGCCTATTCGAGATCCTGGTGTGAACCGTTGGTTCAATGACGGTTCACTCACACCGTTCTGGTTGGATCAGAATTTGGGGTGTGACATTAGGGGAGGTGGTCTCGGGCCGTATAGTCTTCGAATCTGTCGGGGGGCTTTAGCTCTATCTCTATGGACGTACTGAGGGATGCTTGGGTGAGGCCTTTGATACACTGTTTGGCATTAGGATTGGTTAGTTGCGAGTCCAATTTGTAAGCCCTCGCCAACAGGGACTTACGTGTTGGTATGGGTAGGACATCAAGGGAAGTGTTGGCGGTGTGTGATTCAAACACTTTAGCTCTATCTTTATTCCATAGTGGGTGCATGTGGGACGACAATGGTGTTTGATCCATTGGATGGATTCACACACTCGTGTATAGAGGTGCGGAGGCCACTAAACCTTTCTATAAAATATTACAAACTTAAAAACTAGACCAAAGATATGAATTGAATGCATACATATGTTTGTCGTATTATTTTGTTTACTCACTGAGCTGTGATGTGTGCTCACCCTTTCGACGTCGAATATTTTTAGTTGATGATGCATGACCTACTACTAAAGATTATATGAATGCACCGATGAATGGACATGTAGCGGCGATGAACGGGGAATTAACGGAGAAGACGCATGATTCTTCATGCGAGTGATTAATTATGTTTATGTCTTGAGTTTTGGAGATAATCGGATTAATCATTTATTATCATTGTTTGACACTCAGTTCATTATCTATAAGACTTTTGCTTATTTATTTATTATCTCTGATTATTATTGTGGAATGTGTGTGTGGTTTGATATGGTGGGTACGACCTATGTGAGATCCTGGTTGAACCAGTGGTTCATTGACGGTTCATCACACCATTTCAATTATACCAATATTGGGGTGTGACAACTTGGTATCAGAGCATCTCAGGTTCTACCCATTGACCTAACTACTTCTACGTGAGTCATGAACTAAGTTTGGATAAAATTAAAAAATATAATAAGAACGCACCATAAGCACCTGTGTTGTTTGAGACATAAACTAAAATGAGAATAATGCACATATGTGAATGAAATATATATATATATATATATATATATATATATATATATATATATATATATATATATATATATATATATATATATATATATATATATATATATATACTAAAATGGGAATAAGACAAATGTACATCCAAATCAGAGTACAGTCCACAATCTGGATAGTTACTCTGTATTATAAAAAGGAAAAAAGAAATAAATGATATCATGGAGTTGGAGGTGTCTCACGGTCTCTATCATAGTCCTCAACATACACTCTCGCGAGCTAGGCCACCTAAGTCTGAGTCTCTCGAAGACTAGCTGTCAGATCCGCTACCAGCTGATCGGTAGAGTGCTGGGAATCTAGAAGCTCTCTTACTCTCCGATCAGTTACACGCTGAGCCTCCCAAATCTCACGTAGTAGTCCCATCATGTCATTTGGTGGTCGGCTTGAAGGGCCAACTGAATGAGAAGCCCGAGAAGGGCCAGCTCTAGTAGAATGCTGTGGTGATGGAGGAGGGGTGGCATCTACATCCATGAATATCTTATCATCGTCCTCCTCATCATCACCCTCGTCTGCCTCTGTTGCTGTAGCCTCTGCATCTGCTGCTGCTACTCGAGTGAGAGGACATCTCATAGCACTCCTCTCGTCATCACTGACATGTATCTCTCTCATGCCCATCCTACTGATGGCTTCCCAATCAAGGTCAGCTGAGAATGTGTCTTCAAAAATCCTCTCATCCTCTAGGACACTTGTAGACGTGTGAGCAATGTGAAGACCGTCCATAGGGCAAGTTACCTCTCAAGTTAGGCAACGTAGCTCTGTGCATAGTCCGGAGGATGATGTACGGGAGACAGACAGGCTGCCTAGTACAGATACAGTACAACAGGTACTGAGTTAGCTGAGAGACCATCTAGTGTCCACCCTGAGGGATCAGATTATGCTGGATAATCTTATAGTAGACCCGTGGCTCTGGACACAGGTTAACTGCCTTCATTTCCTAGTGGTCGCCCCGAAGAATCTGATTGTCTATCTCTGCACGTACCTGTGTAGATAGGAACTAGGGCTCCCTTGGTGGACAGTAGACCAACTGTCCATCATTGGAAATACGCAGGAGATCAGCCAACTCCTGACAGTTGAAAGAGATAGGAACCCCTTTCACCCAACTGGTGATCTGAAGCTCTCTGCCCCTGTCAACATCCTCTAGGTCACCCTCTACCTGAAGGTGACAGTAGAACTGCTTCATTAAATCTGGGCGAGTACAAGCCTCGTACAGAATTACTGACAACCAGCCCATATCACCAAACGCCATTTCCACATCAAATAAGACTAAATGGGCTAAGTTAACACATCTACCCCCTTTCACCTTCTTTCGATTAAACCAAGGGTATTGTGTTTCTGCTTTCACAGACCTGAAGCATCGTGGGTCATGAACTCGAAGAATCTTAGTGCGAACCATGATAACTGAAAGAGAAGAAAATAAGAAAAACAAGTTAGATAAATTTGAAATTTTGATAGCATAACGACATAAAATGCGAAAAGCCTCACTTTTCACCCAAACATTTGGGCAGGAGGACTTACATAGGTCCCTAACCATCCTGTAAGGCTCATACAATAGAAAATTTCAACTAGGTATGTAAGACCCGCACACCACAAACCCGACCTAACCTTATATTTTGTGTCGGGACCCGTCTACATATCATGGTCGAGCCAAGTGGACCAAGTGTGTGAAGAAAAACCAAGACCCAATATGAAAATTTACTCAAAAACAGTCAAAATGAGGGTAGGGTCGCAGGTTTAATAGGCAGGTCCGACCCCCCCATAGACCCCCACCATCGACCCGTGACCAGGGGTTGCAGGGGTCTATGAATTGTCCGACCCCCCCATTGACCCCCGGTAATCGATAAAAACAGCACAAACCAAAAATTATGAAACTTTCCTAATTTCAATTGGAACCTTTCCTAAACTCAATGAGACTTATTTTGAGAGATTTTACTCTATAAATTGGACGTCCCTAAGCCTCTTTCACTCCTTTTACAACCCTAATTGGATTGAGAGAAAGAGAAGAGAAGGAAGATAAGGAGAAGAGAAAGAGAATTGAAGAAGAAGACCAAGGAGGAGGAAATTTAGAGGAAACTCTGAATCTCAGTAAACCTAAGGTATGAATACATTCCCCCATGATTTATTTAAGACCTTATAATGGTTTATGAAGAGGGTATGACTTAGAAGAAACCCAAATCACCCATCCATGGTTAGGTTTCAATGGAAACCATGGAGGAGATCATTGAAACCATGTAGGTGAATAAAGAATAGTTCTAAACCATAGAACATGTATGGAATAGACTATAGAAGCAAGCCATAGGACCCCAAACATGAATGAATGGTCGAAATTTGATAGTTTTGACTCAAACCATGGGGGGTCGCACCTAGGGTCGATGGAACCTCCGACCCTAGCATCGACCCCCAGCATTCGGGAAGTTCAGGAAAGGAGGGGTAGCACCTAGGGTCGATGGAACATCCGACCCTAGGCATCGACCCCCAGTTAACAACAAGCTGTAAAAATTAGAATAAATTCTAATTAAATTCTATCAACTTTGTTAGGTCTTCTAGCAATATAATATTGATATAAAAGTGATTCTTAAGGCTTGAAAGAGGATCTACAAATAAGCAAAGGTGAAGAAATAGGACTCTAAACTAATTGATTAATAACAAACTATTTTTATTTTCTCGAGTCCAATGCCATATTGATTCTATGTGTGTATGCTTGTAATGTGCATTCAACATGTCATCCAATATTTCTATTTAATGTTCATGCATATTTACTTTATTGTTTATAACATGATAATGATGCTGATGATAGGAATAGGCATGTGAATGTATGTGTGTAGTTGGTGTACTTGATGCGAGCGAGTATCAGGGGGTGTCATAGGCTGGGCCTCAGCACTCTAGCTCTATCTCTAACTCAAGTTTTGTGCATTAGCATCGTCGTATCGCCATTACTTTAGCAGAACTATTACGTCGTAGAATATCAGGGGAGGTGGTCTCGGTCTTTGTAGTCTTTGGCTCTACTGGGGGGCCTTAGCTCTATCTCTATGGACGTTCTGAGGGATGTTGGGGTGAGACCTTGGATACACTGTTTGGCATTAGGATTGGTTAGTTGCGAGCCCAGTTTGTAGCCCTCTCCAACAGGGACTTACGTGTTGGTATGACACTGTACAACAATACACGTTAACCTTTGTTGTATAATGTTCATGATTTGGGTGCTTGTGAGTCGACGATAAATGTTACCTTCGGGCGGCGTCACACACTTGTGTATAGAGGCGGGGTCAATAAACGTTAACCTTTGACCACCTAAACCTTTCTATTGCATATTGCAAACTTAAAATCAGACCAAAGATATGAATTGATTGCATGCATATGTATTGTTGCATTGTTTTGTTTACTCATGAGCTCAAGTTGGAGAGCTTTTACCCTCGCACGCGTAATTCTTTTTAGTTTCTGATGTTGCAGGTACTATGATTGAAGATTTTGTCTACACGCCAACATATGAACGGGTGGAGACTATGAATGAGCAAGCTGTGGAGAACGAACATGGTTCGTTAAGCGAGCGTTTCAACGATGGATACGTTTATTGTTTAGTTTTCGTATTTGGATATTGTAATATGTATTAAGTTATGTTTTGATTACTTGAAAATAAATGGAATATTAATTATTTATCATGATTAGACCTCAGTTCATTATCTGTAAGACTTCCGCTATTTATTTTATTACCTCTGATTAATGTGGAATGTGTTTTGGTTTATTATATATGGGATAGCCTATTGTGAGATCCTGGTTGAACCGTTGATTTATTGACGGTTCATCACACCATTCTGAATACTGCGGAATGGGGTGTGACAAGGTAGGTCGAATTTGAAAAAAATTTGACAATTGGGAAAAACCCCAAATTCTAGGTCAAAAATTAGGAATTTCAAAAATTTTACCAATCCAATAGATGAAACTCAAATTTTCTTGAGGGCTTTCGTCCATTGGGTGCCAATAGCAATAGTCCCAATAAAAATCGAATTTTTTGATATTAATTTGATGAAAATCCTATAATGAGTGAAAACCTATGTATGAAAGCTGAAAAAGGAGAAAAAGTAGGAAACATACCTGGAGGAACGGAATGTAGGTCGTAGATCAATGGAAAAATCACCAAGTTCATACGGTTGATACTGTAGCAATTCACTGGTGGCAAGTTGAGTTGAGACCGTAGGAAGGAGGAAAAGAAATGAGAGGAAAATCTCGAAAACAAGTTTTAAAACTGATTTTGAACCATACGGTTGCACAATTCGACCAAAATCATCGACCGTATGATCGACCATAGGGTCTCGGTAAGTTACCAGGATTTTAAAGGTCGCACCTATGGTTGCACAACATGCGGCCATAGGCCATCGACCATATGACTGACTGTTGTCTATTTTGATTCTATTCGAAATTTTGCCTATTAATCTTGTTCTTCTCTTGCCTTCCATTGTGAGACTAACCCAATACCACCACTCCATTTTGTCTCACATGTGTAGCTTTGCAATAACACATCAACCAACAGTTTAAATAGCTGGGCATAGAGTAAGTAGAAGGAGACAGAATGCAAACCTATCTCCACCACCTATGGAGACCAAGGACAATGAAGGTCAGCAAGGGCAGGAAGGAAATATTGGAGCTCAGAATGCTTCACCTTGGAATATTCACACCCAAGCCAACCCAACCAACTTACCTACACCACCTACTGATTTGACTACTGTAGTGATGAATTTGACACAACAAATGTAGCATATACAACATATGCAAGCCAACATGCAAGCTGCTATGGGAATTACTTTCCTAGTTGCAAACACAACATCTCTACCTACAAGACAAGCTAGTACGACACCTGGTGGTAGCAACACTGTACCCTAAGCACCGCAAACACCAACAGTATAAGGCTAAGTGCAAAACCCTGAAGCACCGCAAGGCAGGTATAACCAAGGTAATTATCAGTACCAACCGCCTATGTATGAGGCATATGCACAGTATCAGCTTGATCACTCTCAATTGATCGAGCGTATTCTGTTCTGAAGTTGAAGCGGAAGGAATTCACAGGCAATCCATCAGATCTGTTGTGGCCAGCTCACTAGATTGATCAGATGGAAAGAAACTTTATGATGATGACTATAAATAAAGAAGATAAGGTATTATGTGCCACATTTATGTTGAAAGGTGACGCACGCCATTGATGGAAATCAATTAGAAGTTATCTGTTAACAAAGCACGCCCAACTGACATGGGTTATTTATAAAGAAGCTTTCTTTGAAAAGTATTTTCCCAGGAGTTTCAGAAATCAAATGGAAAAGGAGTTCTTGAGCCTATACCGAGGACAGATGACTGTAGACGCATATCAATAGCATTATGAAGAACTGTTCTTCTTTGCTCCCTCTAGCATGCAAGAGGAAAATACCAAAATTCGAAGGTTCGTCATGGGACATAAGAGAAGTATCCGTGAGCATGTATTGGGACTGGAAAAGAAGATTTATAATGAAGCTGTACAGATTGCTTGAGTACTGGAATCGAGCCAGAGGGAAAGTTAGTTTGCTCAGAACAAAGGTATAAAGAGGCCCAATGGAAACTCATATAACGGAGGAAACTCAAAGACACTCAAGGCTTCAATGCTGCAGCCAAGATTACTCTGACAGCCCATCCTCAATAGAAGCAAACTAAGAGTACTCTTTGACTCTGGGGCTACTCATTCTTTTATATCTATGTCATTTGGAAAGAAGTTAAATCTACCCCTCAAACCTTTAGACTGTAAACTGCTTGTACGATCACCTATGGGATTAGAAGTGGAACTAGACAAAGGTTATGGACCATGTCTAATTCTTATCGACGAGAAGATTTTGGATGCAACCTTAATTCAACTCGAGATGGCAGACTTTGTCGTTATCTTGGGAATGGATTGGTTAACTTAGCACTCTGTAAACCTATTATGTGTGGAAAAGAAACTGACATTTAAAGACAATGAAGGAGTAGAGTTTAGTTTTACGAGAACCAAACTTTTCCGTAAAAGAAAGCTCATCCTCTCTGCATTAAAGGCTAGAAAATGCCTCGAGAAAAGAGGAATTGGGTACTTAGTGTCCGTGGTCAACCTCACCAAGGAAGCACCACGAATAGAGGATATTGAAGTTGTGCATGAATTTCTAGATGTATTTCCTAAGAAATTACCAGGACTACCACCTGACCGAGCGACAGAGTTTGTTATAAATCTTATACCCGGAGCCGTACCAGTATCTAAAGCACCCTATCGAATGGCTCTTATAGAACTGAAAGAACTGAAGGTATAATTACATGAATTACTGGACAAGGGTTATACTAGACCCAGTATATCACCATGGGGAGCGCCAATATTGTTCGTGAAAAAGAAAGACGATAGCGTTCGACTTTGTATAGATTATTAGGAACTGAACAAGCTCACGATCAAGAATAGGTATCCGTTGCCTCGGATCGATGACTTATTCGACCAGTTGCAAGGTGCCAAAGTATTCTCCAAAATTGATCTTCGATCAGGATACCATCAGTTGAAGATTAAGGAAGGTGATATTTCGAAGACAGCATTCAGAACCAAATATGGACATTATGAATTTTTAGTCATGTCTTTTGGATTGACTAATGCACCCATAACTTTTATGGAACTCATGAATCGAATATTCTATGATATGTTGGATAATTCTATCATTGTATTCATTGACGACATACTAGTATACACCCATGACAAAGAAACTCATGTCACAAATCTAAGAGCCGCTTTCCAGCGACTAAGAAAAGAGAAGCTTTACGTAAAATTTACTAAGTGTGAGTTCTAGCTGAATGAAGTCGCTTTCTTAGGCCATGTAGTATTCGCTGAAGGAATTAAAGTGGATCCTAGCAAGATTGAAGCCATTGTGAAATGGGAAGCACCTAAGAATGTTACAGAAATTAGAAGTTTCTTAGGTTTAGCTGGTTACTATCGACGATTCGTAGAAGATTACTCTAGAATCACCGTACCTCTCACCAACTTAACAAAGAAAGGAGAAAAGTTTGTTTGGACAGACAAATGTGAAGAGTGTTTTTAAACATTAAAGGCTAGATTGATATCAGCTCCCATCTTGACCATTTCGATTCCAGGACAATCATTTACCTTATACACCGATGCGTCTGGTTTGGGTTTGGGATGTGTGCTTATGCAAGGAGAACAAGCAATTGCATATGCCTCAAGATAACTGAAGACACATGAAAAGAACTATCCCACTCATGACTTGGAGTTAGCAGCGGTGGTACATGCTGTCAAGATATGGAGATATTATTTCTATAGAGAAAAATTTTAGATTAAATCAGATCATAAGAGTCTCACACACCTTTTTAATCAGAAGGAGTTGAACATGAGACAGAGAAGATGGCTGAAAATACTGAAGGATTATGATTGCGATATCCAGTATCATCCAGGAAAAGTTAATGTAGTTGCTGACGTACTAAACAAGAAAGCTATGACAAAATCCTAAGAAGAAACTAGTACAAATGTTGTAGTGTGTGTCACAGAAAGAGTATTTAATTACGATAACGAGCAGTTTGTGATTGATATTTCGAATGAATTAACTGACCAAGGGTTTATTCATCTATTCTCAAACATATTTGCTACATTGAAGATTGCACCTGATCTGATAGACGAGGTGAAGACAGCTATTAAATCAGACCCTTATCTGAGAACGATGCAAGAAGACCTTGAAAAAGGTAGGACTAACCCTAACTTCACCTTGGATTCTGAGAAAGTAATAAGATACAAAGGGAGAGTATGTGTTCCTGAAAATGAAGACTTGGATATTAGATACAAACTAATGAAGGAAGCCCATACCACCGCTTATTCGGTACATCCTGAAAGTACAAAGATGTATTATGATCTAAAGAAACAATATTGCTGGAGAGGAATGAAAGCGGATATAGCTAAATTTATGTCTCAATGCTTGAATTGTCAACAGGTAAAGACTGAAAGGCAAAGACCTATAGGATTGTTGCAGTCACTGCCAAAACGGGCATGGAAATGGGACTGCATCACTATGGACTTCATCACTAGGTTACCATTGACTCCCTGAGTAGTTGACGCGGTCTGGGTAATTATAGATCGTTTGACTAAGACAGCTCATTTCATAGCTATACGACCTCAGTATACCCTAGAGAGGTTAGCTAAGTTGTATGTGGATAATATTGTCAGATTGCATGGTGTACCTAAAAGCATCGTGTCCGACAGAGACCTACGCTTTACTTCAAAGTTTTGGGAAGGATTACAGAAGGCAATGGGTACAACGTTGAAGTTTAGTACTGCATTCCATCCTCAGACCGATAGACAGTCAGAATCTACCATTCAGATTTTAGAAGATATGCTCCGAGCTTGCATAATTGACTTCAAAGGATCATGGGATGAGAAATTACCATTGATTGAGTTCGCTTATAACAACAACTATCAAGCGACTATACAAATGTCACCCTATGAAGCATTGTATGGTAGGAAGTGTCGAACTCCTTTATTTTGGAACGAAGTTGGAGAACGGAGTATTATTGGATCAAAGTTTATTAAGGAGACTTGTAGAGTGGTCGATATGATCAAGGAAAGGGTCTAAACAGCTCAGAACCATCAGAAGCGGTATACGGACAATCGACACAGAGATCTCGAATTCACCATAGGTGATAAGGTATTTCTAAAAATATCTCCTATGCATGGTTTAAAACGGTTCGGATAAAAGAAAAAACTGTGTCCCAAATATATTGGACCTTATAAAGTTCTAGCTAGACGTGGAAAGGTAGCATATCAGTTAGCACTACCACCATCAATGTCTAGTGTACATGATGTATTCCATGTCTCACAATTGAAGAAGTATGTTAGAGATCCAACACATGTGTTAACAGCGGATCCACCGTATTTGACTGAAGATTTGACGTTCGAAGTAGTACCTTTTGAAATTACTAGCCGGAAGGTACAACGTCTACGCAATCATGACATCTACTATGTGAAGGTTACTTGGATAAGCCAAGATGTAGAAGAAATCACATGGGAAGAAGAGAATGCTATGCTGAAGCAATATCCTCACTTATTCGACTCAGAAAATATGTGCAAATTTCGAGAATAAAATTTATATAAGAGGGGGGAGTTGTAAGACCCACACTTCACTAACCCGATTTAACTGTGTCGTGCCAGATTTTCCCATCATTCCTGGACCAAGTGCACCGAGCATGTAAAGATGGATCACAAACCAGGTATAAAAATCGACTCAACACCCAAAACTGTATGCATATGGTCAGATACCTGGATAGGTATGGTCGACCATATGGTAAGAATGAAGATCGCGGATCAAGGACATTACGGTCAATGATTTCAACCCCATGGTCGACGGGTTTTGCGACCGTAGCCATCGACGGTGAGACCCCAGATCAGACTCCAAGTTTATGAAACTTTCCTAAACTAAGGGATTTCTTTCCTAATTGAAGGAGGACTCTATATGGAGAGTTTTTCTCTATATAAAGGACGTCCCTCAACCTTTTTCACTCTTTTAGAGCATTAGTAAACCCTAAAGAGAGAGAAGGGAAGAGAAGAAAGAGAAGGAGCAGAAGAAAAGGCTAAGGAACGAAAAGATTGGCTCTCTATCACAAGCAAAGGTATGAACCGAATCTCTGGAGATGTAAACTCTATGGAAAAAGACTTCTATGGAGGATAAAAGATATCAACCTATTATGATCTATGTGATTCCTTGAAAAAATCCCAAGGATAACCATGAGGATGAGTTTGATGATTAGGGTTGATAAAAAACTACTAATGATGGTCATAGGATGACGTTAGGATAAACCCACTTGAGAGAAGAGGATTTGACCTAGGAAGAACTCGAATTTCATGTAGTCGGTGACCAAAAATCTCAAGGTCGCAGCTACGATCGACCATAGCATGACCAGCCTGATCAGAGGATCTACTATAGGCATTCGGGAAGATTCAGGAATCATATGGTCGCAGCTACGGTCGCACCATATGCGACCGTAGGGTATCGACTGTAGGCAGTAAGGTCGACACAGTATAAGACCATAGGACCAATCAGACACCTATCAGTGCTCTGTTTCATTTTTTGACTACTGTAACATGTAACGTATAAACCCTAACTTAAATTCATATAACTTTTAGGTTGTTAAATTGATTAAAACAGAATTACAAGGCTTGGAAGGAGATCAAGCATTGCTAACAGGTAAGGGAACAAGACCTAAACTAATTAGATAGTAACAAATTATTTTATTTTTATTGAGTCTAATGCCATGATTGATTCTATGTGTGTATGCTCGTAATGTACATCTCACATGTCATCCAATATTCTTGTTATTACTGCTCATGCACATTTAATTCTGTTTATTTTTAACATGATGATGATGATGATGATGCTAGAAATAGGCATGTGATTGTATGTGTGTGGTTAGTGTGTTAAATGCGAGTGGAGCATCAGGGGGAGGACATGGCATGATGGTCTCTGACCTCGTCACCAGACTCTAACTCTATCTCTACTCAAGTCTTGCCCACTAACATCGTCGTATCATCATTACCTTAGCAGAACTGTTACTTCGTAGGGCATCAGGGGAGGTGGTCTCTGACCGTATAGTCTTCGACTCTGTCAGGGGGCCTTTGCTCTATCTCTATTGACGTATTGAGTGATGCTGGGGTGAGACCTTAGATACACTGTTTGGCATTAGGATTGGTTAGTTGCGAGCCCAGTTTGTAAGCCCTCACCAACAGGGGCTTACGTGTTGGTATGGGTAGGGTATCAGGGGAAGTGATGGCGGTGTGTAATCCAAACACTTTAACTCTATCTCTATTCCATGATAGGTGCATGTGAGACGACAATGCTGTTTAATCAATTGGGTGGATTCACACACTCGTGTATAGAGGTGCTGAGGCCACCAAACCTTTCTATAACACATTGCAAACTTAAAAATCAGACCAAATATATGAATTGAATGCATGCATATGTTTGTTGCATTATTTTGTTTGCTCACTGAGCCATGATGTGTGCTCACCCTTTCGACGTCGAATATTTTTTGTTGGTAATGCAGGACCTACTGTTGAAGATTATATGAATGCACTGATGTATGGACATATAGCGGCGATGGACGGAGAATTAACGAAGGAGACGCATGATTCTTTATGCAAGTGCAACCATTGTATTTATGATTAGTTTAGCTATGTTTGAATACTAGAACATGTAATGGATTAATTATGTTTATGTCTTGAGTTTTGAAGTTAATCAGATTAATTATTTATTATCATTGTTAGACACTCAGTTCATTATCTGTAAGACTTTTGCTTATTTGTTTACTATTTCTGATTATTACTGTAGAATGTGTGTGTGGTTTGACATGGTGGGTACGACCTATGCGAGATCTTGGTTGAACCGTTGGTTCATTGACGGTTCATCACACAATTCCAGTTAGACCGGAATTTGGGTGTGACAGGATCTGAGACTATAAAGGTTAGTTTGAATCGAAATGAACATTTGGGGGTAAGGTAACTTATGAATATAGGGTATTTTCATCCTTTAACAACCCCAAAAGGGTAGTATGGTCCGTTAAAACGTTTAGCGCATCTGATGTCAACAATTAATGAAATTTTTTTAACAGAGTGGACTTCGTTGATTAACGAAGCAAACTTTTTAGGTACTAGATGAGGTTTTTGCAATCTTGTGGAGGTAGATGAGGTTTCCAATCCTTAATGGTGTGTATATGAAAATTTTTCTAAAATTATTTGAGACGGGTGTAGTCTTGGAAACCTAGGCGAAGCGGGATGTTACGGTCTTAGTGTAACTAAGCTAACCGTGCGGTACTTTGTCGCTCACAACTCTTCTTGAAGCGCTAAGTCAGCCTAACTCCTTACCAAAGGAAGATAGCACACAAGAGAGAACTTTGAGAGAAGAAGATTTTTTATTGCAAAGGAATTCTTACAAGGTTGCTTAATTGCTTAAGTATCTAGGCCAAATGAGACCATCCTTATTTATAGGCACCAAGGGATACAATGAATGATTATGATTTATACAAGTGTTACATATCCAATGGTTGGGCACATTATAGCATTGAGGACTAGAATACTCCCACCTCCTTAGAGAAATTTAAAAATGTAGAGGTTTTTAGAGAACCTTTCATATGTACAAGTGTGGAGAATTCTAGAATATGGGCCAACCCACCAACCCATGTGCCAATCCATGGATCATGTAGGCGGAGCGGGTTGGGGGTCGTGACAGGGAGCAGGTGCTATGATCAGAAATAATAGGGGAGGAGAGGTTTTTGCATTTTTCAGAAACCATTGGAATTTAATATTAATCTATTATGGCTTCTAGCATTAAAAAAAAAAAAAAAAACACCCTCATAAATGAAAAGACCATCGCTTAGGGTTACATGATGTACGGACCAATGAGGGTCTTAACTCTTAAGGGTGGAAAAGACATGTGGAAGAATATGATCGTCTAGAAATGCAACCAGCATAACAAATCTGAGGGATCCTTTTGCTACAAGTTGAAAGCTTTGCACGAATAGTGTCTTTCACATAATTTCTTTGTTATGAACCTTGAGATCACTACTCTTGTGTCACTAAGACAAGGGATTAGGTGAGGATGAGTGTAGACATATGGTGCTTGGATGTTATCCGGTATCACTAGGATAGGTATGAGGATAGTTTATTGGTATCACTAAGATAGGTATGAGGATAGTTTATTAGGAGGTTAGTTGTTACAACAATATGTTGTTAGGCGGTTAGATGGACAGCTTCATAGTTATATAAAGGAGCCATTTTTTTTTGTAATGGGTATCAATATACAAACAATTTACTTTTACTTCCCTTCTTTGCCTTTCTTTGTAGGAGGTCTGCACCCTCAAAATAGAAATTTCAAACTCAGCCATAACATTGGTGCTTTCACTAAGAGATCTCACTCCCTATGGTGGATGACACTCAGTTTTAGCTGCTCAATGATTCTGTGAAACTTCTTAGTGAGACATTAATGCAGAATGGCAAACGGCTAGATTCCATTCAATCTTCTTTGGCCGAGCTCCATCGGATTTTCTTTGAGCTCTCTCAGCTAATGACATCCATGGAGGAGAAGATCGACAGAGCCCTCCGTCTACGACCTTCACGGCCCCCTCCCTACCCCCTACTGGCTTTGTTACAGCCACCCAAACCCCTGAATCCTCTTCATCATCCGCACTAATTCTGCTGTCCGCGTCAGTCACCAAATCTATTCAACCCCAAACTCAACTCCAATCCTAGTTTCAACAACAGCCCCTGCCTAATAGTCCTCCCCAACATCATCCGAACTTTAATCAACAGTTGGCTCAGGTAGCCCTAGTAGAGAACCTGTCCAAGAATCGATCCAGAACAACATACATGACGAAGGGTTTGAGGGCGAAAGAGTATGAGTCGCCGGAGGATCAAGATTCAGAAGCTTCCAGTCAAGACGTTGGAGATTTCGAGCAAAATGAATCGATTATAGAAGTGGAAACAATGGCTTTTGCTTACCTTTTACTTCTACAATCTTGATCTTTAGCAGTTGGCCTAGTTTGCCTACATGGCCTGCCCCCTCCGTTTTACAAAAGTGTTTGCAGTTCTTCTGCCTTCTTGCTCTTTAATCGGGAAAAAGATCGTTTTCAGTCCGTCCAACCGTCCAGTCGTGGACGGACGAACTGGATTTAAAGGACACGCCCCCCATATATTGGTATGCGTGCCTTTAATCGGGCTGACGACTCTGATGCTGTACGTCAGATGCTGCACCTCTTTGAGTCAGATTGTAAGTCAGTCATTGTTGACCAAATCCACGATGCCTCCAGTAGGCTAGGCTTTTTCCAGGTTTTGAACGATCCCAAACCGAACTGCAATGGTCTTGGCGTTGTTGGTTCTGATCCTGTTTCATTGTGGGAAATGGTATTGTCTTTTATTTCCATGGCAAAAGCAATGAGCAATTTGCCTTGATTTCAGACCCCTCAACAGTAACGAACAACGGGTATACCTCAGGTCTAATCCAAGGATTACCTAATGCCATTGGAGAACCGCTACAGGGGAACGGAATAAAAATGCAATTCAGATTCCTTGGCCTCTCTTTAGAAGTTGAAGGCGTTCTTGGAAAGACCTACATGCTATATTTCTAGAAATGCGCAAAGCCAGGTGTCACAATCCACTCCCTAGCCCGAAGGAGTCGAAACTTCGAGAAGGACGTCCCCATCCTCGGCATTCCTAGCGATGCGGTTCTTGCGTTTGTCCAATATCTCTACTCTTAATGTTGTAGACGTTCTTCAGCTGGCCAGGCTTTGCGACACGCCAGATCTTTACCTCAAATGCATTAATTTGGTCTCTAAGGAATTGAAAGCCATAAAGAAGATGGAAGCCTGGAAGTTTTTGCAAAACCATGACCCTTGGCTCGAGCTTGAGATCATACAGTTCCTCGATGAGGCCGAATCGAGGCAGAAACAAAGGCATAAGGAGAAGAAGGTGCATAATTTGTATCTGCAATTGAGCGAAACGATGGAGTGCCTTGAGCACATATGTACGGAGGGATGTATAAGTGTGGGGCCCTATGTCAAGGAACCAAACAAGAGCAAGGGACCTTGACAAAAGTTCTCCACTTGTCAAGAAATGTAACTCCTGATTAGAAACATGGGTGACATGTTGTCATCCACTCTCGCTTTAATAGTGATGTCATCCTTTCTCCTATCAGTAATTACAGTAATTACCTCTCTCGGCAATTCATTTTATTCCTCCAACGGTATTTTTTCACTTCCTATCCAAATAACGTTCCCTGACTCATGGGTCGAAAGAGTATTGTTCACGTTTTATTGGTACACATGGGAAGATTGAGTGGCCGGGAAGGGACCGATCATCAGAGTATGGGCCTCACAAAACACATTCAATTGGCCCTTACTTGCTCCCTTACCCTCTTATGGAAGGAGCAGAGAACTACCTGGTGGGAGGTATTTAAGTTTTGTCCACGGAGAAGGGGTTCGTGACGTGATAATTACAAGTGAAAATGGTACTATTGATGGCCAAGGTGATATTTGGTGGTGATATTTGGTGGAATATGTGGAGGCAAAAGTTTCTTCAGTTCATGAGACCAAATCTAATTGAGTTCATGAATTCAAGAGGCATCATTATTAATGAACTTAATATGATACTGAGAGGGTGGGTAAATCAGTGTCTGAAATTTTTCTTTGATTATTTACTGCTACTTAGAATTGATGGAGATATATTCTTTTACACACACATACAAGCATATGCAAATCTACCTCGCTACCACTCAGTGGTCAGGTTTACCAGATTTGCATACCCATCCTGCAAGCCATTCCACGCACTCCAAAATATATAGAAAAGTAAAGACAGTCCACAACACATGATATACGTGATTCACCAACACAGTGTGTGATGGCTAGTCTACGAAATAATGTCCAACGGACTCTGTATATACTCAATACACTTCTTTTTGCTGTCTACACAGCAGGGAGTACATACACCCAATTTACCCAGCATAAAACTAAGAGGGCACACATGTGCCAGGAATTCAGGTATCAAGTACTAGTGTTCAGCACACGCTGCACACCACGCTGAACCTGCACCCATGGGAAGCAAATAACAATTTCTTTTTAGGCTTATAAATTTGCCTTACAATTTTCTCCCACTAGCTAGGTATTCAAAAATTGCACCTACGCTAGCATACAATAAATTGAAAGCATAAATAGATAGAGAATTGAAAAATCTCACAAACAATGCTTTCGATGGCCAACAATATCTCTGAAGCTTCACACTGCTCTCAGGTACTCTCTAACAGCCTTCAATGATGATAGAGATAGATTCACAAAGCATACCTCATCGACAGGCTTCCAATCTCTTCCACACAACCCATAATCACCATGAATGTGAAAATAAAAGCTCTACTGACCTCTCATAGGGATTTAGCACTCCATTGATGTACAGAGAAGAGGTAGTTGATGATTGATCACTCCCACAGGACATAAAACCCTAGAAAACCTTATCTCTACCTTCAAAACCCTATTTTCAATTTTTTTTTTCTTCGTTTTTACGACTCCCAACGGTGTCCAATGTATAGAGCATCCAAAAATATGGAAACTGCAACTTGAACGGACTGATTTGGAGCTCGGATGAAGAAGTTATAGCAGTTTGAAGTTCGGCCAATCACAGATAAGGAAAGAGAATCTTTCCAAACAAAGCTTGCACTCGCGCCACACCGTAGCCGCGCCGTCGATGTGTTGTCGAAATCCGATTGGCACTCAAGGAATCTTCAAAACGGACAATCGGATAAACCTTCTAAAGGCGGGAAGATCCGTGAGCCACTTGATCCGCACAAGTTGCGTCAGATCCTGTCGGCTTCAATATTGGCCGCACGATCTGGATCTTCGCGCCGCTATACCGAAAGCGCGCCACATTGAATCAGAGCTTCGATTCTGTGCAACGTAAACCACCACTTTAAACTACCTCCAATCAACCAGAAAGCGCACGGGAGTATCTAGACGCAACGTCTGCGCCACACCATAGCCCGCAACTTTGAGGGCCGTCCATTTGGAATCTGGACTACGTGGCTTCATTTTGGCGGCTGATCTCGCATCTTCACCCTTTTTTCTTGACGAAATTACCCCTTAACAACTTGTGAAATGCCGAAATTACCCCTAAACAACTTGTGAAATGACTTTTTCGAGCGATCTGACAGAAACTGCGATATCTCTCTCATCCGATGTCGGAATTGAGTGATTCAAGTTGCGTTGGAAAGATAACTCGACGCTCTACATCTTTCCACTGTCGGATTTCCATGAATCTGCTACAGGGCCCACCAAAAATAGGCCCAAAATTAAAACTCTGTCAAACCTTGGAATTTGAACCCGAAACTGGGCTGCCGTGTTGGCATGTCACCTTGCCACCACACCTGTGGGTCCCACTCACATTTTTCTCTCTCCTCTTTCTTTCTCCAATTTCTCTCTCTACAGTCTTTCTCTTCAACCTCTCTTTAATATCTCATGCCTCAACACAAGAAACAATGCAACACTATTAGAAACTCTGTCACACCATCAGTATTACTGTCACATCATCAGTTTTTATGCCACATCACCAGTGGGATCCACAGACACTCTCTCTCATCAAACTTGATGTAGAATTCTATTTAACTCGCTGCAAGCCATCTGAGACACATGTAGAACACTGTAGAATACACAAGCGAAGTTGCCACATCTGTGCCACTGCACTGACACTCTCTCTCCTACATTGATACTCTCTCCTCATTTCTCTGACTGAATGCTCATAAATATTGTCACATCAGTCAAGTTGCCAACAATGACAACACAAAGCCCAACAATCATGTCCAACATGATCTTCCAAAACTCTCTTTTCTGGAAAATTCACCCAGTTTATTGCAGCAATGTTGTTATTCGACATGTCACCATTTTGCCTCCACATGATTCTCCCAATACAAATGGAATCGATCTAGATTCAAGCTCCAGTGTTTGTATAGAGGACTTCTACATTTCTATAGGGGATGATTTGGTAGTAGTGAAGAGTGGGTGGGATGAGTATGGTATTGCATATGGACGACATAGCTCTGGCATTACCATCAGGCAGGTCACGGTCGGACTGGCCATGGGTGCGAGGATCAATCTTGGGTCATTGCATTGGCACACTTGTTGCCATAAGCCTTGCATTTTGGCTCAAGATTGGCTTTGGTGGACTTGGGTATGGCCTCTTGTCTGCACAAGCAGCTTGTGCTATTTCAATTCTATTTGTGGTTTTGATGAGAACAAATTGGGAAGCTAAGGCCTTCCGTGCCAAGAAGCTCACTAGCTTGGAATTGGCTGTCTTACTGAGGTACTTGGTTGAGATGATTTAAAGCCTAACCGTGAATCCATTGCAATGGGGGACATTGGGTGTTCATGCGGCGGCAACATCATCTACATCATCGAATGTACCTTCTAACTATACCTTCGACAGAACCTTGAGGACAAGGTTCTCACGGGTGGCGATGGTAATGTTATGAACCTTGAGGCCACTACTGTTGTGCCACCAAGACAAAGGATTGGGTGAGGTTACGCGTAGACATATGGCGCTTGGATGTTATACAGTATCATTAGGGTAGGCATGAGGATAGTTTGTTAAGAGGTTAGTTGTTACAACAATATATTGTTAGGCGGTTAGACGGGCAGCTTCATAGCTATATAAGGACCCATGTTTTCTGTAATGGGTATCAATATAAAAACAAGTTACTTTTTCCTTCTTCATCTCTCTTTCTAGGAGGTCTGCTATTGCCGAAGTAGCAATTTCAAGATCAGTCATAACATCCTTCCTCATTTGGAAGCCGGGAACTTTGGGAAGAGCAACCGTTTTTTATGGTTGAACAATCCTATCGGAGCTGATCGGTCAAAAATTGTTTGTGTAAAAAGAGATATAAGGTGTGAAATTTATCCTTTGAAGTAGAACATGTTCTAAAGTTGGTTTTTGTGATTTTCTCAATGTAATTAGGGTCCCATGTAACTATATTAGAGGTGAGAGAGCTTGGCTTCCCAGAAATGGTTTTGTGTTCATGCAATATTTTTATGTAATTATGTCAATGAAAAAAGTGGCCTAAAACATATAAAAACGTAGTCACATTCTAATCCTAGGAAACTCAATCACCTTTAGCTTTTTTTTTTTTTTTTGGTTTAAATAATACCAGTCAATAGAAGTGCAACATATGATCATATCCAAACCACAGCCAATGGGGACATAATTGTCTTCTTATCAAAAAGACACAAGGGTGCACATATAGCATTATCTACAAAAGTCAGGAGCACAATTGACCATTGCAATTTCGTACTACACTAAGGTGTACATCTATCATTTTCCATGGATGAATATATGCATTCGGCCATATGTGCATACCCACAAGACACAAAAATCAATTTTGTGCTAATATGAAAATGTTCATGCCAAAATTTCAGAATTCGACCACCTGAAAAATGACAAAAGTTTTTATGCACAGCTCCTCAGCTAAGGGACTTCATAGCTTGGAGTCATTCACTCTCAAAATGACACAAAATCCCAACTGTCATGATCCATTTTCGAATACAAGCATGATACCCTAGAACCACCCAAGATAATGCAAATGTTGTGAACTATCAGACCACCACATGATAGTCTACATACGCAATTTTTAACACAATTAGAATAAAAAGGCAGAAATATAACAGCGAAAGCATAATAAGAGATCAAGGATGCCAACTGCATTGTATTGTAATAATAAAACTATTTATTATCCAAATACAATGTGTCTCCAAAACATAATCCATATAATGTATCTATACATTTATACTCCAAAATAATAGATTTGTAATAAAAAAAAAACCTACAAGAAATAGACTGTATAGCCTATCTACATATCTAAAGTCGAGCGAGAGAGAGAGAGAGAGACGCCGCATCATGACCCATAGATGCAGTTGCTGCACATGCAGCCCTCCTCGTGGTCCTCCTCAATGGCCTCCCTCCCTAGCAGTACTGGTGTCCATAGTGGGGGATTCCATGAAGTCCTCCATCGATAAAGTATCTACGTTAGAATCCGAAAAAGAGAATCAATATGGGGGTGAGCTCACATCCCAGCTCAATGAGGGATCAAATCATAATGGAAATGCAAACGAATGCAATAATGAGGTTCATTGATTAAGTCCAGTGTAATGGTTTGACAATGTCGTCTCGCAATTTCACCACAGCCTTTGACTAATGGATCCCAATGCTCATGATGGGAGAGAGATACAGGGCCCATAACCTCGGGCCACGACCCCACATACCCCACGAATAAACCACCACTATCGATCCCTGATCCATGGCACATCATTCCCCATTATAGGCTCCTTCTTGGCATCCACAGTCTCTGATCGGTAGTTGTCCCCAACTAGAGTATAGCTATGCAAAGTTAGGTCCATATGACCATACATCACTAGTATTTCGGTGCATGCATGCCATACAGACTAAACAAACATCCACACAATATTCATCATATATTATAATACAAATGCATGAGACAATAATAACAGATATTTCATGACATGATCTTCACTCACATTCAATCATACAATATGTCCTATTAATTCTACGGACCCAACTCCTCACCTGATGGCGAAGGCAATGAAGGATCAAAAGTCAACAAAAGACTTCACCCCAGAACCAGTGCAGGTTTACCTAAACATTTGCATAAGATTCTATACGTTTGTTAGAAGTCTTTTAAACCCAAGTGGACATGTCCACATATCTGATGTGCGGGTCCCAAGATAAGTCGAGAACCCTTCGATCAATTCCCAAAGAAAATAGGTAGTGAAGGCTATCTGCAAACCTGTTGGCCAAACAAAGCCCGATGATAGTATCCACCAGTAAATATCCTCTGGCTAGCTCACAAGTAGCCAGGAGGCATGGCATTGCCTAGCCAGTGGTAAGGTGCCTGACAGGTAATTCCGCCAGTTAACATCCGTCGACTATGCTTAAATACTAAGGGGCTATTGTGACTGAGTCGGATGATCTAAGCCGGTTGATCATTTAGCCTACTCTATATACCTCTTGTAAAGTTACCAAGAGTATAGAACCATCTAAGGATAAGCCGATGGATATTAGCCTAGCAGAAGGTGATGCTGGCTTATATCTGCCAACTAAACCCAAGTCCAAAATGTATAAGTGTGGGGATATGCTGGTGGATAGTAGCCTAGCGGATCATTTCATCGGCCACATCCACTGATATGAATTCTCGTACAACTAAGATGAAGTTGGGTGCAAGGGCCTCTGGCTCACCCTTGCCTCTAGCTGGCATCCGCCAGTTAAATTGGTTGAGTCTAAGAACCAGACTCAACCAAGCACAATTGCATAAAAGGTGGGGGAGGTCTCTTCCACCTCGTTTTGGTTGATTTTCTAAGGTGGGGAACATTTCCCCACCACTTTGGTGATTCAAAACTAAGCAATACCATAAATGGTGGTGTGCACTAACATAGGTCATTAATTCTAGGGTTTTTCCCAACTCCATTAATGGTGGTTAGCTACCACCATTGGTTAGCTACCACCATTAATGTAGTTCACTTGTATTAAATAAGGATGGGGAGATTGGTACTTACTTGGAAGATGAGATTAAAGGCAATGAGTGAGGGATTGAGCTCCAAAAATCCTCAAAGAGTTCCCCTTCAAGTCTCCCTCCACACCTGCAGCTCACCTCTTGACCAAAACCTTAAAATTTGAAGCTTGGTCATTTTTATAAGTGAGAGGAGAGAGCCTGTTGTTAGGTTCACGGGCTAAGCCGAAGGCAAGGAACCAACTGCACATGCCTCCGGCTCTTTTCCGTCGATTGAGCTTGAAAGGTAGCCCTGGATGCTACTTCCTGTACCCAATCTAATGGGGTGTACCTTGGGCCCACACAAGGCCTTATACATACTCCACCGGTCAGGGTAGGATTCATTACCTATGATCTGGGTAACTGATCAGATCTGAGTCGTGTCCACCTACTGACGGCATGGGAAGACCTAGCACAGAAAAATCACAATTAGAGGGAGATTTTGGGTGTGGGTCTTACACCAACCTCCAAAGTTCCTGTAATACCCCTATTCTATCTAGGAGTAATTATGATTCCTTTTTTCTACTCCACTCCCTAAATAAAATATTGAACATAATTCAATATTCATTTTGTTTTGATAAATATTTGAATTCAACCATATGTGAATATCCCTGAAAGATATGAAAAATCATTTTTGTGCTTAAACAAAAATGTACATATCCAAACTTAAAATTCTACTATTGAAGAAAATTTCCAAAAACCACACATTTTGCTTGGATGATAAACTGAGAATCGAAATTCATTTTTATGCATTGGAAAATGAAACTTGGATGAATATGTAAATAAAAAATTCCAAATTTATTTTTCATGTATCTGTTAAGTTGTATATATGTTGTGAAAAATGTAATGAAATTCTCCCTTTTCCTCCCCTTCCCTTTTTGGCTCTCTCTCTCTCTCTCTCTCTTTCTCTCTCCGCCTTATACTAGTACTAATCTTTCCAGGGAGCACTATGATCCAAGTTGATCTCAGCCTAATTTTACGAGTGTTCTTGCCTTGTTTACAAACTCGTCTTACCAAGATATGGCACCATTGTTTCCGTCAAGCTTAATTGAGAAAGGCGGTCAGTTCGATCAAAATTATTGAGCCATATCGCTACACGTAACCCTTGCATGAAGGAGTCCTCTTTGCATGAAGTATTATCGCATGTAAAGACTCCTTCAATCCTCAAACTCCCTAAAAAATTAGCAACGTAGGCCATATCAAGATTGGGATATCCATCTATATGTCAAGATTTGGTTGTCCATCTACATGCACATACGATAGTCCAAATCTATCATTGTATTCTCAACATTCTATCTTCTCTGTAGCTCTTTCTCTATATAACTACAACCATTGGCTGCGATCATAATCAATTACAAAGAGTTCCATTATTTTTAAGTTTAATATGGTATCAGAGTTGTGATGGTCAACACCACCAACACTACCGATTCCACCACCACTGGTGGTGGTACATCATTCTATATGCCTCCCATCTCCCATACCCATCATTTTATTTCCATCAAGCTTACATAAAAAAATATCTGTTCTAGCATGGCCAAATATCGCCCTTTATTCACAGAAAAAATCTCTTTGTCCACCTCAATGAGTCAATAACTTGTCCTGTTCCTTTCCCCATGACTTCTACAGCATTGTCCTCCACCGTAGACACCATTACTACCATGTTGTACCCGGTTCAGATGCCCTTGCTCCACTGTAAGCATTAGGATTACACTTTGATGCATATTTTGATTGTCTCTCTCCGAAGAGGTTAAGCCCCTAATCATTGGTCTCACCTCCAGCAAACAGATTTGGGATGCCTTTGAGGCCGCCTATGCCTCCACATCACACACTTGGATCCTCTCTTCATATTGCTCTTCAAGAGCTGGCTCACAAACCTAACAAACAAACTGTCACTTTTATTCCATGCGCCAAGACAATTGCCGATGAACTTGCTGCTCCTGGCTGCCCCCTTCTCCCGGCAGATTTTAACATTTATATCTTTCGTGCTCTTCGTGTTGAGTTCAAATCTTATCCCCACCCTTGCTGCCTACACCGATCTGCTCTCCTATTTGGGACTTCATGGTTTCTTATTGAACCATGAATTTTTACTGGCTTCACCGTCTCCAAGCTGATCCTCACACCGGCCCCTTCTCCTCCAACACTCACCTCTGTTCACATGACACAACATAATGTTGGCAGTGGCTCCCCTTTAAGTCAAGGCTCCCGAGGCAATGGTGGTCGTGGTCGTGGTCATGGTCGTGGTCGTGGTCGTGGGGGTCGCCCTTTTCCCCTAGGAAAGTATTGTTCCATCTATCGTTGCAACAACCCTTCCACTGAAAATTGTTACTATCAAACCCCTACCCCACCATCTCACCCCTCTTATCCCTCACCTACCTATCCCCCATGCCCTTTGTCACACCCTAATTCTGATCCAACCAGAATGGTGTGAGTGAACCGTCATTGAACCAACGGTTCACACCAGGATCTCGAATAGGCCGTGTCCACCCATACAAACCATTACACATAACCACAATCAGAATATAAATATACAGCGGAAGACCTTAAATAGAATGAACTGAGTATCTACTGATAATTTAAATAAATATTCCATTATCCAAATTCAATCACATAAAATAAATATCTTTTACATCCCTTTAATATCAAACGAAAATAACTGAAACAACTAAATAAAAATCCATCACAGGTACACGCAGAAAGGGCACTCGCATGAAGCATCATGCTCGTCCTCCCCTGCTTGTACATCTAGAGCAGCTACACCTCCATACGCCGGAGCGTTCACATAATCATCCACAGTGTAAACTGCATCAACATCTAAAAATAATGTACGTACAAAGGGTGAGCACACAACACAGCTCAGTAAGGCAATCAGACAGTTTCACAATATTATGCATGAGTAACAATTATTTTATGCTGTGGTCTGGTTTTAAGTTTGCAATGTGCTATAGAAAGGTTTGGTGGCCCCCGCACCTCTATACACGAGTGTGTGGCATCGCACAGTAGATCACACTACCACCAACCCACATGCACCCATCATGGAATAGAGATAGAGCTAAGGTATACCCGCACCTCCCCTGATACTCTACCCATACCAGTACCTAAGCCCCTACTGGCCAGGGCTTGCAAACTGGGCTCGCAACTAACCAATCCTATATGTCAACAATGTATGCTCTATCCCAGCACAGCCGTCTACGGCATAGAGATAGAGCTAGAGCGTGCAGGCCGAGCCGGAGACCACAATACCTCACCTCCCCCTGATACCCTATCCGCAACTAACCCACTAGGATAGAAACAATACGTAGGTAGACCCTATCCCAACATAACTCCCTACGGCATAGAGACAGAGCTAAAGCATCGTGGACAAGCCAGCGTCGACTCGGAATCCTCAGTACCACACAACGATGGCCGGGACAACATCAATATCAGAGACCATCGTACCACGACCTTCCCCTGATACCCCACCCGTACCAAGCATGTTAAGACAGAATACTACGAAAAGTGCTAGTGTGAAGAGCGATCCCAGGCCCATGCCCCACTCCACACACCAACGAAAACAATCACATGCCTAACAATCACATCCTATGAATGCATGAACAATAATAACTGAAAGTAAAGGATGGCATGTGAATATGCACAAACATCACATCATAGATATTCAATGATTAACAATGATTTACTGTCCATTAATTATTAGGTTTAGGTCAGATTCCCTTACCTGACGCTCGTTTGATCACTTGCTCCACGTCGCAAGATCCAAACGATAAGTCACAAAGTCCTACATAATATTAGGGTTTCATTAGAATGTATTGTTTAGGGTTTCATGTTGGTCGGAAACCAACATGGTTACAAAATACCCTCACAGAGCTGACCGGTGGCATGTACCGGTCGCAGATCTGTGGGAAAGACTGGCGACCGGTATGGTCAGCCGGTCCCCCACAGATAACCTCCCGAGAGATAGCGATCGCATATACCGGTCGCACTATGTGCACCCGGTATAGTCGACCGGTATGTCTCCGGAAGACCATACATAATTTTTCGACTGCCGTCGATCATCCTCCATGGATTTTCAGGGTTTCTCCTATCCATTATAAGTCTAGGCTTTGAGTTAGAGTTATCCCCAACTCATTCAAGTCTCGTTTCAATGAATATCATCTCGAAACTCAAATCTAGGGTTTGACGGCAACTTAGGGTTTATTGGCCAATTTAGGGTTTTAGATCAATACCTACTTTGCATGGTATTGATCCACCCACACAACTAACATAGGGTAAGAAGAGGGATTCAAACACTTACCGTTGACAGGCGTAGCGTGAGCTTCGTCGAACGGTAATGGCGGCTCCTTCTTCTTCTTCCTAGCTCCTTCTCCTTTCCAAGCTCTTTCTCTTCTCTAGGGTTTGCGAGAGACAATGGAAAGGATTTGAGGAGGCTTAAGGGTGTATTTATAGGCTAGAAATAGGGTTTAGTAACCCTACTAGGATTCGAAATCAGGAAATCGGGACCCGCAGAGACCAATTTCCAGATTCCCGCACATAGCTGCGCAGGCCATACCGGTCGACCGGTACCATCAACCGGTACCATCAACCGGTATCTAAAATCAGGTATAATTGGTCGACTTTGGTCCGATTTCGTACCTGTTTGTTATCCGCTTGCCCCGTCTGGCCCGGTGATGATCGGAAGACCTGTCACGACACAAAACCAAGGTTAGACCGGATTTTCAGAGTGCGGGTCTTACAACTCCACCACCCTTAAAAGAAATTTCGTCCCGAAATTTGCATGTAGGTACTACAACTCCCCCACCCTTAAAAGAAATTTTGGCCTCAAAATTTGAACGTACCTTGATCGTCAAAAAGGTTAGGGTACTCCTTCCTCATCGCGCTCTCTTCTTCCCAAGTAATTTCCTCCACATTTTGGCTTCTCCAATGCACCTTCACATAGTGGATATCCTTGGTTCGAAGTTACAGAACTTTTCGACTCGAGAGCATTACGGGCACCACTTCGAAAGTTAAGTCTTCAGTCAAGTCTGGAGGATCAGCGATCAAGATATGCGATGGATCTCTGACATACTTCTTCAGTAATGATACATGGAACACATTATGAACGCTAGACATAGATGGTGGTAGAGCCAATTGATATGCTACATTACCACGTCGATTCAATATCTCATATGGTTCCACATACCTGGGGCATAGCTTCCCCTTCTTACCAAACCGTTTCAGACCTCGCACCGGTGACACCTTCAAGAATACTTTGTCACCCACTGCAAACTCCAGATCTCAACGTCGATTATCTGCATAGTGCTTCTGTCGAACTTGAGCTGTCTTTACTTTCTCTTTGATCTGATCAATCACTCGGTAAGTTTCTTTAACAAACTCCGGTCCTACAATTCTTCTTTTCCCCACTTCGTTCCATAACAGAGGTGTACGACACTTCCTTCCATAGAGAGCTTCATATGGGGCCATCTGAATTGTAGCCTGATAACTGTTGTTGTAAGCAAACTTGATAAGTGATAGCTTCTCATCCCAAGCTCCTTTGAAATCTAATGCACAAGCTCGGAGCATATCTTCCAAAATTTGAATAGTTCGTTCTGACTGTCCGTCCGTCTGAGGGTGAAAAGCTGTACTGAACTTCAACTTGGTTCCCATAGCTTTCTGTAACCCTTCCCAAAACTTTGATGTAAAACGGAGATCTCTGTCAGATGCTATACTCTCTGGAACGCCATGAAGTCTGACTATATTATCAACATATAACTTGGCCAGTTTCTCCATGGTATACTGAGGTTTAACCGCAATAAATCGAGCTGTCTTGGTCAGTCGATCTACTATAACCCAAACTGCATCCACTGACCTTGGTGTCAATGGTAGGCCAGTGACGAAATCCATAGTAATACAATCCCACTTCCATGCCGGTTTTGGTAATGGCTGTAGTAAACCTGCGGGTCTCTGCCTTTCTACTTTAACTTGTTGACAATTCAGACATTGAAACACGAAACGAGCTATATCAGCTTTCATACCCCTCCACCAATAAAGTCTTCTTAGATCATGGTACATCTTGGTACTTCCTGGATGTACCGAATATGGAGTGTAATGAGCTTCAGTCATAACTCGACCTCTGATATCGCAGTCTTCGCTCTCAGGTATACATAACCGTCCGCGATACTTGAGTACTTTGTCTGATTCCAAGGTAAAGTCAGGATTGCACGTACCCTTCTCTAAGTCTTCCTGCACTGTCTTGAGATATGGATCCTGTAGGATTGCTACCTTGACTTCATCAATTAGACCCGGTGAGATCTTCAATGCGGCGAACATCATAGTGAACTTATGAATCAAGCCTTGCTCGACTGGATCTTCTGCAGTTTCGATAATATGTTCTTCATTAATTTCCATTGAACTCGAGGCTGTAGCACACAATGCAGCATCTGTACTTGGTCCTGCCTCAGGTTTCGATGCCCACTTTCTGCTTAAGGCGTCAGCCACAACATTTGCTTTGCCCGGATGGTACTGGATGTCGCAATCATAATCTTTTAACAATTCCAGCCATCTCCTCTGTCTCATATTCAGATTCTTCTGAGTGAAAAGGTAAGTTAAGCTCTTGTGATCTAACTTGATCTGAAACTTCTCACCGTACAAGTAGTCTCCAAGTCTTGATTGCATGTATAACCGCTGCTAGCTCCAAGTCATGCGTAGGATAGTTCTTCTCATGCTCTTTTAACTGTCTTGATGCGTAAGCGATCACCAGTTCTCCTTGCATCAGAACACACCCAATACCCAACCCTGAAGCATCCGTATATAGAGTAAACGGTACGCTTGGTTCTGGGATGGTCAAGATAGGTGCAGAGACAAGTCTTGACTTCAAAGTCTGGAAGCACTTCTCACACTCATCTGTCCATATAAATTTCTCTCCCTTCTTGGTCAATCTGGTGAGTGGAACCGCGATCCTGGAGTAATCTTCTACGAATCTTCTATAATATCCAGCCAACCCAAGGAAACTACGAATCTCCGCAACAGATTTTGGTGCTTCCCATCCTACTATAGCAGCTATCTTGCTTGGATCAACCTTGATACTGTCTTTAGATACCACATGGCCCAAGAAAGCCACTTCCTTCAGCCAAAACTCGCACTTCTTGAATTTTGCATAAAGCCTCACATCTCTCAGCCGTTGTAGGGCTGCTCTCAAATGCACTGTATGAGTCTCCATGTCCTTAGGGTAAATCAATATGTCATCGATGAATACGATGACCGAAGTGTCCAACATATCATGGAACACTCGGTTCATCAGTTCCATAAACGACGCTGGAGCATTGGTTAACCCGAAAGACATAACTAGAAACTCATAATGCCCATACCTCGTCCTGAAAGCAGTCTTCGGAATATCTCCGGCCTTGATCTTCAATTGGTGATAACTCGATCGGAGATCAATCTTCGAGAAAACCTTTGCACCCTGCAGCTGATCGAACAGATCATCGATCCTAGGCAAAGGATACCGATTCTTGATCGTCAACTTGTTCAGCTCACGGTAGTCAATACATAACCGTACACTTCCATTTTTCTTCTTGATGAATAATACAGGTGCTCCCCAAGGCGATATACTAGGTCGTATGAAGCCCTTATCCAGTAATTCTTGTAATTGGGTCTTCAACTCCTTTAACTCGGTCGGGGCCATCCTGTATGGTGCTTTAGACACCGGCGCCAAACCTGGCATAAGGTCTATCACAAATTCTGTAGCCCTGTCTGGTGGTAAGCCTGGAAGATCTTCTGGAAATACATTTGGAAACTCCCGAACCACATCTATATCTTCCATGTTGAGTGACTCTGCCGTGAGATCGACTACAGATACGAGATAACCCACTCCCCCTTTCTCCAAGCATCTCTTAGTTTTTAGGGCGGAGAGGATCAGTTTCTGCTTCCTGGATAGCTTGATCCCAGCGAAACTATATTCCCTTCCCTCTTTGTCAGTAAGCATAAGCTTCCTTTCACCACATAAAAGGACGGCCGAATGATGGCCCAACCAATCCATCCCCAAAATGACATCAAATTCTGCCATCTCAACTATTACTAGGCTTGCTTCTAAGTCTCGGCCCTCAATACATACCATACATGGTCCATAATACTTGGTCAAAGCCACTTCGACTCCTAGTGGAGAGCGAACTATCAAGCTTGGGTTCAATTGCTTGATTGGTAACTCCATTCGCTTCCCAAAAGAAACAGAAACAAAGGAGTGCGTGGCCCCAAAGTCAAATAATACTCTGGCGGGTAAACCAGCTACATTTACAATTCCTGGAATATATTGCCCTTAGTTCTACATGCTCATGCAACTGAAACAATAAACCAAATAGTAAGGGATAGAGTCATACCAGTTACCACATCAGGTGATGCAGCTGCCTCTTCAGTGGTGACCGCATAAACTCTTCCTTGGTGGGGAGCTTGCTTCTTAGGTAGTGTGCAGTTCCTTGCAACATGTCCCAGCTGCTGACAGTTATAACATTTAATATTTGGGTTGGGTCTAGCGAACTGTGGCACAGGTGGTGCCAGGTTGTTTCTCGCAGGTGTTGTAGCGGTCTGCCCCCTGTATGGGCGGAATGGTCTAGTATTACCGCCACCCGAGCTCTCACCAACAGATCTCTTCACTCCCCTGTTCTGAGCGAAGAAGCTGTCCCTCTGACTGGACTCTATCACCCTCGCAACCTGCACCGCCTCATTGTAAGTCTTCTTGTCCAGACCCAAAAGGTGCTCTCTGATGCTTCCAAGTAGTCCCATGGTGAACCTACGTGTCTTTGTCTCCTCCTCCTGCATACTGGCTGGTGCGAAGAAAAACAGCTCTTCGTACCTCTACTGATAAGCATCTACGGTCGACTGAGACTGCTGCAGATTGAGAAACTCTTTCTCCATTTGATCTTTGAAACTCTTTGGAAAATACTTGTCGAAGAAAGCAGCTTTAAACACTTCCCAATCAACCAGCGCATACTTAGTCTCCAGATATGCCCGTGTAGAATTCCACCAAGCATTTGCGTCTTCTTTCAACATATGAGTGGCAAATAATACTTTTTCCTCCTCAGTACATGTCATCAATCGGAAGTTCTTTTCCATCTCTACAACCCACTGTGCTGGCCACAATGGTTTCCCTGTCCTGCCCGTGAACGATGAAGGTTTCAACTTCAGGAATCTATCCACTGACCTGCTCAGATCATGCTGTCCCTGAGTGTTCATTCCGTACCATGGTGGCGGATACGGATAGGCTCCCGGGTACGCAGAAGGCGACAAAAACTGATGCGGTGGTGGTACATTCTGTGCTTGGTCCTTCGGCCTTGGGCTACTCTGCATCGGTTGTGTAGTACCAGCGCCAGCTCCACAGCCTATACCTGCAGCACCACCATCTACCTTTACCGCTGGACCATCTCAGCCTCCCTCCGACACCATGATGGGTATGATGATGGAGATCAGGGACACTCAGCGTGAGATGAGCCGCGACTTGGCGCAGTTGGCTTGCAGTCTCAGGGTCACACAGGATCAGGTGCACTGGCTTAGGATTGCTTACGAGCGAGACTATGACATAGCAGACCCCATTCCTCCCAGGCCCCCTACCCCATGATTGTCCCCTTTTATTTTATTCTCTTTTGCATATGACTGTTATATAACAGGGTAACTGTCCGGTTTGTGGACTGTACCCTGTAGCACTATATCATTTGCTACAATTTTCTTAATTAATGAAAATTTTCATGGTTTTCCTAACTAGTGTATGTGCACATGTTAAGTTTCATATTTAACATAGTATATTATTCTCTTTCTTAATCCGTCTCAGGTATCAAACAATGCTTAAGGTGCGTTTGTAGGATCTCGAATAGGCCGTGTCCACCCATACAAACCATTACACATAACCACAATCAGAATATAAATATACAGCGGAAGACTTTAAATAGAATGAACTGAGTATCTATTGATAATTTAAATAAATATTCCATTATCCAAATTCAATCACATAAAATAAATATCTTTTACATCCCTTTAATATCAAACGAAAATAACTGAAACAACTAAATAAAAATCCATCATAGGTACACGCAGAAAGGGCACTCGCATGAAGCATCATGCTCGTCCTCCCCTGCTTGTACATCCAGAGCAGCTACACCTCCATACGCCGGAGCATTCACATAATCATCCACAGTGTAATCTGCATCAACATCTAAAAACAATGTACGTACAAAGGGTGAGCACACAACACAGCTCAGTAAGGCAATCAGACAGTTTCACAATATTATGCATGAGTAACAATCATTTTATGCTGTGGTCTGATTTTAAGTTTACAATGTGCTATAGAAAGGTTTGGTGGCCCCCGCACCTCTATACACGAGTGTGTGGCATCGCACAGTAGATCACACTACCACCAACCCACATGCACCCATCATGGAATAGAGATAAAGCTAAGGTATACCAGCACCTCCCCTGATACTCTACCCATACCAGTACCTAAGCCCCCTATCGGCCGGGCTCGCAAACCGGGCTCGCAACTAACCAATCCTATATGTCAACAATGTATGCTCTATCCCAGTACAGCCGTCTACGGCATAGAGATAGAGCTAGAGCGTGCAGGCCGGGCCGGAGACCACAATACCTCACCTCCCCCTGATACCCTATCCGCAACTAACCCACTAGGATAGAAACAATACGCAGGTAGACCCTATCCCAACATAACTCCCTACGGCATAGAGACAGAGCTAAAGCATCGTGGATAAGCCAGCGTCAACTCGAAATCCTCAGTACCACACAACGATGGCCGGGACAACATCAATATCGGAGACCACCGTACCACGACCTTCCCCTGATACCCCACCCGTACCAAGCATGTTAAGACAGAATACTACAAAAAGTGCTAGTGTGAAGAGCGATCCCAGGCCCATGCCCCACTCCACACACCAACGAAAACAATCACATGCCTAACAATCACATCCTATGAATGCATGAACAATAATAACTGAAAGTAAAGGATGGCATGTGAATATGCACAAACATCACATCATAGATATTCAATGATTAACAACGATTTACTGTCCATTAATTATTAGGTTTAGGTCAGATTCCCTTACCTGACGCTCGTTTGATCACTTGCTCCACGTCGCAAGATCTAAACGATAAGTCACAAAGTCCTACATAATATTAGGGTTTCATTAGAATGTATTGTTTAGGGTTTCATGTTGGTCGGAAACCAATATGGTTACAAAATACCCTCACAGAGCTGACCGATGGCATGTACCGGTCGTAGCTCTGTGGGAAAGACTGGCGACCGGTATGGTCAGCCGGTCCCCCACAGACAACCTCCCGAGAGATAGCGGTCGCATATACCGGTTGCATTATGTGCACCCGGTATAGTCGACCGGTATGTCTCCGGAAGACCATACATGGTTTTTCGACTGCCGTCGATCATCCTCTATGGATTTTCAGGGTTTCTCCTATCCATTCTAAGTCTAGGCTTTGAGTTAGAGTTATCCCCAACTCATTCAAGTCTCGTTTTGATGAATATCATTTCGAAACTCAAATCTAGGGTTTGACGGCAACTTAGGGTTTATTGGCCAATTTAGGGTTTTAGATCAATACCTACTTTGCATGGTATTGATCCACCCACACAACTAACATAGGGTAAGAAGAGGGATTCAAACACTTACCGTTGACAGGCGTAGCGTGAGCTTCGTCGAACGGTAATGACGGCTCCTTCTTCTTCTTCCTAGCTCCTTCTCCTTTCCAAGCTCTTTCTCTTCTCTAGGGTTTGCGAGAGACAATGGAAAGGATTTGAGGAGGCTTAAGGGTGTATTTATAGGCTAGAAATAGGGTTTAGTAACCCTACTAGGATTAGGAAACTTGTAGGATTCGAAATCAGGAAAGCGGGACCCGTAGAGACCAATTTCCAGATTCTCGCACATAGCTGCGCAGGCCATACCGGTCGACCGGTACCATCAACCAGTACCATCAACCGGTATCTAAAATCAGGTATAATTGGTCGACTTTTGGTCCGATTTCGTACCTGTTTGTTATCCGCTTGCCCCGTCTGGCCCGGTGATGATCTGAAGACCTGTCACGACACAAAACCAAGGTTAGACCGGGTTTTCAGAGTGCGGGTCTTACACCCTTACCACCCATTCACTACACACTACACCGTCCCTTACCCCGTACCACATCACCCCCTCCACCACGTACTACAATGCACCTTCTCTCATACCACATGCTCCATCCCACCCCCACCCCTCACAACCATACACTTGGTACCTCGACACCGGCGCTACCCATTACATGACCCCCCGATCTCTCCTCCCTTTTTCATTATGAGGACTACAGTGGCTTCGATTAGGTTTATCTTAGCAATTGTAAGGGCTTACCCATTTCCCACATTGGTTCCACTTCTCTCTGTTCCCATACCCGTCCTCTCCGTCTCTATAATATTTTACATGTCCCCTTCCTTAGCAAATCCCTACTTTCATTCAGAATTTTGCTTCTAATAATAATGTGTTTTTTTTTATTTTCACCCTTCTCATTTTCTTGTGAAGGATTAGGCTCAGATCCCTCTTCTCTCCAGCCACAGTAAGGGTGGGTCTTTATGCTAGCCACCCCACCTTGCTCGCCTTCTATTCACACTATTGAATGTACCTCTTTTAATGGCTGGCATCATGTCCTCTACTACCCACACGAGCATGTTCTTCGTCAAATTCTTCGCTATCATAAGCTGTCATCGTCCTCCACTAACCATCCTCCTTTATGTAGTGTATGTCAATTAGGCAAGGCCAGTTGTCATACCCTTTTTCCTACGCTGTCTATTACTGTTAACCCTTGAGATTTACTTTTAGTGATGTTTGGGGCTCCTCCCTTGTCTCCTCTATCAATGGTCATTGTTATTTTGTAATTTTTTTGGATGACAATACAAAGTTTCTTTGGTTTTATCCTTTCTCCAAACAATTTGATGTATTACTATTTTTCCTTTATTTCAATCCGTTTATCTGTTTAAGGCCATCAAAATTGATTGGGATAGGGAGTATCATTCTCTTCATCCCTACTTCTCCAAGCTTGGCATCTCTCATCGCCTTTCTTGCCTCATACTCAAGAGCAACAGGGATCTAATGAGCACCGTAACCACTACATTGTGGAAACCGGCTCGAATCTTCTTGCCCATAGCTCTGTTCCATGGTCTAACTTATTAACCACCTTCCTTCCCGTGCCTCTTAGAACCTCTCTCCCTATGAAACTGGTTCATCATCAGCCTCCTGATTATCTTTTTCTCAAAACTTTTGGATGCCTCTATTTTCCTTATACATCTCTATAATCGCCATAAAATGGATTTTCGTTTAACTCCTTAGGTTTTCCTTGGGTACAACCCCTCTCACTTGGGTTACATTGCCTTGATCTTGCCACAAATCACCTCTAGATTGCCCGCTATGTTCGCTTCAATGAACATCACGTTCCTTTTTATCTTCCCTCTGTTCTTGGTCCACCACTACCCACCACCACCCCACCTCCCTCCCCTTGGCTTTCAGTCCCCACCCACGTCCATTCCAACTCCATAGCTATGCCCACCATTTCGACCCCTACCATCTGCCACCTCCCCTCCATTATTGCCCCCCCCCCCCCCAATTTCACCTCCACCACTATTCAGCTCCATGTCCCCATCATTGGCCCCCATATGTCCTCCTTCTTCTCTCCATCTCTTAGCTTTCCCTAGCTCCACTACCCCCCCCCTCCCCACCAAACCCATCCCATGACTACGCACACTTCTCTTTCTACCATGACCCCCTACCACTAGTGCCCAGCCTTCACCTCACCACCCCATCTCCTGTCTTGAGGAGCCTACCTGCTTTTCCAAGGCACAACTCTCTCCAGAATGGCATTTTTCCATGACTTAGGAGCTTAACGCCCTTCTTTGGAACAATACCTGGTCCTTCGTCCCAACATGAATCTTGTTAGTTGCAAATTGATTTACTGCGTTAAACAAAAAGCTAATGGTTCCCTTAAGAGCAACAATGCGCATCTCATTGCTAAACGTTACATTAACAAGAAGGCTTGGATTATTCAGACACCTTTAGCCTAGTTATAAAACCCAATACTTCAGACCATCTTTTTCTGTTAGGAACCAAATACTTTTCGTCTATGTGTGAATCAAAGATATCAAGCCAAGAAACAAAATGAAAGAAACAAATAAACAATCCACAAAGCACAACTACAACATCAATATTTTTTACGTGAAAAAACCCTTCAATGTGAAGGGATCCGCAAAGCACAACCACAACATCAATATTTTTTACGTGAAAAACCCTTCAATGTGAAGGAGAAATACCACGGGACCTAGTCCAGTCAAAATCTTTCACTATAATGATAATGGGATTACAAGATTTAATCTTCTCAAGCTTTGTACCCAAGCTTGAGGATCATAAGAGAATGTAACACAAATAAATAACTTAGATGATTACAAGATTACTTCTCAATCACCATTAATGGTACTTTCTCACCTCTAAAAGCCCCAAACAATCTTCCAATCAATTGAAGAAAACCATCGGAAAGCACATGTTGCTTCTCCAATTCATTAACAAATTAAGAGCGGGAGAGATATCAAGAAATCTTGAGGTAGAACCTTTAATGAAAAATTCACACTTCTTTTTCTCTAAGAGAAATCCCAAAGAGAGCTTCAAAACAATGCCAATGGCTCCTCCAAAGAGATCTCACATTCCTTAACCAATTCCACTACCCAGAAGGTAATTTTAATGTGGCCGATTTACCCTCTTTTGCAATCAGTTTCGCTATAGCACCCGCTGCTCTAGCTAATAGTCCACCAAAATCTCTTTTTTTCCTTGAAAGAAATAACTCCTATTGGTTATTTCCAAAGTGAGTCTTTCTATTTTTCCACCAACTCATTTAAAAAAAAATTTGGAATTAGAATTTCAAATTTTAAATACAATTTTCAATAAAGTAAATTCACTTCCATATGGGCTCATAACTTTCATATGGGATCAACTCTAAACATTCCCATGGTGCTAGACCCAATATGGCCCAATCCCAACAAACTCTCTCTCCAGACCCATGAGGAGTGCTCCCCCATACTAAAAAATTCACTTTCTGTCCATACCTGCCAAAGCTCAGCTTAGCTCATGCTTCTCCTTTGGCATTGTCTTTGTCATCATGTCTGACGGATTCCTATCCGTATGAATTTTGTTGATCTTCATCAACCCATTTTCTAGGACATCTCGAATCCAATGGTACCACACCTCAATGTACTTGGTCCAAGAGTGAAATGTAACATTCTTGCTTAAATCAATTGCACTTTGACTGTCACACTTAACTACATACTCTTTCTGCTCCAAACCCAACTCTATAAAAACATCTTCAACCATAGCATCTCCTTACAAGCTTCTGTGGCAGCAATATATTCTGCTTCTATAGTTGAAAATGCAACACATTTTTACAATTTTGATTGCCAAGAGATGATTCCCCTGCAAAAGTAAACAAATAACTAGAAGTAGAGCTTCTTTTGTCTAAATCACATGCCATATCTGAATCTGTATAGCCTTCGACCATTGATTGTGAATTTTCAAAGCTTAAGCACATTTTGGATGTCCCTCTTAGATACCTTAAAATCTATTTTACAGCTTCCCAATGTGGCTTACTTGGATTTACTAAGTATCTACTAATAACCTTTGTGGCATGTGTTATGTCAGGTCTAGTGTATACCATAGCATACATTAAACGCCCTACTACTGATGCATAGGGAATATTCTCTATTTTCTTCTTCTCTTCATCACTGGCTAGAGACAACTTAGAACTCAACTTAAAGTGATTAGCTAATGGTACATTCACCGGTTTAACATTCTTCATCTTGAACAATTTAAGCACTTTTTCAATATATTTTTCTTGTGATAGCCATAATTTCTTGTTCTTCCTATCACGCTTGATTGTCATGACCAAAATTTGTTTTGTATTTTCAAGGTCCTTCATGTCAAAGACTTTACTCAGTTCCTCTTTTAACCTGTTAATCAAGTTAATATCTTGACCAACAATAAGCATGCCATCAACATATAACAAGAAAATAACAAAGGAAGAAATTGAATACTTTCTAAAATAAACACAATGGTTTGCATTGGTTCTAGTGAACTCATGACTCATCATGAATGAGTTGAACTTCTCGAACCATTGTCTTGGTGTTTGCTTCAGCCCATACAAGCTCTTCTTCAACTTGCATACCATGTGTTCTTTCCTTTCACAACATAACCTTCTGGTTGTTCCATGTAGATTTTATCCTTTAAATCACCATGCAAAAAAGCTGTTTTAACATCCATCTGCTCAATTTTCAAGTCTTGACTAGTAGCTAAACCGAGAATAGTGCGAATAAAAGACATCTTCACAACGGAAGAAAAAATTTCATCGAAGTCAATACTTTTTTTCTGCCCAATACCCTTGACAACTAGTCTTGCCTTGTACCTCATTTTTTTCTTGTCATCTTCATTCTTCAGCTTGTACACCCACTTGTTCTTCAAAGCTTTTCGACCCTTTAGTAGCTCAACCAATTCATAAGTCTTGTTCTTATGCAAAGATTCATGCTCTTCTTGCATAGTTTTCTTCCATTGAACTTTTTACTCATGCACCATAGCTTCTTTAAAATTTTCTAGCTCACCACTTTCAGTAAATGTAACATACTTTGTTGATGGATATCATGATGAAGGTGCTCTATCTCTTTGTGACCTTCTCAACAAAGTTGGGTCTTCTTGAAAGGTTGTTCACCTTGTTCAACATCACCATCTACCACATCATTTGCATATTCATCATCAATAGTTTGAAGAGTTTCATCACCATCACCTTAGTTTTCTTCATCATAAGCTTGTTGTCTATGATTTTCATGCATGGGTAAAGGTGACTGTGTTTCAGGTAACTCATCTACAATCATCTTTAATAGTTCTTCCCTAAAAATGTTTGATTTTCTCAAAAAATTATATCTCAACTTCTAATTAGTTTCTTCTCAACTGGATCCCATAGCCTCTAACCAAACTTGTCATTTTCATATCCCAAGAAAATACATTTCTTGGCTTCATCATCAAATTGGTCATCTCATCTTTTGGGATATGCACAAAGACCTTACAACCAAATACCTTCAAGTGCTCATAGAAAACATCTTTTTCTCTCCACACCCTTTGGGAAATATCTCCATTCAAAGGAATTGATGGAGATAAATTAATTAAATATACAACCGTATTCATAGCTTTTTCCCATAATATTTTGATAATTTTGCATATGAGAGCATGCATCTAACTCTTTCTATAATAGTATGGTTCATTCTTTCTATAATACCATTATATTGAGGGGTCTTGGGAAGCGTTTGCTCATACCGAATACCATACTCATTGTAATATTTCTCAAATTGATTAATGTACTCACCACCATTGTCTGTACGAATGCATTTGAGCCGTTTTTCTATTTCTTTTTTAATCATGATATGAAACTGTTGAAAAATCCCAAACACCTGATCTTTGCTTTTCATAACAAAACTCCAAACTTTTCTAGATGAATCATCAATAAATATAATAAAATATAAAACACCATCAAGAGTTTTTACTTTTATGGGATCACATACATCAGAGTGAACTAAATAAAAAATTTTAGTATTTCTTTTAAATTTAGCAAGTGGAAAAGAAACTCTATGCTGTTTTCCAACCAAACAATGATCACAAGGAGTTAGAGACGTACCTTTGAAATTTAGAAAAGAATTTTTCTTTGCCAAAATCTCTAAACCTTTCTCACTGATATGACCAAGTCGTCGATGCCACAAATTAGATGGAGAATCTTCAAAAGTAGTGTTCACCTCACCTTGGGATAATCGTGCCTCAGTCTTGTAAAGAGAGCAACACTTCTTGCCTTTTGCCACAATAAGAGAATCATTTTTCAACTTGCATATTCCATTGCCAAACTGTGACTTATACCCATCATCATCAAACTTATTAGTTGAAATGAGATTCAATCTAAGATCTGGTACATGTTTCTGTAAGCATCCCATTTTTGTCACTCTCAGCATAAGTGAACCAAAATGGCAGGTCTTCGGCCTTTAACCCAAAGATTGGTGATTCTCTAATAAACCCCACAGTAGGGTCATTGGATATTACCTACTAGGATGAATATGTCGTGAAATTATCTTCGAAATGAGACCGGAATCACCAAATTCTGACTTCAAACAAGGAAGATATCGTAGTTTGAAAGTGCAAGGGTATTTACGTAATTATCGTATCATGCATGCATTATCATTCAAACTTCAAGACATCATATCTTGGTCGTCTCATATCGGAATCAGATGATTCAAAGGCCAATATTCCTTATTTTTAGTCTTCTTCAAAGTGGACGTGAAAAATCTAGGGTAGAAGTCACTAGTGGGCCCCATGCAAGATTTCATGTAAAATTATCGTTAGAACTTCAAAGCTTTATATCTTTGTCGTTCTACATTAGATTCAGATGATTCCAAGGCCATTATTCTTCATTTGTAATGTTCTACAAAGTGGACGTAAAAAATCTCGGGTAGAAGTCTCTAAAGGACCCCATGCAGAATGGTCAGTCAAATTATCAATAATTGGTCTGCTTAAACATCAGAAATTCATAAGTTGATCATTTCATTTCCAAATGAGATAATTCAAGTTCTAATATTTCTCATTTTTAATGTTCTACAAAGTAAAAGCAAAAAAATTTGGAATAAATGCTATCGAAAAATTTCATATGGAAGGGTGACAGAAATGGACTATGAAATGTCAACCTTAGTCCAAACCAGTTTAATCCAGCTTAGTCTAACTTTGTCCGGCCCAGTCCAGACCAATCTAGACCAAGTTATGTCAATCCATATGCATGTATTTCTTTTATATGTATATAATGTATAATATATTATTGTATATATATATAATATATATATATATATATTATGGATATATTATATGTATTAATACATTTATATAATAGGAAAGAGAGAGGAAAGTGAGGCCGTGGAAAGAGAGGTCATAGGAAAGAGAATGGGAGAAAGAAAAAAAGGAAAGAGAGAGAAATAAAAAAAAAGAAAAAAAAAAGAAAAGATCCCCTTCACGTTTTCTAGAAAGAAAACGTGAAAGAGAGAGGGAGAAAGAAAATAAAAAAGAAAAGGAAGGAAAGAGGAAGGAAAGAAAAAAAGAAAAAAAAAGAAAAAAAAGAAAAAGAAAAAAGGAAATGTTTTCTAAGAAAAAAAATGTGAAAAGAGAGGGAGAAAGAAAAAAAGGAAGGAAAAGAAGGAAGAAGAAAAGGAAAGAAGAAAGAAAGGAAAGAGAGAATGATTTTTCTAGAAAAAGGAAAGAGATAAGGGATTTTCTAGAAGAAGAAGGAGAAAAAGGAAAGAAAGGAAGAAGAAAAAACGTGGGAAGGGAGAAAAGAAAGGAAAGAAGAAAAAATGGAAAGAAACGATTTTCTAGAAGAAAAAAGTTGGAAAAGGAAGGAAAATAGAAGAAGGAAAGAGGAGAAGAGGATTTTCTAGAAGAGGGAGAAAAAGAAAACGTGTGGAATAGAGAGGGACAAGAGAAAAGGGAAGGAAGAGAAGAAAGGAAAGAAGAAAAAAAGGAAAAAAAAGATTTTCTAGAAAAAGATGAAAATGAAAGAAGGATCTTCTAGAAGAAAAGAGAAAAAGCATAAATAAGTCAAGAGAAAGAGAGAAGGATCTTTTTCTCAGACCACAAGGAGAGAGAGAACGTGGGTAAGAGAGAAAAACATAAGAGAGGGAGAAATAAAGAGAAAAAAAGAAGAGAAAAGAAAAAAAAGAGAGAGGAAGAAGAGAAGAAAAGAGAGAAAGAGAAGAGAGAGAGAAGCAGAGAAAAAGAGCTGGAGGATTCACATTCAAAGAGCTTGATACAATCTCCAGACATCCTACATCGATGGTTTCGCTCGATTCGAGCACAAGGTTAATACCCTAAACAAATTTAGAGGTCTTTAGAATGCTCGAATGTCAATTGTGCTTGAAAAAAACTAATTTCCATGAAATCTCGATCAGGAATGCTCTATTGCATGCATATTAATATTAGATGCCTATGTCTAGCATTTTTTATGAATGATAATTTGTCTAAGCTATTCAATGATGAAGTTTTGAATGTTATATGGTGATGCTTGATATTTTGCAGGTTTCATAAAGTGGTTTTCTAATCTGAAATTTCTAGATTTAGGATTCAAACTTAGGACGTGCATTACATGTAGTTTTTCTTAGATTTTGAAGCCCAAATTTTTATGGGAGTCTCTCTGATATGTTATAAGACTACCTTAAAAATTTTGTTCCATTTGGAATTAGAAACATACATAAAAAAATTCATCTTTGACATTGCTATTTTACTCGGATATAATACAAATCCTCTATCAGAAAGTCTCTAGACAAGAGTCTTATGGCCATAATCAGAAAATCCACTTCATATGAACTTTTTAGATATGAAAGTGTTCTCAAAAATAGCACTAGTTTCATATTTTTTTTTTATTTTTTATTGAATTGATATCGATTTTTAAGTGCATAGTGCTCTGATTTTGAATCTATTAAGATGTACTAATTTGCATGATTGAAAAGAATCATTTTTCACAAAGAAAATATACTGTTTTCACTTGTTTTGCTTAATGAAATTTTATATTAGACAGTTATCTACATGAAAATATGTCTGGATTTAATTTTCATTAAGTATAGGATTTTATTTGAAATTTATGGTGCAACTGGTCAAAAATCTAGAATAGAATTGACCAGTGCACATGTCTGGTCTTAGGACATATCTTTGACATATTTTTGCTCTCTATTGGGATTCAAATCCTTCATATGAAATATAACATATTGAGTCATCTCTCTGTGAAAAAATATTGAGCTTGATTTGAGTTATGAAAGACCTATTTATGACCATTCTTGTGTAATGTGACAAAATCTGAATGTAATTCATAGTTTTGTCCATTATCTGAAACCTTGTGTCACAATTTTGACAATTTTGAATCATTAATCTTTCCAAATGTCTGCATAAAAATTATATTTTTTCAAAGAACATTGAACATATATTTTTAATAATTTTTTACTTTTTAAAAAAAAAGTTTCATTGATGTCTCATTCATTGTAACATGTAAATTGGTTGTTTGAGCAAATTCTGTCATATTTGGATAAATGGCTATATTTGAAGCATTCATATGCTTTGTTTGGATTGTGCATACAATGTTTGCCACATTTCAAGTGTTGCCATTTTCGATAGAATAGATAAATTTTTATCATATTTTAGTAAAATCTTAATAATTATTATTTTTAAGTCTTACTATGCTTAGAAAATAGCATATAAGATCTTTCTTTTTTTGAAAAATTCATGTCATATAAGCATTCTATGATTGGTACTTACCATATTGATATATAGATGTATATTAGATCTTGTCATATTAGATCTTGTCATGCTTAGATCTTGCCATATTAGATCTTGCCATGCTTAGATCTTACCATATTAGGTTCTTGCCTTATTTGCAATACATGTCATATTAGGGAGATTTTCATAATCATACTATATGTTGTGATAATTACCATAAATATCATACATGCCATGCTTAGAATATTCTTTTTTTAGCAATAATTTAATTTATGTTGCACCCTAGTTGAACTGCCATATTTGTACACCTAGCAAACATATTAGGTATGGGGACGTGTATTTAGGCACCCACATTCTTGGGAAGGGCATAATGGAAATAATAAAAACCTTAATAAAGAAAGAAAATGATTTGCCAAACTTTCCAAAATTAGAGCTTAGGTTGAAAAGGGTAATTCAGGACGATTTTGCCCCTCGATAAATCTTAAACCTAGAATAGGTTCTAAATCCTAAACCTAGAACAGGTTCTCAACCCTAAACCTAGAATAGGTTCTCAATCATTCTAACCTAGAACAGGTTATCATTTTTCCGAACTACGTGGATTCTGATTCCTAGGGCAAACCCTAGGATACGTAGGCCATTTGGGAGAAACCCTTCAGATCCAAACCTTAGTCCACTTGGATTATCCATAGATCCACTAGGATACCCAACCATTATAACCCAATTTCAAACTACGCGGATTCTGATTCCTAGGGCAAACCCTAGGATACGTAGACTATTTGGGAAAAATCCAAATTCGGATACACACCTTAGTCCACTTGGACTATCCATAGATCCACTAGGATATCCAACCATTTCAACCCATCCCAAACTACGCGGATTCTGATTCCTAGGTCAAACCCTAGGATACGTAGGCTATTTGGGAGAAACCCAAATTCGGATCCACACCTTAGTCCACTCGGACTATCCATAGATCCACTAGGATATCTACCCCCATTTCGACCCAGAATGGGTCATCAGTTCGAACTACGTGGATTCTGATTCCTAGGGCAAACCCTAGGATACGTAAGCTATTTGGGAAAAACCCAAATTCAGATCCACACCTTAGTCTACTCGGACTATTCATAGATCCACTAGGATATCCATCCATTTTAATCCGTTCTGAACTACGTGGATTCTGATTCCTAGGGTAAACCCTAGGATACGTAGGCTATTTGGGAGAATCTCAAATTCAGATCCACACCTTGGTCCACTCAGACTATCTATAGATCCACTAGGATATTTACCCATATTTTGACCCAAATATGGTTATCCATATTTCGACCCAAATAAGGTTATCCACATTTCAGACCCAGAAAGGGTTATCCATTCTTAGATCCACTAGGACTATCTATCAGTCCACATGGATTATCCAGATCCTAACCCATAAGGTTTTTCATCCTTTCAAGCATAAATTTCAACTTGAACAAAGAACTTAATCATGCACAAGCATAAATCATAACCATAAACTTTAATCAAACCTGAACTACGATGGTGAACCTGATTTTTGAAATAATTCCATAATACGTAGGCAATCTGATGGATACAGATTCGGTTCAATGATATCAAACCACTTGGTTTGGTTCGGTTTAACAAATAGAGTCTAGCATAGGAAAGGCATAGGAGATCGATTTCGATCGGGCGGTTTGGGTGTCTAACCCCTTCCCATAACCGTAACCTGACGCTTACCTAATCTCTGATGGACCAGAAATCCAATCTAAGGGTCATGAGTCAATCGAAGTCTTACCTTGGGGTGAGATTTCACATTTCTAATGTCCTAGACCTTAATCTAGGTGGCGACTTCCAAGATTTCCATCTTTGTCCTCATAGTTTCATATCCTTGAGAATCATCTTATAACCAATATTGGTTGTGATGCAAACATCACCCATTCTAAAAAATTTCGAAACACCATTATTTTCATCTTTATCGAACCAAAATTTTCTGACTTGTACATAGTAAAGAAAACTCTATGTAAAGTAGCATAGAATGATGCTCCTGAATGAATGACCCAACTAGATTAATCACAAGCTATACTAACACAACCATCACTACATATAAAGAAAATTAAAACTTCATTTAAAGCAACTGTAGTGGTTTCTTGTTGTTCTTTATTTTCACCACCACCTTTTTCTTCCTTTTGTTTGAGCTTTCGACACTCATTCTTCATGTGTTTGGGTTTCTTGCAATAGAAACAGGTAATTCTTTTTCTTGATTATGATCTCCCTTTTGATTTACTTCGACTATGATTTTTCTTGTATTTTGATCTCCCCCATTCTTCTATAACCAATGCATGTCAATGGGAGGAATCTAAAAATTTTCTTCTCATTTCTTCATTCAATAAATTTCTTATAATTTGGCTCATAGTGACAACCCCTTCAGGTGTTGAATTGCTAAGAGAGACAACCAAAGTCTCTCAACTGTCAGGTAATGAGCTTAGCAATAGCAATGCTTGTAGCTCATCATCTAGTACCATCTTCATAGTTGTCAACTGATTTACAGTGCTTTGCATTTCATTCAAGTGCTCTACAACTGAACCATTCTCTTTAAATTTTAAGTTAACAAGCTTTCTAATAAAAAAAATTATTTTAAGTCGTTTTTCTCTCATATAAATTATGTAATTTCTTCCACAAAGAACTTGCACTAGTTTCGATTGATATATGGTGGAACACAACATCATTCAACCATTGTCGGATAGAAGCATTAGTTTTCCTATCAAGTTTCTTCCAATCATCAACAGACATAGTTTTTTATTTCTTTTATTTCCCTTCAATTGGTAAATATAAGTCTCTTGAATAGAAGAAGCCTTTCATCTTGACTTTCCAAATCAATCAATTATTTTCATTTAACATAATCATCCTAGAAAATGTATTTGCATCCATCTCTAATTCACACATGAATAAAAGCAATCAAGCTCTGAAACCACTTGTTAAGAATCAAATATTTTTTGTCTATGTGTGAATCAAAGATATCAAACCAAGAAACAAAATGAAAAAAACAAATAAACAATTCATAAAATAAAACCACAACACCAATATTTTTACGTAAAAAACCCTTCAATGTGAAGGAAAAAAATCATAAAATCTAGTTCAGTCAAAAGCTTCCACTATAATGATAATGGGATTACAAGATTTAATCTTCTCAAGCTTTGTACCCAAGCTTGAGGATCATAAGAGAATGTAACACAAACAAAAATAACTTGAAAAAAATACAAGATTACTTCTAAACCACCATTAATGATACTTTTTCACCTCTCGAAATCTTAAACAATCTTCCAATCAATTGGAGAAAAGCACTGGAAAGCATATGTTGCTTCTCCGATTCGTCGACAAATTAAGAGCGTGAGAGATAGTAAGAAATCTTGAGATAGAACCTTTAATGAAAAATCTACACTTTTTCTTCTCCAAGAGAAATTCCAAAGAGATCTTCAAAACAATGTCAATGGCTCTTCTAAAGAGATCTCACATTCCTTAACCAATTTCACTAAATCTCTTTTTTTCCTTGAAAGAAATAATTCCTATTGGTTATTTTCAAAGTGAATCTTTCTATTTTTCCACCAACTCACTTGAAAAGAAATTTGAAATTCAAATTTCAAATTTCAAATTTCAAATTCAATTTTCAATAAAGCAAATTCACTTCCATATTGGCTCATAACTTCTATATGGGATCAACTCCAAACACTCCCATGTGACTGGACCCAATATGATCCAATCCCAACATTTCCATCGTTGTATCCCACGGTTGTCCTATTCATCAGCTGGACATTAAGATGTTTTGGAGTTAATTACACCATCAACGAAATAAAGTTTTAAAAAATCCACTTTTGTAATACTAATTAGATTTCCCTTCAGTTCCTTTTATTTTCCTTACAATCAAATTGAGCCTTCCATTGTCTCCTTGCCAGGGTAGCCGTTAGGCTGCCCAATTGATAACTTATATATATTTAAGGAAAAAAGACAGTTACCTCCCCTTTAACTTATCTTATTGACAATTGACCCCCAATGGTTTTGAAAAAGACAATTATCTCCCCTAAACAAACTCTTAAAATCCAAATAGCCCCAATTTTTAACGGTGTTAAAGTTAAATTTTTTATGGATAATTCTATCATCAACCTTTTATCCCTACTTTAAATCCTATTACTGTTAAAAGACCAATATAACCCTTTTATACCCAATTAAAATAAACCATAATCTCATCTTCTTCTCATTCTCCTTCACTTTCTTTCCTATGGGGCATAACGATTACAGACGACCAGTGAGTCAAAACTCCTTAATTAAGCACTGGTTTTGATTTCCATGAGTTGGTATTTTGATTTGTGTTTAATCATATTGGATTCTCATTCTTAATATGAAATTCATATTCTGGTTCTCCTTCGCTCTTCCCTATTGACAGCCCTCCTGATTCCTCTGGATATATATAATGGATGAGTTAATTGAAGTACCTGTCGAATCAAGAGAGAAGAGTGAGGTGTGAGAGAAAAGGGCGGAAAGAAAAAAAAAGGGGTTGGGGATCTCTGAATTTTGATGAGGAAAAAACCTGTGAGAAGTCAGTTGCAGCAGAAAAAAAGAAAGAAATAATCGAGATTTGAAGAGAGAGAGAGCTAGGAAAGGGAGGAGAAATGGCATTCGACAACTAATCTAGCTTTTGATTTCGATATTGAGGGAGGAGCAGAAGCTGCCAGGAGAGGAAGTAGGAGAAGAAACCGAAGAAGAATATGAGATAAAATGGCCGTGGACTAAGGGCGACTAGAATGGGAGAAAGATAAGGGAAGATAGGAGTGAAAATAGGGATTGAAAATCTGGAGAGAATTTAGGAGAGAAGAAACCAAAGAAGAATAGGAGAGAAAATGGCCTTGGACTAAGGGCGACTGGAATAGGAGAAAGATGAGGGAAGATAGGAGTGAAAATAGAGATTGAAAATCTGGACAAATTATAGGAGAGAAGAAACCGAAGAAGAATAAGAGAGAAAATGGCCGTGGACTAAGGGCGATTGGAATGGCAGAAGATGAGAGAAGATAGGAGTGAAAATAGGGATTGAAAATCTGGAAAAATTTTAGAAAAAATTACTTCGATGTTCAAAGATTTGCAGCGGCGGAGAGCTCCGAAGACAAAGGCGATTCAAGGGATTCGAAACCCAAAAAAATGTAAGCTCGACTGTGGTGAGCAAGTGGGGAATCGGGGAATCGTTTGACTAGCAAATAGTAACCTTATTAAGGGTGTCAACGGGCCAGTCCGGGTCGATTTCGGTCCGAGATGAATCGATGTCGGGTTTTATAAGCCTAGCCCAAAACATGTCCATTAAGAGTTCAGGCTGGGTTGGGTTGCACTGGACACAATAACTATCGGATTGATCCGATGTCGATTTGTTATCGGGCTGGGCTTATTGATGTGATTTCGGAATGATTCGGTCCGGACCGGGCTTATCAAACTTATCGGGCATATTTTATATGTAAGATATATAACCTATTTTATTATTTCTATCTATAAAATTAACATCATTCCTTCTATATGCATGTAATTCAGTAAATTGTAACAATTAACATACTCTTTTTAACTATAGATTCATATAATCTTTCGGATCAAGAAGTGAACTATAACAATGTAATATAATCCATCAAAATTTAAAACCATTAAAATTAAGAAACTGGGCCGGGATGGACCTTACCGGTGTTCGGGTTAGGTATTATAGGTTCGGACTAGTTCGGGCTTCTTAACGAGCTAGTCCGGTCTGATTTCGGTTTGGGCTGAAACGGTGTTGGATTTTACAAGTCGAGATCAAAACCTATCCATTAAGGTTCGATCCGGGCTAGGTTCGGGTTATATCGGGCTGGCTTGGTCCGTGCTACTGGGCCGGACCCATTTTTGACACCCTTAAACCTTATTAAATAGTAAGGGCAAAATAGGTAGATCATCTCTCCAAAAGAATAGTTTGGTCTTTAAGAAAATATTGGACTCGCACCGTTACCATCTAATGGAATATTCTTAATTCGTGGGGCTACTTGAATTTTAATAGTGTGTTTAGGGGAGGTAACTGTCTTTTTCAAAACCATTAAGGGTCAACTGTCTTTAAGGTAAGTAACAGGAGAGGTAACTGTCTTTTCCTCTATATTTAATTAAGACCTTCTCCACTAACCTGTGCTAGCGCTCGTAACATTGCATGAAGGTTTTTGGCATTGTACAAACTTTAGTATTTAGCGTGCCGCACTGCCCTCTTCTTCAAGAAAACTCATGCATAGCATAATTTCAAATACCGAGGAGTATAAATAGCATCCACCACAGAGAATTTAAAGGACAACTGCCAATTAATATACACCTCATCAATTGAGTAAGCCTCCAAGGAACAAGTTGAGGGACAATGTTAAGAGTATCAACCTCAAACATTGACGCCTGCCCCACCCCATGAATAGCCTTTTTGACATACCTGGCTGCGAGCGTCGGTCCTCCTTCCACTAGCAATGACAGTAGAAGTGGTATTGCACACCCTCCTCATTTCTCCGTTGAAAGACTGAAACACAGATGTACACAACGGCATCTTTAAATAAAAAAAAACACATGTTAATATCTTTTCTTTTGGGCAATCTACAAGTTATAAAGTTTAAAAGCAAAAGAAAGAAAAAAATTCAATTTCAGTCGTCGAATGGAAGGACAAATCATATACAATCGTCCAACCTACATGTATATGGGAAGAAGCTTTGAACGTCTTCTTAATTTGTCTCTTTGCATAGTTGAATGATAGTGAAAGAGGCTTTTAGCTTGGAAGGGTAAAGATGGCTGGGTCCTCCTCTTTGTATTACCACTCAAACTTCTTTTACTGCTTTGAGGTTTATCCAAAGGGCAAAAGAAGTACAGAAGTAGTTTAATTTTCTCTCTCTCTCTCTCTCTCTCTCTCTCTCTCTCTCTCTCTTTAAATTCGAGTCTCTCTTTTTCTTTTTTTCTTTTTTTTCTCTCTTTAAAAGTGACTTATATCAGTCTTTTTTGTACGAATAAATTTCAGTTACCCCCCAAAGTAGTTTCGAAACATCACCTACCACCCACACCTTTCAAAAAACATCAACTACCACCCAAACGTTTACCACCGTTAATCAAATAGATCCACTCCGTTAAACGAATTCTGTTAGTTGCTGATGTCACCCAAAATTGATTTTGAAATGAACAATAATGCCCTTAAGAAAATATTAAAAGACGGTTTTGCCCTCCTTCACTTAAGGAGGGTAAAACCCCAAATCTAAATCATGTTTCTTCTTCTTCTCTAGATCTACCCTTTCTTCTCCGATTATCTTTGCCGACAACGATGCAAGCATTTTCTTCCCTGATGATGGCACAACGAAGCTTTGGCCGGCGGCAATCTTCATCTGAAAAAACTGAAACCATTTTCTTCTCAATTCATCATCATCATCATAGCACTAGGGTCGCCAATGAAACCAGAAACCATTTTCTCTACTAAACTATTTTCATCCCGCCTCCAACTCCTTCTCTGCAAAATATAGTCTCCTTTCATCTTTATCTTCATCTCCGACGAAAGAGAGACGTTGGATATGAACAAGAGAGAAGCAGCCATCTTCAAAAACAGATTTCTTTCAAAATGAGAGAGACTCTATTTTTGGTCTCCTCCATCTACATTTTTGCTCTCTACCATCTTCAAAACTAGAGAGACGTAGAATATGAGCAAGAGAGCGAGAGAGGCAGCCATTTTTTTTAAATAAAAAGTAAAGAATCATGCCCAAAACTAAACACCCATCTGAACCTATCAAGAATGAATATACAGAGACCAAAATTTGGATGAACATAAAAAATCAGCCTACCATGAATCAGTAGCAAATTTGAGGAAATGGGAGGCTTATGATTAAAAAAAAAAGAATGCAAATGTCATAGTTAATCAAACTTGCTTGAATCGCCTAGTGTAAATTTCGAGAGAGCAAAGAGAGAGACGCACCTGAGCCTACGGATCTCTCCCAATCGTTTCTCCTCCTTGCACAATCGCCACCATCAAGCCCTTACCAACATACTCTCTCAATCAACAACCTAGAGTTCTTTCCCGCTCTCTGGTTCTTTTTTTTTTTTCTTTTTTTTTTTGCAACTGATTTCTTCTTCTTTCTTTCACTTCCTCTCAATCCTGAGTATGCAAATGATCAAACCCCTTTCCGAAATCGATTGGTTCCCTTTGTATTCCTCTCTTCTACTTCTTCTCCCTTTCTCGAATTTCTGCCAAAACCCACTCTCTCTTTCTTTTCTCTCTGGAAAATCAAAAGACCAACACCCTTCTTTCCTCACTCAACCACAACTCCCTCATTCAATCCATCGCCGGTCGGACAATGGGGCCATTGCCAGAGAGAAAATAAAAAATTTCTCTCATCTTGTTCTCTGCTTTCTCCGACCAGACCCCATGGTTCAGATGCCCTGAATGCGATGGCTACACAAGATAGGAGAAGATGAGGGAGGGAGAGAGGAAAGGAAAGAGAAGGGTCATATTAGTAATTTTATTAGTTTTTAAAAAATTTCAATTAAAAAAAGAAAGGGTAAAAATGTCTAATGCTGCTTTCCGTCTCCTCCGCCAGTTACTTGGGTGTAATTGATGTTTTTTGAAAGGTGTGAGTGGTAGGTGATGTTTCGAAACTATAATGGAGGGTAGCTGAAATTTATTCTTTTTGTACTATCATTTTTCTTGTTGCCGTATGAGATTTCAGTATACCCAATTAACTCGTTGATCCCTCTCCTTTATCTAAGTTACCAAATCTAGGCAGGGAAGCCTGTGGATAAGGATGTTAAACGATTATTTTCATTTTTTCATATATCGGTTCGGTCTGATTTTGGTCTTATAAAAAGTTTGATTTCTAAAACCAAAACCACAACCGATAACTATCGGATCAATGGGTTTTGATCCCTTATAGGTTTGTCTAGTGGTCTCGTACAGATTTATCATTTTTTTTGTCTCGGTTTTTCATATATTAAGGAAAACATTATAACGAGTATCGGTATTTTTTTTTCCATGCCAGTTTCGGTCCATGCAATCAGTGTCAATCAAACTTACCGGATGGTCCGATCGGTCTTTTCAGTTCACCTTCACTCTCGAGTCACACTTTCTCCACCTAGAAAACCAAAATGAGCTAGGAACGATTATATGAATTTTCTTCCCCTTTATTTTGTGCTACCTTTTTATTGGGGTTGAAATGGCCTGAATATGGTGAGGTTATGGGTAGAGCTATGCAGTTATATAAACAAACGTGTTAAGTATAACGATCAATCATAATTTTATTTATTTTTTTAATTTTTTTTGTGGAATCATAATTTTTATTTTATACGATAGAATAATATGAGAGTATATATGTCGGGAATATTTCAATTTAAGATACTAAAGTAGAATAATTATTGGATATAAGCTATAGTCTTATCAGACGTAATCATATTGGATAAATATCTGAAATTGGATCTGCTATCTTGAATTTATTTTTCTTCATTCCCCCTTCCCCAACCCCCAAATTTGAAGGATTTTATCAGAGTTTAATCTTCTTTTGATTGCCCCTCTTATTCCAAAAGTTATTAAAGGTAAAAATAAAATTCAAATTCAATTTGAAAGTGATATATCACTATTTCATTATTAAAGGAATAGACATTTGAAATGACATGATTTATTATAATTGAAAAAAAAATGTTATAGTGAAAGAATAAAAAAGGATAGTTATAATTTATTTTTTCCCATTAATTTTGATTTCAATAAGATTTTCTCTTTGATTAATACATTTGTCCATCATTTCTTTTTAGAATAGAAGAGATATAACGTATTTTATCAATCCTTTGACGGCCTGACACTAACCCGGCCCCCAAGCTCGAAGAAAGGATTTTATCTCAAGATTTTGGCTACAACCAGCACTGGTCCCTTACCAATTACGAAGCTAGTTAACACCTTCTCCCATTAATCATATTCATTTAAAAGGAAAACTCTTGAGCCCTAATTGGGAGATGATGCTTGAAAAGAATAAAATAAAACTCCCGGCATTCAAAAAAAAAAAAATTAAAAAAAAATGTAAATGTCAAATTTTAACTAAAGCTCCATTTGCTTTGACATAAGATTTTACAGTATAGTAACATTTCGTATGTATTTTTTTTTTTCAATATTTGTTTCTAAGGAATAAAATATAGTGATCTCTTCAAGGAGGGAAAAGGAATTTCATTTTTCTTTTATCTATTAGAAACAAACATTGAAAAAAAAATATACATATAAAATTTTACATCAAAACAAAAATTATGAACTCATTATTCAACTTCTTTCCTTTTTTTTTTTCAAGTAAATTTAAAAAAAAAAAAAAAAACAGTTTTAGAAACAAAGAAAAAGAAAAAAAGATAGACAACTGCACTAGAGGCCAAAGGTTTTGATGGTTTAGGGTTTGATGGGGATGAGGCACAAGCAGTTTAGATTTGAGAGAACAGAGTTAGTTAACTGTGAACTTTGACTTCATGGTTTGTAGTGCCGATGATGCCTATTACCGCATGAGGCTACAACTCTTCTACCCTTCTTCCTTGGGAGATTAGGTTGGAGCTTTCTTCCTTTCTTTCTTTGAATGGACAAAGAAACAAGTTTTGGAAAAATCTGCACCAATAGGTCATTGTAGTGTAGAGTTTTTCAGTTATTCTGAAATTATATATCTGTGATTCTCAAGAATTTAATTAGTTGGGTTTGTAACTAAGATTCTGTTTGTTTCAATGTAAAATAATATAAAAACTGTTTTTTTTAACGTTAAATATTGAAAAAAAAAAAAAAAAATTTACATGAATAAAAATTGGCATGTAAAATATCGTTTATGTAAAATATTTACAAAGAAATTAAACAAACAGGTCTAAGTATTAAAGTAAAATTAGAGTTGGACAAGCAATTTTAGAATCAGTGTATGTAGGAATGACATAATACTCTCACATGGATGGAGTTAGGTAGGTAAGAAACGGCATGAATCATAATTGACAGACTCAAAGCTATCGTCAAATGACAAAACTCATCTTCGAAAGCTTTGCATCATCCAAAGCAAAGATTGGTTTGAGGTGGTATTTTGACTAATCAATACATGTAGTTGTTTAAAAGACAAACACACCCACATCTTTGCTTGCTCAGATCATCTATTAAAAATCTGAAGAGAGAGAGAGAGAGAGAGAGAGAGAGAGAGATTTCCAGAAGCCTCCACAATGTGAACATAGAAAACTTGTGACAGTTAGGTGTGGTTGTGGAGGACTTGAAACAAGGGAGATCCATTGCATTTTACTTGGTAGGTAAGAGCTAGGGATGATGAAACCTTGTAGAATTCCCCCTCAACCCACTTGCATGCCCACGTGGTTATTTTAGTTTCTCTGTTAGGTAAGTTGAATTCTAAAGGGTTCGGCTAAATGTCACTAATCCGGTGATAAAATTTGATGTCATTGATTTTTTTTAATGCACACTCATTGGTTCATTAGGAAAACTATAATATACAGGAATAGTTTTGATATTTTAGAGGGTGAGGTTGTTAAATCTCGTAAGATCTAGTGGTTCCAACACTCGATAAGTTGTAACTTTTCCCAAGGAGGAAAGGAATAACATGGAATCATGGATTAAAACATGAAAATTCATTCATAAAATTAAGCCTAAAAATCACATGAAATAATAGCCTAACATAAGCATGACATCATTAAAGGAAACGTGGAATTTGTCAAAGTTTAAAACTCAAAAGTTCAAACTAGTAAATGGATGGACTCTCTATATATAAAACCATAGGATTCCAATATCATTAGCAATGTGGGACTATTCCCAATACTCGCCTTCACATGTAACTCCACCATTAGGTGATGTATATGTGGTATACATGTGGCATTACATAGCACTTTACAGGTGATTGGTCCCTTTTCTTGGGTGATTGATCCCTCTTTGGGTGACATATAGTCTCTCTTTTGGGTGATCGTCCCTCTTTGGGTGACCATAGTCCCTCTTTTGTGTATCTTGTGTCCCTCTTTCGGTGACTTGACCTCTTTTTTTAGGGTTATTATGAGAGGGAATCTGGAACTCCGATACCATGTCAAGTTTTCAACTCAAAAGTTCGAACTAGTAAATGGAGGAACTCTCCATATATAAGACCACAGGATTCCAATTTTATTAGCAATGTAGGACTATTCCCAACAGATTAAGCATATGCAAGATTAACAAAAGCTAAATCACTCTAAATACATCTCAAAACGTGGATCTCAGAGAAATCTTCATCACCCATGAAAGCAATGAACATATCTCACAACATAGAATAATGAAGAATTCTATATAAGGTATGTTTGGATGTCAAGAAAAAGAAAAAAAAATAAAAATAGAAAAGAGAGATAAACACATAAATTCATCTCTGTTTCATTATTACCTTTGTCATATTAAGTACTTTTCTGTCATTTTCTTGGATTCCAAACATAATCTTAAACCAACAAAACTAAAACTTAAAGATACAATAAAAAGGAACACATAAACTTTTTCAAAAGAATCAGATGAAGATCATTCATTGCGCTCTTTTAAGGGCAGATTCAGAATCTTAGATTATGGATGACTGTCATGGTTTGGACTTGGTTGTAGGACCGACAAAGGTCCTACATGTTCGCCATTTAATTAGTTTCTATTTTCCAAATCGAAGTAGGGAAAATGACAAAAGAAGTGTAAGAGATTTAAAACTACCAAAAGGGTACATAGCAGAGATGATGGAATTGTACAAGTAGACTTGAACCTACATTGAATTTGATCTGAAATATAACATATGGTTGATCAATCCGAACAATTCTCCAAATATCCAATGGTTGAAATTACCACAATAGAAAGGTTAGCTGAAGAGATAGATACCTTTAACCACAAAAACTCTCTGCTTTTCAAGTTAATTCATACCCACATATAGGAGCAGAAGTGGTATCTGTTCCTTCGCTGATTTTGGTGGAAGCTCAGATGTCCATGTCAAATTTGCTTCCTTATGAGAATTAGGGTTCCCCCTTCTTTGAGTTCTTCCTCGAGCTTGAGCAGTAAAGATTAGGGAACATTTATTGTGATAGCCACTCGTTATCATCTGAAAATCTTCTGTTGAATGTTCAGTGAGTCCAATCAGCTCAATGTACCAATCTCAGTAATTTTTTATCTTTTCAAACCTCAGTTTTATTTTATTTTTTTAATGGCCAGGGTTTACTGGACCAAAACCCAATGATATTTAGAGGCGTTACATCCAAGAAAAAATCCCTTCCAATCGTCCAGTCCGCCAATTATCTACTGGACATGCCATTGCATCCAGCCTGTCCGATGGACAGTTGGTTCGGCCAAGTGGCGGGAGATGATTCAGGTCTTCACATTCATTATTCCCTCTCTTAAGTTTCCAACGGATAAGAAAAACCACTGTCCCCACTAAATGGGTTGGACATATAAATTTATCTTTTTTTTTCCGCAATTAACTCTAGTCAAAGCCACATTTGTTACTCGTCATCACTTCTCCTAACGACATCTTAAGCATTGTCGCAAACTGTTTAGCTGCATTAGTCTGATTCAAATCACTCCTTTGTATTAAACATTCAGAGGTCTATTATGTTATATATGTCCATGCCAATTTCAATGATTTTTTACAACTTACCATGTGTAGAGCTACTCCTAAATTAACCTAATTTGTTTTTTTTTTTTTTTTCTTCTAGTTTTACCATCATCCATGTCAACATCTTTGTTCCAACCATATGAAGTTTGTTTATATGGTGTTTCTTCATTGTCCAACATTCAACTTTATACATCATTGTTGGTCCTATAACTGTTCTATAAAATGTTTCTTCCAATTTTAAAAAGTTATGTTGATCACATAACACTTCCGATGCACCCATCCATTCGACCCACTTTTTCTAGTTCGTGTATGATATCAATTGTTACTTCTCTTACTTTATTTATGATTAACTTATATACCTAACTAAAAATAATCACGTTGTAGTGAATCTTTATCATCAATTTCACCATTTTAATTTTAGTCTTGTTAATTCCAATCTCCAACTAAAAAAAATCTAATATTTTGCTCTATTGGTGGAGAAAGGACCAATAAGAGATTGTACTTATTTATAGTTTTACATATGAAATATAAGAAGAGGAGAAGGGAAACAGAGTCTACAAATGAATGGAGGAGGGTTTCAAACATAGATATTTTAATTATAATCCGTTGGTTTTAGGTTCTCTTTGGTATAGTTTATATTTATATTTATGAACTATTTATGATAAGTCATTTATGAGAATAAATTATAAGTCATTAATTATTACTGTTTAGTACCATTAGATATAAAGAAGTAATAATAGATTTTTTTTATATTTTTTTTTTGATAAAAGAAGTAATAATAGATTATCTCAATAATAATAAACACCTTCTAACCTATTTATAAATTTTAGATTATATTAATTTATTTTAAATATGAAAGTACCATAGATCATTCTAAACAACTACATATGACATAACGTATTATATAATTAATTCTACAATACATACCAAAGAGAGCCTTAGTTGGACTTATTTGTTTAATATTTTGGACTAAGACTAAACCAAAAATTTTTAATTTTTATTGGCACAGTTAGTTTTTGAAACCTCACAAGACACCTATTCTGTCACGTGGCCTATTCTGTCACGTGGACAAATAATGTGTCCGTTCTAAACGTTAGATAGGGAGGACATGATCTAGATTAAATATGCATGTGTCAAATTTGATAGACTAATTCAGTCAATTATCTTCGTGTATTGACATGCATCTTGTATATGTCCATGCTATATACTCTAGCTATTATTGTGCACTCTTCTAATTCTAAATATGAACAAAAAGTTTAGATAGATAAAACCACAAAAATGGATGACTCGAATCTATCTTGTGATTTCTGAAACTGAAACTTAGACCAGTAAACCAAGCAATTGATCTGGTTAACACAGACGGTTTTGATTTCGACTATTAGTTTGGCCCATGTTTTGACACCCTCACCAATCATGTGTTAAAGAGATCATGTGGACTCATCCACCTTATTAATCTAGTTTTACCTCCAAACAAGTAAGAGGAAGTGTTGAAAAGCAAATTCATGCAACAAGGAATTAGAAGAATATCATTTCATTCTAGCAATTTTTAAATACATTTTTAAACTCAGCTAAACATCTTCCCATGTTTATTTTGGATTGATGAAATTTTATCCATCAAAAGAGTGTATCACGTTGACCCACCAAATACCTGATAATATATATGGTGGCAAAATAAACTTCACCAACATGTATGATATGTAGTTTCATTGAATACAATTCAATGATGAAAAAAAAAATCTTGGGATATTTCTTCCTCGGTTGAAATTTTACAGGTGAGTTGTATCCTACCACGTGGACGGATGGCACCAGTTCTCATTTCTATGTGGTGAAGTTGTTAAACATCACTGTTGCATAGGGATGTGATATGTTATAGACACTTCTTTATAATAATATATGGGACCTGGTCGATCTTCACGAGGAAAGTGAAAGTGCATGGCTCGGAAGTTCTCTTTAATTCCAAAGCTCAGTGAAGTTCAATTGAAACGAAATGAGAAATCTTTCTTCCTGAGTCAATTTTGTTGTTCAACAACCAAGACAAGTGAGTTGGCACCTGTGGGCCTCTGTTCTTATTCTCAAGACTTTTGAGGATATCATTTGAAGTTTTTAATAGGAATTTTTTAACCACACGAAGTCATAAGAGATTATCTTTCGTGTTTCTAATGTAAACATTGTTAAGTTTTCTGTCTTAAAAGTTGAACTAGTAAGTGAGAGCTTCTTACATATATAAAGCATCTAAGGTTTCAAATTTAAGCAATGAGGGACTATTCCCAATAATCCCCCTCATGTGTTGGCTCTCTTTTGGGTAGTAGTATACGTGACAATTATGGTCTAACTTTTATGTGATCATAATGAGAAAACCTCGAGCTTCGATACCATGTTAAGTTTCTATAGTATCAAAACTTGAAGTTCTCTCATTATGATCACTTAATATGGTATCAGAGCTCGAGGTTCTCTCATTACGATCACTAAGAAGAGGGACCACATGCCATGTGTATTGTCACCCAAAAGAGAGGCAACCCATGAGGAGGACTGCTTGAAATTTTCACATTGGTTTAAGTCTGAAATCTTAAGAACCTTATATACTTGAGAGTCCCTCTACTTAAAAGTTTAAACTTTTGAGATGCAAACTTAGCAAACATGTCTAGAGGATCTATTTGGCAAAAGAAAACCATGTTGAATAGTGAAAATTAAGCTAGTAATTAAATATCTTATCTTAAAAAGTAAATGGGTCCGAGAGAACAACCATATCAGTTTAGGCAACCGGTTCAATCAATGCTCGGTTTATTGATGTTTTTCCAAATATGTTTTATGTCAGCCAAATATTTACCAAAACTTCAATAAACAAAACGTAAAATCAAGGGGGAGGTCTTCGGGAGTAGAGCATGAAAACGTTAGTTATCATGACTCTAGGGCCTCGTTTGATAAAACTTTTGCTTTAAACTCTTTTCTTCTGATTCAAATTTCTACTTATGCTCTAGACTGCTTCAGGAGTTTTGGGAGTAAAAACACATTTGATAACACAGTTGGAATAGATTCCACGGTGGTGGAGGTGTTGGGTGGTAGGTGGTGGTGGTGGTGGCGGCCATGGTGGCAGTGGTGGTGGGTGGTGATGGTGGTGGTGGTGGAGGATGGTGGAGGATGGTGGCGGTGGTGGTGGTGGTGGTGGTGGGTGGATGGTGGTGGTGGAGGGTGGAGGGTGGAGGGTGGAGGGTGGTGGCGATAGTGGTGGTGATAGGTGGGTGGTTGGTGGTGGAGGGTGGTGGTAGCTGTGGGTGGTAGTGGTGGTGGTGGGCTTGGTCGGTGGCGGCGGTGGGTGGCTGGTGGTGGGTGGTGGGTGGCGGTGGTGGTAGGTGGCTGGTGTGATTGTGGTGGTGGTGGTTGGTGGTGATAGTAGTGGGGGGTGATTCTTTCTTCTTCCAAATATTGTTTCAGAGTAGAAAAGCTTCTATTTGGTATTCTAAAATTTTGGATTCTAAAATCTTTTTGAATCTAATTCATTATGTAGGAGTACAAAATCCGAGTCGGGCTCCTCTGAATCACCCATAAGTGATTCACGGTGTTGAGCATCCTTTAGATGAATGCCTCATGGTCTTTCAATATCCAACGATCAAATATTGACATGTGTAAAATAAGCTATTATAGGTGAAATACAACTAATCAAATGAGAAAAGAAAAAACAAATTCCCTAAACAAATGCCATTGTGTTCATGGGAGAGCGAGGAAGACAAAGGAGACCAGCAAAAGTAGTTCCACTGGAGTCCCTGCTCCTACATTCATCGGCGGCCGGATTCATTCTCTCTTATCCTCGGCATCAAAATCTCTTATTAACGTTTTTATTGATCTTGAATTTCTGGGCTTTAAGTAAAAAAACCCTTTACTACCTTGCTGATTTTCAGAGTTGCAGACCCAGAGAGAGAGAGAGAGAGAGATTTGAATCAAAAGGCCTAAATCGAATGAATTTCATTCAGAAAAAATCACCACTCAAGTTCCCAAATCGATTCTTCTCTGAAATTATGGTAAAGCTCTACTCTACAACTCTAAAATGGTGGATTATGATGATTGTAACAACCTCTCTCTTCTCTATGTACAACAGATGACAGGAGGATTCCATCTTCCAACATTATGAACCTTTTCATTTCGGGGCCTAATTGATCTAATAGGGATATATGTTGGGCCTTGGAAATCACAAACCCAAAGTCTATCTCAAACATGGGGAAGAACGGAAAAGAAAAGGAAAAGCGAAAGGAAAATGAATGGAAATTTTATTTACATGAACTGATTCAGCAATCTACGAGTCTTTCTGTACAGAATGGATCTAATCCAATAATAATTGGAAAAAAAAATCTACTCACTAATCTGTACACAATGACCATCAGTGATTAGTCTCTTCCTTTCATTTTTATCAAAATTTCATTTTAAATTCAAGATTAATAAGAGACTTTGATGCCGGCGAATGCAGTAACATGGATTCTGGTGGAACTCCGTCACCTTCCTCTTCCTCGTTCTCCCATTAACACAATGGTGGGATTTTGGTTTTTCTTTTCCTATTTGATTAGATGTATTTCACCCATAACATTTTATTTTACAATTTTCAATATCTAATCGTTGGATATTTGAAAGACTATGTCGCATTCATCTGAAGGATGCTCCACCCCCTGACTCACTTATGGGTGATTTAGAGAAGCCCAACCCAAAGAATCCGACAATATTTACCAAACGTGATTCTACTCCATACTGGCTCCTTGTGAGTCAAAATCCATAGAATCCAGATTCTGAAGTTTTATCAAACATGTCGTAGATGGGATGGGATGGGATGGGATGAGTATTACAAAGAGCTTCAATGTATAACCGGATGGGGTTTGTATCTTTTTTAGGGTGAGATGTTCTAAAAGTCTCATCTCTGAAGGGTAGATCGGAGAAACTTTTTCCACAATGGAATTATAGACAACTGCTGAGTATAAATACTACCAGCCAACGGAAGCGTGACATGTGGCTGTTTCTAAGCCTTGAACCATTGGGGACTGTTAGGAAAATCTCCCACGTCACCAATGACATGGCGACAGCTAGAATCCAAGCATCCACGTCAATACCCGGACGTTCCCATAAATCCAACTAATGGATAAGGACAAAAACGTCATTTCTACAGCTTTATAAGGATACATCGGTCATCACACATCAAATAAGGGTAAAAGCGGTATTTACAAAAATACACTATTCACTATAAATACTACGAATCCCGAGATTTCAGGTACTTTTTACATTTATTACTCTTTCTTGGGATTATCATTCTGACACCTCGGACTGAGAATCTCTCACCTACCCCATTTAAATATTATTGTGGGCTCGGATATCGAGCCCATCGACTGTTCACGGCGCCCTAACTTAGGCATCGGAGTGGACCCGGGGCCATAGGTCCTCCTCCCCCTTGTCTTTGCTTGTCTTGCAGGTCTAGTCAGCGTGGTGGATCTCGGATACGGATGTAGGCCGAAACAGTTTGGCGCCCACCGTGGGGCCTGAGCTATTTGACGTCTGAAGATAAAAGTCAAAAAGAAATCGTGAGGTATAAGCCCAAGGAGAACAAGAAGTCATATGGTTAATCCCAACCCCCCTTTAATTGAACAACGGCCGGGCAACCCCAAAGATGGAGATAGGTCGGACCTAGACCTCAGAGGGAGAGAGGGAAGAGAACGGCAAATCAAGTGCCCCCATCGGAGGCATTCGTCACTTATGAACAATTCAAGACCATGGCTCAACAGCTCGGAGTATTAACTAGATTCGTCCAAGGACTTCAACCTCCAGTCGTTGAGGCTACTTCCCACCCACCAGTGGAAGTCATCCCTCCGATCAACCGTCATAGAGAGGCTAACCTTCCCCCAGAACCTCCTCGGGACGATCGTCCTGGGCAATACAGAGGTAGACCCATCAGAGATGGGATTAGAGCGCCCCCGGGTCCGGAAGTAAGTGGAATGGGATCAACCTCACAACATGGGAGGATACCTATTCGAGAGAGGTTAGGCCCACTGCCGAGAGCAGCACTTGGGCGAGGTAAAGATACCTTGGAAGAAATTTTGGTTCCACGACAAGCGCCGCTACCATAGGTCATCATGGGAACAGAGGACAAGCAGAAAGCACCCATGGATCCAAAGGTAGCCGCGAAAATAACGGACCAGCTAGCACTCTTGCACCGGAAGGTTGAGACAATGGAAAAGGCTAGTATGACCCCGGATGAAGACAGAGATTACTCTATAGACAACCCTCTCACTGATATTCTTATGAGGGTCCCCTTGCCAAAGCGGTTTAGATACCTCCCGTGGATTCCTACGATGGATCTACTGATCCGGTTGAGCATTTGAACAATTTCATGGGGGCGATGGTCCTCCATGCTAACCCAAATGCGATCATGTGTAGGGCCTTCCCCCTTACTCTAAAAGGTGCGGCCAGGATGTGGTTTAATAACCTACCTCCAAGATCAATTGACTCTTTCAATACCATGGGAAAGCTGTTCAGAATGCATTTTCAAGGAAGTAAAGGAAGTAGGGTACAACGAAAGACAAACGCACATCTCATGAACATGAGACAAAAGCCTGATGAGACTCTGCGGGCTTTCTTGGCCAGATTCAACTTGGAGGTACTCCAGGTAAAGGACATAGAAGAGTCAGTTCACTTCGCTACTTTGAGGGCGGCTGTCACTGATCCAAAGCTTAGATTCTTTATCGCAAAAAAGGGACCGGCCGACTTGCAAGAGCTCTTGGCTCGAGTGAGAAGTTTGGCACCGCTAATGAAATCTACGAAGCCAACAAAGGCTTAGTCGATGTTCCAAGCAAGAGAACAGACGAAGGAAGAGACCTCATACGACCAGGGGAGCACAAGAAGTCGAGAAGAGAGGAAGCTAGAGCTCACGACATAATCCATAAGAAATTCAATGATTACACTCCGCTCAATAGGCCCCTCGGAGACGTCTACACGTTCATTGCTAAAGACGGATATCTCCAAAGGCCCCAGAAGATTTTAACCAAAGCACGGAGAAGAAATCCAAACAAGTATTGTCAATACCATGGCAACATCGGTCATACCACCGATGAATGTTGGAACTTACAGGCGAAAATCGAAGACCTCATTAGAAGAGGATATTATAAGCAGTATGTGGATCACAATGCTCCAAGGGTATCAGCAACACCAGGGGAGGACCGGAGGAGACCAACCCTCCCACCACGAGAGAGAACTCCCGAAAGGGAGCAGAGAACGATAAAAAGGAGAGAACCCAAGAGGGTAGAGAGAAGAAAATATCGAAGAGATCCTCCAAGAGAGGAAAGAAGAAGAGACAGGGCGGACGAGCCCCAGTATCCGGACCGACGTCCTGAGCAGCAACCATATCAACAGGAAGAAAGGCGAGAAAGAGACCCTGGCAAATAGGGATGTTGATGTCCTCCGCTGTCAGTTTGCCTTTACACTTGACCCAACCCCTCAACAAGTGCATGAAAAGGGAAGGGTACTGAATTCCTTAGAAACAAAGGGGAGAACCCAGCTCAGGATCGACCTTAGGATCCCACGGCAACGCTAGGACCAGACTTGTCCACCGCCACCATTGCTAGTCCTTGATCCACCACCAACAGTAGACTCGCCCTATGATCATGTGGGTGGCATCAAAATTGCGGAGTTGGGGTATGTCCCACCAAAGAGGAAGCAAGCACCGAGGGTACCAGAGATCAGGTCGGTACAAGAAGAGGGTACAAAAATTGACCGACCCCTCTCGGCCGCAGCGGCCACCTCAGTCGTGGTCAAAAATTTAAAGTATAACCCCTATAAGGAAGGGGGAAAAACGATAACTATCACTGGGGGACCCGCAACTCGCAATACATCCGTGAAGGCACGAAAGGCCTATGCGAGGAGTGTAAAACTACAGAATGGCCCTATAAGAGGGCATGCACAGGAGACTTCCTAACCTTTAGCAACAAAGATTTGTGCGGCCTAGAACTACCTCATGAAGACACCATTATTATCACCCTGCGGATAGAAGACAACGATGTCCATAAGATAATGGTCGACACCGGCAGTTCCGCCGACATCATATATTGGCAGGCCTTCCAATGCATGGAAATTCCCCCCGAGTGTCTACTACCTGTGAATTACCCCTTGGTTAGTTTCTCAGGTGATCTCATTACAGTAAAGGGATCCATCCGGTTGCCCGTCAGGGTTGGTGGTTACCCTAGAGAATCTAGGGTCATGATGAACTTCCTGATAGTCGACGTCCCATCCTCTTACAATGCATTGCTGGGGAGACTAGGTATGATTGCCCTTCGATCGGTCCCCTCTCCATACCACTTGGTAATCAAATTCCCCATGCCTAGAGGAGTCGATAAATGTCGGACAGACCAACTCGTCTCACGAAAGTGTTACTCTGTCGAACTCACCGATTATAAAAAACCAGCCCAGGCCTTGCATGTTCACATTGAAGATGTACAGGACGATCCCAAGCAACAGAGAGGGACCCCCGTCGAAGATTTAATCCAAGTTCCTCTGGTGGAAGGAAATCCATAAAAGATGATCTAGATAGGGTCGTCGCTCACAGAACCATGGAGAACAGAGCTGATAAATTTCTTAAGGACAAATGCAGACATTTTTTCCTGGTTTACAGCCGATATGCCCAGAATACCGTGAGAAATTACATAACATTGCTTGAATATTGACCCTCAGCATCGGCCAGTATGACAAAAGAAAAGAACGTTTGCTGCATATCAGCAGCGTCTAATCGATGACAAAGTCGAGAAATTATTACAGGCCAAATTCATCAGAGAAATCCAGTATCCAGAATGGCTTGCAAACGTCGTCATGGTTCCCAAAACGGGAGACAAATGGCGAATATGCATCGATTTCATAGACTTGAACAAAGCATGCCCGAAGGACAGCATCCCTCTCCCTCGGATCGATCAGCTGATCGATGCTACGGCTGGACATGCGCAGTTGAGTTTCATGGACGCCTACTCTGGCTACAATCAGATCCGAATGCACCCGATCGTTGTAGAGAAAACTGCTTTCGTCACCAATCGAGGCCTCTTCTGCTATGATGTCATGCCTTTTGGTCTCAAGAATGCTGGGGCCACATTTCAAAGACTGGTAAACAAGATATACGAAAGGCAGACCGGAAGAAATATAGAAGTATACGTTGACGACATGCTTGTGAAGAGCCTAGTTGGCGGGGATCATATTAAGGACCTGGAGGAAGCATTTGGAGTGCTAAGGCAGCACAGAATGCGCCTCAACCCTACCAAATGTGCATTCAAAGTTTTTCTAGAAAGTTCCTCGGATTTATGGTGTCCAGTCGCGGTATTGAGGCCAACCCCACAAAGATTACAGTCATTCTCAGCATGTCAGCATCGACCAGAGTAAAGCAAGTACAAGAACTTACTAGACGAGTGGCCACACTAAGCAAATTCATGTCCCGCTCGACAGACAAATGTCTCCCCTTCTTCCAGACTCTTAAGGGCAACAAGACCTTTGTGTGAACCGTCGAATGCCAACAGGCGTTCGAGGAACTAAAAGCTTACTTAGCATATCCTCCGTTGTTAGTTAAGCTTGAGATTGGAGACATATTGGAGCTATACTGGCAGTATCTTCAAAGGCGGTCAGTGCCGTACTTATCAAGGACGTAGATGGCGCACAACGACTGATATACTATGTCAATAAGATTCTACTGAAGGCTGAAACTCGGTACAAGTTCATCAAGAAAGTTACTCTGGCACTGGTCATGTCAGCAAGAAAGCTCCGGCCCTACTTCTAAGCACACTCCATCAACGTCCTAACTGACCAGCCTCTAAAGAAAATTTTAACGAGGCTAGACGTCTCTGGCTGAGTGATCAATTGGGCTATTGAATTGGGAGAATTCGATATCAGTTACAAGCCTCGCACATCCATTAAGGCTCAAACCTTGACCGATTTTCTAAGTCGAATCATCTCTTCCTGGAGAGGTAGAGGAAGGAGCAGAAAGCAAAGGCAAAGATAGCACATTGCAACCGTGGACCTTATTTGTCGATGGAGCCTCGAACAAAGCCCAGTGCGGTGCTAATTTCATATTCACAAGCCCCGAAGGCTTTCAAATTCGATATGCCCTTCGGTTCAAATTTCAGGCGTCAAACAATGCAGCCGAATACGAAGCCTTGATCGCCGGACTACGCCTAGCCAAGGCAGTAATGGCAAGGAGGATCGAGGCATCCAACGATTCTCAATTGGTAGTACGACAGGTAAATGGGGAGTACAAGCCAAAGAAAGTCAATATGGCAGCATACTTACAAAAGGTACAAGAGGCAGCCTTACTTTTTGATAGTTTTACCCTGAACCACATACTTAGGGATCAAAACACACGGGCAGACGCCCTTTCCAAACTGGCCACCTCGGACTTATCAGACCTTGATCAGTCGGTGTATACCGAAACCTTACTACAAGCAATAGTGGATCCAAATTCTAAAATGGTAATGCCAGCCACGGCAGAACCATCATGGATATATCCAATTTATTCATTTCTTAGAGAAGGCATCCTCCCGGAAGAAAGAAAGGAGGCTAGGCGGATGCAATCCAAAGCTACCCATTATATAGTAGAGGCAGATACTTTGTACAAAAAAGCCTTTACATTCCCCCTACTACGATGTCTGTGCCCATCTGAAGCAGCTTTGGCAACCAAGGAGGTACACGAAGGAATTTACGGAGCCCATCAAGGGGGGAGAGTCCTCGCTCATAAAATCTTACAACAGGACTACTACTGGCCAAAAATGAGGAAGGACTGCATAAACTACGTCAAAAAATATGGAGTGCCAGTTGTATGCCCCAGTTCCCCATCTCCCAGCAGCCCCCCTGAGGTCAATTGAAGCAGCCCCAATTCCCTTTGCCACCTGGGGAATGGACATCATTGGTCCTTTTCCCCTTGCTCGCTACCAAAGAAAATTCATCATCGTCGCGGTAGACTATTTTACCAAGTGGGTTGAGGCAGAGGCAGTATCAAGCATCCCAGTAAGTTTTTCAAAAAATCTGTTATCTACCGCTACGACATTCCGCGGGTGCTAATCACTGACAACGGTAAGCAATTTGACAACAAGGCCTTCTTTGAGTTCTGTGAAGAAAACCATATTGATCATCGCCATGGGGCAGTGAAGCATCCCAAGACCAGCGAACAAACAAAGTCCACCAACAAGATTCTGCTCAAAGGGATCAAGACTCGGTTAGAGGGAGAAAAAGGTCGATGGTTAGATGAACTGTCTCACATCTTATAGGTAGATCGAACAACCCCCAAAACAGCCTGGAGAATCACCGTTCATGTTGACCTTTGGCACTGAAGCAGTTATCCCCTTGGAAGTATGCATCCCCTCACACAGGATCACCCATTATGACCCTTTCACCAACAAAGAAGGGTTGCGAACAAATTTGGACCTCCTAAAGGAGACCAGAGATCAAGCCCAGATCTGGATAGCAACTCAACAACAACAAGTGGCCAAGCATTACAACAAGAGGGTCCACGAGCCATCATTCAGGGTCAGGGACCTCGTTCTCTGATGCACGATCGCCTCCGATCCAACCAATCAAGGGAAGTTAGCCCTAAACTGGGACGGACCATATCAAGTCACTCAAGCACTTTAGAACGGCGCTTACCATCTTGCAAACATGGAAGGAAAGGCCCTACCTCGAGCATGGAATGCAGAACACCTCCGTCCATTTTACTAGTAGTTTTCAACATGGTGTAACCCGGCCCTGACGACCATATTTTCAAATCAATGAAAGTGCCCCTTGGATTTTCAACATCTTTTCACTATTATCATCACAATGGGAGAAAGGAAGCAGGATAGGTTGAGCTCAAACATAAAATGTGACCCATTCGGCCGATAGAGTTCACTAACCAGTGGACACATTTGGCCGAGGAGGGTAGCCTGAGCTCAACCTTAAATTGTAACCCATACGGCTAAAAGATTTCATTAATCTGTGAATACATTTGTCCGAAGAGGGTAGACGGACCTCAAACATAAAATGTGACCCATTCGGCCGAAAGAGTTCACCACCTGTGAACACATTTGGCCAAGGAGGGTAGATCGACCTCACACTTAAATTGTGACCCATCTGGCCAAAAGAGTTCACCAACATTTGGCCGAAGAGGGTAGAGAATATACAAACACAAGACCATATTTTCAAAAAAAAAAAAAAAAAAAAAAAAAAAAAAATATATATATATATATATATATATATATATATATATATATATATATATATATATATATATATATAGTCAAATATAATCGCAGGCAAAACCACGACAGCTCAAAAAGTAGTTCAATTGCTTTAGTTGCGCAAACTTCATATTTCTAAAAAGTTAGATACATATTCTTGTGATCTTTCATCCAAAAAGATTCCAAGGAGCACATCTCCAAAATATACATAACATTAAAGTTAATACATAACTTAAGCCACGACCTTGGCTTCTTACAAAAAGGAAAAAGTTAAAGCATAAACCATGAGTCAATGCCCACCAGCCAAGCCACTGCCACTACCAGAAGCTCGACGATCGGGAGAGAGGTTAATACAACCACCAGGAGTGATGGGAAGCCCAGTGACTGGCGAAATTTTGACCGGTGGAGTAGAAGGAGACCCCCCATGAAAGTCCACTTCACTCATAGACGGAGAGGCTTCAGGAAATCTGCTTCAGTATAATCAATACCAGGCACCCTCTCGTCCACATATTTTTTGAGGGTTTCAACTCCATATTGAAAACTAGGCAGCGACTGCTTCCCAACAAGCACCTTGAAGGTGGGAGACTTCTTGTAAACACGTACAGCACCAATAGCAAGGGACTTGGCTTTCTCGAAAGCTTCTTTGTACTTCTTGGCACGGGCACGGAAGACTTCAGCAATAGACCTCAGTTTACCACAGATGACCTTCTCGTCATCCAGTGATTTCTTCAACCTCTCTACTTCAGGTCAGAGGCTGGAGTTTTCTACCATCATCAAGTCAAACTCTTGCTCCTTTCACTTAAGTCGAGACTGCACACCATCCCTCTCCTCTTCCGCTCGGTGAAGCTTTTGATCAATACTGGCAAGTTCACTAGCAATCTTGTGTAGACGTAGCTTGAGCTCCCCTATATGTGCAATAAGTTGTGGAACAATCAATAGTGGGAGTTAGCATAACAAATCAACCCATGGCAAAACAAGCATGAAAGATATACAACTCACCCCTGATGCTAACGTATCCACACCCGCTATCAAATTAGGTGAAGAAAGGCCATGGACCATCGCTTGGTCCTGTGGAAGCACGGACCCCCTCATGAGTTCCTTTGCCACGAGAGCGTCTCCCATGGCGGTGTCATCTTCTGTTATCGCCCAATCAGGTTGATAAGCCTTCTCGTGTCCAGTATTTTTCTTCAGAAGAGGACCCATCAGGGGAATCCGTCTGATCTCGCTTAGATTACCCCCCATAGAAAGATATTCTCCCTCTTCGGCCAAGGTGGTACAGCAAGAACAGGTTGGGTAGACTCGGGAAGGGTTAATACTGCCTCGATACCACTACTTGCTGACCCCTTGCCTGAAAAGTCAAGAACACGATGCACGGGAGTAAGAGCCTTAGCATATACTCGAACTGCTTCAGCAAGGGCAGTATCGGGAGAAAACTTACGAGGTCACTTCTTAAGTTTCTTCGAAGGTTCAGCCTGAATCATTCTCGGGACCTCCTCTTCAAATCTCTGGTGATAGTCTTGGTTGAGCCTTGCATTCCTCTCCTCAGCCTCTTGTTCTTTCCTAAGCTCCTTCTTGCGGAGCTCAGCTAGAAATTCCCTCGACAACATCACTGCAGTAAAACCAACGGCAAATTAGCCCACAGTTAGAGGTCGAATAAATGAACAAAGCGAAAAAACACTCACAAAGTTTATATTCATGAAGAAACAAGGGATTTGAGAGATCGGCCATTCTGACTGCCGCGCCGCCCTCTTCGTTCAAGGCAAGTTTCTAGGCACCAGCTTCTTTTCGCGTCAACATCACATCGGTGTTAACCACCTCGGAGCTTATCACTTTTCAGATATTCTCAAAAATAACCATATCTCCCTTAACATAAAAAAAAAACTTGTTCTTCCAATTCTTAATGGAAGATGGTTTATCGCTGATGATCTCCGGGTACTCTGGTCGTTTTGCAAAATAATACCAACCCGACCTTTGGAAATGATTAAGCACGAACATGGCTCGGAACATGTTTAAGGTCGGCTTCTCCCCCATTCTCTTGAAATACGCAATAAAGGCGATAATTGTCTTCCACGAATTCGGCATTATTTGGATTGGTGCTACTTTATAATGGTCCACTATCTCACTGACCAGTCGGGGATTAGGTATACGAAACCCGGCCCTAAACATCTCTATGTTTACGCACAACTCGGACACCCGATCCCAGCAAGATCTTTCCGTGGATCCAAGCATTCGGAGCTCTACTACAGGAGGAATTTGAAAGCGATCTCGTAACCTCACAAATTCTCTTTTGGTCAGTAAGCAGACTTGCTCCATCGCATCAAATTCGATATGAGGATTTGCATCCTCTTTAGCTCCCCGGATTGTGTCCACGCCCAACCACTGAGGCCAATCCCACCATTGATTGGCTTGTGGCACTACTATGGGTGAGAACAACGTCTGGCATGACGTCATCCAGAGATTTTTGTGTTCCACCTTCCATCCCAAATTCTTCCAGCCCCTCCATGTATACGGACGCATTGCTACTACTTGTCGAGCTACTATCTGACAAATCACTACTAGTCGACGATGATGAGTCAACTAAGGCTGGGGACGTCAGTCCCGTAACATCAATCGTTTCAATGTCTACTTCTATCTCTACCCCTTCACATGCAGATATTTTTCGACAAATAAAAAAAACTAAAGTTGAGAAAACTCACTGATGAATAGCTACCCAGAACTTCTTGCAAAACCAACGTGAATCACCAACACCAAGGAGGTAAAAAACTTCTTACAGCGAGCACTACTTGCAACAAGGGAACACTCTTGGGACAACTCTTACCATCAAAGAGGTTACTAAGTTACTATGAAGTAAAACAAAGGGAAGGCCCCAGGGGCCATATATATAGAAAGGACGAAAGATTCTAGAGAAACCTGACAGAATCCACATGGCCGTGTATCACAGGATAACCCAGATCCAATACCCGGACCTGATCCATGTACGACCCAGATCCAACATCCAAACCCACTTTCATCTTTCACCCATATCTAGTATCAGATCAATATCCATATTTTCTCCCACTCCATAAACCGACCCCCCATCCAGATCCATGAACGACCCAGATCCAACACCCAAACCCACTTCCATCTTTCACCCATATCCGGTATTAGATCAGTATCCATCTTTGCTCCAGTTCCAATGCCCGACCCCACCTCAATGTATGATCTCTAATTCAGCAAATGCTATGTCAGGTCGGTCCAAGCACATCAACATGGGTTGATCTGTCATGCCACGGTCCCCCTTTAAGAAATTACCGACCCATGTTGATCGAGGTGGCCAGGTCGGTCCGAGCATATCCAAACAGGTTGATCCATCACACCATGGTCCTCTTTTAAGAAATTACCGACTCACGTTGACCGAGGCGGCCAGGTTGGTCCGAGCATATCAATATGGGTTGATCCATCACACCATGATCCTCCTTTAAGAAATTATCGACCCATGTTGACCGAGGCGGCCAGGTCGGTCCGAGCATATCAATATGGGTTGATCTGTCATGTCATGATCCTTCTTTTAAGAAATTACCGACCCATGTTGCTCGATGCGGCCAGGTCGGTCCGAGCATATCCAAACGGGTTGATCTGTCACGACACGGTCCTCCTTTAAAAAAATTACCAACCCATGTTGGTCGAGGAGGCCAGGTCGGTCCGAGCATATCAATATGGGTGGATCCGTCACGCCTTGTTCCTTTAAGAAATTACCGACCTATGTTGGCCGAGGCGGCCAGGTCGGTTCGAGCATATCAATATGGGTTGATCCGTCATGCCTTGTTCCTTTAAGAAATTATCAACCCATGTTGACCGAGGTGGCCAGGTCAGTCTGAGCATATCAATATGGATTGATCCGTCACGCCATGATCCTTCTTTAAGTAATTACCGACCTATGTTGATCGATGCAACCAGGACGGTCCGAGCATATCCAAACGGGTTGATTCGTCACGACACGGTCCTCATTTAAAAAAATTACCAACCCATGTTGGTCGAGGTAGCCAAATCAGTCCGAATACTTCAGCATCGGTCGCTTAAAATTCTGAAGAAGAAAAAAAAAAAAAAAAGAGGAATTCCAAAAAATCCCGACCTCAGCCAGCCGAGGTGGCCAGCTCGGTCGGGTGACCTCGGTCTGGCGACCGAGGTCAAAAAAAAAACTCATAGACGGGGAGAGGCTTCAGGAAATCGACTTCAGTATAATCAATATCAGGCACCTCCTCGTCCACATATTCTTTGAGGGTTTCAATTCCATATTGAAAACTAGGCAGCGATTGCTTCCCAACCAGCACCTTGAAGGCGGGAGACTTCTTGTAAACATGTACAGCACCAACAACAAGGGACTTGGCTTTCTCAAAAGCCTCTTTGTACTTCGTGGCACGGGTACGGGAGACTTCAGCAACAGACCTCAGTTTACTACGGATGACCTTCTCGTCATCCAGTGATTTCTTCAACCTCTCTACTTCAAGTCGGAGGCTGGAGTTTTCTACCATCATCAAGTCAAACTCTTGCTCCTTTGACTTAAGTCGAGACTGTGCAACATCCCTCTCCTCTCCGCCAGTGTTAGGGAAATCTCCCACGTCACCAATGACATGGCGACAGCTAGAATCCAAGCATCCACGTCAATACCCGAACGTTCTCATAAATCCAACCAATGGATAAGGACAAAAACGTCATTTCTACAGCTTTACAAGAATACTTCGGTCATCATACATCAAACAAGGGTAAAAGCAGTATTTACAAAGATACATTATTCACTATAAATACCACGAATCCCAAGATTTCAGGTATTTTTTACATTTATTACTCTTTCTTGGAATTATCGCTCTGACACCTCGGACTGAGAATCTCTCACCTACCCCATTTAAATGTTTTTGTGGACTCGAATACCAAGCCCATCGACTGTTCACGGAGCCCTAACTTAGACATCGGAGTGGATCCGAGGCCATAGACCCGTCTCCCCCTTGTCTTTGCTTGTCTTGCAGGTCTAGTCAGCGAGGTGGACTTCGGATACGAATTTGGGCCAAAACAGGGACATAACGTAAAAAGACACTCATGGGCATATCCAGTATTATCCATTAAAATCAGGGGGCACAATTAACCACCGTTATTCTAAACTTGTACTGCAAAGGCGCATGAAACCCACACTAGATCCTTATAAATGGGGCTTGAATCTTAAGGTTAAGCTATCTCATTACTTTTTACCAGCTCTAATTTTCTATTATTCCCTCACTTTCACTTGTTGTTTGGTGTCCTGAATTAAGCATCAGAGTGGTCTTAACGCAAAATACTCAACTTCCTTTATTCTTTATTTTATCGTCTGCAGATAGATCCCACCCCAGTAGATCTCGATGAATTCCAACAGCAAAAACCACCTACAACAAAAATATAAAAATGAGACTAAATAAAAGACTCAACCCTACGAAAAGTAAAATGAGCCACAAGTGGGCGGGATTAACAACTTGTCTGCCACCGAAAGAAAGTAAATCAAACAACAAGCTAATGTCCCAACAATCTAAAATAAAAGCATTTATATCCCAATCTAAATGGTTTCTCACTCTTGAAATCGGTAAGACAACAATGTCTTTCACATCAAAACAACAGCAAATATTCCTGAATATTCTATATGCTACCTCCAAACCCTCTTTCATAGACATCATTAAAATTCACTGATTGATCAGCTTTCTAGCTAATACCCATACATCACCATTAATTTGACAGGCACGAGTTTCATTATCCAATTACCCTAATAGATGCTGATACGGGGTTTGAAAAGTGGCTGTTTCACTTAGAATACTTTAATAGTTAGGTTATCGCTCTCATATCTCACCTAATCTCATGTTAAATTTATGGCAAATTTTTTTCTCATCTGATCACACTATACCCTATAAAGTATTATAATGTATCTTTAAACTGACATCATGTTTTGAGATGTGAAAGAGTGATATGATAAGCTTGACCATATGGGTATTTGGAAAATAGTGATCACATGTCGAATTTTAGATTTAGATTCATCATATACTTTTCATATATTGACATATTCCTTTGTATTTTTTGTCATCTATTTCATTTTAGAAAAGATTTATTTTTTTATTTTTCAAAATCTTATTTGCCACTTATACCTCTACCTGTTTACAGAATTTCAGCTTATATCCAATTTGTCATATATATATATATATATATATATATATATATATATATATATATGCCAATTTAGAGAAACTCTCCATATCAACTGGAATATAAAATCACATTGTAAGCCGATTTATGGGCTCATCTCCTAAGAATTTAAGATATGTGAAAAAAAATTCTTACCAAACTGCGTAGGCTATGCCCTGCACATAATTTTTTAATTAATTCTTTTGAGGAGAGAGAAAAAATCTATGTGAATGGACATAGGTTATTCCTTCTTGCTCAGAGAACCCTCCCCCTTAAGATATTTAGGCAACAAGTTCAGGGTGTTGCATCAGGCCATAGTTTTTTAAACCAGAAGGGAAGTCAAACCAAAAGAAAAAAGAAAAGACACTGGTTCTATTTTTAACAGTTTGGAGGAGAACCCTGGGCAAATTTGGAAGAAAAAAAAAATAAGAACCAAAAGATAAAAGATCATATCATGTCGTGCAGTCGCACCAGCCAGCCATCCATCGGACGTGCTGAGATGTTTTGGCGCAGCTGAGCGACAAGAGAAGATCTAGTTCCGCAAAAGATAGGGCCGTGTTAGGCTTTTTGGTTTGACCAGCAGTTTAATCCAGCTTTAAAAACTGTGCTTGAGATATTCTCACATTTGATACAGGTTTTAGCCTTGGTCCAACCCAACCTTGGCCCAGCCCAACCTTGGGATAGCTCATGTAGAACCAAACCAATTATATCAGGGATTTTGTGTTAGAATCTAATACATGCATATCAACTATTGAATTTTTTTTTTTTTTTTTTGGTAATGATATTAACTTTTGATTAATATCTATGTTAGGATAATCCATGATATAATGTGTATAACATATTAGAATATGGAAGTTGTATATGTAATGTAGAGAAAACCAAGAGAGGGGTTTGGCCCACCAATATATGCCTGTATTTTTATTTTCAAGAAACATATTAAAGGCGTATCTATACACGTTTTTTAGCACTAGATTTTAAAGAGTATTATTAACGTCTACTCTGTTTAATACTTGTATGTATCCGTACCCATTTTTTTACTGTACCTGAACTTATGATCAGATCAGGCTTGGACTACATACAATGTCTGAAGGCCCAACTCAATCTTAATCAGTCTGCTAAATGGGTTGAGCTCATGGTTGACATGGCCAGGCCGAAACTTGGTCATAGTGCAATCACTCTGGCTAAAAACGGGCCATGGATGACGCCATAGATATTTAAGCCCAAAACCATGGGATTGTCGGTTTGGACTGGCTACCTTGTTCTGTAGGGGTGTCAATGTGGCCTGGCGAGCCCGAGCCAGCCCTGAACCCAAACATAACCTTAATCCCCAATGCCTAATCAAGTCCAACCCAATAGTAGCTAACAATGATTTATTTTTATATGGATAATCTCATAAGTTGTTTTATTTTCAATTAAGTATTTTTGAATGTCAAGTCAATCAGGGTCAATCTGGCCCTAGTCTAAGCCCTGACAGGGTTGGCCTAGGTTGATGATTTGTTCAGATTCTGGAAGGGCCGGACTGGGTCTAGACTGGCTTAAGCGACCCATGATAGGGCTTGGATTTTAGAAAACCCCATCCATTGACACCTTTGCTCGTCCCTATGGCTGAAGGGGTGTTCTGACTTTTGATAGTCTAACATTTTTTTTTTAATGTAAAAATCTAGCCCTAATTCAGAAAGTAACACCGAGGAAAAGCCTTTTTGTGGTGGAAATGTAACTTAGGCTTGGTCCAGCCCAGGGGCCAGTCAGCCCATGGTAAAAGTGCTAAAGTGGAGACTAGTAAAGTTCACCATTATTTTGTGAGTGACCGTTTCTGTCGGTCTCTGAAATTTGTAAGTCAGAAAATAATAGAAAAAAAAAATTGTTGAGAGTGGGATTTGAACCCACGCCCTTTCGGACCAGAACCTTAATCTGGCGCCTTAGACCAACTCGGCCATCTCAACTTTTGATACTTACCTCTTTGAATAAATTATATCAAGGTTATTATATTCATTTTTTATTTAACTTGGAAAACTAAGAAGCAGACCTATTAATCTAATCAATCAAAACTAATCTTGTAAGGTGAAGCCTTAAATCCTTGTCTCTTTGTGATGGGGAACATGTAGAGAAGACTCCCTAACATGATGCCAAACCTTGTGGATACGCAGTTGATATTCATGATATTCCAAGCAAAAGCTGATAAGAAATGACTTAGAAACAAACAAGAACTTCTCCATCATTTAAGTCATCCAACCTACATTTGCCACATGTACATCATTTTCTTTCTTTTTTTTTCTTCTTTCTTTTTCTTTTTCTTTTTAATCAACGAAATGAAAGTACAAATGGTTTATCTTTCAAACTCAATCCAATTCAACTCAAGACTTAGCACCACCAAACCAGAATCCTTATTGACTAATCAATCAACACCTTTTTCTCGTGTATTAAAAAACAAAAACCCCTATAAGCTTGCTAATCGCCATTTTGAGGCATCTATTTGTCTTATCTTCACATTGCATATGGGACTCGCCAAGAATCATAAATCTTAAGGGGGTGACATATAAGTAAATTTGTATCTTACATGTGATTGAATGACTAGGTTGCATAAGGAATAGGCCCTTCTTATGTATCACTAGAGATCACCCGTTTGGAAATTTACAAGCTAGATTACCTAAAAATGAGTTTTTGTTTATCAAACTACATTCCCTAATCTTTCATTTCAATGAATTAACCCAGAATCAGACCAACCATTTAATAAATAGTTATCGGATTGCGGTCTTCGATGATGTATTAACTAGTCGTTCCCAAAGTTGACAAGAAAATCAACATGACCTAACCACAGCTGATCAGATGTAGACCAACCAATTAAAGGCCACTTAAGTGGCTTTCCTCTCTAAGTGTATATTCTCCTTTTATAAGTTGTGCATTTCTAACATTTTCTCTCTAAAGGTCTACTCTCTTTCCATTAGGCATAGACTTAAGAACTTTTTCAACATTGAAAGTTATCAAAATTTTACTACCACACTCCAAACTGTTAGGGATGAAAGCGCAAGTAAGAGAAAAAAGAACGAAACAAACAAGTACGTAACAAGAAGATTTACCATGATTCAGCACCCAATGAAAAAAAAAATACTTACATCACCCCAAGGGGATAGCTCAGTTGGTAAAAAACCAACACCTCAAGTTAAGAGGTTATCAGTTCAAATCTCCTTGGGGCCTATCAATTTAAAAAAAAAAAATACTTACATCCACCTCTGTGAAATCAAACTCTGCCTCACCTCCTTTCTCCTTTCTCCTCTCTCCCCTCTCCCCTCTCCCCTCTCCTCTCTCCTCTCTCTTGAAAGATAATCCCAAATAGAAACCACATATGGGCTCCCATGAAATCTTATTCCCACATAATTATAATTTTACCTTTGTACATGTTATAGTCCCAAACCCAATCAAAATAATATATCCAAGTTCGACTAACTATGTAATCCCACATAATACAAGAAATAAACCCAACACAGACATCAGCAATTGATTGGCAGTCACTAGATTTTAGATGTTGTAGTTGCATGTCATTGTCCGGTCACCCAAATTGAGGATGATGAAATAGAGACTAAAAAATAATAATAAAAACAATAAGGAGAAGAATGGTGAGGGAGACAAGCATTAGATTTTAAGTTGACAACTCAAAGAACACCTTAGAAATGGATGACTTAAATTTGTCCTGCGATTTTGAAACATCCTATAACTATTATTATTATATTATTATTATTAAACTCAGTTTTCGTCAACCATGGTGAATATCTTCATCGCCTTAGGGTTCCATGGATGGATGAGTTAGAAATTCGTTCTATAGGCATGTATCCTCATTAGAGATGTAAACAGATCAGATTTGGCATGAATAGGTTACTATCTATCCAAATCCACCTCTGCATCTAGCGAATTTCTAGAAATTGTAAGAAAACTATAACCCATATGTATGTCTATGCGGAATAAGATTCGACATACTCGTAGTGTATGGATCTGTTCCAGACGGTGTCCGTCCAACCGATGTGTTCTCTTCTGATTCACTCTGATACGTCCTTCTGCACAAACAAAAGAGAAGAGAGAGGGGAAGGATTTCTATGCACTGACTGTATTCCCAAATAGAGAACGTGATGGAGTTCTCAAATTTCTATCAGTGTGCACAGGACCCTACCCATTAGTATTTATAGACCAACCGTCTCCTTCCATCAAGGATGCACGGTGATCTGACTGTCACATGTCCCTCAGATCCGACGCTCATAACTCTCCTAATAGGGGATACCTTAAATGGATAGTGGCATGTGGGCCACTTACTCACATTCTCCCACTTGGCCCATATTGCCACTTGGCAAGCCATTTTAGAGTTATAACCTGATGTATGGCCATACATTAACTTTCGGATCTTTCCTCATGGACTTGTTCTTTATGTTCATAATAAAATTCCCAACCCATGAATCATGGCAGTGCATGTCCCAGTATTAAAGTACAATGGAACACTTCCTTCCATGTATTACAATAGATTGTTTATTTTACGATAAACCTCAATTGTGACTACCCTACTTTATAGAATCAATTCAATAATTGATTCAAGGGTCAAACTTTATTGCCTAGAAAACTTTATAGGCATCTGTCATTACAAGATTTTATGTATACAACAAAATAAATGACAGAAAATAACTTTATTTCGAGTCGTCAAAACTTTATATTGCAATATCATAAATAAAACATTCAAAAACTTAATGATTTACATAGTCCCTTATGATCCACGTGAACTACATACACCTTGGACGGAAGCCCTTTAGTGAAAGGATCAACTATCATATCATTAGTGTCAATATGTTCTATTTGAACGCAACGAACTCGAATGTCTTCTTTAACAAAAAAATATTTTATCTCAATGTGTCGACAGCGACTCATTGAGCATGTGTTGTTAGAGAGACGTACTGTTGCAGTATTGTCACAGTAGATCCTTATAGGTCTTTCAATAAAACTTATGACCTCAAAATTGTGATAAACTACTTCAACCATAATGCCTGAGAAATTGCTTTATAGCACGCCACCACTTCCGCTTCAATAATAGAAGAAGCTGTCTTAGGTTGCTTTACGCTGTGCCAAGACACTATTCCTCTAACAAACAAAAATGAAGCCAGAAGTGTACTTCCTTGTATCTCCAGATTTAGTAAAATCTGAATCTGAGTAACATATTAGCTTCAAAACATCAACATGTCTATATATGAGCATGTGATCCTTGATGCCCTATGGGTACCTCAGTACTTTCTTTGCTATTGTCCAATGTGGCAAATCAGGGTTCTTTCGAAACCTACCTAATACTCCCACTGAATATGAGATGTCAGGTCTGGTACAGACCTGAAAATACATCAAATTGCTTACTACTGATGCATAAGGGATATTTTGTATTGTCTACTATTTCAGATTGGTCTTTGGACATTGCTCCAGACTAAGTCTGTCGCCTTTAACAAGAGGTGCTACACTTGATGAATATTGCTTCATCTTGAACCATTCCAAAACTTTGTTAATCTAACCCTTTTAGGACAGTCCTAAGGTCTTAAGAAACCTGTCCATGTGAATCTCTATGCCTAAGACATTGGAGGCTTCACCCATATCATTTATGTCAAAGTTTTGGGTCAAGAAATATTTAGTCTCGTGTAGCATCCCTAGATCATTGCTAGCTATAAGAATGCCATCCACATATAACACTAGTATGGTGAAACTAGTTCCCTTGATCTTTATGTAAATGTATTGATCAGTTCGATTATCCACAAAACCATAGGAAGTAATCGTGCTATCAAATTTCAAATACCACTATTGGGAAACTTGTTTCAATCCATATATGGATCTCTTAAGCTTGCATACTAGATGATCACCTTTATCCGAAGTAAAAACCTTCAAGTTGATCCATGTATACCTCCTCAATCAGATCACCATTCAAAAATGCCATCTTGACATCCATCTGGTGCAGCTCAAGATCATAGTGAGCCACCAGTGCCATAATGATCCCCAAAGAATCTTTTCTAGACACGGACGAAAAAGTTTCTTTATAATCAATGTTAGCCTTCTGATTATAACCTTCTGTCACAAGTCGAACCTTGTATCTTTCAATATTGCTATGTGGGTCATTTTTAGTTTTGAAAACCCATTTACACCCTACAGTAGAGGTGTCCTTAGGCAATTCTACAAGTTGTCATACTAGATTCTTTGACATAGATTCCATTTTATCCTTCTTGGCATTATGCCATAAAATGGTATCTATACAACCCATAGCCTGTGAAAATAATATCGGATCATCACTTATTTCAATATTAGTTTTATAGTTTTGGATATACACTTCATAATCTGAAGGGATTGTCGATTTTCTCTCTTTCGATGATCTCTTTAAAACTTGTGGTTCAGGATTGGTTTCTTGATTCTGGACCACAGGTTCAAACGACAACTGGTTCATGATGTGGTGTATCCTAATGTGGTAATTCATCATAAACATGTAGTGTTGTTCATGAACCATAGGTACCACTGGTAAAGGGATAAATCCCTGACCACCAAATGTAGAAGGAATTGTCGATACATCTTGTTCTTTGGACTCAATGTTTCGACTCTGTATACTCCCATTGTTGTCGTCATCCTCTAGAAACTTGGCAACTTTAGACTCTACAATGGTAAGACTATATGAGGGACAATAAAACTTATAACCCTTTGATCTTTCAGAATAGCCAATGAAATATCCACTGACTGTTCTAGGGTCCAACTTCTGAAGAAGTGGATTATAGACTCTTATTTTGGCTTGACAGCCCCATATGCGAGTATGCTTCAAACTCGGTTTTCATCCATTCCACAACTCAAAAGGAGTTTTAGGAACCGACTTGGATGGTACCCTGTTCAAGATATATACCGCTATTTTAAGAGCTTCACTCCACAATTTCAGAAGTAGATTAGAGTTACTAATCATACTCCTGACCATATCTATAAGTGTACGATTTCTTCTTTCAGCAATGCCATTTTGATCAGGAGATCCAAGCATGGTATATTGTGGTACAATACCTTGCTCTTGAAGATACCGTGCAAATGGACCAGGTCTTTGACCATATTCTGTGGTTCTACCGTAGTATTCTCCACCTCTATCTGATATTACGATCTTAATCACTTTTTTAGTCTGTTTCTCTATTTTTGTCTTGAAGTTCTTAAAGGCTTCTAATGCCTCATCTTTATGAACTAAAAGATAGAGATACATGAATTTAGAATGGTCATCAATAAAGGAGATAAAGTATCTCTGACCATTCAGACAGGGAGTGGAAAATGGGCCATAGATATCTATATGTATGATTTCTAGTAGTTCAGTTGACCTTCTGACACCTTTCTTGATTTTGTTAGTCTGTTTTCCCTTGATGCAGTCCACACATAACCCTAGATCAGTGAAATCAAGAGTCTCAAGGATTCCATCATTCACTAATCTTTTAATTCTGGCACTAGATATGTGACCTAATTTAAGATGCCACAACTGAAAGGATTTCTCATTCACATTCATTCTCTTTATGCCAATATTATTTACAGAGAGTAAACTACTTTCATATGTTGGATCTAGATTTAAAAGAAATAAACCATCAACTAAAGAACCTAAACCGATGAATACATCATTTTTTTTAAACCTTATTTCTGTACTAGAAAAATTAAATACATAACCCAAAGGTGTTAAACTAGAAAACAGAAATCAGATTCTTTGCAAAAGATGGAATATAAATGGTTTCTCCTAAATCCAACACATATCCGGATTGCAATATCAATCTATAGACACTTGTAGCTTCCACTTGAGATTTCATCCGATTTCCTGAATGGATATGTCTCTCAGTTTCTTTCGAAAGTATTATCTACAGAAATCCTTGCATGGTATTGGCCACATGGATTGATGATCTAAAATCAATCCACTAGTTATTTGAATGAGAATCAACTAAATTTGATTCATAACAAACCAAAATTCTCTGAACTGAGATGTCCCTCATGTGCATGATGTAGTTACACACATCATCCTTACCATTGTAACTTAATGAGTCTAATTTTTCCATTAGAGTGCTTACTAACATCTTGTTTGAACTCACAAACTGAGCATCAATTGCCTTCAAGTAGTCAATGATCTTCTTACATTCAGGAATTGATCCTTTAATGCTCTTGTCGATATTGTTCATGAGAAGCATTAGGCTCAAGTGGTTAGACCGCTCCCACTTATCATAATGAACAACTTGGACTATCGTACTAAAATCCGTAAGAGCAGCGGGCTCTTCTATACGGAGCGCCATATCCAAATCCATGCACTCTAAGGTTAAATAAATCTTCTATTTCCAATCTGAATAATTTTCCCTAGTAAGCATTGGGAGACAAATCTGGTTATAAACTGCAAGCAACAATAAGAAAGTTTAGATTTATTGACGTACAACTTTATACTGACATCAACCCACGTCAATAATCAGTAACACACTAAAATTAATTATAATCTACCTGTGGGCTAAACTTATAATCAATTTTAGTATGTGAATTTTACACTAAGTTGATTGACAAGTGACAGACTGATGTATCCTACAAAATTACCTGTGGGCTAAGATTATAGTCTACATCTGTCTAGGTCTGTATTAATAAGACTAGAATGCTACATTACAATTCAGAAGGTTGTTCCACACATGTAAGCAGAAGAAGGCTCCCACTGTCTCGTAGTTTCACATTCTACCTTATTCCATCTTTTCACATAAGAAAAGAATATTTCCCTGTGGGGATAATATCCAGTCCCAATGCAAAAGATGCAATTTTCTGATGCCTACCACTAGAAGGGTATTTCATTCTTTAATGACATCCTTAAATAAGCACTTATATGTGTTAAAAAATAAAACTAATTATTTCCTTGATTTTAACACAAAACTTTATTATAAGGGCATATTTGTCATCTATGACATCTTGAAAAACACACATATATATGTTAAAAATAAACCTAATGGTTTTCTTGATTTTTAACACAACTTTATATAAGGGTATTTTAGTCATTTATGGCATCCTTTAAACAACCATTCATAAGTGTTAACATAAGCCTAATAATCTTAAAGAGTTCTTAATGGCTTATTCTTTACTTTATGTAACACTAACTTTTAATGGCGTTTGTTATTGTCACTAAAACAGTGACATAACAACCTTACTGTATTCCTATATTTAGTGGCGTTTATTCTATAATGTCACTAAACAATAAGATAAATCATTATGTTATGTATATCTATATACAGTGGCGTACTGTCTTTAAATGTCACTAAAACAGTGCTTAATACATTCTGTTATGTTTATAGATACAGTGACGTTCTTTCTGTAAATGTCACTAAAATAATATTTTTAGCGACGTTCAGAACACGCTGTCATAACAAATACAGTCACCGTTCTTGATCTTTTAGTGACGTTCAGAACAAAATGTCATCAAAAGTGCGGTCACTAAATAGTGACGTTCGGTTCATAACTAATTAAAGGTGACATATAATTAAAACAGTTTAAAACCACTAAATATCACCATTAATCATATCAGTCACGGTTCAAAACAAGTTCTGGGTCAGACCGAAATGAACCTAGCCAAAATGGTTCGTACGGGTCCGACATTTTCCGGTTCACCCAAATGGGTCCATATTAGGGCATAAAATCGGGTCTTCGGGTTTACCCATACAGGTATTCGGTTCGGCTCTCAGTTTAACCCATTCTGGGATTCGGTTCGGGTCACGATTTTGGGGTGGTTCGGTTCAAACCGTAACCGGGTTTACTCTATCCGGTTCATTTTCTAGAACCGGGTTGAACCGAGAGCACTTAAAAAACCCTAATTTCTTTATAAAAATAACCAAAGATTCTTTATAATTTATAAAAATTGCCATTGACTTATATCCTTTCTTTTCTCTATTTACAGATCACCGAACCTTGCAACGGCGGCGCCAGGGACATGCCAGAATATTCGGCACTCCCCAAACGAATCCGGTGAAGACACCGGTCACCGCCAGAGTAGCCTGAATGGTCGGAGAACACTGAAGAAAAGAGATCGAGAAAAAAAAAATCTCACAGCGGCCTTGCGGGTTGGCTTCGACAGCCTGTTGGCTACGCATGGCCACGGCTGGCTGGCCCTTGCAGGCTGGCCTGCTGCGCCTAGCGCGGCCGGCAGTCTGCTTGGCTGCCCCTTTATGCCTGCGGCTGCACACTTGCTAGCATGCTGGCCTGTGGGCTAGCAGCCATGCGAGTGAGCACCTGTGGCTACCTTGCGGGCTTGCTGTATGCACTCGCCAAATCTGTTGGTCGACCGATCCCAATAATAAAAATTATTTTATTTTATTAAATCGATGCTCCACAGCATCATACAGGTGAACTTTTCCGTTGGACGGGCGGCGGAAACACAGCTCTGATACCATAATGTCAGAAAACTACAACCCATATGTATGTCTATGCGGAATAAGATTCGACATACCCGTAGTGTAGGGATCTGTTCCAGCCGGTGTTCGTCCAATCGATGTGTTCTCTTCTAATTCACTCTGATACGTCCTTCTGTACAAACAAAAGAGAAGAGAGAGGGGAAGGATTTCTATGCACTGACTGTATTCCCAGACAGAGAACGTGATGGAGTTCTCAAATTTCTATTAGTGTGCACAGGACCCTACCCATTAGTATTTATAAACCAACCGTCTCCTTCCATCAAGGATGCACGGTGATCTGGGTGTCACATGTCCCTCAGATCCGACGTTCATAACTCTCCTAATAGGGGATACCTTAAATGGATAGTGGCATGTGGGCCACTTACTCACAGAAATAAAATCCAAATTTGAATTTACATTTTTGTTTCACTTTGTATTGTAATTGTTGGTAAAACGGACTAAGTTTGATGAGAGAGACTGTCTATGGGTCCCACTAGTGATGTGGCAGAGTTTTTGGTGTTGTGGGCATCTTCTAAAGCATGAAAAAGAAGAGAGAGAATGAAGAAAAAGAGGCAAGAGAATATGGTGGGTGGGACCACCTTGCTTTGGTGGCATGCCACCATGGCAACCAGCTTGGCCAAGGGCTGCAGCACCATAGGCAGCAGCCATGCCACATAGTCGAGGCCAACAGCAGCCATGCCACATAGCCCAGGCCAGCAGCAGTAGGTGCCACATAGCCAAGGCCAACAGCAGCAGCATGCCTTGCCGTAGGTTAGCATGCCCACAAGGCTACACGGCCCGCAGCAGGTAGCTACGCACATGGCTTGGCCCTACCGCCATGTGTTTGTGAAATGCCTAGAGAGAAGCACAAAGTGCTAGATGGTAAGCCTTGAGAGATGCACCTCTCGGCCAAAAATGCATTACAGGGTTTGTTTATGAAAACCCCGGTTACAGAGGTGATATGGGAGTTTGGTAGGGTCATTTTGGGAATTGGAAAAGCAATAAATTTGAGATCAACGACTTACAGTGAGCCGTGTCGGAGATATTTTTGATCCGACGAATTGTAAAATGGCGGGATCCTGTGTATGTCAGCGGCTCGATTTGGTGTAACCCAAGTAAGTTAAGGTGGCAGAAAGATTTTGATCCAGCTAATTATATGGATCTCGATCGTCATTGATGGGATTTGACAAGATCTGACAGTGAATAACAAATCCCGCTTTTTTAAGGTTATCCAGCAGTTTAAAACGAAGATCCTCTAAGAACCAATGAGAACTCAATAACGAGTTCTGACAGGTCAGCGCTGGCGGCCCTCCAGTGTAGCGTGGGTGTATGGTATAGCCTCCGAAGATTCTTTTTAGAATAATCTGATTGGTCGAAATTAAAACCGTCATAACTCTCTCATTTGAGCTCCAAATCCAACGGTTCAAGTTGCAATTTCCATATTTTTGAGTTCTCTATCTCTTGGGCAGTGTTAAGAGTCAGGATTACGAAGAAAAAAAAGGGAAAAGAGCCTAAAAACAAGAAAAAAGAGATTTTTCTAGGGTTTTTGCATTGAGAATCACCAATCAAGCTCTCTGTTGCATAGTAATAGAGTTTTGAATACTCATGAGAGGTTGATAGAGCCATTATTTCCCATCAATGGTGACTGTGGAGTTGTGAGAAGTAGAATGGATCCTTACGAGGAAGATATGCTTTGTGAATCAAGTTTTACCATCACTGAAAGCTATTGAAGGTTCTTGAGAGCAGTGTAGAGCTTCAAAGATATCGTCGGCCATTCGAAAGCATTGGTTGTGAGATTTTCTCAAATCCCTATTTATTTATTGCTTTCAACATATTGTATGCTAGTTTAGGTGGAAATTGTAGAATGCCTAACTAGTAGGAGAAACATTGTAGGACATTGTTATAAGTCCAAAACTATACTTTTGTATTGTGTTCAGTAGGTGCTGGATACTGACAGTCATAGCCCAAATGCTTCTTTGTTAATAAAATCTTCCTTCTTCGCTGTTGCGTCTTCGTAAAAGAAATTCTGATTTTTTGCTTCTTCTTTGTCAAAGAACTTCTACATCGTCTACCTGTTCTTCCTCATCTGCTTCAAAGGGAGCTTGTTCTTCTTCTTTGGTTGATGTTACTGTTCTTTTTCTGCATCTGACCAACACATCTAGAGAAAACAACAAGAGAGATATTGATGGGACAATACACTATAGGTCTGTAGCAGAAAATGAAGATGAAATTGGAAGAAAAAAATTTAGATAAAAGATCAAGAATCTCTGAACATAGGTTTCCAGGTCTCTCTCTCTCTCTCTCTCTATAAATTCTTCACTTAGGGTGGAGAAGAACCTTCTCCTTCCGGTAAAATTAGGAAAACCATTATCGCAAAACCACTATTTACCAATCTGGGTAAACACTGATGTGGAACCAACCCAAAGAGCACCACAAGAAAATGATGGCCTCTTCTGATTTCTACGCCTAACTCTTCCCAACAAAATATCCTAATGTTCCCGAGATTAAGAGTCGATTACTAATAGGGTTGGACCATTGGATGATCATTTAATTACAGTTCTTTCTTCTTGACACTGATCTGACAGTGTCAATGATTGTTAATATTGGGGATCAGTGTCCGTCAGATTATGTAAGAACTCTTTACCCTTCCATCTTTAATACCAAAATACTCTTTTCTTTTATTGAGGTTTCCATGATAGTCAATGGTATCTCATGAAAAGAAATCGATGTCAATGGCTATTGACACCGCCCATATCATAAAGAAAGATCCTTTTATCACTCTTCGTGGCTTTGATAACAATAAAGAGATTAACATATGTGAGAAATTCTTATCCTATGAATGAGTTTATGGTTGCTGACACAAAACAACAATATGTAGAGTAAGGTGTTTGATGTGGCCTTTCTTTACCCAAGTGATCCATGTGTCTTGAATTCTTTGGTAATTTTGGATTTATGATCTGCTTTGAAGATTGACTCGTGTTCGGATAAATTTTGGTGGCAACCTAAATGGAATTTTTTCTAAGATCTATGATGGTAGCAAAGGGTTTGGGCCGATAGTACGGTTTGACCTAACCCAATGGAGGGACAAAATGGCTCGGCCCATTTGAATGAGATATATATTGTTCTTTCTTGCCTTGTAACCCTAGCCACTAAACAGAAGAGAGAAAGCTGTTTTTCAATTAGGGAATGAAAAAAAATTGTTCTTGAGAGATCTCCCTTGTAGCATCTCATTTTACATAGTGAATCATATTTATCTTCTCCAGTAGTAAACGTAGCACTTTGCATTTGTGTGTGAATCACATTAAATCTCTATATCATTTATTTAAATTATTTTTGTTCTTCATGTTTCTTGGTTCTTGGTGTTTACTCCTAAGAAATCTTATTCCCACACAATTATAATATTTAATTGTATATGTTATGATCTCGAACTCAACCAAAATAACATTTACAAGTCCAATTAATTAAGTGAGATATTGTACTTGCATGTCATTGTCCGATCACCCAAATTGAGGATGAGGAAGTAAAGACAAAAAAAAATTATAACATGAAGAAAGTAACAATAAGGAGAAAAATGATGAGGATGACAAGCATTAGATTTTAAGTTGACAGCTCAAAGAACACTTTAGAAATGGATGACTTCAATTTGTCTTGTGATTTTGAAACATCACATCCTATAACTACTATTATTATTATTATTATTATTATTATTATTATTATTATTATTATTATTATTATTATTATTATTATTATTATTACTATTAAACTCAGTTTTCGTCAACCAGGGTGAAGATCTTCATGATCATACACCTTAGGGTTCCATGGATGGCTGAGCTAGAAACTCGTTCCTACAGGCCTGTACCCTCATCTCTCTCTCTCTCTCAAAATTCTTCACCTATGGTGGAGAAGAACTTTCTCCTTCCGGTAAAGTTAGGAAAGCCATTATCGCAAAACCACTATTTACCAATCTGGGTCAACGCTGATGTGGAACCAACCCAAAGAACACCACCAGAAAATGATGGCCCTCAGCTGATTTCTACCTAAGTCTTCCCAACAAAATATCATAATGTTCCCAAGATTAGGAGTCGATCACTAATAGGGTTGGACCATTGGATGATCGTTTAACTGCACGTCTCTCTTCTTGACACCGATCTGGTGTCAATGAATGATTGTTAATATTGGTGAAATATTGGCGATCAGTGTCCCTTGTATTATGTAAAAATTATTTACCCTTTCCATCTTTAATACCAAAATACCTTTTCTTTTATTGTGTTTTCCATGATAGTTAATGGTATCTCATGAAAAAGAATCCATGTCAATGGTGACACTGGCAGGTGTCATATACAAAGACTCTTTAATCACGCCTTCCTACCTTTGGTACCTTTGATAACAATAAAGAGATTAGCGGGATTCTTATCCTATGAATAAGTTTATGGTAGCTGACACATAACAACAATACGTAGAGCAAACAGGGGTTTGATGTGCCTTTCTATACCCAAGTGATCCATTCTTACATATAATAAAGATGTTATGTGTCTTGAATTTTTTTGGCAATTTTGGATTAATGATCTGCTTTAAAGATTGACTCTTTCTTTGAGAAATTTTGGTGACAATCCGAACGGGATTTTTTCTAAGATTTGTGAAGGTAGCAGAGGGCTTGGGCTGATAGTACAGTTTGACCAAACCTAATGGAGGGACTCGATGGATCGGCCCGTTTTGGAGGAGCTATATTGTTCTTTTCTTGCCTTGTAACCCTAGCCTTTTTCGATTAGGATCTGAAAAGAGTTTGTTCTTGAGAGATCTCCATTGTGACACCTTATTTTACATAGTGAATCATCTTCATCTTCTCTTATAAACATAGCACTTTGCATTGATGTGTGAATCACGTTAAATCTCTATATCATTTGTTTGAATAATTTCTACTCTTCATGTTTCTTGGTTCTTGGTGTTAGCTTTAATAAAAGAAGTAAATGGTTTCTTAGTGCCATTACTCCACAAAATAAAGGTGCTAATTAATTGACTTTGATAAGACACTAAAAATTGCTTAATGTTCGATTGGATCCAAATCGTCTCCTCCCAGAGATTTGGGAGGAGGGGCGGCGGCCCCACTGGATGGTCGCCATGTGGGGGTCGGATGAATCTGGCCCCTCCGTTCGAGCCGACAAGAGAATGTCGGCTCGAACGGAGGGGTTGGATTCATACGACCCCCACATGGCGACCATCCAATGGGGTTGCCACATCTCCTCCCTAAAGTACAGGGATGAGACGATTTGGATCCTGTTCGATTATGATTTTAATCTCTCTCTCTCTCTCTCTAGATCTCTCTCTCTCTCTCTCTCTCTCTCTCTCTCTCATGTGTTCATTTGACAAGTAAGTCGGTCTGATTCAAGAATACCGTTAGGGTGGCTGAAAACGATGTCAATTGATGATCAGCTATTTCATCCTCAATTCCAAAGTCAAGATACCTTATCAGAGCTTCTAGAGCCATTATCCCGAGCTTTTTTTTTTTTTTTTTTTTTTTTTTGAAATCAAAACTCCTACTTTTTTACTAGAAAATAAGATGGTTTCTAGAACAAAACTATGTTGCACTTTGTATTATAATTGTTGGTAAAATGGATTAAGTTTGATGAGAGAGACTATCTATGGGTCCCACTGGTGATGTGGCTGAGATACTAAAGTTGTGGCATCTTCTAAAGCATGAGAATGAAGAGAGAGAATATGATGGGTGGGACCCACCATGTTGAGGGGGCATGCCATAGCCAGCTTGGCTGAGGGCCATGGCACCATAGGCAGCAGCCATGCCTCAGCCGAGGCTAACAGCAGTAGCAAGTGCCACACAGTCGCAAGCCATAGGCAGCAGCCATGGCATGCTTCGCAGGCAGCAGGCCCGCAAGCCAACAGGATAGCAGGTCTGCAAGCCCCCGTGCGAGCATGACCCATGGCCTTGCCCTCCTGCTGGTCATGCCAACATGCACACCTCTCGTTCGATGAAATGCCTTGAGAGATGAACAAGGTCTACGACGATCGATCTAGAGAGAAGCACCTCTCAGCCAAAAGTGAAAATCCAGGGTTTGTTTATAAGTAAATCGGTTACAGAGGGTATCTTTGGATTTGTTCAGGGCATTTTCGGTAAGATAAAAAAGAGAAGATGCAAAATCGACAGCCAGGATGAAGCCACGCCTGCAAGATTCCAATCTGATGCATAAGATTAAGGCTGGATCAAGTGCTTCTCATTGGTCGCGTTAAGAGTCCATCGCGGCTTCTCTTATTGATCAGCTGCATTATAGTGTTCCGCATCGCATGATGGTCTTGCCATAATTCTGTGTGGCACACTTACGGTGTGGCAGTAGGCCGATCCCGATCTAACGGCCATATTCTATACTGATCTTTCGCTGACGCGATCAAGCCAATTGAACGATCTATAGTGAATCCCGCCTTTTTAAGGTTTATCTGACGGCTACTTTAAAAGATTCTCTCTGCAGCCAATCTCAACTCGACACCGAGTTCTGTCACGTCAGCAGTGGTCTGGCTCGGTGTTGCGCGGGTGCACAGTAATGCCTTAAAAGATTTCATTTCCTTATATCTTATTGGCTAAATTTCAAACCACCATAACTCTCTCATCTGAGCTCCAAATCTAAAGGTTCAAGTTGCGATTTTCATATTTTCGGATGCTCTATTCGTTGGGCAGTGTTGGGAGTAGTGATTATGAAGAAAAAAGGGAAAACAGTCTAAAAAAACAAGAGAAAAGGGGGAATCCTAAGGTTTTTGTATTGAAAATCACCAATCAAGCTCTTTATTGCTCAGTAATAGTCTTGAATGCTCATTAGAGGTTGATAGAGCCATTATTGTACATCAATAGTGATTGTGGAGTTGTGAAAAAGAGAATGGATCTCTAAGAACAAAATATGCTCTGTGAATCAAGTTCTACCATCATTAAAAGCTATTGAAGGTTCTTGATAACAGTGTGGAGCTTCAAAGATATTGCAGACCATTCAAAACCATTGGGTGTGAGATTTTCTCAAATCCCTATCTATTTATTGCTTTCAATATATTGTATGCTAGCGTAGGTGAAAATCATTAAATACCTAGTTAGCTATGGGTTTCATTGTAGGGCATTGCTATAAGCCCCAAAAAATATTTTTTTGTATTGTGTTCAGTGGGTGCTAGACACTGGCAGTCATAGCCTAAATCTTGGCATTGTTACGCCCTCTCAGTTTTATGCTGGAAAAACTTTGAGTTAATATCATTGTCTTGTAAAAGACTAAAAGAAGTGTATTGAGTAAGTATGGAGCCCATTGGGCATTACTCCTTGAATTAACCATCACACACTGTGGTGGTGAACCACGTAATACCTCTATGTTGACTGTTTTACTTTCCTATATATTGCGAAATGCGTGGAATGATTTGCAAGATGGATATGCATATCTGGTCGACCTAGCCACAAAGTGGTAGCGAAGTAGATTTGCATACGTTTGTGTGTGTGTGATAAATTAGTTTTCCATAAGCTTTGAGCAGCAGTGAAAAAAATCTGAGAAGAATTTTATACACTGATTCACCCCCCCCCCCCTTCAGTGTCAACTCAGGATCATCAAACTATAAACTATCGTATTTCCGACCATGGAGTGCCTGAGTTAGCTAACACATGTGAAAAGTATCCCTTGAAAATAGGTAAGTGTGACAAGGTTGGTTATGTGTGGTTGGTCACACAAAATAGTGACAGTTCGGTATTTACCACCCCAATCCATTTGCAATGCTTTAATTGATCATTCAAAATATTTTTCTACATGCCGTTAAAAGGTTTGAAAAATAGAATAAACATCAAATTTGTTGACCATTGGAAAAATTCATGAATATTTGCTAAAATTGTCAATAAAACTGACATAATAACGAAAACCATTATTAGAGATAACAAGGGAGGGACCCCATACATCAAATTGAAGTAAATCTAAAGGGCCTAAGGAAATAGGCTGAGAAGCATAAAATGACAATTTATGAGATTTGCCTAAAGGACAAGAATGAAAAAATGAAACCGTTGAGCCATCGTAATAGTCAAGGTGATTGCGAGAGAGGATCTTCCTGAGGACTTTAGGTAATGGATGACCTAAACATTGGTGCCAAACATTGATGATGGCCCGAGCAGTGAGGATCAAGAGCTATAGGAGATGAATGAGCAGAAGAAAGAAGAATAAGCAAACAATTACACAACCATGAGGATTTACCATGTTTCAGTACCCAATGCGGAATGCCTACATCTACCTCAGAAAATCAAAGAATTTCTTATTTACCAAGAAAGACTCTATACCTCTCTCTACCTCACAATGTAATCATCTTGCTTTTTTTCTTCACTTCCGCTCTTTCTTTCTTCTTTGAGAGATCCCCACAAAGACAACATATAGGTTTTGTTTGAATAGATTCAAGATTTTACACAACTATGTTGTAATCTGTATTATCTTTTTGAGTTACAATGTATATATATATATATATATATATATATATATATATATATATATATGGTTGCACAAACCACGTAGTTACAAAAGAGGTGAATAACCAACATTAGAAAGGAGGGTCTAAGTTAGTTATCAGATGTGAGAAGTATCCCATGAAAATAGGTAAGTAGGAAAAGGTTGGTTACGTGTGATTGGTTAAGTGTTTCAATAGGTTCTCAAGAAGCGTTATTCTCACACAATTTCAATTTTACCCTTATATATATTTGTAATAGTTTTAAACCTAACTTGAAATACATATAAATAATTGATGGACCCCACAGAATATAAGACACAACTTCAACATGTTGGATACCCTCGCATGCTCTTATTGGCCCATGCGCTAGTGCAATTTATGCAGCCTAGTAGCAGTCCATAGACCGGCACAAGAGCCATGTAGCCTGGCAGGCACAGTGATCCCCACCTCCCAATTTATAATTATGCAATCATCTTCCTAGTGCTATCTTATCTCTAAATTAATCATAAAGATTTTCCAAAGAGCTTAAACTATTAGGTAGAGAGGTTCAACTGATATATAAAGGCATCAAAGTTCCAAAATTTTCTAAATGCGAGACTATTCTCACTAACTTTTACCCACTTAGTGCAACTTATAAGGCATTTATCTCTTAAGGTCAACAGATTAAATCAAAAGTTTGGAATGTACTAAGAACATTATTACATTTATAAAACACAATGCATAATTAATACCTAGTTGCAACTTGTTGCTACCGTGAGGATTCAGTGTACCAACAGAAGGTTAGGAATTAACAACGTAATAGAAAAGCGATAGCAATAGAAAAACGAAAAAAACATCATACACACAAAGAATACAAATATTTTACATGATTCGTCCAAGATGGACTATATCCATGGCAAAACGATCAATCAGATCTTCCACTATTTCATTGAAGAAATTATAAACACTCATCGATCTCCTTATGAGATCATATCCTCAAAAAAGAAAAATCCTAAACCCCTGAAAATAGAAATATCCTTAGTATACAACCACCTTAAAATGAGATTAGGTTTCACCAACGACACAGAGTTGTATATATATATATATATGGTGGAGTCTATTTAATTTTTACCAAAAAAAAAAATGGAGTCTATTTAATAACCTTTCTTGACTATATCTTGATCATGGCTTTAGGACACGGATGGGACCAATGATCAAATATTTGACATGATTGGCCACACTGATCTCAAGTCAACACGTCGAGTCAATTCTTGGATCAGAATTTCCACATGTGTAAAATGATTTTGAAGTTTTAAATCGAGTCAAGTCCAATCCGGACCAATCGAACTCAGGATCAGGTCGGCAACCACTCCCTGAGTCTGTGCACTTGAACTTTGAAAAGTTCGATCTATCACCAAAACTGTCCATATACAAGAAAACGGAGTCTATGTAGTCCCAGTCAATAGCCTTCCTTGACTTTGTCCTGATTGATTAATTTTTTTTTAAATTAAATCAATTTAATACTATTATTTGATTTGCAGTGAACCTCGAACCATTCGATACAAGCACTGAAGCACAAAACTTCTTTCTCCCCTTCTTTCTCTTGGTACCTACTTATTTGTTGGAATTTTGTAAAAATATGTTGTTGTGGTCTTCTGATTTGAATTACATGGAGAGCATTTGGTGATTCCAAACTACAAGTGAGGATTTTGTGTGCAAGTCCTTCTCCCATCTTCACTTCGCAAGTATAATAATTGATCTTTTGATGGAGTTTTACCGAAAGTGGCCCCACTTGTGGCGGAAATTCATAAAACAGTAAAGAAGTAACACAAAAGTTCTCAAAGCAAACCCCATCGAATCAGATACATTTTAAGAAAATTACATAGACACCCCCTCTATTGTTATGAAATGAACAGAACTATCCTGTTTTTTCAAAAGTTACACAGAATACCCCTATAATGTTGCTATCATACAATCTCACCCCTACCGTTAGTTTCAACTTAACGGCAGAGGCTCACTTTCTTTTTAAGACGAAAATACCATTACTAAGGGATGAAAGAGTATTTGGCTAAGAGAAGGGCTACGGTGGCTGGAGCTGCTGGAGCGACGATCTCTGCAATGGGTCGCCGGTTTGTTTGACCTCAAGCCCTTGTCCTCCTCCCCCTGTTCCTCTCCCGGTCAAGAAGATGATGTTCAACCAGTGCCCTAAGTATGGTATGACATCTGCCTGTGGCCGGAGAAGAGACATGGAAGATGCAGTGGTTATCCATCCCTCATTTTGCCAGCGGGATAGTCTCTTTCCCTTGGGATTGCATTTCTTCGGCGTTTACGATGGCCATGGATGTTCTCGTGTATGATATATCCTCTCTCTCTCTCTCTCTCTCTCTCTCTCTCTCTCTCTCTCTGGTTTTGTAAAACTTACCGTACTCAGCCGGGGCGGGAAGCTCGTTCCGCTTTCCAATGATCATAAGGTGAGAATGAGATTCATAGAAATTTTCTCGTAAAATCTCTGCATTCATCGTCACAAGAAACTTAAAAAGAATACCCCAGGAAAGTGAAAACAAACAGAAAGACAGAAACCTCGCTAGATCTGACGAGGTTTCATTCATTGGAAAAACCAGAAAGAATGTGACTCGAGAATAATCAGAAACCTTAGAAAATCGGAAAAAAATGGTTATTCGTTTCGCGATTCAACCGCATAAAACCTAAATCATTTCGATCGGATTTGCTTGAAGCTATGATGGATTGAATACTAAACTTGGATTCCTTTGTGTGTTGGTTCACAGCCTGATCGGCCGGACGAGCTAAATCGGATCCAGGAGGCCGGAGGTAGGGTGATATACTGGGACGGAGCAAGGGTTCTAGGAGTGTTGGCCATGTCAAGGACAATAGGAGACAGCTACTTGAAGCCGTACGTGGTATCGGAGCCGGAGGTGACGATAACTGAACGGACGGAGGAAGATGAGTGCCTGATACTGGCGAGCGACGGATTATGGGATGTGGTTTCTAATGACATTGCCTATAGTATTGCACGGATGTGCATCGATGGCCAAGCTCCGTCTCCACCTCCGTCACCGAGGAGCAGTAGCAGAAGCAGCGGTGGCGACGACGACATGAATGTGGGTGTCGCTAGCGAGACTTCTGACAAATCGTGCATAAAAAAATGTAATTTCACCCTTAGTAAGGGTATTTTCGTCTTAAAAAAAATGAGCCTATGCCGTTAAGTTGAAACTAACGGTAAGGGTGAGATTGTATAATAGCATCATTATAGGGGTATTTTGTGTAACTTTTGAAAAAGCAGGATAATGTTGTGTAATTTCACTACAGTAGAGGAGGTGTCTGTATAATTTACCCTAAGTTTAATTATTTATTTAAATCTTTGATTCATTATGAATTGATTTTTTATTTTATTTTTTATTTTTTATTTTTTTATTTTTTATTTTTTTATTTTTTTTTATAAATTTAAACTGTCAGTTGGATTTTAATACCAATGACCCCATTGACAAAAATTGAGCATTTTTTAAACTACCACATGACAGAAAAATAAATCTAGCTAGGGGTGTAAGTTCGGCCTTGTCAACCTGATCTAGTCCTGACTCTCCCTGTGTCCGAATAGGGATTGGGAGGGGTGGTTTAGGGCCAGGAATTGCTGGCCCTGAGTTAGGGCCGAGCCAAGCCAGGGTTGAGGCCTTGGACTGAGCCTGGCCCAACCCTACCCAATCCTGTCTTCTTCTTTCTTTCTTTCTTTCTTCTTTGTTTTTTTTTTTTATTCTTCTTTTTCTTCTTTTTCTTCCTGCTCTTTATTCTTCTTTCTTCTTCTTCGTCTTCCTTCTACTTCTTCTCCTCCTCGGCCTGGCCAACCTCTACATCTTCCTTACCCACTCCCCATGATCACGGCCATAAATCAGCCCAGTCTAACCCTGAGGGCGGGTTAGTGTTGAATTTTTTAAGCCTTGAGTTAGGGTCAGGTCAGACCTTAGCCTAGCTAAAAAGAACTCAAGGTTGGGCTGGGGTTTTAAAAAATTCAGTCCAACTCGACCTTGTTGCTGACCTAAATCTAGCTACCTAGAAAAAATTCACTATCACTAAACCAACATACTTATAAGTTCTCCTTCAAATCACCAGACAAATATACCCCCTATTGAATGAACAACATCTGGGGCTCGGGTGAATCCGAGCCCTCCAACCTAACCGACACCCCCTGTCGACTCAGCTTGTCAGCTCAAAGTTGGCTCCGACGGAGAATCTGAGCCCCAGGTGTCATCCATCCAAATGGGATGCCACCTCTCCTCCAAGAGAATCTAGAGGAGAGGTGGCGCCCTCATTGGATGGACGACACCCCTGAGCCCTCCATCCTAGCCGACACCCCCCCTGTCGGCTCAGTTTGTTTGCTCGGATTCATCCAAGCCCCAGGTGTTGCCCATCCAATAGGGGCACCACCTCTTCTCCAAATTCTGTATACTAAGAGATTTTCTTTATATAATACATAGGGCCACCGTCTGAAAGGGCAGTAGGAAAAAGATGCAGGAAAAGAGATTCGAACTTGATATCTACACTGGACCCTGCTTCGATAAGATAGGGCACTACTAACCGACCAAAAGGACGTCATAGGGAGAATTGTTATAAGTCCCTAAAACTTCACCTACATTTACCCTAACTTTATTTTGCATACTTTTTTTCCCAGACCCTTAATAAAGCAAAGTTTCTCTGCCTTTTCTCCCCCCATTTTCTGAAAGTTCCTTTCAATGGATGTGTTTGCCAAGATCGGTTCCTGTGGATGGAAATAGGATCCTGTGGAAAATGCATGTAAGAGCAGATGACCCATGCCCATGTTTGCCTGTTGTTTATTGCATTCTTTTTCTTCTTTCTTTTTTTTTTTTTTTCTTTTTTTTGGCAAGTGAAAACCCACATTACAGTGCCTTCTTTTTACCTAAAAGATCATTTGTATTAGAAGAAAGAAATGAGATTTATGGCACCAACCAAACTCGAACCGAGATCAATACCCTTTTTTTATTAATTGGCCACATGTCGTTCACCAATTGGAAGTACCACGATACGTATCAGTTTTGGCATCCATCGATATCGAGTCCAATACCGAAGCCTTGAACCTTACTTCTTTTAATGTGCATGATTCTCTAGTTCGTTTACTAAGTTCATTTCTTGCTTTTTCAAGGTCCTTGGAGCTAGAAGTGGACCATTCACTCCAGTCTTGATGTTTTCATTAAGAATCTTAATTGGGTCCACCTTAACCTGTTCATAGATTAGGGTCAGCCGGTCCAACCAGGTTCTGAAAGATCAAAAGAATCATTGATAGCATATATATATATATATATATATATATATATATATATATATATGCATGAAATGACAAAACCCAAAAGCAAAAGCTGAGGATGATGAGTTGGAAAGAGTGGTTCTTGTTTCCCTCTTCAGTGCTAAATTCCTTCCCACTCACCAAAAAATCATCAAATCCCATCAGGGGGGGAATCACATTCCCCAACCATATGAGATTTGAATGAATGGGGTGAGAGATTCAACATTTGAACTTGTCTTCTTCCTCTGACTTTCAAAGCAATTATTGTGGGCCAAATCTCCTGTTTATGTGTGTAAGATGAAATGAATATAGAAACCATAAAAAGATGCCTTTTCTTGATTCTTTTTTACCATCTTATCGATAGATAGAATACATAAAAGAGGGTACAAGAACCAATCTGACTTGAACATACTTCTAGGAACTGTTACAGTATAACTTACAAGATCAGTTCTCTTTATCTCACCGGTCCCCCCACCTCCTTTTCAGAAATGTCATGAACTCTTCTGGGGTAATACAACTCCATGCACCATCACTACAAAAGTGTGGAAATTCAATCCATCTCTCTCTCTCTCTCTCTCTCTCTCTCTCTCTCTCTCTCTCTCTCCCCCTTATAAAAAGCAGTAACCCACTTATGTGTCGCAATGAGTTCATCACCTTAAACTTAATAAAAATGATATTTTTTGGATATGTCTCTTTTTTTTCTTTTTTTTTTCTTTTTTGGATTTTAGATTAATATAGTCATTGCTTTGTGTTTTTTAGAAACCGAATTCGTGGATTAATGAGTATTGATGGGGTAAGTTTGATAAACCTAATATGATAAGGTGATGTCTGATTGGATATTAGGTATAATTGACACACCATATATATATATATATATATATATATATATATATATATATATATATATATATATATATATATATATATATATATATATATATATATACTGCATTGACCAGCCCATTAAGTGTATAATCGAAAACCCTTAAAAGAGAGAAGGTAGACAAGACTGGTGGCCATCAAACACAAGAAAGCGTTCTTGCAAGCAACCTTCTCCAACCATGAATCCGCGTATGCCTAGAACACCTCTTGGTCCTATTCTCCATGATGATTTATAAAATTTTATCTATCAACTTAAATTTCTTAACTATACAAACATTATATCCAAACATAATAGTTGAGATGAAGGAAAGCAAATGTCCAATGTGGATGAAAAGGTCAATAAAACATAAGACAAACTTTGGCAACTTAGAATTCTCTCTTTCATAAAAAAATAAAATAATATATATATATATATATATATATATATATATATATATATATATATATATATATATATATATATATATATATAAAAGCATCCCAATACACTAGGTTACTGCAGGATCTGAGGAAGGATAGAATGTATATAGTTTACTTTCGTATTGCGGAGAGGCTATTTTCTTGTTTCGAACCCATGACCACCAGATTGTAACTCTTCTCTCTCTCTCTCATGTACTTTACTAAAATAAATCAGAAATCAGTAATATAAACGTCATTAAAAAAAATAAAAAAGGAACTCAAGAGGAAACCACATCATCCAACCAAACCTCAATAAGAGAAAATTAACAAGACCTGTGAACATGCAAGGAAGTATCTACTTTCTACTCCGCATATGGGTAGTGATATTACAGGTCATCATAACTCATAAGCATAAGTATGGTCTCAATAAAGCCTTGACATTGGATTAATAAAGAATGAGATTTGTCTGAGATTAGCAGGCATATCCTTCCTCTTTCCCAACTAAACTCTCAGAGAGTAATCAGAGAATCGTTTCAAGGACAAATTTTCTTCACAGATACCAACAATGGTAGAAGTATTTATATTGAAAAGAATACTGAATCAGCTAAGCACCCAAAAGAGAAGCATAATAAAATCCTTCTGCATCATCTTTAACAAAGATACCCTAATCTGTATAATATATAAATAACACATTCCTCCTCCCCCCCTGCAAAAAAGTACATTACGTATGGAATATGAACACATGAGAATTGAGAAAAGCAGCAGACAGTGCAGAGGAGCAAACAGGCACATTCCTTCATGGTCACTATGTTGTATATATCTTCCATGGCCAACTTTAAATTAATTGCTTTTTACTCCCTTTTTTTTTTTATCTCTGTCGGTGTTAGTTTTTTGTCCTTGTTCATGGTACCTTTAGCATTCCTTAGTGTTTTCTTTGGCTTAATGTATGAGATGATCAATGCCTTTTTCTGACCGATCAGAGGTGTTGAGTAGGGAAGGCATTTGGTTAGCTGTTGTAGATGTTGAAAACGTAAAACGAAAACAGAAAGAAATAATTCAATAAGATTTTCTATCTACGTCCATCAATGGAGAATAAAGTTAGTCTTTTGTCCTCATGTTTACGAGTACATTCATGGTTTTATTAGATCGGTTTTATTGGTTGATCTGTCTCGATATCGGCAATGGTAAATACTAAGACAATAGCTGATACCTTAATTAACTTTTTAGTACCTTTTAATTTAATATTGGCTATAAGTCACTCTGTCATTGGTTTGTCATTGGTTTCGTATCGATCCCCTACTCATATTCAAAATGACCGATACTATGAACTAAAACTACAGATATATTTATCAAAATACCCATATAGGAGTAAAACTCTCAGGACCCTTAGCATTCTAATTAGCCCACCGTATCCAACACGTACGTGACTATAAACTTGGAAATAGGAGAGCAGAGACAAACATGTGACATTGGGTAAGAACTGTCAACACTAAATTCCAGTTGACTTGTGGACGCTGTTAACTACAGGGGTCAACAAGAAAACTCTTCTCTCTAGAGAGAGTGAATCGTGTGGGATTTCTCTTTCCTTGTTGACTCTCTTTCCTCTTTTTTACTTTAGTTTAATTTTCTCTTTCGCACATAAACACAAAAAAAAAAAAACAGGGTGGAGACCTGTGATGACAACAAATATACGACATTTTACATATGCATGAGCAATGGTGGGCTGGTGGGTATAGGTCAATAGGGAGGAGATGGTGGGCCCAACCCACCATCTGAGGTATTGTAACCGCTTCTTCCTGTGAGTTACAGGTTACAGTGCCTGCCTGACTCATTGCATGTATTTATATCTGCCACCTGCACTCTCTACCACCACCACCACCACCATCACCATCTTAGCCATTCTCTCTTGTCTCTCTTTCTATCTCTGAGATTCTCTTCTCCCTTGAAGACTGAAGCTGAAACCATGAGGCAAAGTTCTCAGTCTCATGTCCTCCTCCTCCTCTTCCTTTTTCTCCTATTCTCCTATTCAACAGCTACTGCTCGTCTCATATTGGCAAAACAAGGTAAGCTATATATTGTCTGTATGTCTATCTACCCACTGAGTAAATCTACCTTCCTCTGATTGTTTCATGAGATTTTTTTTTTTTTTTTTTTTTTGTGTGGTTTTGGTTATAGATGAAGAGAAGGTAAAGGTTGATAAGATTGTTCAGGGTGGTCCTCTTAGAACAGAAGGAGTGGATGATTCATGGAATCAAGTGAGGTTTATTACCTTATCATCTGTCATATCATCTTGATTCTTTTCTGTTATATCTTTCTGATTCTATTATTTCACAGCTGATGGGGATGGAGGATTGTGGTGACGGAGATGAAGAATGCTTGAAGAGGAGGATGGTTGCAGAAGCCCACTTGGACTATATTTACACCCAACACCATAAACCTTAGGCTATTTCAGAGCAAGATATGAAGACATAGTGATAGTACCATAGCATCTCCCTCAAGTGTGTTTATCCTCTTTTGAGTACTTTCAAGAACAGGAAACAGAATTCTGCTTCCTCCCAATATTCCCTTACCCCCAAACCATGATGTGGAGATATTAGTGTTAGTTTGTATTCCTACTATGTACTGATTATATAATATATAGAAAGTAACAATTTGATAGATTTAACTTACTAATCTTGAAAATGGATTTGTTCTTTTGTGATCTTTTCTTCTTGTTCAGAATTCAGATTATGGTGGAAATAGATTAAAAACTGAAGTACAAAATCAACATTATTAAATTGTACTCTGTTCTGCTACTAGCCTGTAATGGTGAATATGTCATCAAAGAAAGAGGAACTCTAATTTTATTACTTCCTTATAAATTAGAATTTTTCAAAATGCTCTTTTAACTATTCTAGGATTCTCATCCATCAGAACTCCATGACCATGGTGAAGAAAACTGGGTTTTTTTTTTTTTTTCTAACTTTATTTGTTGAAATTTGGGTTCATTGGAGGTGAACAAGATCTGAAAATTTTAATAATAGTTTAGTTGAGAGGTAGTAATACCCTGGCATGAACTTTAACTGCATTAATTTGCAGCATTAAAACAAGGACAGAGGAGTGACCACTTCAGATCATATGATGCAAAGAGTCAACCATGGGGTTAGATCTCTGATAGCTTTCCCAACTTGTTGAATTAAATGTAAGGTAGTACAGAAATCAATCAAAAAGTGAATTCCTGCCCTTAATCTTTGCAAGATTACCAAAATTTTTGGGCGGATGAGAACACAATTAATCTGGTTGTGCTTTGGATACTGATGAATTCCTGCAGGCAGATGATTAACGAAAGACTGGAACCGCGGGAAGTTTTAAAGACGAGAGAGGAGATTGGTAGAAAGAATTTTGTGTTTCAGGTCTAAATTTTTATGATATCTTTTGCCGAGTATGTTTTAGGTTTCCCAAACACCTATTTCTGGACGAGTTCTATCGGATTAGGTGGTGGAAATGATACAAACACTACACAGATTTGAAGGGTTTTAGTTAAGAAGATGAACATTTTGAAGGGGGCTGGAGGGATCAGGATCCTCTGTCCTGATCACTCATAGTGTACTAGGACACAGATCGATGCACTATGAGTGGTCAGGATCCTCACTGCCAGAGTGGTAATTACTATAGAGGATTTTTTTCAGGCTGGACGTGAAGGAACTCCGGAAAATCTAGGTTATGACCCATGCCTCAATATCATTGTCTTTCTCTAACTCATGTGGTACAAATTGGTTGTTTAGATTGTATTAAAGGAGATCTCCCGGTTCCAATGTAAACAGTCTGGTCCGATTTTGGTCCAGAAGTTGTACCCTTACATTTTATAGTCTCCAACCATCGTGGTACTCTCATTTCATTCATTATCTCCACAGCTTAAGTCCTACATCAATTAATGACTAAGATTAGAAATATCAGTAAGTCTACAAAGGTCATTGATTGTGTGGTTACTTATTAGTTGAGAATCGATGGTTTAATCATTCAAAATCAAAGTTTCTATTTTTTGGTAAAAATTCAAAATCAAAATTGTTGCCGCTAGAATCCGCTCCTAAATCTTCCACTGTTCGACCTACCTGCAGACGATAAAACAATGCAAAGGTGGAGTAGGACTTGATGCCTTTGGACCATTCCGATGCTTAAGTTAGGATGCTAGGCCACAAATAATTAGGATCGGACCTTTCCAGAAAGCCAACGGGTGGATAGTTTAAGAGGGGTTAGAAGGTACGAGCAATGGTAAAATACCGAACCGTGCAGGGTTGACCATGGACGAGAATGGAAAATCACACCTATCAAAACGAAGTGGGCCAAAGTTGCTGAAACATTCAAGTGAGTGACTTTGTTTGTTGAAGCCTATTTATAAAAGGTTGGAGACATTGCCATCTTTAAAGTGTGATACCTGTTTTACCCTTTATCTTTATAGATAATCACGAACGCATCATTTCAGGCTTCATGAAATTTCGTTCATCCAAATCCTCTCCTCGCCGGCTCCCCAGCTCCCACCCCATCCAACCTTTGGAGTCTGTGGAGTTCAACCCGACTCACAACTCCAATGATTGAATGGGGTGACAGCTGGAGAGCCGGGGAGGAGAGGATTTAGATACAATCTCGTTCTTACCCGTACAACTGTTACTTTTACTAAGACCACAAGTCATGCTTTTATTAAGTGATAATATTGACACCCAACAGAAACAATTGGTATAAACTCGATTACACTTCAATCATCGATGACCAACCGACCAATACGATTAGCTAAACATGCTGTCACAGTGGATCCCAACACCCATGCTCATGTTTTGGTCATTGTGGGAGACCGAAAAAGTGGAGAGTGGAGAGTGGAGACCAAACATCTACAGAAAGTCTGTCATGTGGAGACCCAACAGATAATTCAGTGGGATTGTACAGCAGATGAGGAATTGGAAAGCAATTTGTTAGTTGCCTTCCGATGTTACAATCAACATTGGAGCAGACGTCATTGCTCCTTTGGCAGTTTCGCTTTTCCAGGGTTTAGAAGTCGTGGTTTTAGACCATTGCAGGACCACCAGTCTGCCCGATCCAGATCAGTGCTGTACCTAGAGTTGGCACCGGTACATCTGGTTTTATAAGGCAAAATGCCTGCTATTTTTTACTGCTCAAATCAGCCCGACAGGAGCCGATCCCCAATTTCGTGTACTGTTAAAGTAGGCATTCCATTCATGCTTTAAGAGAGTGTCATGGTCACTTCATTTAACAGCAACTATTGAAATGCTAGTGAAGACCTGAAGTGGATTTAACTTCATATTAGATAGATGGGTGTTTGTGCAGAAATTTATAATATAATGTATCTGAGTTGGCAAAGAACTTGCACCTCAGAAAGTGAAAGGTACCAAGTTCAACTCCTCTTATTGTCCTGGAACCACTCACACAAGGTGTTAAGTGTTCTTCTTTCTTGGTATAGATGCAAATGGAATAGTTCTCATTCCACCTCAGAATGAACCAGTACATGCGATTAGTACATGCGATTGTGGGATCAGTATAGGCCGCCACAGGACTAATCAAGCCAAGATCTCGATACCCAACATTAACACCAAAAAAAATAAAAATTATAATATTTTTTACCCAAACCTTATCTGGTATGTGAAGAGCACTAAGATGAACATGTTCCTCCACGAATTGAGGACTGATGACCTTAAAATGACTCAGCAGATCACTCGTATGACGTGTATATATGGAAATTAAACCCCAGTTTCAGTAACGTTATGATTTTTTTTTCTTGCTTCAAGTGTGCATACCACGTCTCTTTCGCTTTTGGTGTGGTCTGCATCATCTTTCAAAATCATCCACGAACAGAAAGGGCATTGAGTAGCATGCTTTTTCTTAAATTGAGGACCAAAAAAAGAAGACGACGAGACTCCACTATCCGTTCTGATTAGGATTGGAGACATTAGGCCTGCAAAATCTTTTGAGGCCATCCCAAATCTGTAGACGTCAAGAGTGCTGACAGAGAGAGATGATCTTTTACCTCCTCTGTTGTGGAATCCATTGTTGTGTCAGCATTTGAAACCTTGTTACCAAACACCACCATAAAACTAGCAGGAACTAAGTCGGATATCATTCGTGCTTTACAGGTAGAAGTAGTACCATGCCTCCTTTAGTACTGATCCCACTGTACACATCCACTGAGATTGCTTTCTCATGAGGGCCTGCAGGCTCGTTGCTTCATAAACAAAAGAAAAAAAAATTCAGAAATTTCAACTGAATGGAATGTCTAATAAATTGAAGGGAAAAGAAAATGTTTCAAACCTAAAATGAAAATTTTTATAGTTTTAACACAACAGATTCTATATACCTCCTAAATTTCTTATCATATTTAGTAATGATACTTTTAGATGTAAAATTTATTTTACTTCTCAAATACAAAGGATTTGGATGCAAAGAGTAATGTAAATTAATAACTAAATATGGATTGATTTAGAGTTAGCTACATAATCATATGATAACATGTGCTGTAATGATTACAAAAATTTTCTTTTTAAGTTTACAAACTTCTTCCCTTCCCTTTAATTCTATACAACCAAACATAGCCAAAGAGTATGATCCAAGAGGAACTGCAGACTGGGTCCAAGATCAAGTTCCCTCCCCTACCACCTTTCCCAACAAAAGGAAAGCGTTGGAATACAAATCTCAACAAAAAGAATAATGCCTACAGCAAAAAGCAACATTTTCGAGTCCAGGAAGCTGATGAGATTAAATGAATATCACATAGCCTTAAAACTACAAAAACAAAAGCAACCAACTTCCAAAGGTTCCTGTTGTTGTGTTAATGATATAGCCATTCTCATCAGCTTTAAGGTGAAAATATGATGCACCCATAGCAGAGCTGATTCCACAGGAATCCAATGAGATAGATATCTATGGATTTGTATTATATATTTTTTTGAGAATATGAAACGAAAGGAAAAATAAAACATATTAGGGGTACAGCTTAGTCCCCCAATCCATTTTCAAGCATCAGCCAATTTGCCAGATGAACAAGAGTAAATTTATAACTTTGAATCATAATGATCATACCCTCATCACAATGAATGGTGTGAATTTACAACTATAAAGCATCATTCATCTGCCTGTTCCTGCAAAACAAAACAAAACAAAACATGAGCAGATCAACATCTAGAATTCAATATCATTGAAGAAGCAAGAATAATTTCCAGGCAGCTCATCCACATATGAATGCCAAAAGAAGGAAATTAGAGGAGGCATGCGTTGCAACTGCCCAAGCCACAAAAGAACAAAAGAACACCAGGATGGTTACTCATTGCAGCAAAGCAGCATTACAACTTCAACCTTTTGTTTTCAAGACCAACAATCCAAATGTTCACAACAGAAATATAAATTTGTTAACGTTCAAATAGCTCTTGATGTGACACCTGCTCAGTAGCCCTTTCTGGTATTATAGAATCATTTATTTATATAGCATTATAATGACAGTTTCTAGTTTAATAGTAACTGGATAATTGTTAATAAAATTCTGATACCAATTTACCAGAACCAGCTTAATGAAGATTCAACCAGAACCAGCTTAACGAGGCTTTATACCGACCACTTCGGCCAGCTACATGAGCCTTGTTCCCCCATCGCACTCTATTGAAGGCTCTTTCCATGGACTGAAGAGAACGATCTAAATTTCTAGCCCTCCAACAACCATAATCAGGCCTCACAGTCTTACACCTAGGATTCTCAATGTAGACAATTTTTAGGAGTTACAGGTCAAAATTTAAGCATCAGAGAAAATTGTCCAAACATAAAGTCATACATATTAACAGCATAAACTAGAAAACAAAGGGAGGGGGGAGTATAGAAAGAGGTGAAGCAAATCCCTCCGATGAGTTCCATGCATGCAATACAACTACATCATGAAAGAGGTCATATATGTTGATATCTTTTCTTTTTTAGAGACAAGAATCTTACCACCTTAACATGCTCAGTCCAGTCCAAGTCATAAACAGAACTTTGTGAAATACAGTTCACATGCACAATGGGACCCCGAACAGCAGTGCCACCAGTAGTTCCTCCATTGGCCTCCCCAGCTGGGAGGGTCATATGCACTGCTCCTTTAAACATCCACTCATCTCTTTCATAACTATAAAAATCCTCTAACAGCTCCCCACACAATATACACACACATTGGCTTTCATCAGCAGGAACTGCCTGTTCACTCTCTTCCAGTGCCTTCGCTGAAACTTCAATTGAAGCAGCAGATGCAGGTCCAGATGAGTGCCCCACGTTCCAGGTAACCCAGTCACCCAAATTTGCGTACCATCTCCTTGAAACCATGATGTTGCAACTACTTTGTTCTGGTTTCTTTGAAGCATGCCACTCCATATGTCTATTGAGTCTTTCCTTAAGTCTAAGTCGAAGACCGCAGATCCCGCAATGATAAGGAAGGTCATCGAAGAGACCACTGATGACTGTTGGATGTGATTCCCTGATAATATCCTGCTTAAACTCAATACCAATGAGGCCCTTGGATTCACTTGTGGTGGCTTGAGACAAGCTAGTTGTGCTCTTTGCACCGGATTCTGTAAAAGGAAGTCCATTTCCAAAAGATGAAGGGGTGGTTGCAGCAGGACTCGAGGAAACTGACATGGAGTTACAGGTACTCGGATCAGGGCTCTGGTTTTGGTTATGGTTTTGACTCAGCACCTGGGTAGAAGTGACAGCTGACGACTCTGTTGTTGAAGCAGATATTAATCCCGTAGCAACTAATGAACTCAAAAGGCTTGAAAGAGGATTAGGAGCAGCACTAGTTACACTTGACATCTGCACTGCTGTGCTACCTCCAATAGATGAAGAAACTGGAGGTTCATGAGGCAGAGGAAGGTGTACAGTTGTCTTCTGAGGGAGTATTGTTATGGTTGATGCATTCCCATTGGAAGCCAAAGCTAATAAAGAAGCTTCTGAAACCATGGGAGTTGAGGATGCAACATGCTGGACACGGGGATGTCCACTTGGCAGAGGGAGCTGTACATTCATATTAGCCTGTAAGTTAAGGTTGGGGAGACCACCATTAACTAAGTTGTTTGAAATTAGTCCCTTTTTCAAAATTGCATCCAATAAACTACTAGTGTTTGATTCTACAGTTCGCTCAGCAGTGGAACAATTTGAATGGTGGCTTGGCACAGAAGATCCTGTTGTTAGAGTTCCAAATTTTGGGGCTTGATGCAGTGGCTTCTGGGACTGACCAGATAAGTGAAACACCATTTTCTCTGGCTGTGGCTGCTGCTGTGAGAAAGGAGCATGAGGCTTCAGTTGAGGAAAAGGCATTAAAGGAGATGATGTTTGTAGATGTTGGGATGCCTGTGATTGATTTAACTGCAAATTTTGAGAGGTGTCCGGCTGATTAAAGGAGACATTGAAAGACTCTTGAGATACACGACTCAAAGATCCAGCAAGTTGAGATGATTTCAAACCAGGCTGAGCAAAGGACTGTGCTTGCAGATGGTCTTGCTCAGACAAATTATGTGACTGTTGATTTTGATGAAGTGCTGAAGATGAAGGTGAACAAGGATGGTGGTGAATGGGAGAATGTCTGGATGGGGATGCAGATCCTAGAGGAAGATGCCGGTGTTGCCCTAAAACTTCAGCAGATCCCAGTGATGGAACCATCTGGGAATGAAGCCCAGCCCTGGTCAAAGATAAACTACTTCGAGAATCTAAACCACCTGAAACCATTGAAGTTTGGTTTGTATGGGTATCTATGGAGTTTGGCTCTAGCAATGACCACTTCGGTGATGATCGATACCCAAATGTTGCTTGTCCTGTAATGGATTTTGTATCAGAAGAAACTTCTCTATTAACCTTAACCCCAATATTATGCTTGCCCCGAGGTTGTGGAAGGTGTTCTTCCTCCTGCACATGGTAAAGGTAATTCAACATTCATAGTTATGTGAAGATAACTGCTAATGATGCAGATAACTTTATACAATTATCTCAAACAACAAATCATGGCAATGGCAGTTTTTTTTTTTTTTTTTTTTTTCCATACAACTTTTTTGGATAAAAAACAAAAGATGCATGTCAGGCCCACTAGAGTATCACAATTGCTTCTCATTAATGCTTGGTGTTTTGTTCAATACACACTTATACATTTATTAGCCATCATCTACTCATGGAAGCACAAATCATATTCATCCAAGTGCTTCAAATGCAGTGAAAACATATATAGGGATCCACCTTGTCCAACTTTGGATAGAGGGATATGCATCCAAAAATGCTATGGGTACAAGGACTTGGCAAAAATGAATCAAAATGGAAGTTAATGTGTCAAAAGAAAGGGTTCTTCCCAAGGATTAAAATATCGTGTAGTGGTCGGGCGATTTTAAAAGAAGTGTCATATCATTTCGTGGATACACTAGGATATGGGACAAGATACACACGGGAATGATTAGGAAACATACAAAACACAATTTTTAAGCATAAAAACACTACAATAAGCAATTTTGAAGTATTTGCAAGGATTAAAGACATATTTGATGACATTCAATGAGCTACAACCTTCAATTTGCATGAATTGTAGGTTTTTATCAAGGAAGAAGACCAGAAAAGGGGAAAATCAGTTATACCAAGCTTTAAATGTGCATATCGCCAATATTGAACCGTATCGGTTCGTATCGAGGTGTATTGAACAATATCGGTTAGATACAGTACGATCCAAGGTTTTTTTTTTTTTTTTTTTGCGAGAAAATGGAAACGTAAGTGTATCGATACGTATTGAGTGCATCGTGGCGTATCGAATCAACCATTGTCGATACGAAATTACGAATACGTATCGAATTGTCAATGCGGGGCGTATCGATACAATACTTGAAACCATGCTTTTTCTCCTCCTTTTTCTACTTCTTCTTCCTCTTCTTATGGGTGCATATCGAGACATACCACACCCACGGCCATGTTTCATCATGTCAACGACAACCAGTGTCAAGATGCCAAGACATTGGCCAGGAGCCTTGGAGCTTAGGCAAGGGCTTACTGGTCAAGGGGCGTGGTTAAAACAAGTTTAGTTTAGGACCTTTCAGGTTATGTTAGTACTAGTTACTATTTAGTAATATCTTCAACAAGTTATGTTAATATCCAGTAGGAAAAAAAAAAAAAGACATTAAGCATTCACCAATCAATCAATGATCATTCAACATTCATCAAAGCAAGTACCAAACAATGAACAATCAAGGAAATATTAATTTTCCAATCAGAAAAATCTTTTTAGCTGTGACAATAGAAAAATCTTAGGACTTAGTTACATTCAATTTCCAGTTTTAACCCCCCTAAAGGTAGAATAAACTGCAAATAAATTTAAAAAAGTAAAATGGCAAGTAAGGTGAGGGCCAAATGGCAAAAAACTGTGTGAATCACACCTTGCCCATTTTGAAGGACCTTTGAGCCCAGGGGAGGCCTTAACAACAATGGTGTAGGCACAGGAACTTGAGATGATACATGAAGAGTCGAGGAAATGAGCACTGACGGGGCACTTGTTCCAACAAGAGCACCGTCTCTTCTTCCTTTTCTTTTCTTTCTTTTTTTTTTTTGTTGGGTGGAAGGGAGGACACTGGAGCACACGTTGTCCCAAACACCACCACCCCCCCCCCCCCCCACCCAAAACAAAAAAAAAGAAGCCTGCAGGAAAGATGGGAAAGCAGTTTTAACTTTATTTTTCACCTTTGCAAGCTTACCAGCTTTTCTGAATCATCCGAAGTCCAATCATCTCTCCTTGAGCTATCACGGGCCCCACGATCTGTCAATCTGAAGTTCATATCATCCCACATGTACTCTTCTTCCTCAGAGTTTTTCCAGTTACTAGGTATCCCTCTGCCACTTTTCTTTGTAGTGGTTGGCATCGGCAGTAGCTGAGCAACAACTTGAGCAGATCTAGATGCTCGGTAGTTTGAAAATACATGCTGTGCATCAGACCCCTTTTTTTGGCCAACAACTGAGTCCACAGCACTGCTCGTTGCTCCATACCAAGTCTTGTCAAGTCCCTTCTCAGTAGGCCTCTCACTGCCACTTCTTGTTCCCATGTCCAGATGCCTTGAAAGATCAGAACCATATTCATAATCTCCATGTACCGTTCCGGTGTTCTTCTCATGAACAGGTTCACCCGATGCTTCTCTTTGGGGAAGCTGAGAATTCTGCAATGTCATGCAAATTATTGTCAGGTAGAAAAAGATATAAAGCATATAAAACACAAACGCATGCACATGCACATGCACAAAGAGACACAATGAAACATTGCATACATCTTAACAAGAAGATCCATCCATGGCCTTCCTATACCAACAATAGTCCCATACAACCTTGCAGCATCCTCAGCAGAAGCAACCATCAGCAGTTTTATTGCAACCATACATCCGAGGCTCAGGGCTCATCAGGATTCATAGCAGAAGACTCATCCAAATGCAAGGTAATAACAACTAATTGGTTTGTTCTACTCTAACATCTAAAACTTTCAAAAAGAAGTTTGACTTCACAATATAAAGGCAAACATAATAACAGAAAATACCAAATTATGTCCAAAATTACCCAATTTTCAGTTAATCATACTTTATTGGGACATACATTGACCCTCCCCCTGTTTGTGGCAGTTTGGAGGAGGATGAAGCCAAACTTGATCCCAGGCTTGAGCTACAAAGACAGCCCAATTATTGATTTGATTCCAGGAAGTTTGGACCTGGGCCATGCCAATCAGATACATCAGGAAAGCAATATTCAAGTACCCATAGAGAACCTCAGCTGAAAGAGGGAATACTTCATTATTTTTCAGAAAGGGAAATAGAGGAATGATTCAACTTATATCATGCTCTTGAATATTATGCTTCAAAGATTTGAAACAGACTAGATACGCCGACTCGGCATGAGAACTGAAAGAATGGTGCCAAAGGACTTCTTAACAAATGGTTAAATTTCAACAATATGTTCCATAGGACCCACTCAAACATAAGCAGCTTCAAATCCGACCTGATATGACTAGAATCATGCTTTCAAAATGGACTAAATGCACCAATCTAGCACTGAGACCAGCTGCCAAGAGTCCAAGCAACCAAGCAACAGATCAAACAGTTTGAAGTATGAGTATAAAAAACAGCTGAATATAATAAATTTTGCATAATTTTATCAAGTGCCAAATAGCCTACTGATAAAATTCTATCGCTTTAATGATGAACAATGTAAGCAAGAAAAACATATGTTTAGTCTAGTAATGTTTCACTTACAAGAGACTTATGTTGAATAATATAAGGGAATGGCATACTTGTAATTTAATATTTTATATTTGTTTATTTGTTTTATTTCCTTTCCTTAGAATCCTGGTCACTCTAGAGTTGAGACTCCTAGTCATTCTAGAGTTGGGACTCCTAGTCTCTCTAGAGTTCCTGTTAGTTTGTAATCGTATTCATTATAAATAAGAACGTTGTGTGGAGAGATCATCAATTCTCTCCCATTCTCTGATTCAACATGGTATCAGAGCAGGTTACTAATCTGCCATTTTGAGAGTCGTCTAAAGTATTTCGTTGTGGTGCAGCCACCTTTGCTGCTTCTGTTTTATTTATTTTCTATTCTCTGCAATTTCTAGTATTGTCCCTTTGCATATCTGATTTTTATATGAAGAATAATTCCTGATTGTCTGCTACTCTGAAATTTTTTGCTACTGCTGGTTTGTATCGTACATACCTGCTGGTTCTACTTTTTATTATACTGCTACTACCACGGTCTACCGATCTGTTTTACGGATCTGATTTACTGATTTATTTTATATGATCTTGATTTCCTGCTACTGAAACTGCTCCTGCCTTGTTGCTGTCAACACCTTTAGATCTGAAATCAGATCTGGAAGTGCCCTCAACTGTGAGATATTATGCTTCGATCAAGTCTGAAACTGAGGCTACCGCCTGGACTAGGTTGCGAAATTTTTCTCTACTTTAAAATTTCAGCTGCATTGGTTGCCTAGTATTAATCATCAAATTTCCATTACTTTCATTGCCAGTTCAGTTTCTGGATATAAATCCATTAATGTGCAATTAATTCTCATTATTGCTGAGCATTAAAATTCTATATATCAGTTACAGATCTGAATTTTATTCCACTTAAAACATATCAGTTACTGCTCATTCAAATCTGGTTTCTCTTTCTTAATCTCGGTTTTACTTCTCTACCTAGCCACGGTTTCTATCTTGGCTTTCTCTTGGTGTCAGACTCCAATTATTGCTGAGTTATTGCTTTGTTTACTCAATCTGGTGCTGATCCTTTAGTATACCTGAACTGGGATTTGTTTATTGTTGTTGCAATTGATTTCTTCAATTGAGTAATATTCCTAATCTATTAAGGACTTTTCGTAATTCTCAATCCAAACATTGGATTGACATCATCTTTTGATATTTTGCTTAAGTCATTGATGTTTTTGTGAATACCAATTCTGGTTGACAACAGTTGGCTGGGTTTTGACTATTGACATTTGTCACAAAAAAAAAAAAAAAAATTTCAAAGTCCTAATGTTGCAAGGACTTATTCATATCTCTTAGTCCAACCGTCGGATCGACTTCAAATTTGATTCTTATTTGCGGCTGCTTCAGCTTATGGGATTTCTAGTGTTGTTCATCCTTCGAGATACTACTTGTTGCTATTACCACATCTATATCCCACAGTTTGACTTCTCTTGCCATAATTTGTCCACGTGGAATATTCCACGTGAGGGGGAGATTGGAGATTCTTATCTGCTCAAGTTATCAGTTGAAGATTATTTATCGGCTCAAGTCATCAATTGAAGATTATTATTATTTATTGGTTCGTATCTACTCATGGAAGAGACGTTTTTCTCTACTACTTTGCTCATGTTAGAGCCTACTACCACCTTGCTCGTATTGGAGCCTACTATCGTTGCACAAGATGCAATCTTTTATTAATACCAGTTGTCGTGTATCTCTTATTGCCGGGCTACTTTAAAGAGATCACTCGAATAGCGAACCTCGATTCTTCCCTAACTGTATGAAGATCGTAAAGTGCTGCATATGTGTCTCTTGTTGCCGGACTATTTTAAAGAGGCCACTCAAATAGCGAACCTCGATTCTTCCCTAATTGTATGAAGATCGTAAAGTGTTGGATATGTGTCTCTTGTTCTCAGAAGTTTGATACACGACAACACTATTAAAAGTATTTTACATTGTTTTGCTCCATTGTGGTGGCCCATTCCAATGCTGAAGCAAAATTTCTAGCAATGGCTACGGGAATATGTAAACTATTGTGGTTGAAGGGCTTACTCAAAGATTTGAAAGTCAAGTGTTCTCTATGACTTTGTTTTGTGATAATAAAACAGCCATCAACATCGTTCGTGATCCAGTTCAGCATAATAGGACTAAGTATGTTGAAGTAGATTGTCACTTCATCAAAGAAAAATTTGAAGTGGTCAGATTCAAATTTCACTTGTCAGATCAGAGGATCAGCTGGCAAACTTTCTCACTAAATGGTTACCTAGGAAATCGTTTCATATTATATTGTCCAAGTTGGGTATGCATGATATATATACACCAACTTGAGGGGGAGTGTTGAATAATATAAGGGAATGGCATACTTGTAATTTAATATTTTATATTTGTTTATTTGTTTTATTTCCTTTCCTTAGAATCCTGGTCACTCTAGAGTTGAGACTCCTAGTCATTCTAGAGTTGGGACTCCTAGGCCCCGTTTGATAACACTCTAGCTCCTTACTTCTTAGCTCCGGAGCTAATCCGGAGTAGAATGCCGATTGATAAACTTGGTTCAAGTTTTGACTCCCATGGAATGAACCGCTCCAAAAATGTCTCTGGGAGCTAAAAAACTGGAGCTAAAAAAACTTACTTCTCTTGCTCCGGAGCTATTACCACTACTGACTGCCATCACCACTACCATTAGCACTGCCATCATCACCACCACCCCTCCACCGCCACCATCCCCACCACCATCCACCACCCATAGCCACCACCACCACCACCACCATCGCCGCCGCCACCACCACCACCGCCTCCGCCACCGCCACCACCGCCGCCGCCGCCATTACCACCACCCACCACTTACCACTTACCACCAATGCCGTCACCACCTTCCACCATCGCCGCCACCACCACCCACCACCCATAGCCACCACCACCACCACCACCACCACCACCGCCGCCGCCACCACCACCACCGCCGCCGCCATTACCACCACCCACCACTTGCCACTTACCACCAATGCCGCCACCACCTTCCACCATTGCCGTCACCACCACCCACCACCTTCCACCATCACCGCCACCACCACCATCGTCGCCACCACCACCCACCCACCACCTACCACCACTGCCACCACTGCCGCCACCACCACCACCACCACCACCACCCACCACTTACCACCGATGCCGCCACCACCCTCAACCATCGCCGCTACCACCACCCACCACCTTCCACTATCACTGCCACCACCACCCACCACCTTCCACCATCACCGCCACCACCACCCACCCACCACCTGCCACCACTGCCACCACTGCCACCACCATCACCCACCACTTACCATCGATGCTGCCACCACCCTCCACCATCGCCACTACCACCACCCACCACCTTCCACCATCACCACCACCATCACCACCACCACCACCCACCACCTTCCACCATCACCGCCACCACCACCACCATCGCCACCACCACCCACCCACCACCTACCACCACTGCCGCCACCGCCACCACTGCCGCCACCGCCACCACCCATTAGCGCCACCACCACACCACCACCACTACCACCACCACCCACCGCCACCAACATCGCCACCACCACAAAATAGCATTCTGGAAGCATAGTCTTTTGATTTTGGAGCAGCGTTATCAAACGGCATTCTACTCCAAAAATCCTGACTCCGGAGAAGAAGTAGAAAACGACTCCGGACCAGAAGTAGCTCCATGGGAGCTGGAGTGTTATCAAACGGGGCCCTAGTCTCTCTAGAGTTCCTGTTAGTTTGTAATCGTATTCATTATAAATAAGAACGTTGTGTGGAGAGATCATCAATTCTCTCCCATTCTCTGATTCAACACTTATGTACAACCATTAGAATAAGAACCTCACTCCAGTGTCTGATATTTATGGAACAAGGCAGTTCATTCACCAAACAACAGTTTGAAGTTATCAAATCTTCTATACCCATCCACATCTACATCCACATCCACACACACACACACACACACACACAAAACAGTTTGAAGTCAGGATCAGATTTTTCACCTCTCATGGCCAATGGTCCAAAAGTAATGCTTTGATAAAAAAATAAAAAAATAAAAAGAAGTCTCATTATCCAAAGACTAAGGAGAGAGGATGGAGTCCCACCACCAAACACCATCACTTCTAGCTGATTGTCCAAAATTACACTCCGACCATGTGCTTCGCCAAAACATGCTTATGCAAAAGCGTTGAAAAAGATGCAGCCAAAATAACAAGAAGTCTACTATTATTCAAAAAAACTCATAATAAGCAGCACTAAGCCACTAATCTAAAACTAAGCGGGGTTCATTACGCACTGATTAGGCTCAAAGAAGCATTTTCTTCTTAGGCACCATTCCTTGGTGTCATGTTAAAGGCTTGGGCTGCCAGCAAAAGGAATTGGGTCGAGTCGGAAAAACACCTTGTGCAAAAAAAATTACCAATGGTCCGGACCATCTCCACTCCACCCCTACTGCGCTCCTGTGACCTTGAGAAATCATGACTTGCATCAGATTGTGGCCCACTTTTTATAGACAGATTTATTTCTTTTTCCTCAAACCAGGAGTGGGCACCATGGCCGACCGGTGAGGGTCATCCCCACCAGACATGTATCATGGGTGGGCGAAGCACTCTTAAATCTGGTCCCGATAATTGTCGAGTATGTAATGATCATGCAATTCGCAATCCTCAACCGGGGTAGAGGATGGAAAGGAGGAGGAGTACCACCTTGAATAAGGAACCAGGACTTGAGGGATGATCAAGCTTTAAACTCTGCTCTCAAACCGCCTATGTATCTCAAGTAATTCATCGGGAATCAGATCGAACACAGTTTAGACAAAAAAAACTGGTCTGGTCAAAGCTTTGGGTAAGGGTCAAGTTACAGAAGCGGGAAGCTGTTAGGCATATCCATTCTTCCCGGCAGAAGCAGGTCTTTTCTACTAGACGCTGGAAGAGAGATGCATTGCCTAACTGCATGTCTCTTTGTTAACAAACTTGTATATGCATCATATACTAAAGCATGTTTATAATAATGCAAGGAACTATTGTACACTCTTCCCAACAACAGCAGTCCCACTAGCTGATTAGCAAGCCATGGCGGTTGCAAGGGGGCTTTGCCTAGGGACGCAGGGAGCGGAGCCCGCGGCCCAAATTTTATACTAAGGGCATGTCAATATAGAAATAAATTGTTAAAAGAAAATTAACTGAAGAAGAATAGAAGGTACTGCTAGAGGTAGACCCTAGATGAGGGTCAAGAGGGAAGGTCCCTTCGCTCCAAATCAGGAACTTGACCACAAACTTAGAAGAGTTGAGCCCCTTGGCTCAGGGGAGGCTACTACTCTTGCCCTCTTGCTAGGAAGAACCAGACATACTTAAGTCTAAAAAGAGGGTTCCAATTGTTTCTTGTCGTGTTTGAAACCAAGGGGGGAAGGCCTATTTGTAAGCATTTCTGGATTTAGAAACCACGGTGTCGCACTAATACCGCAGATCGCAGGAGAGGAATGGGCCTCAGTAAGCCAGAGACAGAATCCAACCACGCTGCACTCCAAGACTGGTGACATTGGTACCACAGCGTCGCGAGAAATCACATCAATGTCGCGGTAAGACTGCGATGTCGCGAGGGGTCACATCAATGTCACAGCAAGCATAGTTGTCAAAGCGACAAGGCGATCCAAGGCGTTCGGAGATATCCTGGGCGCCTAGGGGACCAAGGCGTTCCCAGTGTATTTTTTTTTTATTTCTAAAATATTAATGTTATATTAATGTTTATATATATGCAGTATTCTACAGAAATAATAAACATTTAAGACATAATTAATATGAAAAAACCAACAAGGCAACAAATAATGAGTTAAGTAGGCAATATGTATTTATGACTAACATTTGCGTACTTCTAATAAATTTGACCAGAGCGTAACTCCTTTAATATAATTCAGATTCAAGCAATCTCGAATTCGTTGCAAAGCTAACATAATCAGCTTTCCAACAAATCCGAGATTGTTTGAATTCGAATTATAATGAAAGAGTTACATTCCAGTCAAACCTTGTTCAGAGTACGCGAATGCTGTTTAAAGTCATCTAAATGTAAATTATTTTTTGGGCATCAAAGCAAGAGATTATTTTGGTGCGCTCTTGGTTTTTAGTGATGCTATACTATAATAAGATTTATAGAATTTTTATATTTGGAAAAAAACCTAGCATTTAAAAGTTGAAAATCGCCCCCGTACCCAAAAATACGGTTTTTGTTCTTGAACTGGAGGGTTGACTTTTTATCCTTCTGGAATTTGAATTTTAAATTATTTCTATTGGATTCAAATAGGGGGCATTTACTTATTCATGAATAATATCTTAAGTAAATGATATTAGTCATAAATAAGTACTGCCTGATAAATGTTGTTCCTGTCTAGCCTAATAAATCTTGTGAAGAAAACAAGGTGGCTGCCCAGACATTCTGGACGTCCAAGGCGTCCTAGTCATCGCACCCTGGGTGACCGCCTTTCTCATGCTCATAAGGCGCCCTGACTCCTTGGCGGCGCCCTATAAAAACAGCCGAACACCTAAGCGTCGCCTAGGCACCTTGACAACTATGACGATAAGGCTGCGGCATCATGGAGCCTACCACGGCGCTGCAGCTTCGCTGTAAGTCGCAAGGCCATATTGATCTTTTGAATGTGAATTTTCTCGAAATATTGTTGGAAATGTCTGAGTTTGTAGCTGTAACCAATTCTTCCTTGACAAGAGAGCTCAAGAGTAATGCTCCTATATCATCATTACCGGAAAAGAGATAGGCAAAATGTGATGTCTACACTACGCATAATTTCAAACTCTAGTGAGACCAAACAAACTAGAGAATCCTTCATACAACTGCTTAACCCACTAAAGCCTGAGCATAATGCAGCTGAATGATGGTTATAACAAAAGACCCAACTTAAGGCACAAATGGAATAATGATTTGAGGCCCAACGGAGTACATAAACAGGGATATGGTAGCTAAAGGCCATCTGATCAGGTTCCTTCATTCGAAATTTTATTCCTATGCCAATATGCCCTAGTAAAAGGTACATGGAACATCTAATGTATTTCTAGACAACCATACTACCATAGTACTAAATTTCACCAAAATTTCAAATATTTCAATGAAATATTTCGGTTTCAAGCAGGCTCAAACAAAATGCATGTTGCCTCAGCCAGTTTACAGCATACAACAACAAAGCCTTATCTCAACTAAATGGGGTGGGCTACATGGATCATCACTCTCTAATCAACTCTATCCAATGTCATACTTGATAGTTGATACAAGGCCTAAACTATGCATGTCTTTCCACAATCCTCACCACCTCTCCTAGAGTCATCTTAGGTCTACTCCTGAGTCTTTTAGTTCCTTCAATCTGAATCAAATCACTCATTTGTACTAGAGCATCTAAAGGCATGGCCTCCGTTGAACATAGCTATGCCACCTCAAACGACTTTCTTATAGCTTATCATGTATTACTCCCAAATCAGCTCTAATAAGGTCATTCCCTACTTTATTTTTCATAGTTTTGCCACACATCCTTCTCAACATCCACATCATTTATACCAAGTTTATCTATATTATGCTTCTTAATTGTTCAACATGTTGCTCCATACATTATAGCAGTTAGAATCACTGTCAACAATCTCGACACACCTCTCCACTTCATCCATCCTATTTTAATTCTTTGTGAAACATCATCCTCTAGATCATCTTATTTACTTACGATTGAGCCTAAATACCTAAATAATTACTTTTTAGAATCTCCCTCATCAATTTCACAACCTCATTATCCGTCCTAGTGTAAATAAAGTTATGACATATTGACCAAAATTTTGACTCATTTCAGTCATTTCGCAAATTTCAGCCATTTTGCCCCATTCCTAACAATATTGCGATGAAATTTCAAATCATTTTGTCCGATTTTCTACTCATTTCATCAAAAATTTGAGATTTCACATCCTTTTCCCAAGAGCTCAAGAACAGCCAATACCTTAATTTTTATGACAAAATCCTTTATTTCGCTACAGAATCAATGCTTAAATTCAATTGTAAAGAATCCACTGTAACATTTGGGTGTACTTGAAGCATCATTTGGCCAAATTTCTCACTTAAAAGGCTGTTGTGATGGAAAGGATACAGTACACCATTTCGTACACTAGCAAGTGCAACCTAAGATCAATAGCCAAACTATCATTTTGGGTATTTTTTTGTCACAATCTAAAGGTTCACACATGTTTAAAAATGCTTAATTCGGATTCCCTCAAATTTTAGACAAAAATATGGTCATTTCGACACAAAAATGACCAATCAAAATTTACTGACAAAATTAAATTCGACCAATTGCTTTTCGGAGAAATATTTCGGTTTCAGCCAAGGGCAAATGCCTGGCAAAACTGAAATTTCAAACCTTTTAGACAATAGACAAGTACTAAAAGGAATAAACGAACAACCAAGAAGCTAATTACTCTCCTACGAACATTAAGAAATGCAACAAATAGAGGCAGAACTCCAAAACACATCTACATCCAAGAACAGAATAAAAATTTGCCTATGCATTATTTTAGTTGCTGAACACCATGCTTATTTACTTATAGTTCTGATATAAGTGGCCTGACTGAACTCTATGAATAATAATTAACAAATCATCTTTTTTCTACTCAATTAGCAACTAAACATCCATTTTTCGGAAAGTTTCCGCAAAATAGTGGGTATCTGCAATTTACAGGAAAATTGAATGATGCCCTAAGGACTAATACTATTTCTTGATTGCAGATATCAGATGTAATTTAGGCCCACCCACCCTAAGACTACTGTCTCAGATAATCTGATCCACATTTCAGTTGTTCAAGAAAACAAAATTGTGTAAGCTGATTGCAAATCCAAAGTTATTCTCTGTGGGACTTTCCCTTTCTAGTAGACACCACAGGCAGCCCTCAGATAACTGAACAATTCAATCATTGATGGGTGTTTCAAATGAAACCAAGATGCACATAAAGTGAACTTTAATGGAGCTCATTTATTAGTGTATAAGGTCTTAGAGCTCTTACAATCCAGAACAAAAAACTGCTTCACAGTATGGTTACTGCACAGCCTTTTTTAGAACAGAGATTCCAGTAAAGCTTCCAACAAATAATATACAGAAACCAATTAGCAGACAAAAGGATAAGCACGAGAATACATATTTAGGAAAAGAAACATGATTGCACTTCTAAAAGTTACACAGCTCACCCTGTTTGACTGTTGAAGATGCTGTGTTGCCTCTAAATACTTAGGATTCACATGAATGCTATGAGGTGATTGTGAATCAAGCTTGGATGCTGTGACACCAGTAGATGAACCATTCGTGGCAGGCGCAAAACCAAGTTCTTTCTCTATCATATGAAGAGTGGCGGGGGGAAATACACCTTTCCAAGTTCCAAAAAGATGCCGCATGCCAGAATGAATTGAAGAATCAACTTGTCTATAGGCCTTACGGAATACCTACGAAAATAATCAAAATACAAAAGATTGGCAACTCATTGTGACAATAAATGGCCCAGCATATAGTAGCAATAACATGATTACGAAACACAACGAATTTAGAACACTTTGAAAAAATTCTAGCAATGATATAGGGTAAAAACTGCCTTCGGTTAAAACTTCAATATACCAGGTAGATGAGAAATTAAAATTCTTTGTCCTCTATTAATAAGAATATTATACCCACATAATTCAATGACCGGAATAAATAATTTTATAATGCCTTCACAAAGTACACAAACACTGCATATCACTTATATGGAATTATTCAACGAAGTATGATAATCGACAAATAGATCGGGAAGTCTAACCTCAGGTAGTCTGGCAGCAAAGTATTTGATGTAATCTCTCCCAATATTCTTTACAATACTATCTAAAAGGTAGAGAGATGGTAGCTTTTGCTCACTTGGTACCTGCAAATTATTTGTATGATCAGATAAGATGGAATATCAACAAAATCCTCAAACCAACTAATGTAGCAAAATATTAATGACGATGGATTTCATGGAAGGATCAAAAAGTAATAATCTTAAGAAACAGAAAATAGACCATTTAGTCATCCTCAGTCCACCAGCCTTTTATCAAAAGCCTATCAGAGCCAAGTTTGACGCCTAAGATGCTTGTTTTCCTACAATAAGCTATGTAATCTATTCCTTATCACATCATGTAAGTATTTATTTCTCTAGAGAACCTATTATTCAGATTTTATTTTGATAAGAGTGCCAGACATGAATGCAAAAAATTACTGCAAGAAGTTCCAGAAATACAGAGAAATATAGGAAAAATTTTCAATTTTAAGCTAGTCTCGTTGGATACAATCAGATATTAGTTTACTCTCCTGAACAAATGGAGAAGAAAGTAGTCCACAACAACCTAACCACATCACGTTGGTACGTCTCCAAGTCCAACCCAATAATTTACAGTTTCCTAAAATCACCCTTGCTTGTGGGACCAGGGAAGAAATCACCTCAATGTATTTAAAACTGGTTGGACCACAAGAGCCAAAAAACATATCAAAGAAATTTGGCAGAGATTCTTAAATCAAACAAATTAAACTTCAGTTTATTATAAGATAAATAAATCAGTTTTCAGCAGAATGAAGCATGTAAATTTCAATGTCTTCAATATAGTTCTTTTTTAATAAATAAAAAGGAATTAAACTTCCATCCAAGAGAGGGGGGAAATATTCAACACATCATCTTGGGAAAAAAATGGGGGCGAATTGACTCAATTTTCTAAATCAATTGACCCAATCAATCCAAGTCTGATTAATGTGTTTTGATCAATTAATAAGGAATTCTATGTTCCATTTTCCGAAGACAAATTTCCATAACCAAGCTTCCAATGAAAAGTTGGCAGCAAGTAAGAATCCATTATTAAATTACACGAGGAACCCATTGCAAGCTGCAATATAATGTTGTAGCACTATCAAATGTATGCTTGTGAATCTAATTCATGTTACACCATCTGTACATTAAGGTGCATCACAAATGATTCAATTTTTACACTCTGACTGCTCATAAGTACACTTCCAGATTGGAGAATAATAAAGACTTTGAAGTTGAAGGTCTCTACATGGTTACTGCCATCACAATATAGCATCATTGGATAGCTGGCCCCATAGAAAGCCAAGAAAAACCAATTAAAATCCTAGTAAAAGGGTGAATGCCTCGACAAATTTTCGAACTTTGGAAATACATGATCCGAACTTTTGGAGAATGATAAAGCTTTGGAAGTTAAAAGCTTAAGGGTGAATGCCTCAACAAACACATCATTATTGAAGAAATGAATCCAACAGGCATCGCAAAAAAAAGGGACCAATATGATTCACTGAAATCCCGTGAAAGTAAATAATCGGAGCTCAAGAAAAAATCCCAACTTAAATGTGTAATGCATCCGATTAAATAAAGAATGAACAAAAAATGAAAGAGCATCTGCCAACCAATGAAGGCTGAAAAATTTTGAAATTTCTACTCAGACATTTTGCAGTAAACATTGGTTGGATCATTCAAAGGGGACTTCTCCCTTCCAAGAAACTTAACCATGTAAACAAACAAAGTCACAAGGATTGTAACACCATAACATGCTCAGTCCTCCCAATCAATGAAACACAGAGTCCAAGTAGCACATATATAATTCCACACTTCAAATGGAAACATAAGTGAGATCGGATCAGATCCATTCTTAGCAACCAGATCAGCAAACCTTATTCACCAGTTACTGTATTGAGTGGCACAGTGCGAAGATAGCAATAAGCAGACAACCTGAAAGTTAACAGTCACCCTAAGAACTAAAGCTGACGGAGTCATGACATCCAGATGAAAGGTACGTTTCCACGTTTTGATGTCATTTATAGATGTGCCAACTTCAAACTGCAGACTCCCTTACAGACATCTCATAGCTCATCCAGTAACTAAAATAAGTTTTAATCTCAAGGATTGCAAATCACATCAATACCAGAGACAGGGCCTTGTTGCAGACCACATCAGGGTTAGCAATGGATAGTCAACAAAGTAACAAGTTAAGTTGGACCAAACCCTACCAAAACCGAGGAAAAAGAAACGCAATTCAGAAAAATTAACATTCCAGTGGCATAACGGTAGGTTTTGAGGTGATTCTCCTCTCAATAGACTGAAATTAGTGTTAATTGCATTAATCCATTACTTTGAACTCTAGAAAACTAAGTAAAAGGCACATGTTTGGGGGGAAGGGTCTTTAATCTTTTTCTTTCATTTTTTACTTTCATTATGTTTTGCTATAACTCCAATATCACAATGCACCAGAATCACAAGACAATTGCATATTCAACAAAGAAACAGTTACGGTCGTGACAGTAAGCAAGAACGTCATAAACCAGTTCACCTCAAGAATATTAAAGCAGATAGTGGCAGCGATCCCCTTGGCAGCATGGACGTTCTCCCCCGCGATAATAGTCAGGTTAGTGATGATAGGCTTAGAATTGAAGGTCAGTTCAGCAAGAGCTGTCTTATACTGACTGACAAGCTCTTGCTGCTCCCGTTGTTGATAAGCTCCTCGAGCAGACTCATCTCTATCCGCATTCCTGTCCTTGTTGTTCGTTCTAAACCGCGAAGCTACGAGTCCAGCTCCGGGGGCGATTCCAACAGTAGAAACTCTCTGCTGGAATGGTCGATCACGATCGACAAAGCCGTTCGAACCACGATCTCGTTCAGTCTCTTCAGACAACCTGGGTTTCTTAAAACCTGGTTCTCTCGACCTATCAATCGATCTACGAGAACTCTCCATTTCCATCTCCAAAAGAAAATTCTCAAAAACCCTAATCCTAATTTTCTTTACATTACACAGAGAAAATAAAAAGAGGGAATAAAATACTGAAACTAGAAAAAGATTGAAACTTTATTTAAGCAAGAGCGGTCGGGAACCTCAGGAATCCTAAAGCTTAGAATATCCGACTACAGTAGATTTACATAAGAGTCAAAAAGCATCGTTATCGATACAGGAATGACGGCGCCTCGGAAGAGTGGTTAAGCTCCGTAACATGGAGAGCAGAGGAGGGGCATTTGATCCAAAAGGAGCACGGCTGACGAGAAGAGAGAGCTTCCGTGTGGACGAAGCTCGTTGGCTCCAAGACATGCATCTTTGAATCTGAGTGGAGGAAGAAGAGAGAATCAAGCGGCGGAGTTTCTCTCTCGCTCGCTCTCTCGCTCTCTCTCTCTCTTTCTCTCTCTCTTGCCCTTCTTTATTTATTGCTTTTATTTTTGGACAGTGGAGGAAAAACTACGGCAGAGATCGAAACGCAAGGAGTGGTACACTAACGGACATGATCTTTAAATAAGGAAATACTCTTATACGTAGAAAGATTTCTATACGTAGAAAGATAACCTCCCTCTATGGGGCAGGGGCAGGGTGTCAATTTTGGGATCGAATCGATAGTCTAAACTGAGGCCGAGCCAATCCAAATTAACCTGAAATCGACCATGACCGAACTGGTAGTGGACTTGTTTTTGGGTTAGCTTGTTATAGTACTTATCGATCATGGTCCAGGCCAGGCTAACTTGAAACTGAACTATTAAAGCGGACTAGCCAAGCCCAAACCGAACTTCATCCTAATCCGAATTAAAGCAAATGACATATGGTGGTCAATTCCATCATCACCAAAGTAAGATAGCATCCTTAACTGGGCTAGTAAATTGATCCGAAACAGAATTGGCCCAAAGTCAGCCTAATAAGTCCAGCTTGATAACAAACCAACATCAGACCAACCCAGTAGTTAATGTGCACAGTGCAACACACCTAACTCAAACCTCTTAATGGACATGTTTCAGTTAGGCCTTATAAAACCTAATATCGATTTGGCCTGAACCGAAACTGGAACAAAAAACCTAACATCGATTTGGCCTGAACCGAAACCCGAACAAAGGATGTTTTATATAGGTTCTGTTTGTTTTGACGTAATAAAATTTTGTGTAATGTTTTATATGTTTTTTTTTTTTTTCAAAATTTGCTTGCATCCGATAAAAAAGAGATGAAGTTCATTTCCCCTCCTAGTTGGAGATCATTCTATTTTATTTTTTGAAAACAAAATTTACATATAAAATATTACATGTAAAATTTTACATAAAAATTTACGTAATTTTACGTCAAAACAAGAAGGAGCCATGGGGAATATCTTGCTGTAACCAAGCTTGGTGAGTGGCAACCTCTGTTTTTGCCATTTTAATATAACCCATTTTTTCTTTTTCTTTTCTTTCAGGGTAAATCTCATCATTCCATGTGTATAATTGAGATAACATGCATAACAATAAAGAAAAATGTTATAGCTTCCTGAGTTCACTGTCGAAAGACTCAAAACAACAACTCATATATGATAAGTGTATAATTTTATATTTTTTTAGTCCTTTTTCATTATGATTTTTAGGATGTTTTATACCTTATCGAGCTTAATAGAATTTATTTTATGAGTTTGGTATATTTTAGAAATCTTGTTAATTAATTAATAAAAGATGAAAATTCTAGCACTCTTAATAATAACGTTTTGAATTTCATGTAGGATTCTGACATGGAAAGAGTTCGTTTGGACTTCCAAATGTAGTTTTAAAATCTAATCTGGAAAATTGATCCAAATCTAAACCAGAGAAGGAAGGTTGCTACACACGGAAGGTTCACTATTGGAAGACCTTGATTGATTATTGGAAATCTTGAGGAGAATATACACAACTATGGAATCTTACAAAATTTGATAAATTTGGGGGTGACAATTGTTTAATAATGGAATGATTTTCATCTAATCTAAGAACGAAAATTTTGTTTAATTTTTATTTCCATGTAATAAGGTTGTCAAATCTAGGCATACCAATTTTAGTCTTGTATTTTGGCTATTTAAATAATGTAAAGCCTATGTAAAGAGCATTCAAGAGTGATTGAGAAAGAAGACAATGGCTGAAGAACAACTCTCTTTCTTTTGTGTTCTTGAAGAAATCATGTGTGGCTAACTTTCTTATCTTTGGTTAGACGGAGCTGAAGTCATCATTGTAAACTTGTGAGACTTGTTTTTATTTATTGATTTTTAATTGAATATTTATTTTTCTTCCAATTTATGTGTATAATGATTGATGAATGGGTTGATTAGGAGTACTACTAATTGATTTATTTATTTAATCAATTGTTATATTAGAATTGAATTGCTATCAATTGATTCTATGTCAGTGGCAATGGGGATTGATGTTAATGGACAAGTTAATGTTATATTTATAGGAGAAATCAGATTAAAATAATTAAACCACGCTGGTGTGTGCTTAACGTTTAATTTCAATCGTCTTTCCAATTGTTATTGTTATTCCTGAATCAAATCGAGAGCCTAGTCTTGAGATTGATTTAAGAGTAAGGGTGTTATTAATAAGCTATCTTTTAATAGACCAATCTTAAGGAAAGACTAAGGATTTTAGGCCTAGTTTTAATTTTCTTGATTGATTATTCAATTGGAATTGATTATCCTTTATGTCGATGAACAAGTTAATGAAGATGGTGTAAGTATCCTTTTGACCGAAGTTTTCTCTTATAGGTTTAATCTTTGATATTTGTATTACCTTGCTCTTTATTCTTGCATTTTAGGTAATTAATTACTGTTCTTTTCTACTGCAAACATACCCCCCCCCTCCATACATAGAATAGCCAATGAAGTTGTGCTAATAAGATTAATCAGAATCTGTTTTAGTACAATAATTGGTTACTTTCTGAGTCTTATTTTATTTTCATTTTTTTTCTCTCTTTAGGTTAATTAAACATTTTAATCTTGATCATACAATCCTTGTGGGTTCGACCCTTACTTGCTACTAGCTACGTTTCAAAGTAAGGTAATTTAATTTGAGCGCTCGACACGCATCAAATTTTGGCGCCGCTGCCGGGGATTGTTTTGATTAAATTGATTTGTTTGGTTATTTAATTGATTTTTTTTTATTATCTGCTTGTTCTCTTAAGTGAATGACATGATCTTCTCATTTGGGAGAGTTGCAATTTGATCCAAAAATAGAAAGAACTATGCACAAGCTAAGGAGAGAAAGTAGAAAGACAGCAAAAAATTCTTCATCAGGCAACAACGTAGCCATTGATTTAGCTTCTGGCAGTACTAGTAATTCAGACTTTGAAGAAATGGCAGACAACAACAACCGCACTCTTAAGGAGTTAGCGGCTCCTAATCTGAACCAACAACCACTCTGCATCGAATATCCTAATCTTGATGTTGCCTTTGAACTTAAATCTGGTCTAATCCATCTCCTTCCTACTTTTCGTGGTCTTGTAGGTGATGACCCACACAAGCATCTAAAAGAATTCCATGTGGTATGTTCAAGCATGAAACCAACCGGAATTTCTGAGGAGCAAATCAAGTTGAGGGCGTTTCCATTCTCATTAGCGGACAATGCAAAAGATTGGCTTTATTACTTGCCATCAGGATCCATTACCACATGGAATGAGATGAGGCCGCTTTTCTTGGAAAAGTATTTTCCAGCTTCAAGGGCAGCCAATATTCGAAAGGAAATCTACGGTATTAGGTAATATAATGGAGAAACACTTTATGAATACTGGGAGCGATTCAAGAAGCTTTGCGCCAGCTGCCCTCATCACCAAATTAGCGAGCAATTACTCATTCAATACTTCTACGAATGGCTTTCTCATACTGATAGGGGTATGATTGACGCAGCGAGTGGAGGAGCATTAGTGGATAAAACTCCAAGGGCAGCCCGTAATTTGATTGTAAATATGGCTGCTAACTCTCAGCAACTTGGTGTAAGAAATGACCCTCCATCGAACAAGGTTAATGAGGTAAGCACTTCTTCTCTTGAATTAAAAATTGTAGAATTGTCTTCACTTGTTCGTCAATTGGCTGTGGATAAGGTGCAATAGGTTCAAACTTGTGGAATTTGCTACATCGCGGGACACCCAACGGATATGTGTCCCACGCTTCAAGAGGAATCTACAGAGCAAGCAAATACTGTGGGTGGATTTCCAGGACAACCTCAACATAAGTACGATCCATACTCAAATACTTACAATCCGGGATGGAGGAATCACCCAAATCTCAGCTATGGTAATCAAGATGGCCCCAATCGTCAGTATGGGTATCAACAAGGCCAACAACCTTTTCAATCCAGACAACAAGCACCTTCAAGTTCAGGTATGACCTTGGAAGATATTGTTAAAACACTTGCCAATGATTCATTACAATTTAAACAGGAAACAAGGACAGATATAAAGAACTTGGAGACTCAAATAAGCCAACTGACCACTTCAATGAGTAGACTAGAGGCTCGAGGCTCGGGAAAGCTACCTTCGCAACCAATGGTGAATCCGAAGGAAAATGCAAATGCCATAATCTTGAGAAGTGGAAAAGAAGTGGAGAATATAGAAAAGGAAAAAGAGAAAGAGACCTCAAAATCAACTCCGACATCTATTTTCTTATCTGGGGTAAACTCTAAACCTTCTATTTACTCTATTCCTATTCAACCTCCTTTTCCTAGCAGGTTTGCTCAATCTAGAAAGGAAGAAAAAGAAAAGGAGATGTTGGAGATTTTTCGAAAGGTAGAGATAAATATACATCTTATTGAAGCAATTAAACAAGTGCCACGGTATGCTAAATTTCTTAAGGAATTGTGCACATCCAAGAGAAAATTGAAAGGAGATGAAAAGGTAAGTATGGGTGAAAATATCTCAGCCGTTATTCAACGGAAGCTTCCCCCTAAGTGTAAAGACCTAGGTACATTCACTATCCCATGCAAAATAGGTAACACCAATTTCAATAGAGCTATGTTAGATTTAGGAGCATTAATTAATGTCATGCCTTATTCAATATATGCTTCATTAAATCTAGAACCTTTAAAAGAAACTGGTGTAACTATTCAATTAGCTGATAGATCAAATGTATATCCTGAAGGTGTGATTGAGGATGTGTTAGTTCAAGTTAATGAATTAGTATTTCCTGCTGATTTTTATGTATTAAAAATGGAGGATGACTCATCTCATAATTCTACACCTCTTTTGTTGGGTAGACCATTTTTAAAGACTGCTAAAACAAAAATAGATGTTCATGATGGTACCTTATCTATGGAATTTGATGGCGAGATAGTTCGCTTTAATATTTTTGAGGCTATGAGGTATCCTAGTGATATAAATTCTGTTTTTGCTATTGATATAATTGATTCTATGGTACAACAAGTTTTTGAATTAAATGGTGAAGATGAGTTGATGGTAGCCATTAGCAAACATTTGAATAGCATGGTGTAAGCACCCCATTTTTGCCATCCCCAGCCATGAACAAGAGTCTTGATGGGCATATTCAGAAGGATTACGGGTCAATTCAAGGTTTGGACGATAAGTGGTGATTTCAAAGCTGATTTTGGCAGGCCCTACAGCAAGGTCATGGAAATACCTTCGAAATGATACCAGAATCACTCCATTCCGATATCAAACGAAGAGGATGTCACGATTTTAGTCGGATTGAAATTGGCTTATTAAATCCAAGGGTTTTTCTGTAAATTATCATAAATTAAGGATTTATTGGGCAAATTATCATGATTTAAATCGATCGGACTTCATTCGACCATATCTTGATCGTTCGACATCCAAATCCGACGATTCAAGCGCCACTGTGCTCCATTGTCCGTCCTCTTCAAAGTGGACGTAAAGAATTTTGGACGGAAGCCGTCAGCGGGTCCCACGTAAAGTTGTCGATTGGATTATCGTCAAAACTCCAATTCTTCATATCTTGATCATCCGAAGTCCGAATCAGACGATTCAAGTGCCACTGTACTCCATTGGCCGTCCTCTTCAAAGTGGATGTAAAGAATTTTGGACAGAAACCGCCGGCGGGTCCCATGCAAAGTTGCTAGCCGAATTATCGCCAAAGCTTCAATTCTTCATATTTTGTTCATCTAACGTCCGAATCTGACGATGCGAGCACCAGTGTGCTCCTTTGTCCGTCCTCTTCAAAGTGGACGTGGAAAATCTGAGACAGAGGTCGTTGAAATTTTTCATGCGAAATTGCAAGCTGAAAGGATCCATAATAGAGAGAGAAATCAATCCAGTTACTCAGCCCATCCCAGCTCAAGCCCAATTTAGTCCAACCCTGTCAAACTCAAACAAGTCCAGCCTGACCCAACCCAAATCGGCCCAGATCGAGTCAGGTCGGCCCATGTGTATGCACCTTATGTATTTATTACATATATACATTTATATATTATATAATATATGATATATATATATATATATATTATATTATATATATTTTTATATATTATATTATTATACTATATTATACTATATTATATTATACTATGTTATATTATATTATGTATATATGTATTAGCCGATCAAGAGAAATCCGATAAGAGAGAGAGAGAGAGGAAGGAAGAGAGAGAGAGAAAAAAACCGTAAAGAGAGAGAGAGAAGATGGGAAGAGAGAGGAGGGAGAAGAACCAAAAAAAAAAAAAATAGGGAAGGATTCGGTGGAGGGAAAGAGGGAGGTGCTGCCACCTCCATCTTTCCCATGCCCCAAATCCTTCTCCCTCACCGCCACCTCCTCCTCCCCTTGAGCCCAACTCCAAGCCGCCACAGCCCCTTGCCACCTCCTCCTCTCCTTGAGCCCAACAGCCCATCAACTCCTTCTCCATGCCCCTCCCATCGACACCTATGCTGTCCATTACTTCATCAAATCCAGCACCCCTCACCGCCAGCCTCCTCTCCTTCTCCATGCCCCTCCCTCACCGCCACACGCCTCCTCTCCTTGAGCCCACCGAACATCACCTTCCCCATACCCATTTCCCTCAAATCGACACCTCACCCAATCACTCCCATCATGCCATCCCTCATTACTACTTACCCCATCAACCCATGCCATGAACCCAGCGGCAAGAACAACACTCCACCGCCCATTCTTCTTGAGTCCCGCCCCACCTAATCTGACTCCAACAGTAGCCATTGCTGTTGGGGTTTTTTTTCCTATAAAACCCCCCAAACCACCAAACCGAAAAAGAGAGAGGGTGGAATCTGAACCAGAAAAAAAAAAGAGAGGAGGGGAAGGGGGCTGCGACCGAACCAGAGAAAAAAGAAAGGGGAGCAGCTGCTGCTCTAGAGAAAAAAAAAACAGACTGAAACCAAAGAAGAGAGGAAGAAGAAAGACGAGAGGAAGAAGAAATAAGAGAAGGGAGAAGAAAGAAGAAGAGGGAGAAAGGAGAAGGGGCAGCGGCGGCAGCGCTGCCGCTGCCGCCGTCGAAGAAGGGGGAGCAGCTCTGCTGCTGCTCCAAAGAAGAAAAAAAAAGAAAAGAGGGGAAACAGAAGGAGAAGAAGGCAGCGGCACTACCGCCGCTGCCGTAGAGTGAAAAAAAAAAAAACAGAGTGAAACCAGAGAGGAGAAGAAGAAGAAAGAAGAGAGGAAGAAGAAATAAGAGAAGGGAGAAGAAAGAAGAAGAGGGAGAAAGGAGAAGGGGCAGCGGCAGCGCTGCCGCCGTCGAAGAAGGGGGAGCAGCTCTGCTGCTGCTCCAAAGAAGAAAAAAAAAAGGAAGAAAGCAGCAGCAGCAGAGCTGCCGCTGCCGTGGAGAAAAAAAGCAGCAGCTCTGCAGAGCTGCTGGTCTAGTCCATGGAGTGAAAAAAAAAAGAGAAGGGAGAAGAAAGAGAGAGAGGCAGAGAGAAGAGGAAGAAAGTAGCGGCACCGTTGCCGCTGCCTTGGAAGAAAGAGGAGCAGCAGTGAGCAGCCTCACTACTACTCGTCCCAAAAAAAAAAAAAAAAAAAAAGAAAGAGAAATAGAAAAAAAAGAAAAAAAAAAGGAATAAGATTTGAAGGAGCAACCATAGTCGGCAAACGTTCGATCATCTCGCGACGTCATATGATGGCCATCGTCGACGCCTCGAACCAGGTTAGTTTCTCTTCTTCTTCTCGGTTTATATGTAACTATTTTGTTTCATTTGTTTTATATTGGGTACATTTTTTGTATTTAATCTTTGATTTCATGTATATTATTTTAATCAGATCTGGTCCATTGATGTTAAATTCGATCTTGATCACGATTAATTTGATTTTAGTTAAATCTGATAATTGATTTGTGAATGATTATGATTAAATCTGATCCCATTGATCCTGCCATTACATGATTCACATCACAACCACTTGATCCCATCATCTCTTACACCATTGATCAGTCATCACAACCATTCCAACCATGTGTTTTAATGTCATAGATCTGATTTATGTAATGAAAATTTGATCCGACCATGAGAATTTTAATGTGATTGGTCCGACCATATGATTAGAATTTTAGTGAGGTTGATCCAACCACATGATCTGAATTTTATGAGAGTTGATCGTGACCATATGATTAGAATTTTAATGATTTGATCATAGCCACTGATCTGAAATTTTGATGTGATTTTAATTAATTTGAACCGTTAGATGATCTTTGGAAATGATGTTAATCAATCTGAATGGTTGGATTATGATCTTGAATAATTTGAACCGTTGGATTTTCATTGTGAGTAATTTTGAGTGATTTGAACCATTGGATTTTGATCATGAGTGTTTTTAATCAATCTGAGCGGTTGAGTTATCATGATGAGCAATCTGAACCGTTAGATCATCTTTGGAAATGATTTAAATGAATCTGAATGGTTGGATTATGATCTTAAGCGATTTAAACCGTTGGATTGTCATCGTAAGTGATTTTGGTAAATCTAAACCGTTAAATCTTGATCATGATTATTTTTTATGAATCTGAACGGTTAGATTATGATCTTGAGTAATTTGAACCATTGGATTGTCATCGTGGGTATTTTGAGTGATGTAGATTGTTGAATCCGGATCATAATTGATTCAGACAAATCTGAGCCATTGATTTCTTAGTCTGATAATGATAGGAGATCTAAGCCATAGATCATAGCTATTTTGATGAGATATGAGTCATTGATCATGATTATAGCTATTTGATGAGATCTGAGCCGTTGATCTTGGCTGTTTTGATGAGATCTGAGCCGTTGATCTTGATCATCTTTTTTTGAAGATATATAACCGTTAGATTGAGGATCTGATATTGTCTAGGTTGTTATATCCATGCATCTATCATGTTCCCTTGATTATGCTGTCATATTATGCACTACCATGTTTGGAATGCTTACAATGTTAGCTTTGTGCACACTGCCATGCTGATCTGCTGTTGTATGCTATGCTTGAATGATGTTTATGTCGGTAAGAACTTACTTTTTGCTACACCCTAGTCGAACTGCCGTGCATGTACACTGATAGAAGACACTCCTAGGTGTGGGGACGTGCATGTAGGCACCCACATTCATGAGAAGGGTAATAATGGAAAAATGATAAAATTCTTAATCAAGAATCATGAAGCCTAGCCCAACAATTTCAAAATCAGGGTTGTAAGTGACAAGGGTAGTTTAGGATGATCCCTACCCCTCAGTTCATTTCCCCTAGGATACAGAATCTAGATAGGTGTAATGTTGAATCCAACCACAGATCATCTAGGATTATCATTCGGTCCGGCTGGACCGCCCATATTCTGACCCAAGTGGGTCACCCAATGAACAATGCCATGTTTTCGAACTACGCGGATCCTGATTCTTAGGGAAAACCCTAAGATACGTAGGTAGTCTGGGAAACTCTCAGATACGGTTCCACACATCAATCAATGTGCCTCATACATTACTCCCTGAGAGTACAAACATCACTCCCTGAGAGTACAAACATCACTCCCTGAGAGTACAAACCTTACTCCCTGAGAGTACAAACCTTACTCCCTGAGAGTACAAACCTCACTCCCTGAGAGTACAAACCTCACTCCCTGAGAGTACAAACCTTACTCCCTGAGAGTACAAACCTCACTCCCTGAGAGTACAAACATCACTCCCTGAGAGTACAACCCTACTCCCTGAGAGTACAACCCTACTCCCTGAGAGTACAACCTAAGGGTGTCAAAAATGAGCCCGGACCGGTAGCACAGACCGAGCCGGCCCGATATAACCCGAACCCAGCCCGGACCGAACCTTAATGGACATGTTTTGGTCTCGGCTTGTAAAGCCCGACACCGTTTCAGCCCAAACCGAAACCAGACCGGACCAACCCGTTAAGAAGCCCGAACTAGCCCGAATCAATAATACCTAACCCGAACACCGATAAGGTCCATTCGGGCCCAGTTTCTTTTAATAGTTTTAAATTTTGAGGGATTATATTACACTGTTATAGTTCACTTCTTGATCCCAAATATTATATGAATCTATAGTTGAAAAAAGTATGTTAATTGTTACAATTTACTGAATTACATGCATATAGAAGGAATGATGCTAATTTTATAGGTAGAAATAATAAAATAGGCTATATATCTTACATATAAAATAGGCCCGATAAGCTTGATAAGCCATGTCCGGACCGAACCAACCCGAAATCACCTCAATAAGCCCAACCCGATAACAAACCGACACCGGACCAACCCGATAGTTATTGTGTCCAGCGCAGCCCAACCCAGCCCGAACTCTTAATGGACATGTTTTGGGCTGGGCTTATAAAACCCGACACCGATTCAGCCCGGACCGAAACCGGCCCGGACCGGCCCGTTGACACCCTTAGTACAACCCTACTCCCTGAGAGTACAAACCTTACTCCCTGAGAGTACAACCCTACTCCCTGAGAGTACAAACCTTACTCCCTGAAAGTACAACCCTACTCCCTGAGAGTACAAACCTTACTCCCTGAGAGTACAACCCTTACTCCCTGAGAGTACAACCCTTACTCCCTGAGAGTACAACCCTTACTCCCTGAGAGTACAACCCTTACTCCCTGAGAGTACAAACCTAACTCCCTGAGAGTACAAACCTAACTCCCTGAGAGTACAACCCTTACTCCCTGAGAGTATAAATCCATTACTCCCTGAGAGTACAACCCTACTCCCTGAGAGTAAAAACCTTACTCCCTGAGAGTACAAACCTTACTCCTTGAGAGTACAAACCTTACTCCCTGAGAGTACAAATCTTACTCCCTGAGAGTACAAACCCTACTCCTTGAGAGTACAAATCTGACTCCCTGAGAGCCACACCCTATTCCCTGAGAGCCACACTCTACTCCCTGAGAGCCACACTCTACTCCCTGAGAGCCACACTCTACTCCCTGAGAGCCAAACCCTACTCCCTGAGAGCCACACTCTACTCCCTGAGAGACATACCCTAGCCCTTGAAGTTACCCAATCCACCCGAAACGAACTACGTTGTACCTGATTTCCAGGACCTCTGGAATACGTAGGCAACTCGGAGGACTCTCCAAGTACGGTACCTCATTTTAGTATCCTTAGGTTCCCCCATATCCATATCCATATCCGTATCCATATCCTCATTCACTTCGATCCATTTAGGCTATCTCTAGATTCAATCTCAATCATCATCAAGCATAAACTTCAACTTGAATAAATTGAATCTAAGAAAGCTTAATCATAATCCACATCCATAAACCTTAATCACTTTTCGTTTCGAACTACGTTTTTGGACTTGGTTTTCAGGATTGGAATACGTAGGCAATTTGAGATGTTTTGGACATCTCAGATTCAGTCCATCACCGAACCATCTTTGGTTCGGTTCATTGTATATTATTTTGTTTTTTTTCTTACCTTAAGAACATGTTTGGCTGAACTTAAGCTAGAAGAACTAAGCAACTTGGCATAGGATCCCCCATGAGCCCTAGTCATCATCCATTGACCATGAACAGTCAGAATCATAGAGTCTAAGGAAAGTAGAATCACATAGGAGGCCGATTTTTGGATCGGGCAGTTTTGGGTGCCTAACACCTTCCCAAACTGTACTTTGAACGCTTACCCGTTCTCTGTTGGACCAAAGCCGATACATTGGGTCATGAGTCAATAGAAGTCTTATCTCAGGATGATGCTACATTTTAGGTCCTAGACCTTAATCTAGGTGGCGACTCCAAATCATTTCACCGTCCATTCAGCGTGGGTGGACATCACTATCCTCACACATGGATTTCAATTTAGAATTTGTGTTAAATGCTGAATTAGAGAAGATGTTGATGGCATTGCAGGCCTTACCCCCAATTCCAAAAAGATATGATGTTGCTCACATTGAGTTGCCAATATCTCATACAAGGTTGTTACCTTCCATTGTGCAGGCACCTATCGTTAAGCTGAAACCACTTCCAGACCATCTCAAATATGTCTACTTAGGAGACAATGAGACGTTACCTGTGATAATAGCAAGGGACTTGACCAAGCTACAAGAGGAGAAACTCATTCGAATTTTGAGAGACCATAAGACAGCCATTGGGTGGACAATAGCCGACATTAAGGGAATCAGCCCGGCCATGTGCATGCATCGCATACTTCTTGAGGAGGGAGCCTAACCGATTAGAGAAGCACAACGTAGACTCAACCCTCCTATGATGGAAGTTGTGAAGAAGGAGATATTAAAGCTCATTGATGTTGGAATTATCTATCCTATCTCTGATAGTAAGTGGGTAAGTCCGGTTCAGGTGATACCTAAAAAGACGGGCATAACTGTTGTTAAGAATCAAAATAATGAGTTAATCCCTACTAGGATACAAAATGGGTGGCATGTTTGTATTGATTATAGGAAATTGAATGTTTCAACTCGTAAAGACCACTTTCCTCTTCCATTTATCGATCAAATCTTGGAGAGGTTAGCAGGTCGTTCGTACTATTGTTTTCTTGATGGTTACTCAGGTTACTATCAAATTGTGATTGCACCTGAAGATCAGGAGAAAACGACATTCACCTGCCCATTTGGTACCTTTGCTTACCGACGAATGCCGTTTGGTCTTTGCACCGCCCCAGCCACATTCCAGAGGTGTATGGTTAGCATTTTTTCTGATTATGTAAAGAACATTATAGAAGTTTTCATGGATGATTTTACTGTTTATGGAGACTCTTTTGATACATGCTTGGATAACCTTACACTTGTTCTTAAGAGGTGTATAGAAACTAACCTTGTTTTGAATTCTGAGAAATGTCATTTTATGGTAACACAAGGAGCAGTTTTAGGTCATGTGATATCTTCTAGAGGTATAGAAGTTGACAAAGCAAAGATAGATCTTGTTCAATCTTTACCTTAACCCACAACTGTGCGGGAAGTGCGTTCCTTTCTTGGACATGCAGGCTTTTATCGGCGCTTCATCAAGGATTTCTCGAAAATTTCATTGCCCTTATGCAAGCTCTTACAAAAGGAAGTGGTGTTTGACTTTAATGATGAGTGCAAAAGAGCTTTTGACAAGCTCAAAGAACTGCTAACAACAGCCCCCGTGATTCAATCACCGAACTGGAAACTCCCATTTAAGATCATGTGTGATGCTAGCAATTATGCTATTGGGGCTGTTTTGGGTCAACGTGTTGGGAAAGTTGCTCATGCTATCTATTATGCCTCTCGGACACTAACTGAAGCACAGTGTAACTACTCCACAACGGAGAAAGAGCTATTGGCTATAGTTTTTGCTTTGGAAAAATTTAGATCTTATTTATTGGGAACTAAAGTTATTGTCTATTCTGATCATGCAGCTCTTAGGCATTTGCTGGCGAAAAAGGAATCTAAGCCAAAATTGATCAGATGGATCCTTCTTCTTCAAGAATTTGATTTGGAGATTAAGGACAAGAAGGGAGCTGAGAATTTAGTTGCAGACCATCTTAGTCGGGTGGTTAAGGAGGATGATGCGATACCATTACAAGATTTCTTCCCAGATGAACAACTATTTAAGGTGACAAATGTAGTGCCCTGGTATGCAGATTTAGTCAATTATTTGGTTACCAAAACCTTACCACCAGAGCTACCTTGAGTACGAAGAGAGAAAATCAAGAGTGATGCTCGGTACTACATTTGGGATGACCCTTATCTTTGGAAACAATGTTCAGACCAAATGGTAAGAAGGTGTGTACCCGAAACTGAATTTGAATCCATTCTTATCTTTTGTCATTCATATGCATGTGGTGGACATTTCGGTCCTAAAAGAACAGCAAGAAAAGTGCTTGAATGTGGCTTCTTTTGGCCATCTTTATTTCATGATGCATATATATATTTTGTAAGTCATGCACTCGTTGCCAATACTCAGGTAATGTGGCCCGTAGGGATCAAATGCCACAAACCCCCATACTTATTTGTGAAATTTTTGATGTTTGGGGCATTGACTTTATGGGTCCTTTTCCTAATTCTTTTGGCAATGTTTATATTTTACTTGCTGTTGATTATGTGTCAAAGTGGGTGGAAGCAAAAGCCACCCGAACTTATGATTCTAAAGTGGTTGCAGATTTTGTCAAATCTCACATTTTTGTTAGATTTGGGATCCCACGGGCAATGATCAGTGACAGAGGGACTCACTTTTGTAACCGCACTGTAACAACACTGCTTAAGAGGTATGCTGTGACCCATAAGATTTTAACTGCCTACCATCCACAAACTAATGGGCAAGCTGAGGTATCTAATAGAGAGGTGAAGTCAATTTAAAAAAAAAACAGTTAATCCGAATAGGAAAGACTGGAGTACAAGACTTGACGATGCACTATGGGCTTATAGGACAGCTTATAAGACACCTATAGGGATGTTTCCATATCGGTTGATTTATGGAAAAGCATGTCATCTACCGGTAGAATTGGAGCACAAGGCATTCTGGGCAATTAAGCAGTGTAACATGGAGACGGATAAGGCGGGGGAGCAACGAAAGTTGCAATTGCAGGAGTTAGAGGAGATTCACAATGAAGCTTATGAGAACTCTCGGATTTATAAGGAAAAGACGAAGGCCTTTCATGATAAAATGATTTCTAAGAAGCAATTTGTTGTTGGACAAAAAGTGCTCCTTTATAATTCAAGGCTTCGATTATTTCCTGGTAAGTTGCAATCTCGTTGGATTGGTCCTTTTATTGTTATTAATCTCTTTCCACATGGTGCAGTTGAGATTCAAAGTTTGGACACTCAAAAGATTTTTAAGGTCAATGGATATAGACTTAAACCTTACCATGAAGGTTTTCAAGTTAACTCGTTGGTTGAGAAAGCTATGGACTTAGAAGATCCACTTTATTCAGATTGAGAAAAGCTGCAAAGTCGAGCGAACGACGTTAAACAAAAGCGCTACTTGGGAGGCAACCCAAGAAATCAGATTTGCTTTCTTAACCCTTTCTCTTTTTATTTATTTATTTATTATTATTTTTTTTTTCATAGATATTATGTTTGTATTTGTCTTTTTCTTTGCATTTAGTCTTACATTGGGGACAATGTAAGTTTTAAGTGTGGGGGAATTCTATGATGTGTTCTATTTTTATTTTTACATGTTGTTAGTATATATTGGTTGTATATAGTAACTGAAAAAAAAAAATTTTGACTTCAAATTTTCTTCCAAAAAAAAAATAAAATTTTTTGACCAGTTACAAGTTTGGATTAATTCTCTAAAGTGACCATGTTGAAACTTTATAAATATCATCAATTGTGTGATGATTTATTTAATCACAATTTCTTTTGCGTTGGTGGAGTCTTTGGTTTCCTCCCTGTTAGGATCGGATACGCAAACAAGAAGAAACACACGAAGAATTAACGTGGTTCAGCACCCTATCGTGGGATGCCTACGTCCACCAGAGAAAAGAGTGACTTTCTTCTATTCCCAAGAATAGTCTACAAAATTCTCTACCTAACAGGCCTATCTCATCTGTCAGCCTTACAATGTTTCAGCTCTCCACTGTCAGAGAAGAATCCTCTACAGCCCTTGTAGCCTTACCTAGGTTTTCCCACATAGAGACAATTTATAGGGAAACCTAGAAACCCTAATCCCACCACAATTATAAGTTTAACCTCATACATAGACTCATACCCTAATACAAATACTACCCTTATAATTGTGTGGATCCCACAGAATACAAGACACCAACCCAACAAATCTCCACCTGGCTTGGATTCTGCAAACCACCTTGAAGAAAACCCATTGATGTTGATTCTGTAAATCCATCTCTGCCAAAACGCTACACCCAAACCAGCATAGCCCATACCCCGTCTGGGTGTCCTGTACAGCTCACCACCATACGATGTGAAGTAACTTTATCTCTCCCACTACTGCAGCATCACCGAAAATATCACCGTCACACACAGTCTTCCTGCAACTCCAGTTGCACCTGAAACCCGAGCCTCTCACCACCGCACCTCCAATGCAGACCTTGTGAACCGACTCCTCATCCCAGCCCTCTGCAACTCCAATTGCACCTGGAACCCAAGTCTCTCACCTATGCATCTCCAATGCAGACTTAGAGATCCGACTCCTTGTCCCAGCCCGCCAGTCATCCTTTACCCCATGATGCAGCATAAACTGGCCATTATGAGCACCGTCCCAGGATTCAATCACACCGTCAGATCCAACACTGGATCCGACCAGATCCACGAACTGCTACCATCGTCCCATCAATCTGAACATGATCTCCCAACCGTCGCTGACCATCCACTCGACTACTACCAAGACCCATGTGCGATACCACCTGGCGTAATACCATCTACTCGACTACCACCAAGATCCACGTGCGATACTGCCTAGTGTAATCGCTCCACCACCATTCGAGCCTACCAGATTCCCTTGCAGATTTGCTGCCATACCGAGCTAACCATATTGAGTAACCTCCGTAGGTCTGCTTCACTGAATCTACCTCAATCATTTCAGAAATAGCAAATTTGGATACTCCTTCCATAATGGAAGTCCCCCGATCCACCTACTATCTCTCTCCCCCCTTTTTTTTTTTTAATGGTAATGTGGAAACACAAAAAAAACTTTAAAAAAAAAACACACCACAAGTGTACTGATTACACCTTCTGTTTTTTTTTTTAATCTCAAAGTGTAATCATTACACTTTGTCTTCTCCTTTTTTTTTTCACAGGGAACCCAACATCCTCAATGGATGTCTGAAACAGTGAAACTCCATTCTAAGCCGCCAACCACGGTGCCCATGCATGTGTACCCCCGTGTAGATCCCTTCGGCCAGCACATAGAAGCTTCCACATGCAATAATGCATCGCACGCCACTGCTGTAGACTGTGCTCCTGTCGTTGCACCTTAATGCGCTCAAGTCTCCCGAAGCCTCTATCGTGGAACTTGACCAGCTCTTCTCAGGGGATCCTTTGCGAACCCCATCTCCCACATTCGATAGAGTTTGCTGCAGTCGTTGATCAACAAGACTCCCCGCTGTAACCCCTGATGACCCGCCGGCTACAAACACTGGTCTCCCTCTACGATTCAATCGCATAAACCATAGCACTTTTGTTAAAGCTGGATCATCACTACACCACTGCAGCTGCCGTTCAACGACACCCAACACACCTGAGTCATCATCGTCTTTAACCAGTGAACCTGCCGTCGTTCCTCTCTGCAACATGTGAAAAACTAAAACTCCCCATGCATCACCGATTGGTTCGTAGCTTCTCCAGTCACCACCCATCCATGCGTGAGATCCGGCATCACTACCGCACAAGACCCAGAAACTCTGGTTTCGATCTCAAGGTTTGATCCACCTAACGTAAGCACCGTTTGCACTCCTGCCTATGAAAAGCCATTGCCAGCAGAGAGTCTCTCTGTCTCTCCACCAGCGTCGACCAACCCTCGTAAACAACAACACAGATGTGCAGCATCGGTTCCCCCACCTGTGATTTGCGATTCAAACCAGGCGTCTTTCTCTCAGATCCAGATTGCTTTCCCATCATAAAGCTCATCGCAGGTCCTGTGTTGTCGGCCTGGAACACCATCACCAACGAGATCTGGCTCTAGGCGATCTGTTCCATCCTAGCCACACACATATGGGATGATGGGTATCACCCTCCTGAGTTTCCAGTATCCCTACAATTCCAGGATAGCTTCCCTACATGAACCGTTTGATCATCAACGAATCCTGTAGGAACCCTAAACCCTACTGAACCGATTGGTCTCAAATCCAATCCTTTGGCCAGATTCACTCGATGACCCATGTTTTCAATAGCCTCCATCGATCTTCCTGCCATAGCCGGACCCACCACATCATCCGACATTGCCATAGATCCTTGCTTCGTCAGAACCTCACTAGAAACCCCCTTTTTCTTTTTCTTCTTCTTCTTCATATTACGTACCTCCTTTGTTCTTCAAAAAAAAAACCTAAGCTTTGATACCACTTGTTAGGATCGGATACGCAAACAAGAAGAAACACACGAAGAATTAATGTGGTTCAGCACCCCATCGTGGGATGCCTACGTCCACCAGAGAAAAGAGTGACTTTCTTCTATTCCCAAGAACAGTCTACAAAATTCTCTACCTGACAGGCCTATCTCATCTGTCAGCCTTAAAGCGTTCCAGCTCTCCACTGTCAGAAGAGAATCCTCTATAGCCCTTGTAGCCTTACCTAGGTTTTCCCACACAGAGACAATTTATAAGGAAACGTAGAAACCCTAATCCCACCACAATTATAAGTTTAACCTCATACATAGACTCATACCCTAATACAAATACTACCCTTGTAATTGTGTGGACTCCATAGAATACAAGACACCAACCCAACACTCCCTTCCTATTTTAGATGATTTTACTATTATGTGTTAAGGTTGACCTTCCCTATACTTTCTGGTTTGGTGTACTATGGTATTGATGCATATCTATCTACTCGTTTCCTTCCTTGTAGGGTAGATGGCCTCAAGACAAGGAATTTTGAGCTGTCGTAAGCAGGCTTAGGTCCCCTTGGACGATTACCGCTTTCACTCATTGGAAGCCCAATCTTCGTTTCCATGGCATGAGAACAAACTAGTGGAGGCAGGGAGATTTGTAAACTTCGAGGAATTTGAGCGTTTTGATGTTCAGACAATATTTGACGCATTGGGGGTGGTTACCAGTGTTGTAGTATCGGGTTGTCACACGGCTTGATTTAGTTTGCCTCTTTTACTACAACCTCCAGGTTGAAGGTGGTATGGGAGATTTTGATTTGGTGTGGGACTTGCGTGTTACTAGCAGGCTAAAAGGAGTGGACATTTCATTCCATACAAAGCAACTAGCTAGTTTACTGGGTATTCTTATGGCTGGGGAGGTGGTATTCTACAAGCCTAAAAGAGAAATATTTCCTTACCGAGGAGTATCGTCAAGAAATTTAGAGTCTCCTTCTAAAACCGGGGGCAATACATCATTGGTTAACTATCACCCCGTTCCTCATGTTTCCTGTCTTATTATTCAACATAAACATTCTACCACAAGGCAGCCACTACAACAAAGTCTCCACATTCTGTCAGTATCTTACTTACTGTGTTTGACCCATCACCTAGTATGCCTGCCGTACATCTTGATGCGGCAGATGATTGTGGCAGCTGAGTGTGATTGGGCAGGCAATCTACCCTATGGTAATATGTTGGCACATCTCTTTGGCCTGCTTGGTGTAGATGTTTCAGAGGATTATGCTTGTAATAAGACCGTAGCTTCTGACTTTGACTAGTGTAAGATGAAGAGTTGGAGGCTGGAAGATGTCCTAGGGGTACAGCGACTGCCCAGGCTGCTATGACAGTGGACTCAAGAGGGATGCAACCACAACTTACCGAGATAGAGACGGAGGTGAAGGTGGAGATGGAGAACCCAACGACTAGTGGTGGTGGCCCCTCTACGGGTCCTTTCCGTGCACCAATCACACCTGATTCCTTGAGCGCTCAAGTAGGGGAGATGATGATGGAGGTTCAAGACTTTCGAGCAGATTATTGCCAGCAATCTCAGTCAGTAGAGTTTTAGTTGCGGCGCCTCCAGCATGCCCAATTTGCTACTTCTACTTTGACAAATGCTCTTTAGAAAGAATTGAGGCGGTAAAGGGCGGCACTCATGGAAGCAGGCATTATTGCTGCAAGTGACTCCAATAAGGCAGCTTCTCCCCCATAGTCTCCACCATACCCTAGCCCTCAATAATATTTCTCTTATTACTCTCCTAAGTTCTTATAAGTAAAGATGTAAATGGATAGCTAAAAATCCAGCTCCAATTCGAATTCACATTTGTTTAGGGGAATCCGAATCCGAACAATTGGATTCAAATTTTAATTCAGATAGCAAGGGTCGAATTCGAATGTAGATATTAGTCAAACGGTTAGATTATATCCACTCCATTTAGATTTGTGTGAAGATGCATATAACCTTAGGTTTTAGAGTGTTAAGATTCATATAACCTTAATGTTATATAGCTCGTCTCTTATTTTCTTAGGGTAGGCTATATATTTGTTTTAAGAAAAAATTTCATCTACACCCCATCAAAGATCCTTAACATCATCTACACCCGAAACATCACCTAGGTCCACTTAACTGACGAAAATCATTAAAATTATTGAAATACAATTTTACCCCTCAAATAAAAATTTTAAAAAAGAAAAATGTTCATTTACCAATTTAGCCTTCAAATGTTACTTATCCCTGCTGTGAATTTTTACTCTCTCATTCATTCTCACTCAAGCTCTAGTCTCCTCTGCGTTGAGAAGAGCTACTGAATCACCCAAGCATCCTCCGTGCTCCGACGACAGCATCCCATTTGCGTTGAGAAGAGGTCCCGAATCACCCAACCTTCTCCGGGTTCGTTGAGAAGAGCTCCCAAACCAGATCTGCCATCCTGGTTCGTTAAGAAGAGCTCCCAAACCAGATCTGCCATCCATTGAGAAGAAGTCCCTCCCAACACTGTGGATGTAAAATTGTAAATAAAAAATCAAGATCATCCATTCAATGTTTCTTCAATAGAGTATATATAGACAAGGATATCGAACTAAAACTATTCCTCAATTTTTCCGTAATTTTTTGCATTCCAGATTCAACTATCAGGTTAGGGTTTCGTTTCATACCCCATGGAATATTGGGGAAAAATTATCCCCCTGGTAGTCGTAGAAGGAGAATTTGTGGGGAAGAGGGGATTGAACGAAATGAGTGGATTCATACCTAATGAAGAAGAAATTGTGGGGAATAGTCTTTTCATGTCGGTCTTCATCATCCTCGTGAAGTAGAGGTAGGGTTGCAAAGGATTGCCCGATTTACCTACCTTTATTGCAGTAATAACCGTGGTCGGGGAAGATGAAGGCACCGTTGATGGCAAAGAAGAAAACTCTGAACTTCGTAGTCCTCGTCATCGTCGAGTAGAGGTAGGGTTTCATCCTTGTCGTCCTCATCGAGAAGGAAAATGTGAAGTTTCAAGTTCTACTGTTTCACTTACTGTTGCGAAGTGAAACAGTTCGAAATAGAGGACGTTTCGAAACAATTATCAGAAGGGTATATTGGTATTTTCACCCTACAAAAAGGGTATTCTTGTCCGTGAAAAATTTCAATCCACCTGACGTCAACATTTAACGGCAATCAACTGACGGAGTGGACTTCTATGATTACCACAACCAAAGTTAGTGGACCTAGGTGATGTTTCGGCATTCTTGTGGGTGTAGATGATGTTAAGGATCTTTGATGGGGTGTAGATGAAATTTTTTCTTGTTTTAAACTATCTTTTTTTTTTCTCATTTTCCATATAATTTGTATTCTAATTTCATTTTCTGAATTCGAATTGGATTTTAACTAGAGATCCAGTTAAATTTTGAATTCGGATTTGGATTTAATTTTAATTCATCCGTCGAATTTCAGACTAGATTCGGATAAGGTAATTGGTAAATGGATTCGGATTTGGATAGTGGTGTATCCGATTCGAATTTGATATGTTTACATCCATACTTATAAGGTAATGGTCCGGTTTATGGACCATACCTTAGGATGATTTGTATTTCACCGTACAACTTACTCCTTTTGCTGTTATAATGTTTAGCATACTTTTCTTCAAATTTAGATATTTATTATCATAGTTTATGCTCTTTGATAGTTCCATACCTGCCTAAGGTAGTGTGGTAGACATCTATTACACTTGTTCTTATTAAGGCTTTTATTAATCTATTTTCAGTTTCACTTGGACCAATGGTTTGGTACCTTAGGCAAGTTGGTGTGGTAGTAGGGCTTTTTAGCTCTGATACCAAGTTGTCACACCCCAATTTTGGCTTAACCGGAGGTGTCCCTAAACTGTTAATGAACCGGCTCAATACAACTACAAGATCATGAAAAACCGTACACGTCACAACCAATCACCAAATCCCAATCACATAACCATTAACTCAAAGTATAATTACAATAGTGAAATTCCATATATTAAATGAAACTGAGGGTCTAATGATAAATTAAATACATAATACCCAGAATTTCAAGCCATCAATTCAAGACATACTAATATCATAATTACCGTTCCTCAACTCAATATAACAAATCCAAAATCCAGACTGAAATGAAAACCAAACTAAGCTAGTCTAACTCTAGAGATGATGACACTTCGTCTAGTCATAAGTGCAGTGGTCACACTAGCACCGCTCACCACGTTCTTCTTCTTCAACCACCTGAGCCTCCAAGCTAGATGGGTCAGAGACCGTCGGTGCATTGTCGGATTCGATCATACGGTTTCCTACAATACCAACTAAAAAGGAAATACACTCGTAGGGTGACCTCCATAACTTGAGCTCAAAGAAACAAACAAAGAAGCAAGCTCAAAGAAACAAACAAACAAGCAAGCAATAATGCATGATAAGTAATTACAAGTGAGGTTTGGTATAATGTCAACCATGTGCTATGGTAAGGCGTAACCACACTCACAAAAACTGACTATAACCTCTAAGCAAGAGAGAGAATGGACACTCACCCAACCTACCCTAATAGCGTTGATGAAGCTACGCATCTCCAACTACGGATTGTGATAGGGCAAAGGTCCAACTAACAACACTCCAACCAACACTAGTGACACATCCCCTTCATCCCTCATTACACACCAATACCTAACCCCCTACTGGCTAGGGTCGCACACATGTGATAATGCCACTAACCTATGTAATCATATGCACCCCCAACGATACCCTAGCAGTTATCCCAAATCGTACGTCCACCCCCCCCCCCCCACCTTAACGCTGTCAATCTGCTGAGATACGAGGCAGTGCATGGCAGGGTCTGGGTGGTGAGTTTGTCCAGCGGTCCTCAACCCTTTCCAAACTAAGTCATCGCACAATCATAGAATTCATATAAATACAAATGCATGCAATATACAGATATTAGATGACATGTTATTCACCAAAAATGCAATATAGACAAGTAAGTGATTAGAAACACTTCAAAATAAAGTCAGGGTTCTGTCCCTTACTTAAAGTTCTGATAGTTTGCACCACGTGACTCGAACTAGTCTATACACCTGACATTTATTCATGTTATGTAAGGTCATTAGCTTATTCACCAAGGTTTACACACTTATTTTTGGCTTTATGCTGTGTTCGGTTGCAGTCTCCAATTGGAGATTGCGCTAAACTTCCCTCTGGATGGGATAGGATTCTTTCTAGCCCTATCTAGTAGCAACTCCTATTGCACAGTAGTGCAACCGGTGCATAGTTAGTAAGTTTGGATATGACAAAAGGTCAGATACGAATACGTACAGGTATTAAATGGAACCAGACTTCGGTACGGGGGTCAATAATGAGTTTTAAAAAAATGTGTACGACATTAATATGGTATGTATTTAATATGGTAGCCTATAGAAAAATCGAGATTGAAAATACAGACATATACTCGCTATGCAATAAACACCTGTAGCATTCAATAAATAAAATAATAACATATAAATAGAATTTATAAATAAAAAACCTTCCAATCCATGAAATCCCACACAAAATTATCATCTCATCAAACATATAAAGTGAAAAACCATCATCTCATTAAACATAAAAATTAAAATATAATCATCCCATCAAACATAAAAATTAAATATCATCATCAATCCATGAAATCTTACACAAAATTAGGCTAAATGCCCAGGCTTTAAAAGTTAAAACTCAGTTGGATGCTTCAAAGTGAGCTTATTTTTGGCAAACCCCATGAGCTTATTGGTTTAGAATTATTGGTCTAACACAGCCTGAGCCTAATTTCATTAGGTGAGCCTTGAGCCCACTACTAATCAAAACTTTCAGATCTCCCATACAACAAAGGCAACATTGAATCATGAGCTCTTTTCCAACTTATACAATCATGGGTTAATATAGAGTACAAAGTTGGGGTCGATGAGATGGAACTTTCAAGAGAATTTTACCAAAACACTGAGGGCTTCCAGTTAAAGATTAACTCAATCCTTAAAGTCCAGATAGATCAGTGATGGACAAAGTTGGAAACCTTGAGACTTTTACAATGTATGCAACTATAAATACATTGACAAACAATTCACATAAAAGCAGCTTTTCATCCTCTAATAATTCAAAGCCAATATCCAAAGAGATTTTTAATAAATCTAAAAATTTGACATAAAATGTCCTTTTATTCCTCATATGATGATTTTAAATTATATCTATAAGTAGCCTTGACATCTTGTCGAATTAGGAAGAAAGAAAATATTTAATCCACCGCAGATAGTGAAAGAGCAAGCTATAGACTTTCAAAAGGAGAAAATAAAAATGGGAAAGGTTTCCAACCTGAGGTAAGAGTCTTACCTCAGGTTATATCTGAGAATGTAAGACCTGTACTCCATAAACCCGGTCTAAACCTTGATTTCATGTCGTAGCAGGTCTTCCGATCATCACTGGGCTAGACGAGACGAGCAGATGACAAACAGGTACGAAATCAGATCAAAGTCGGTCAAATAATCATCATTTTATGTTAACCGGTCGATGGTACCGGTCTTGGTACCGGTCGACCGGTCAGCTCTGTGCAGCCGAGTGCGGAGATCCAGAATTGGATCTCTGTGGGTCCTATTTTCCTAAACCCTAATGCCTGAACCTTCCTAATCCTAATAGGGTTACTAAACCCTAATTCTAGCCTATAAATACACCCTTAAACCTCCTCAAATCCTTTCCATTATCTCTCACAAACTCTAGAGAAGAGAAGGAGGTTGGAAAGGAGAAGGAGGTTGGAAAGGAGAAGGAGCTAGGAAGAAGAAGAAGGTGCCGCCATTACCGTTCGACGACGATCATGTTACGCCAGTCAACGGTAAGTGTTTTAATCATTCTTCTTACCCTATGACTCTGGGATAGTTGTATGGGTGGATCAATACCATGCAAGTAGGTATTGATCTAAAACCCTAAATTGGCCAATAAACCCTAAGTTGCCGTCAAACCTTAGATTCGAGTTTCGAGATGATATTCATCGAAATAAGACTTGAATGAGTTGGGGATAACTCTAACTCAATGATTAAACTTAGAATGGATAGGAGAAACCCTGGAAACCCATGGAGGATGATCGACGGCAGTCAAAAAACCCATGTATGGTCTTTCGGAGAAATACCGGTCGACTATACGGTTGCACACAGTGCGGCTGGTATGTTGCCACCGGTATCTTCCGGGAGGCTGGTCTGTGGGGACCGGCTGACCATATCGGTCGCCAGTCTTTCCCACAGAGCTGCAACCGGTACATGTCACCGGTCAGCTCTGTGAGGGTATTTTGTAACTTTGTTGGTTTTCGACCAACATGAAACCCTAAGAAAAATATTCTAATGAAACCCTAAAAATATTGTAGGACTTTGTGACTTTCCGTTTGGATCTTGCGACGTGGAGCAAGCTAACAAATGAGCGTCAGGTAAGGGAATCTAACCTAAACCTAATAATTAATGGACGGTAAGTTGTTTTTAATTACCTGATTATATGTGATGTGATGTTTGTGCATATTCACATGCCATCTTTTAATTTCAGTTATTATTACTGTTCATGCATTGTTAGGATGTGATTGTTAAGCATGTGATTGTTTTCGTTAGTGTGTGGAGTGGGGCATGGGCCTGGGATCGCTCCTCACACTAGCACCTTTTGTAGTATTCTGTCTTAACATGCTTGGTACGGGTGGGGCATCAGGGGAAGGTCGTGGTACGGTGGTCTCCGATGTTGATGCTGGCCTGGCCATGGTTATGTGGCATTGTGGTCTCCGAGGTCGACGCTAGCTTGTCCACGATGCTTTAGCTCTATCTCTATGCCGTAGGGAGTTATGTTGGGATAGGGTCTACCTGCGTATTGTTTCTATCCTAGTGGGTTAATTGCGGATAGGATATCAGGGGAGGTGTGGGAATGCCTTAGCTCTATCTCTATGCCGTAGACGGCTGTGCTGGGATAAAGCATACATTGATGACATATAGGATTGGTTAGTTGCGAGCCCAGTTTACGAGCCCTGGCCAGTAGGGGCTTAGGTACTGGTATGGGTAGAGCATCAGGGGAGGTACGGGGGTATCTTAGCTCTATCTCTATTCCATGATGGATGCATGTGGGCCAATGAGGGTGTGATCCATGAGGTGCCACACACTCGTGTATAGAGGTGCGGGGGCCACCAAACCTTTCTATAGCACATTGCAAACTTAAAATCAGACCACAAAATAAAATGATTGTTACTCATGCATAATAATGTAAAATTGTCTGATTGTCTTACTGAGCTAAGTTGTGAGCTCATCCTTTGTATATATACATGTTTTTAGATGTCGATGCAGGTTACACTGTGGATGACTACATGAACGCTCCGGCATATGGTGACGTTGCTGCTTTGAGTGTACAGGCAGGAGAGGACGAGCATGACGCTTCATGCGAGTGCCCTTTCTGCGTGTACCTGTGATCGGATTTTGTTTATTTGTTTCAGTTATTTTCGTTTGATATTAAAGGGATGTAAAAGATATTTATTTTATGTTTGGATTTGAATAATTGGATACTTATTTAATTTATCAATAGATACTCAGTTCATTCTATTTTAAAGACTTCCTCTGTACTATTATATTCTGATTGTGGTTATGTGTGATGGTTTGTATGAGTGGACACGACCTATTCGAGATCCTGGCGTGAACCGTTGGTTCGATGACGGTTCACTCACACCATTTTGGTTGGATCAGAATTGGGGTGTGACAGAGAAACTCAATCACCATTATCAGAATGCATAGAAGGACACCTGACAATATGCTATACAAATAAAAATATGGCCCAAGATTACATAGCATACCTCACTGCAGGATTCAATTTAGAAATTAACAAGAGATGCTCAAATACAAACTTGATTCACCGTGAGCAGGAACAAGATGGTTGATTCATCGTAAAGTAGGAAGATGCTGATTGATTCACCGTGAGAAGAAACAAGCTAGTTGATTCCTATCTGAGTACATGTCGACAGCCATGGATTTGGGGAACAACTCAAAGATGGGGAACAGTCAGGGGTTTGGGATTTAGGATTTTGTTTTAGGGAACAAAACCCCCAAATCAAGTGTATTTGTTGGATTTTTTATTTTTTAATAATTCCCAACATATTATACACGTTTAATATGCCACATTTAATATGCCATATGCATATTAAACATGTATAATACGGTTTAAAATTTTAAAAAATACTTTGTGCGAATCTATACATATGTTCGGTAAAATACAAAAAAAAAAAAAAACAATGAAAAAAAGGTGTGTGTATTATATCTGTATAATACGTGAATTTGCTAACTATGAACCGGTGTAGTGATCGATCTGTCATAGGGACCTTATGGTCATGTCTAGTCGCAGCTCCGGTTGCACATGAGTGCGATTGGACTTGCGACCAGACCTGCCCAGAGGGCTAGCTCTGATTCCAAGCCTGTCCGATTACACATGTTTTGCAACTGGACCTCTTTTCGAACCTGCTTCCAGACTCCCACAGTAGAAGTCCGTCGGCTGATCTCTAGATTGTAGTCCTATCAACGTTTTGCCAATCTTACACCAATGCTTAATGTGGTTGGTTACAGGTATCTTGCCTAAACCTAGGGTTCATGGCATCACTACTTCCATAGGTTCAAGGTTTGTGTTGGGATGCCTTCTGGAAGGTTATCTTTCCTTAGTCCTATCGAAGGTGTCTCATTCCGCCTTTAATGGAGAGCTAAGGTTTCTCCATAGCTGGAATGTGAGGTTTCTTTCACCTCCCATGATCACCCTACTCCATCTAAGTTCAAGAAGGTATGAAACTTCTTGATAATCCTTTCAAATCGAAATACTGGGGTTGAGTGGTGCCAGAAGTTGCCAGAGAACTTTCTGTCTTCCTTCACCTTTTCCCTCCAATCCCCCCTTCTCTGAGAACACATCAGAATTCATAGGGTGAATGCATAGGTACAAGAGAAGGAATAGAAGGGTCTCAATTAGGGTGGAGTTCCCTCTTAAAGTGGGACTCTTCAGAAGGTGGGAAACTGCTTCTCTTTGGCAAGTGTCCAGCCTAGGGAGAGAAGGAGAGGATCCCCTTCCCTTGTACATAGCATAGGTAGTTATAGGGGCTAGGGCCCAATAGGTTTGTCTATTGGTCTTGGGATTATTCCCCACCTTCTAACTCATAAATTGGACAAGTTTTGATTCATGGGTCAACCCTAGTCGTCCTATCCAGATGTAGGGTTCGATCCCATAAGGTTGGAAACCCTACGACAGGACTGGCTGCTACCGGACCTATTTCGGTTGTTTTCGATCCAAATCCTGACCTAGTTTTCTAGCATACACGCACCTGGTTCAAGTGAAAGCCTTCAATCATCATTGCAATGGTTTCGTTTACGGAGTAAAACCCTGGCATGGGAAGAAAAATGGAGTTAGGCCAGGTTTTCTGGGTGCGGGTTTTACACTGGAGCTTGTGTCTCCTCCACTGGTACACTTTAAAGGGTGGATCCGCCATAATATATTTAGTAACTCTCCCCGGTCTAGAAGAAACCACCTCTGGTGAAGTAGAACTCATGTAGTGCTCAAGCATATCCGGGTTGAGTTCGTTGTAACTCCTCAATAAAAATCCATGTGCTGTCGATATCTGATCGTTCGCGTTGTTGAACCAAGAACTCTCGGGTACCACCTATATGGGTGGCAATGACTCTCCCATCCATAATCTTCACAATCTGGTTAACTCATTGCTCAAACTGGAGTATGGGAGGGGTAGAGGTAGTAAGATGGGTAATAGGATCGGATGCAGAAGTATTAGCAATGAAAGGAAAAGCCTCAAGACTATCAAGATAAACGGAAGGGGTGGTAGCAGGGTCATGGTAGGAAACCAGATCCTCAACGTTGAAAATATTGTTGATTCTCATGTTCGTAGGTAATTCAATCACTTAGGAATTAGCTGCCACTCGCTTAAGAATTTTGAAAGGTCCTGCCCTGCGAGCATGTAATTTGCTTGACTTTCCTTTGACATAATGCTATGGTTTAATTTCGACTATCACCATGTCACCTTTTTAAAACTCTTGCAGTCATTAATGCACATTTACCCTAGAATTATATTTCTCATTATTTGAGGTTATCCTTCGTCTAATCTCTACATGCAAATCATGTATGTGCTGCACAAAACTCAGCTGACTAGGATGTCCTAGAGCTAGACACAACAAGGAAAAGGTCCATGGGAGTCCTAGGCTGGTGACCAAAACAAATCTCAAAGGGGGATAAACTAGTGGTTTCGATTCTTAGAAAGGTTATATGCAAACTCAGCCTGGGTAAGAACACGATCCCAACTAGTAAGATGCCCATCTATAAGACAACATTATAGGTTCCGTAAACTCCTATTTATGCTTCAGTTTGACCATCGGATTGAGGGTGAAAAGCTGACGAGAAATGGAGTTTAATACTTAATATCCGCCACAGAGTTCATTAAAAGTGATTGGTGAACTTAAAATCCCTATCTGACACTATTGTTTTGGGCAAACCATGATGCTTGAGGACCTCACTAAAAAAGAGCTTGGTGATGACTGAGGCATCAGAAGTCTTCGAGCATGGGATAAAATGAGTCATTTTCGAAAAGCAGTTTATTACCACAAAAACAAAATCATGGCCTCTCGAAGTTCTTAACAATCTAAGCGCAAAATCCATACTCAAATCCTGCCATGGGGTGTGAGGGATAGGGAGGGGGTGTACAAGCCAGTAATTTTCTTCTATTGTTTAGCAGTTCGATACGTTCGACACTGGCTGATGATTCGAGACATATCCCTTTTCAAGTTAGGCTAATAAAATAGATTTTCAACAAGGGCAAGGGTCTTATCTCGACCGAAGTCACCAGCTACCCTACTAGCATGCAATTCCCAGATTAGAAAGTCCTTTAATGATGTCTTAGGAATGCATAACTGACTTCCTTTGAAAAGGAAACCATCTCTAAGGAGGTAATCTTAGCAAGTTACGGGAGGATCTTCACTCAAAGGAGTGAAGGGCTCACTAAAATCTGAACAAGTAAAATATTGCTCCTTGACTCGCTCAAAACCTACAACATCGATACTCATGGTGTGGAATAACATTTTAACCTGACTTTGGATATTCTGGGGATGGAGCGGCATGTGTACCTAACTTAGTGCATTAGCGGCAGTATTTTCAACACCGAGTTTATGATTGAGTACAAATATGTACTCTTGTAGAAATTCAGCCCACTTGGCATGTCATAGGTTTAACTTGGTTTGGGGGCTCAAGTATTTCAGCACCTGGTGATCAAAATATAAAACAAATTCCTGTGGTCAAAGGTAGTGTCGCCAGTAACGCAAAGCTTGGACAGCCGCATAGAATTCTTTATCATAGGTGGGGTACTGTTGCTTCGCTTCATTAAGCTTTTCACTGAAATAAGCAACAAGGTGTCCTTCTTGAACAAGCATGCCACCAATTCTAATGCCAGATGCATCGCACTGCACTTCAAAAACCTTAGAAAAATCAAGGAGACTTAAAACCTGTGACACTGTTATCAACTTCTTGATTTTCATAAAAGCCTTAACAGCTCTGTTATTCCATTGGAACTCCTCTTTTTTAAATACAATCAGTGATGGGAGACATGATGAAACTAAACCGGTGGATGAACTGCCTATAAAAAGTAGTTAAGCCATGAAATATTTACACCTCGTGGATGTTGGATGTTGGACGGTTCTAGCCACTCAACGATTGCCTTTATTTTATCAGGGTCAATGGATACTCCATGTGCCTAAACAATGAATCCTAAGAAAATAACATGATCACTCATGAAGGTACACTTCTTCAAATTGACATAAAGTTTCTCATTCAAAAGTGTTTGGAAGACTTGCCGTAAGTGATCCAGATAGGTACTTTTGGGTTTTACTAAAGATGAGAATGTCATCAAAGTAAACCACTAAGAACGTATCATTAAATAGTTAAAGCAGCTGATTCATAATTCTCATAAAGGTACTAGGTGCATTGGTCAGGCCAAAAGTCATGACAAACCATTCATATAGATCATCCTTCGTCCTGAAGGCAGTCTTCCATTCATCATTAGGTTTAACCCGAATGTGGTGATACCCACTCTTAAGGTCGTTGGTCAGGCCAAAAGTCATGACAAGCCATTCATATAGATCATCCTTCGTCCTGAAGGCAGTCTTCCATTCATCATTAGGTTTAACCCGAATTTGGTGATACCCACTCTTAAGGTCGATCTTGGAAAAGATTTTCGTTCCAACTATTATGTCTAGTAAGTCATCGACTCTAGGTATAGGAACCTATACTTAACGGTGATTTCGTTGATGCTCTGTTGTCAACACACATACACCAAGTTCTATCTTTCTTGGGCATAAGTAGAGCAGGTACCCCATAGGGGCTAAGACTCTCTCTGATGAATCCCTTCTTAAGTAGCTCATCTACTTACCATTTAAGCTCGGCATGTTCCTTGGGATTCATCTTGTAATGAAGTAAGTTTGGCAGTGAAAACCTTGGAACCAAGTCGATAACATGTTGAATGTCACGCATAGATGATAATTCATATAGTTTCTCAATAAACAACTACTCAAACTCTTTCTGCAAGGGTTATACTTCTCTAGTAGCCTTAGTGAATTGGCAAGACAATGCGGTATTGCTCTAGTTGGCAACTAGAGCATAAATAACCCTGTTGTCTCTACACTCATTTTCAAACTATTTTGATTTCATGATATTGAGTGTTTTCGAGAGGGTTTGCTTGGGCTAACTTCCCTTGTGTTTTGGGGCCTTTACCTCTTTTGGGGGACTAAGGGATAGTCTAATCTTCTTTTCCTTAAATTCAAAGACACATGTGTTAGATTTTCCAATAATTGGTGACATCTTGGTCATATAACCAAGGTTTACCAAGGATTATGTGAGCAACATCCATCTCTAAAACATCACACCACACTCTATCCTCATATCCGACAAAGTGCAAGGAAACTAGACACCTTTAGGTAACAGGAATGGTAGACTAGTCAACACATGCAACCTTGTAAGGCTTCAGGTGTGCCTCAGGTTTGAGCTCCAATTTAGCAACAACACTCTTGATGACTACATTCATGCAGCCACCGCTATTAATGGTGACATGGTAGTTTTTACCCTGATGACAAGTGTAAGTAATGAAAATATTGGTATGTCGTTGGTCTTCATTGTTCTTAGATTGTGAGATCATACATCGCACAAGTCCTAGTCTAGAAATATCTACTATCTCTTCGTTGTTCTAGGGTTGTGTGAACATACACCGCATAACTCCTAGCCTAGAAGTATCATCTTCCTCATCTGAGATAGTCTCATTAGGCCTATGATTCTCATACTCACTGTCTTGGGTGTCCTCCCGAGTATCTTCTTCATACTCTTGTTCTCCCTCATACAAACTCCTATTGGGACATTCCCTGGAGTAGTGACCATAACCTTGACATTTAAAACAATGTACTAGGCCACTCCTCTTGGGTGCTTCTCCCAAAATGCCTTTACCCTTATTGTCGAGTAGATGTGGAGGGTTAGTGGTTGGCTTTGAAAGAGTAAAAATAATTTGGAATGGTTTTTGAAAATTAGATTCCACTGGTTGGAACCCACTTTTCTTTTGTGGTGTAAACCTCATAGTTCCTTCTAATTCAAGGGCTATTCAAAAGGCCTGGGCGACATTTCTAACAAGGTGAGGTGTTAGGCATGACTGGATGTCATAAATAAGCCCCGTAAGAAACCTAGCTAATGTCTGATCGGCATCCTCTCGAGTTTGGCTTCGAATTTTCAATTCGTTAAATTTAGCCATGTACTCAATTATAGACATTTTACCTTGTTTCAAGGTATTCATGTCTTTAAGAAGCTGGATCCTATTGGTGAGAGGTAAGAATTCCTGCTTAAGCCTTTCCTGCATCTCATTTCAAGTTGAGACAGGCTCATCTCCCAAGTTTTCCTCATGATACTCTAACTCAGTCCAAAAGTCCTAGGCAACCCCAATGAGCTTCATCTTGGCAAACCTAAATCGAAGCTCCTCAGACATCTCATACAATTGAAGTATCTATCCATCAGTCTGATCCATCCTAGGAGAATCTTGGCATCTATTTGGCCATCGAAGTTAGGGAAATCCACCTTAATCATTTTCCTAACATCTATTATTCTATCTCGAGGTCCATACTCATCATCATCCCCATCAGGAGAATGATGTCTCTGACCTCGGTATCCTCGACCTTTATAACCACCTCGACCATGCCTGTGACCTTGGAAATTGTTGCCTACCCTATCATGGATATCAACATAATCATAACGTCTATCGTTCCTAGGGTTTTCCAGAATAGGGTTGGGGTTGTTCACTATAGGTATAGTGTCTTGGGCATTTTGACCTTGCCATCTACCAGCATTTTGATTAACTGTTTCAAGGGTAGCAAGTCTATTGGGGATGTTTTGGACACTTTGGGTTGGCTTTTCTTGATTAGCCTTACTGGCCATCAACGTTGCTAAGATAGTTTTTATGGTCTTGTCCCTTTCCACTGGCTCAGAAGTCCTAGGAGTGTTAGAAGGGTTTGACATGTTTTGATAACTACGACCACTTCTAGTGGACATACAAGGGTCACTTTAGGGATGACTCTTAACCAACACCTACTAGATAACCTAAACCTGACTTTGATACCAAACTGATGAAGGCTAAACCTAAGGTTTCTAGATTAACCTACTCCAATATGAAAATAAAGTAAAGACACAATAAATAGGGCATCTAACAGGTAATGTAGGGGCGAGGCAGCAACGCACATGAAATGCAAGCATGCTTAGAACCATCATAACCATGTGTAAAGATCATTATAAACCTAAGCAACATGCATGCAACAAACAAAAGCTAATTAGGTTTCATATAGTATTAAACTAAACGACAGATTACGAAGTATTGATGTGCAAGAGATGCCAAAACTCATAAACTAATGAAAGGAAATACTTAACAATTAAATAAAACAAGCAAAACAAAAATATCTCCAACATAAAGAATAGGAAAACTTACCATAAACTTGCTAAGGTTCAGCTACAATATAGATTCTTATAGTTGTTACCTATGTTAGCAAGCACTAAACATAGCAATAACTATAGTAGAACTTATGTAGAATATTATCATAGCAGAACATATAAAAATAGAAAAATAAATAACCCGCAATAAGGTTCAGCCCTACAATAGATGCAATTGGGGGGGAATAGAGAAGAAGATAAAAAAAAAAAAACAAAGGGGGAATGGCCTGCTTGAATTAAACAGGGGAGGTATATGTAATACCATAGCAGTAGGGGCAGGGGGAAGAATATATGTTGTAGCAAAAGTAATGAAGGAAGGGGTGCTGCCGTGAGACAAGGAGAAGAGGGGAAAAAGAATTATTGCCGAAACAGAAAAGGGGAAAGGAGATTTACTGAAATAGAAAAACAGGGGGAAGGGGTAGTCATCATTACTGAGAGAGAGAGAGAGAGAATACCTATCAGACAGATCCAAAGGGGGGGGGGGATACTGTACCTGAGATAGAGATAAGGCGAGGCAAGAAGAAGCCGTGAGAGGTAGACCGAGAGCAATTGTCCTTTTCTTTTCTTCTTTTTTTCAATAATCATCGTCTTTTAATTTCATAATGACGTGGTCTTTTATAGCCTACAACCCTAATTAGATTAAGTTTACAAAATAACTAATAAAAAGAACTACATCTAATATAAAGAAAAAAAATAAGAAAAATAGGACCACAACCAAACAGTCCTTAGTAATACTGAAATAAACAGAAATAGACTATAACCAAACAGTCCCTAAAACTAATACTGAAATAAACAAAAATAATAACACCCAAACAGTTCTTAAATATAGAAACAATAAATCAATAACAAATAACTACAGTGATGTGTGATGTGTGATGTGTGATGTCCTCATCATTGACCATTTCCACCCTTACATGTTTAAATTCCAAAGCAATACGAACATATGCCCAAAAGATCTTACTACGTGGGTTTCCATACCAAATTAGGTAGGAAAAACGTTCATAGAATTACTTTCAAGAAGGAAAATTATAAAATTTGAGGTTGAATGATATCTTTATGATCAAGATCTCTTATGTTTTAATTTTTAATGATTTAAATATTAATAGATTCAAAATATTATTTTTTATGTGTTGTTGAAGAGTTGTATCTTTTCCTAATAGGCATCTTTACAAGTGGTGTTAAGGAGGCGTGTCTCTTCCTAATAGGCACATAAATGACCAATAGATGTGACTATTGGTAACATGCCTAAATGGTTGATAAACATATATGTTGGAAGAGACAAGATGTTTGGACACACTCTTTAGAGACAACCATTGGTGGTATCTCTTCTTCTCTTTTATATAGAGAAAATGTTTAATCCATTTATAAATATATATAATTTGCTTTGACAATTTCATTAGTGTTGATTTGATTTTTATCCATTGAGCATAGCCTTTTGAATCTCTGAGTATACCATGAAAGTAAATGCAACACTGTCCGGTTTTTTAGGATTGTTTTATTTTAGAAATTGATTCGCATAGAACCCAATTTACACCATAGGAGGGGATTACGATTTTAAAGAGAGTAGTCTTGACTACGACTCAACCCCACTATTTGCTTGCTGCATATGATAGATACATCAATTTAATGGTGCTTTTGATGCCTTCTTAGGAGAGTCCATGGATCCATACATGGATTATCTAAGTAAATCAATTTTATAATTATTTATATATCTATATTTCATGTTCATCTCAAAACTAAGATAATGTTTGTAGTGCACATATTACAATAATTCTTAAAATCATAATCAATAAGATTATATGAGTAATTTTGTCCATGTTAATAGGTTTTGGAAAAGGAGTTTCTCTCTGATAAAACTCGGGATATGATATACAAGCAACAAATGAACATGTGATGCATATTGTTAATATAGTTTGTTTCATGGTGACAGTTAATATTGTTTTGGAAAAAAAGGAGTTGCCTACTATGCCTAAAGGGCAAATATTCCCAAAAGTTTCTCAAAAAAGATCCCTTAGAGACACTATTAAAATACAAATAGACACACGTCATTAGAAATATTCCATTAGATACCAGTGGTGGGAAGCTAATTTTTTTAATGACCAAATTAACCTTTTAGGATTGATTATTGTCATTCACAACTCAATATCACCATGGCTCGAATTGGAACAAAAAGGCCTAGACAGCCTCTGATTACTACTTCCCTCGATCTCTCTGATGTTCTTCTCGATTAAATGCATGTTGGATTCACGGCGGTAACAGGAGTTCTAGTTGAATACCATAGGATTCTAGCGTGGAGCTTCAGTAATTCGAATTTCTCCATTGGTGATGCACTGGAAACTCGGAATTTGCAGTCTTTTGTTCCCCAGAAGAAAGAGAACTTTTCTCCAGTCCAAAGGGTTCATCGCTGGGATTACCATGGCGTGCACTGCTGTACTGGGCTTTACTGCAGGGATCGCTTTGTTCTTGGTTAAGAGGAAACGAAGGAACCAGAGGAACAGAGAAGCCATGGAAGATTGGGAATTGGAGTATTGGCCACACAGGATTACTTACCGGGAGATTTACAGAGCTGCCAAGGGTTTCTCGGATGAAAATCTAATTGGGAATGGAGGAAACGGCAAGGTCTACAAAGGGATTCTCTTGGGAGGAGCTGAGGTCGCTGTGAAGCTCGTTTCCCATGGAACCGAAGGTGGAACAAGAGAGTTCTTGGCAGAAGTGTCAAGTTTGGGTCGATTGAAACACAGGAATCTGATTGGATTGCGAGGATGGTGCAAGAGAGACAACTGCAACTTAACCCTAATCTACGATTACATGGAGAACGGAAGCTTAGACAAAAGGGCTTTTGAATGAGATGAGAATGTGATGTTAGGGTTGCAGTTTCTTTGAAGCCTTGAGCAGTCTCACTCATTCTCACTAATCCATGCCCTGTTTTCTTCTGTAAATCAGGCGTCGTCTTTACAAAAATTGCAAAAACCCAACGTTTTTCCCAGTAGGAGCAGTTTATGTCTACAAAAATAATAGAAATTTGACAAATAAACTTGTACCCTCAAAACTTCTCAAATATCTAAAAAACCAGAAGGAGAAAAAGGTGAATTATTTGCTTCTCATCGTATTCTGGAATTTGAAGCTTACAGATATCTAACGTATATTTCTCAGTTTGTTATTTTCCATTACTTGGAGTCTCATATAATTTAGGTATTCAGTGAGTCTTCAAGTTACATTACAGTGGTTTTGACCGTATGAATATTATTCCCGTAACCTTCTTTTCCTAAGTCTAAACACAATGCCTATTTGAGATCACACATTTTGACTGGTTGACACTTGTTGGTTGATGGTTTGTAATTGTTACTACTTCATGAACAAAAGGTGGCAGAAAGCCCATGTATTGGTTGAAATACTTCTAACATTAATTGGTTTTGACGAATACAATACAAAGAAAATGGAATACAAATGGACATGAGAGAAGGATGGAAAAGGTTAGGTTATCAAAGATGGATCAGCCTTTAGATGGGAACCCGTTCAAGGAAGAAGGTCTCACTTGGTGATCTATGGACAAGTGGAGATGGTGTGGAATTATTCAAATAGGAAAAAGATTCTCTCTAGTGAGGTCAACATATAGTGAGGATCCTACTCACTCAAAATGGGTTGGTACGTATTTTGATCCACTCAAAGTGAATTGGGATATACATAGATCCACTTTGAGTGGATTGAATCCTCACTGCAGGGGTGGCTTCACTACAGAGATTCTCAATCCAGAGCATTGGGATACACACAGATCTATTTTGAATGGATGAGATCCTCACTGCAGGGGTGGCTTCACTATAGAGGATCCCAATCCAGAGCATTGGGATACATACAAATCCACTTTAAAGGCCTGTTTGATAAAACTTCTGCTTCTGGATTCTATGGATTCTAGTTCACAGGGAACTATTTTGGAGTAGAAGCACGTTTGAAACTTCGACTGGATTCCAACTCCCTCAGAGTGAACCGGATTTAGAATGGCTCCAGAATCCAAAATTTTGAAGTCATAAATACTTGCTCCAAGCTGTTAGATCAACTTTTTGGGAGAAAGAAAATAGTTGACTCTCACTTGACCACCACCACCATCATCATCACCCACCACTGCCACCACAACCACCACCACCCACCACCACTACCGCCACTGCCGCTGCCGGCACCACCACCACTACCATCCACAGCCACCACTACCACCCATAGCCACCACCACCACCCACCACCACCACCACCGCCGCTGCAGCTGTCAACACCACCACCACTACCACCCACAACCACCACCACCACCACAGCCGCCGCCACCTCTACCACCACCACCAACACCGCCGCCACCATCACCCACCACCCACCACCATTGCCATTACCCACCACCACCACCACCTCCACCACCGCCACCACCCACCATTACCACAACTATTTTTTTAGACTTCGATTGGGGGGATAATGTGTTATCAAACATGTTTTTAATCCAAAGATGCTCTAGAATCCATTTCAGAATTGCATTATCAAACAAGTTTTTACTCCAAAATGATCTTGAAGTAGCCTGGAGTTGAATCCAAATTTGAACCAGAATCCAGAATTCAGAAGCAGAAGTTTTATCAAACGGCCCTAAGTGGATAGAATCATCAGTGTAGGGTTGGCCTCACTACAGAAGATCCCAATCCAAGATATGGCCTTGGAAGTCCATAGAAAAATCTTTTCATTTAATAGTGGGGAAGGCTCATGGCTGCTTTATAGTTAAGCAGTCATATTTTGACTATGAGTCAAGTCACTGGTAATGGTGTTTGCTTCATGCCTAGTTTGGGTGCTTGTGACACAAAACCCAAAGATGGACCCATTATGACCGCCATGTAGAAGAGGGCACTAGCCCAGGATCCAAATCGTCTCCTGCGGCAGGATAATTCCAATCAAGATCCAAGGGCTTGGGTTTATCCGTCGCATATACTAATACATTGGTATATATGCGCTGGATAAAATCCAACTTTTGGCAGATCGTCCAGCCGTAAGAGAGGATTTCTATCCCGATCATCCACTAGCCCAAAGACCGATTAGTGACAGTGACCTTACATAGATGGTGAAGTGCACACTTGTAACTGACCAGTTGATCTAGACCATATCAGAACCTAAAGTCCATGGACTAAAAGAAAAAAAGGTGACCCAACTTCCCTTAATTGGACAATAACCAGGTGGAGAGTTAGTGGACTAAAACAATTGGTCCATTAATGAACAGATAGACTTTCTGAATTCATGGTGGGGTTTGGACTTGGATCTAAGTAAGCAAAAGCCTCTTTGGAAATCTGGTTCCTCACTTCCTCTATAGTTTGTTGGTCATACTTTTATGGTTTTGGGATTCATCAAAATCTGTTTTTAAGCCTAACAAGTCTGATTTATAGGCATTTCAAATCAAGTAACTTCGTTAATTGATTTGATATTATATGACATAATACTTGTTGGTCGTGTGGTACTTCCATATTTATAGACATTTGCAAGAATGCTTTATGAATTATTAACATGCGGTTTTACCAAAAAAAAAAAATATATTAACATGCAATGAGTGATGGTGGCTGTGGGTGGTGGTGGCAGCAGTGGGGGTGGCGGTGGCAGTGGTGGTGGGTAGCAGTGGGTGGTGGTGGTGGTGGTGGGTGGTAGGTGGTGGTGGCGACGGCGGTGGCGACGGTGGTTAAGCCTTTGTTTCTCTCTTTTAAGTTCTCTTTCATTTGTTCTAAAACAACGAGAACTAGTTTTTTTTTATTTGGGCTCCCGGAGTAAAAAAGAATCCAGTTCACTCCCTTGGAACTTGGAATCAGATTGGACTTATCAAACAAGATTCAACTCTGAAATTACTCCCAAGAAGACAGAAACTTAGAATCTTTGAGCGAGAGTGTTCTCAAACAGGGCCTAGTGGGCCCACAGCTTCTCGATGCCTATCTTGCACTTGACATGCAATACACACCCGATTAGAAAGATCACTAGGGAATTGAACCGTAATACCATATATATATATATATATATATATATATAATTGGAATCGATTAATAATCATTTCGGTTTCGGTTTCGACCATCACATCTTGAGCTGAACCAATTAACTGGACCTGAATCTATTAACACCCTTCCCATAAGGGTTGCTTCTCCCTCAAAACCTCTATCTAAGAAAAAATAAGTAAATAAACAAATAAATTAAATTAACCCCTCAAGAAGAAAGATATAAAAACATGAGAAAGAATTTTCTAGTGACCGGCCCAAATTGAACCTGTAAGATTTTAAAATTTCTTTCCCAGGCCAAGTATGGCTCAAAGTTTCACAAAGTCCTGATGGGTTCTAGTACTACATATACACATAATAAACCAAAACAAAAGCAGTAAGAGTTTGAGCATCAGAGACTATCAGAAAGTTTCATTCACTGTCAGCTGAAAGTCTTCAAATGTTGGCACTACACTCCATAACAGCAGGGAATCTCCTATTTCAGACTTTGAATACTCATCATGAGGACTGGATGGGACTCCCCTTGAATTGAAGATGAGTGTGAATATGTGTTAGTCCTTAAAGACACATGCTTCTGCAATGGAACTATAGGATGCACCAAGCTCATAAGCATAAGCAACAAATGCTCCAGGTTGCCCACACAATTTCAGCCTTGAATGAGTGTCTGGAAAACACCTCTAATATCCTATCAATCAGTCTCCATTCCTTGTGGTTTACCAATCATAAATTCATAACCTGTGCATCAACATCTACAAAAAACAATTTAAGACATCAGCAATAGCACAACTATAAGACCTTTGTGTACAGTATAGCATAAAAAACAAAGGCACTTTGATCTTTCCCTGCAATTTCCATCCTACTCAAGCAGAAAAGAGTTTTACATAGCATCATGCACCAGCAAGCGCTTCCTTATTTTACAGTGCGGTTTAAGAATATCCAATCAATAAAAACTGCACATCTCCATCCTCATCTCTACTACGAGTCAAGAATTAGTAAATAAGCTTGTTAACAAGGATGGCAAGTCTGCTCCTGCAGACACAATGCCTCCATGGCTTGCCCTGTGGATCTAAAGCACTTAGATGCTGGGCTGAGATGGAAACAATTTTGCCTCCCAGATAGATTTAAGATGAGACAAATCATTTTTCTGTAAATACTGAGTTTGGTCAAGACTGAATACAGTGTTTGGTTAAACAAGGAATGTTGGTGACAATTAAAGCATTTTGTAATAATCATTCAACATATTTTTCTTAACAGCACCTTAGTTAGGAGGTGAGCGCTAGCACTCGTCGAATTGAAATATTAGTAACGCACAATACGTAAATTGCATTACTATAACACCATGCTCTTGATTCTATTCAATTCATCACTTTAAGCTACCAATACATTTTTTTTCAAAACCAGAATCCAAATATTTACTGGGTATACTCAATGATATCTAGAAAGGAGGGCACAAAAAACCTGTAGATAACCCAAATTTCATTACTAAAATAACTATTAAGGTGATAGGCATGGGAATGGAACAGGACAGAGTGGGATGCCGCCTTCCCTGTTCCTTGTGGTTCGCCGTCACTGGGTCAGATTCAAACGGGATCACCTACAATCCTTATCCTGGTTATCCAATAGGATCTGATAATCGGACAGACTGTTCACTTATATAGTTACCTGAATAATTAATCTGATAGAAATTCAGATACCCACTTCAAGTCTACTTAAAATATCTGGCCCAACTAAAGTGATTCTAAATTTTCAATAACTGCTTTTAAGGTGAAAGTAGTGAAATCACAGTATATTTCCTCAACTTCTAATTTTTGTTTTTTTTCCGATGTAGTTATTAGATCTTCTCTCTTTTTCCTGCTTTTCCTCATCTCTCATGTTGCTGTCATCTCTCAAGTCGCTGCAGACTGATTCTGGCCATCTAGACTGGAACTAGACAATGGGAGAGACAAACTTGGGACAGGAGGCAGGACACCAGATGGAGAGTCGATCAAAGGAAGAGAAGAGAAGCTGGGTTTTCTCTCTTCCATGTAATATCACAATAATTAAACTACACTTCTACCTACTGTGTTGAGGATCTATACACCAATACCAATATTCAATTATATATAATCTGTAGTTATATAGGGAAAAAGTGCGCCGTTTTCATCCCACCCATGAAATACTTGAGCAAAACAGTACACAGACAAAAACTAACAAAATGCTCCCTCGTATACATTCCAACATTGCCTCCCTTTCAAAATCACCTTCAGTAACCAGTTTTTTTCAACCCAAATTACTTCTCCTTTTTAAGCCACAATTACAGTTGATGTTGCAAGACTGGTCTCAGTCTGTTGGTTCAACCCAAAGAATCAGTCACTAAAATCATCCAGACCCAGAGGGTTGAAACAAATTGAGCAGTTCCTCTGACCAGCCATATCTAGTGATCCAACTACCAGAACAGGCTGAGGGCCAGGCCAGGTTTAAAAACATTGGTTGCATTAAATGGTGCAAGTTCACATTATGCAAAAAGTCAAGGGAGATGGAGAACAAAGAAAACCATTGCTTCTGCCCAGGATCTCCTGAATATAGAATGTTGTGCAATTCATAGGAGACAATGTTGTGCAACTCATAGGAGACAATGTCGTCCAATTCATTTAGTTACATATCTCCTTATCTGTGAGTTGGCTTAAACGATGCAGAAGTATTCCACAGGAGAGTAAGAATAGTTATAAATATACTTATCAAGTGACGAAATCAGAAAAAATTAAAACAAATATGTAGCTCGAGGAAAACAGTGAAATGTTCCCAATTATGTAAAGTATTAATCAGAGTAGATCAAAGCCTTTGTGAATCAATCACAACGAAATCAGATAAACAGTTCAGACCCAGATAAAGGTTTGACCCATCAAGAGCCCAGAGGTTAGGCTTTGCATACAATAAGCCCAGGGCACACCCCACTTCACCTTCTAAGGTGACCATGCCTATTGCATGCTTTAAGGGTGAAGCAGGCTAGGGTTGGTCAATATTCAATAGGGTCAGGTTTAGTGCAGGGGTTTTGATGCAGATCAGGATTTGCTCGAGGAAGGGCCGCAAGCAACAATCAAATGGGCCTGGCCCATTGGGTTAAGCAACCAGCAAAGCAGCCCAACCAAGCCAAGATAAAACACTGTTCACGTGAACAGTACCAAACCCCAGCTCTAATAGTTGATAGCAATGTTAGTATTTGATAGATATTAGGACTCTTTTGATTGAGAACTATATTCACTTTCCTAAAATATAGGTAGGATTAGATATTTAGAAGTCCTTAGTTTCCTAAAAGTTGTTTAGAAACTTTCCTATTATCTATAAAGGAAGTTTCTATTTATTTATTTCAGTTTTTAGAATCGTATTGTTTGTTATTTAGGAAGTTTTTTATTGCTGTAACTCCTATTTTGTAGCTTTTGAAGAGTTTATAAATATGAAGAAACCTAAGGCTGGTGGGAAAGAGCTTTCCAAAAAATTATCGAGTTTATTAATTTTCTGGTTGAGCCTCTCCAGGCTGTGAGACTCAACCTCTGATTCTTCTTCTATCCTTCTTCTTCTTCCTATTTACTCTAGCATTCCATCTAGCCCTTGAATCTGGACTACTGCAGAGCACTATAAGGCAAACTGATTTGCTGTCACAGTTCTACTAATCAACCCAGAATTCATTCAAAAAAACCTGGCGGTAATCTAGAGCAGCAACTTGCGGCTTCTGTAACTTCCTCAATTCTTATTGGATCTCCAACATATTTTGAAGTGTATTCACATCTATGCTAAGGAATCTACGATCCAAATTTCGTTGAAAGCTAATGGCCAAATTTTGAGATAAGTGATTTTTATTCAATACTTTATATTTATGTTTTGATTGGACTATGAAGATCCTACAGCAAAAGAGGGTTTTATTAATTAGTTTTGTGTTGAAACCCTCATTTACACCAATTTGGTATCAAAGCTTTGTAATGGAGTATTCTAATTCTCCTAACCAGTCTAATGACCCCCTTACTTTGATTCTTGAAAAATTGGTTGCGATAAATGCCAAGATTGATCGCATGGGGTAGAGAATGAAAACTAAGGAGGCTGGACGGCGACATCCAACAGCCAATATTGTGCCTAGAAATAATCCTAAGGCTCCCCAAAGAGTCCCTAGAGAGGACTATCAAGATCTACAGATGATGAGTATGATGGGAGACTTCCCCGATATGAAATTTCACATAAAGGAAGGCTGGACTTAAAAGATTTCTATGGTAGGCAAGACCCACAAGCCTTTCAAGCCTTTCATGACTGGTTGTGTGCATTGGATGATTATTTTGATTGGTTCGATCTTCCTGAACCACGAAAATTAAAATTAACACGATCCAGACTTTTTGGAACTGCCCGTGAGTGGTGGAAAGTCCATGAACATAAGCTCAAAGTTCGAGGACAAGAGCCTAGAACTTGGAAAGAAATGAAGTACGAATTAGCAAGAGAATACGTACCTGAACATCTCCAAATAAGGCTCTTCCGTCGAAAAAGTTACTACCAAATGGCACGTATAACTAAAGAAAACCTTACATAACTATCTATAAAATTCAGTTCGCAAATTAACGAGGGGTGGAAGCCTAACGCTAACAATATTAACGTAAAGGCGGTACCTAAAGTTGCACCACTAACGACAACTCTAATACCTTCAACCGTTTTAGAAGCATTAGTGGCTGAAGTCAAGGAAAACGAAGAACAAGTTTCACAAATCCATGATGACAAAGGAGAGACCAACATTGATGTTCCTACTGTAGCAATTTGCATTGAAGAGGTTGTAGTTGAAGACCATATCAATTACAATGTGGATGATTTTCCTCAAATCAGTGAGGTGGACATATGTGATTTTAATCTTTCTTGTGCAGCTCCATTGACTAATAATGAGAGTCATAGTGACCATGAGGTCATAGACATTGAAGAAGTAACTGTAAAAGACAAAGAGCTATATGTGATCCCCATGGATACCTCTTGTACATTTAAATCTTTTCAAGATATTGAACATATTAACTTTGTGATACCTCCCCAATATTCTAAAGAGAGTGGACACAAGGTGGCAGACTTTCTTCCAAATTTTCATGCACAACCAGATTTTCAATATCAAAGGAAGATGTATGCCGACCCCACGGAATTGATTCTTCACCATTACAGAACTTGTGGTCAAGTTTATTTTAAGTGGAGGAAGCTGATGCAGATCAGGATTTGCTCGAGGAGGGGCCGCAAGCAACAATCAAATGGGCCTGGCCCGTTGGGTTAAGCAACCAGCAAAGCAACCCAACCAAGCCAAGATGAAACACTGTTCACGTGAACAGTGCTCATGTGAACAGTACCAAACCCCAGCTCCAATAGTCGATAGCAATGTTAGTATTTTATAGATATTAGGACTCTTTTGATTGAGAACTATATTCACTTTCCTAAAATATAGGTAGAATTAGATATTTAGAAGTCCTTAGTTTCCTAAAAATTGTTTAGAAACTTTCCTATTATCTATAAAGGAAGTTTCTATTTATTTATTTCAGTTTTTAGAATCGTATTGTTTGTTATTTAGGAGTTTTTTTATTGTTGTAACTCCTATTTTGTAGCTTTTGAAGAGTTTATAAATATGAGGAATCCTAAGGCTGGTGGGAGAGAGCTTTCCAAAAAATTATCGAGTTTATTAATTTTCTGGTTGAGCCTCTCTAGGCTGTGAGACTCAACCTCTGATTCTTCTTCTATCCTTCTTCTTCTTCTTCTTGTTTACTCTAGCATTCCATCTAGCCTTTGAATCTGAATACTGCAGAGCATTATAAGGCAAACTGATATGCTGTTACAGTTCTACTAATCAACCCATAATTCATTCAAAAAAACTTGGCGGTAATCTAGAGCATCAACTTGCGGCTTCTGTAGCTTCCTCAATTCTTATTGGATCTCCATCATATTTTGAAGAGTGTTCACATCTAAGCTAAGGAATCTACGATCCAAATTTCGTTGAAAGCTAATGGCCAGATTTGGAGATAGTGATTTTTATTCAATACTTTCTATTTCTATTTTGATTGGACTGTGAAGATCCTACAGCAAAAGAGGGTTTCATTAATTAGTTTTGTGTGGAAACCCTCCTTTGCACCAGGTTTAGTGCAGCCAACCCTGTTCCGAACCCACCTGCTGGCATTGTTACACTGGAGTACTTGTCTATCTCTGTTGCTTTAACGCCTCCATTTTAGCTTGGTTTACAATGGAATAGTAATAACATCTCTATGTGGCAACAAAAAGCAATAAAGTTATCTTACCACCAGCCCTTTACTCAAAAGTGAATGCTGGAATGACCTGAAGGGAGCCCATCTCTGCAAATGCAAAGGGAAGAGTAACATTAGACCGCAGTAAACAAACCTGCATGGTTCAGCAACCAAAAAAGACGTGTCTGTTGGTGTAAGACTTCTGCAAAGGCAGGTACAACTAATGAGAGAACAAATTCACTCAATAAACAAAATCCAAAATCATTCACCAACATCCCACTGCCCCAACATCCCCCACCAAAAGAAAATAAGAAAGTGCATTCACATTTATTAGCAGAACTACAGTGCTCATAAAGAAAAAATGTACAGTAAAGGATGAACAAACTTATAGAAAAAAGAATAGAAATAGAAAAAAATATATAATATATTATAATGAATTTGTTTAAATTAGACCCTCAGCTAAAGGGGGAAATAAAATGTGCATCTATGAGGGCAGCGAGTGCCGAACTAAATGGAACCCTAAGAACCTGTACTCATCAAAGGATCATCTTTTAGCTGTTCATCTTGCTTTTCAAAATCATCCAAAGCAGACTCATCACCCAGCCATTTGTCAATTCCTGAAACTCCCCCTGTTTGCTGTGAACTCATGTCCCAGAGATATGATAATCCGCCAGGGACTCCCAACTCTTGTACATCGTAATTGACAAGATTATCCCAGACGTCATGGCTAGAACTAGATGCACCATCGCTGGCATTGAAACCCATGTTCCACATATCCTCTAGTTTTAACATGCTCTCAGCCCCAAGGAACATATAGTCTGGAAATGTCTTCTCTCTAGCCAAATCCTCTGGCAAAGAAACATAATACTCAGGACTAACTCCTGATTGGGGGCTCACCACATTTTTTCCTTCAATGAAAGCTTCATCAGAAGCCATAGGTTTTGGGTCCAACACCGTTATGGGTTCTGGGTCCAACACCCCCAACCCCATCTGATCTGAGGACCCTATAAGTTCTTGCTGCATTTCAGTTGAAGCAATATTTCCAATTTGAACCTGCATGCCTGATGAACCGAAACTATGTTTCCCCACCATACCTTCTAAGATATGATCAGAAAGTTGCCTTTCCACTGGCCCTGACTCTTGTGTTCCCAAAGATGTAGGAATGCTATTCCAATCAGGTCTGTACTTCACTATCCGCCCTCCCATGGATGATTCTTGTTTAACCTGGTCTGGATGTTGCTGCTGCTTGATGAACTTCCTTCTAACTCTTGAAGAAGTAACCTCTTTGTGTTCACCCTTTTGCTGAAAACGAGTCAAGAACACTGGATTCTGAAGCAGTTTAGCGACAAATGAGACCATCTGCTTTTGTCTCTGCTCTGCTGTCTGGAGCCTCTGCTTCATTGCCTCTAGCTGCTCAGCTGTTCCACGGTGCTCCTGCTGCAAATTTACAACTTCCTGCATCATCAGATTCTTCTCATCCCTCAGCCCTCCTATCTCACTTTCCAATCCAGATTTTCCCTCTTCAACAGAAGACTCGGAATAGCTTTCAATCTGCTCTGACTGAGACGACTTGCGCCTACGGATGTTCTTCAATAAATGCCTCTTACCCCAAACAAATTTTTCATTGGCAAACTCCCAGCGATCAGTGTCAATCTTGTGGAATCCCTGGATACAACAAGCAAAGAGATTCAAAGTGAATTGGAAGAAAAGAATGGACCCTATGACAAGAACAATACAAATTTACATGATAACAACACCAATAATCCAAGACAAATTGAAGCCCCCAAGATGATGCAAATGGGAAGGTCAATGATCCACTCAGACACACTCTGTAAACCAGTAAAAACAAACTTCCTCAAAAGAAAAAATTGATAGTTAGACTAAATCATGCAGTAAACGTGGAAGGTTGACAATATTAAAAAGCTATTTCTCAGAACCTGAAAATACTACCTGCAAAGAGACTCCACAATCCAAACGAGGAAAGAAGGATGTTCTTTTCAGAAGCAGACAAGAAGAATATTTTCCAGAGAGCATTTCAGGGCCAAATATGATGATGGAAGAGGTTTCTACCCTTTTGTTATGATCCACCATACAAGATTTAAAAAACAAACAAGACGGCTATAACAAAAACATCAAATTCTGAGATAGAAACATAACCACTGAAAAATTAGGTAGTTCCTATAGCAAGAAGAAATTGCCATCATCAAATTAACCAATTCAAGAGAATATTTACATCCATGCCTGTATAACCAGACGTACCCAGAACTAGAGAGGGGTTTTAACCCAGAATGGAAGTGTAGAACATCCACCTGACACCTTTCTTCTAACCAAACACAATAATTTATAGGAGAAAAGGAATATAATGAAGTACATTTCCACGTTCCACCAACATGTACTAACAGAAGCAGATTCACCAGCAAATTCTCCATCTTTCAGAAGTTTTGCATTACGAATTCCATACTACAAAAAAATGGTGTCAATGAAGAAAAAGAGAGGGAAAAAAAGTACATCATGCAGGCACACACAGAAACAGATACAACAGCAAACCATTCCAGCATTCTTATATTACACTTCCGTGAATCTACAAAAATGGGTTCGCTGGCAATCTACATAGACTGGCCCTGATCAAATATAATTACAGAATAAAAATTTAAAGAAAGAAAAAAATGAAGAACACTTACATACAGATCAGAAGAAAAAAAAATTACATACAAAAGACAGCAGCCGATATCGGCTGTGTATCAGCAATACCCACATATGTATTTAGCTGCCGGACAAAACTGGAGAAATTGTTGTGCTTGAAATTCTGGGGAAGCACGGCCCTCGCAAACTCCACGACGTCCCAAACAACGAAACTCTCACCGCTCGATCCCCACGATATAATCGGATCCAGAGACTTATCTTCAACCAAAGCATAAGTCTTGGAGAGGAAAGGAGGAACTGGATTCCCTTGACGGCATTCAAGGGGCTGAGGAATTCCAATAAACTCCCTCTTACTCGCACCACCCGTTACCGACGTAGGACGTACTCCAGCTCCTCCGACCTCAGTACCCAACCGAGGAGACGATGAAAACGAGCCCTTTGATTCTGTCTCCATAGGGACAATATGATTCGTAGCAGAACACTCCTCAATCTCTGTCGACGGAGAAGCAGAAGACGATGAAGAAGACAAGCCAGGTAGAATCGAGCTCTCCCCAGAAGAAAGCCCTTCGAAATCCATCAAAGGAGAAGACAAGTAAGAGCAAACCGAGCTTTGCGTGACAGTTAATCCCGACTCCAATGTAGCAGAAGCAATGTCGGCAGTAGATTGAGGAGGATAGTGTTTCTCTCTGGGGTCCATTGATGAAACTGTGAAATTCAAATGAAAGGGCAAGAGAAGAGAGATATCTGAGAGTAGCGTCTCATGAAGTAGTGAATCCAAAAATGAAAAATTAGCACTACAGAAATGGATATTTATAGGGTGTTCAGTGTTGTAGAGCTTCGCCGCCGTACTGTTCGATATTTTTTACTAGCAGAGTCGAGAATCTCGAAGGTCCAGAGGCGGTGGACAGGGTTTTTTTTTTTTTTTTTTTGGGGGTCTCGGATGCGCGGAAGTCCACTAACGACTCCTGCTCCCCGACAGCGGCATAGTGCAGTGGGCCCATGGGCTTGAGATATTTTTCTTTAAGTCCACGTGCATTTTTTTCCTTTGGAGGGAGGACAGTAGGTTGTGTCCTTCCATTTGGTCGTGAGATAATTTAGATTTTTGAGGTGGGGATTCGATCAGCTGGGGCCCGGGGGTCTCTAGGCTGATGTCAGCAAAAAATTATCAGAGTTTTGTTAGGCTTTTTTTATTCTTTATTTATTTATTTATTTTTTTTAGGACCCTCTTCTGATTTCCATAGTAATTTCTGATATTTGATATAAATTCCATAAAATTTCTACAATACTAATAGAAAATAGAGGGATTCAAATACGAGGGGGAAACTCCGATTCAAATTTCTACAACATTTGCATAGAAATTATTTATCGAAATAAAATCAAATCATTTATATTAGAATTGATTTTGGTTTGAAATATGATACCGTTTATTTAATCGATTTGAAATCATTTAAATCGACAGGTTACACCGGTTAGACACCAATTAACCCAAATAGAATGTGAACCGTTTAGTTCCCAAAAAACTAAACTAGTAAACCCTAATATCATTAGTCATTCTTTATTAATAATTTAATATTTTATTTCCCTAACACTCCAACCCTAATTAATATATTATTTTTTCAAGACCCAACACCAATGGTTCAATCCTAATTAATATATTATTTTCAAAAGACTCAATCCCAATTTTTAAAAACCTAAACCATAAAATCAAAATAAAAAAGCATAAAATAGACATTAGTGATTAGGCATAGCAAGTCTCCCTCTCTGAAATCTCATTCCCGTTTGAACTTTTTCATTTTTTTCATGCAAAACCGATTAATAACTGATATGTTAAACCATTTATAAACCGCAAGCAAAACTAATTAATGAGAAACTGCTTAAAAACTGGTAAATCGAAACCGATTATTAATCGGTTATAGTTTCAATTTTGAGACAATTTAGTTAATCGGTTCAGTTTTGGTTTTACTATTTTATACACGGCACCGTAATGGATCAGACCGTTAAACCGATTAGCATCGAATTAAACCACATGCTCCACCGCTTGTGCGGGCCCCCGTATACACCCTTTAACACCTTTAATTATATCATCTATTTAATTTGATGTGATGGTTATATGTATGACCAAGTGCATTTTTTTTTTTTTGTAAATTATGTGGATATAATCTTGCCTTCAGAATTGTGAGAGGACATGGATTTGGGACTGCAGTTCTACACTGATAACATGGGGTCTTTTTCCCTCAAATCATATAAGATCTGGAAAAAATATTCTTACAATGTTATTGTGGGGATATCTTTCAAGACTCTCATTTTATTATTTTCTCTCTCCTCCCTGACATTTCTTTCTCTTGCTTGATGTTATAGGCCTCCATTGGAGAAATTGTTTCTTGCATCTCTATTAGTGAAATGTGGGAGATTTTCCAGTGGCATTATGGAGAAACCTCTCTCATAAGTAAGATATATAATTGTGGGAAGAAAGTTCTCTATCCGGGGCAGCCAGACGGAGATACCCAGCCTATAATTGTGGGTAATTTTTGTCATCCCCTATATTTATCTTATATTATGTAAGCTCCCCTTATCCTATTCTTTTATTTGAAGCTTGAAAAGTGGATTTTCAAATTTTCACATCTCTTTCTTCCTTGATAATTCAAAATTTCTAATTTACCCCTATCCCTTACCCTCCTCCCTTCTCATGGCCTCAAAGCCAACCCCTTATTACCACTCCAAGGAGGGAGGTGTGGGTGATTATAAAGAGGCGAGGAGGGGAGATGCAAAGGAGGAAGAGGGGGATTGTGGGGGTGGGGGTGTTGCAAGTGCAGCAAGGGTGGAGGGGAACCGGCTATATTTTAAAAATTTTGAATTATCAAGGGAGAAAGAGAGTTAGATATTTGCTTTTCTAGGGGAATCAAAAAAGAAGTTCCGATGAGGAGAGTTTGAATAAATATAAGTATTGAGGTGTGATAGTAAATAACCCTCTAGTTATTTTATAAAAATAATCAGTACTAACTCAATTAGTGCTAATAGATACTTATACGGGCTTCCAAATGACCTGCCCCATTGCCACTCCTTTTGTTGGTACTATATTTATCCATCTACAATTTATCCTTTGAGCATTCACCTTGGCCCTGGATTCCGTGTGATGTCTTTTTGGGTCTTCTTCTGTTTTCTATGATCCTTATGTTCCTCACCATCTCGGGGACTTTGAATTTTGCATTAATTGTTTTTAGGCCCTTACCCACCCACTCATTTGGAGAAATTCCTTTTATGCTCTTTCTCTTGAGAAGATCCAATGTATCTTTTTATTCTCTTTTATTTTTTCTAATAAAACGATCTAAAACATAAAAATAAAAAAAAATAAAAAAAAAAACTTCGTTTCAAATGAAGCAATTACTTTTGTCATGGTTTTCTAATTTGACCTTCGAATAAATCTAAAAATGACCTATATGGAGCACATGTCAAATTTGTGAGCTTATTTCGTATTGGTCTATTATGCATGAAACAACCCATTTTCTTGGCAATTTTTGTACAACACCCTCAGGTCATGACTTTTTAAAATTTAAATGAAAGGTAAGAGTTCGACCAAACACAACATTATAAAAGAGCTCAGATCAGCCTAAAATCTAACCACCAGAATTAACAATAGATGATATGTCTACAAAATTTGGATCCCAACCAACACACTATCAATATGAGACCTTTCCACCTACAAAATTTTTTTTGTCATCAGAAAAGGGAAGAAATCTCATTAAAGATGAGATTTGTGCTTCTTTTTTTTCTCGCAAATTTTAGTCTATCCCACATACATTCTACATTTTTTTTTCTTCTTTTTTATTATAAAAAATGAGGGGTATACCATTAAATAAAAAAAATGTTCTATACAATAGACCAAGAGTCGAAACTCCAACTTGATAGGACCATTCGACTTATTTTGATTTACCTGTTTTGCTAGCAGATGAACTGGCTGAACTGAGGGCCTCTTAACATGATGAACTAAAATCTTTCAAAAAAATGCAATATTAGAGGAATCAAACAAGACTAGGGATTCCATCCCAGGTCAATCAGCAAAAGATCACATTGTTCCAGAAAGTAACTGCTTCCTTGTAACCAGTTAATCAGTAGCAACCTCTCTTTAGATCTTCCATTTCCAAAGAAACTTTGCAGCTGCCTCAATGCCACGCACCACCACAAGAAAGTAGCACCCTGATCCAACCCAAACTTGGAGTTGTGATCCACCTGCTATCAACATATTAGCAACCCACCCCACACTGCCATCGTTTATATTAAATGCAGAATCAGTAATGACAATGGTTAAATCCCCCATCATAAGGGAGACAAGCATGTTAAATCCAGACAACTCCAATTTGGCAGAAACTTAAAATGCGAACAGTGGACCATGGGTCTACCTACCCCACAAAAGCTCCATCCAATCTGCAAAACTTCAGGAACAGAACACTTATTTTCCACACTCTGTCCCCTCTATTAATACTAGCTTGCTTACCTTGGAATTCCTCCAGTGATTTCACAGTATCCATGCCAAAGGAAACCAAACATTTAACAGTGTGGGCAATCCGCAAATATTTTACTTTTGAATATACAAAAAAAGATACAAAAAAATTGTTATACAAAAATTACACACTCCCTCCCACCCCCCTCCTTTTTTAGCTGTTTGTGTGATGGCAAGAGCAGAATAGACCTGGGAGAGGAACATCTTTGTCATGCAACCAAAAGTGGGATGGGCGTTGAAATCAATTATCAATGATCCATCAGATGAAATGGTTGTTCCATTGTTAAATATCTCATGAACCGTCATCAGATTAGCAGCGAGGGCAACATCATTCAATGACCCTGCAGCATATCGAGTAGGAAGTCAGGACTCATGCTCCTGAGATCGAGGGGCCTGCAATGAACTGCAACCTTCCACCTCAATCTTCCATCATGATTTCAGGAATCGGGCTCTTTGATCTTCATTTTTGGCCTTTCCCCCTTTTTCCAGTTACTAAATAGCAGAAAATCAATGAAACTTACCTCTTATAGCAAGATCTACAAAATAATAAACTCCAAAAAAAAAAAAAAATCACAGAACTGTGGAAATCGTTGCATCTTCCCAATTACAATTTCGAGGGTTCCCACCATTTCTGATACAGGGCCAACCCCCATCGATTCCATTCCGACTCAAAACAGAATTGATGAGGCCAATTCTGTCTCTGATTCAGGGTTTTAAACCTTGCTTGTGACACATTAATGGAATCTTCCCAATCAACTGATAGGCCGGCCCTCATTTGATAAACCAGACATAGCCTAAAGATATGGACCCAATCGCTTAAGCAGCCAAATTCTTTACTCCCTTTACTTTGGAGGTATTGTATCACAGATACACTTGATGTTTGGTCATAGAATGTCTAGGTGGGACACATAAATTGGGGGGGTCAGGAATTCTTGCAAACGGACTATCAAATCAAATAACATAGGAACACATGGACTCCATGTTGTTCCCCGTAAAATTATCCTAAGATTGGCTTACCAGAAGGAATCCAGGCAACATGTACTCCTGCAACCCACTGAATCATCAATAAGATACCAGATGCACATTCACGAGTTCTACTCACAGGTACCCACACCTTCAGCTAAGTCGTGAGACGTCAGCATGAACTGGTTGAGGCATTGGAGGTTTGACCAATGGCCTCAGGGATTCCATAATGCTATAAAAGGAAGGACGCTTCCATGGCTCACTGCAGTTTAATACAGTTTCACTGTGAGAACAAAAAACAATGGGAGGGTAAAATCAGATGCTGTAAGTTGATCATGAAATTAATCACTTCACTCACTTAGCAAAGCAAGCCTCAATTAAGACAGCAACTAGAGGATTTGCATTGCTTGGAATTTCAAGCCTTTTTCCCTTAAAACCAACAGCTGCAACCACCTGCAAGAGGAGAGCCAATGACCAGCAGTCTTTAACAATAAAATGATGCCACCTCAAAATGAAAAGGTCATGAGTTCAATTCTCCTTGGGGTTCTACCTACCCAAAAAAAAAAAAACAATAAAATGAAGCCCACCACCCAACAAGTAGCAATTGTATGTCAGTTGATTAAAATAGAATAGCAGCTTTATCTTTTGTTGGCCAATAACGAAACAAGTAACAAAGAAGCAACATACTAGATAAAGCATAACAATTGCACATATTGCTTAAGCCTAGGCCAGAGATCAACCTAATTAGTATCTAATCAAGTTCATGTTATAAAACGCTGCTCAAACACGGCAGAGCATACTCATATGGTAATAATAGACAGTTGGAAAAGGGATTATGAATTTTATTCTCTCCAGGACTAGTTCACTAGTGCATAATACCAGCACTATATATCAGCAATTTACGTAAGGAAAATAAGAAAGAATTTCCAAAGTTGCAATCAACAATCATTAAGAATACTAGGCACATTGAAGCATCAGGCAGTAAAAAAAAAACCATGTCCAATAGAATGCACAGCTATGCCGACAATAAAAAGAGGGAAACATGAGATGGATGAGTTACAAGAATAGGAATTACAATAAAACATGCAAATGAGACTTTGGGGGCCAGCACCGGCCAGCACCAATTGGTGCAGTGCATAAAATTGATAGACATGGTCAGGTCATACAACTTGCAAAAACAAATTATTTCATTTGTTTTGTGTGTGTGTGTGTGTGTGTGTGTGTGTGTGTGTGTGTGTGTGTGTGTGTGCAGAGGGGGGGGGGGTGTCGATGAAGACTAATGCCCGCGCCAGCTGAAGGAAATATTTTTGTGCACTTTGAAAGCACTAGACAAGAAAACCAAGGGCATTGGCTAAACTAATAAGGCAGAATTTGGAAATTTATATTGTTAGTGGAAGATATGGATTGATATTTAAGAGCCATGGCAGACAGGATTCATGTAGAAAACACCAGATGTTCAAATAACACTTCATTTCTAGAGAAATCAGTTGCTATTTTTTATCAGGTGGCAGATAGTTGTGATCTAAACTTCAAATTCCCCTCAATAGGAAGGAATTAAGTATAAATATCGGATTTCAGGATTAGAGACGATACTTAGCGGATAAGAAATTGGGAGAAAAAAAAAAACTGTATCGAACCAGTATTGAACGGTCTCGGTCGATATGACCCGAGACGGGTCAATACAGGTCGAGACCATCAAGATGCCCATGATAAAACCTGCAAAAAAGAGAAAATGACATCAATTCTAAACCGAGAGCTACAAATCACTTTGATACCATATTTTTCCTTCTATCTGAGTTGGGAATATCTATACAACATCAAAAGTGACTATAACATTGGTGAAATCAAGAAATTGTGGGGATCAACATTGGTGAAATCTTGGAACGAAAGGATATCTGCACGACTGAAGTGTCGAAACTTCAATTTTTTTGCTTAACAAAAGACTAGGAGAAAAAGACTCAGTCTACAGTTCAGGAGGAAGAAGAACTTCAGGCCATCAGCAGTCAGCAGATTCAAGGGCCTGCTCTTTTACTCATTTGCTTTTTTGTCATTTTGTTTCTTTTTGTTTTCCACCATTCTCTATGTAATTTGGGTAGTTGAGGTGAGGACAAAATAAGAACAGCATAATCAGTGAAAATCTACTAAAAAAACCCCCAAGAATCAACTCATTGCCACATGGAAGGATGATTTAGCAAATCCAACCATTGAATAGGAAGGGCATGGTCAATATTGGTAACACGTCAATTTTCACAGCAAAATCCAATCATTTACCTCTCATGTATTGGCATCTTTTCCTTGTGTTTTTAACCATCCATTTGTTTTTCAAAATGTAATGAATCTCCAAAGTTTTATATTGTCACATGGACAACTTTCATTGAGCTCATATTGACAGGTAATCAGGGTATCATATGGCATAATTGTACACCAAATTTGGACCCTAACTGATCTGCCACATAGCGGATATGGGGTCCGACCACCTAACATCCTCTGGTCAGACCTAATTATTTCTTATTTATGGTGTATTATACTTCTAAATAATATTTTGCATGTATCATAGTCATATTCATGTAATCTCTTCAGAATTTTGATGCATGTCTTTAGCGTATCTTGCATCTCTTAGCATCTCTCAAATACATCTCCGAGACATCTCTTTAAACTACCCTCCCGATACACTGACCGATGCCGCTACTTTTTACCTTGCCCAATACAAAATATTTGCTTAGTATCAGCTTCCAATTCCCCAAACCTAAAAGACATGAAAATAGCGTCCAGCCCTCAATCGTTAGTTGTTTACCTTCAATGCAAGATACACCAATACTTTAGTTCCTATTGGTCAAACAAGGCCAGATTGCAAGCTGAACCTGAATACACACTCTTCCTAATTTAAAGTCTTTCTTGACAAAGATACAGTAGCTATTATAGATAATAAATACTCTAACCATCTTTTCAAGGGGTATCCAAAAAAGGAATCAAAGAACAAACCTGAGCTGGATTTAAGTTACTCCAAGGTTGTTGCAGCGTCACAAGTTCCCACAAGATTACCCCAAAACTGTAAACATCCGACTTTTCATTTGATGGCTCATCACGGAGAACTTCAGGGGCCATCCACTCAGGCTAAATTGGAGGGAAGGGGAATGGTAAGTAACATTTTGTGTCCAGATAAGCCTGAGATAATGCATGATTATGAATAGGATGATAATCAATATTCAATTTAGAAGAACTTACTGTTCCTGCTGCTGATTTAGATGAAAGAAACGTGTTTGCCTTCAAACGGGAAAGACCAAAATCACATACCTAGGTGAACACAACGAAGATAGTGTGAGAAAATAGAAAAATTGCCGCAGAACCAGTAAGCGATTTAAAAAACATGAAGTCCAATACTCCTGTAGAAGAAGTTAACAAGCTTTAAAATCATCCTTCAAGAGAACTGCAGAACTGGTTCATGGTCCAATTGCAAGGAATCCTAAGCTATTCCTGACAAAGCTATCCTCTCTCATTAATTCTTTTATTATTTGCCTGTAATCTCTTCTCCTATTTTCTTATTTATTACTTGTTTTTTTATACAATAGTAAACTCTCACCCTCCAACCAAGGTTTACTTCTTCATAGCAACTGTATCTTACCCTACACACTGATTTTTTATTCTCAAAACCCTGATATTTTATTTTTCTCTTTTTTTTCCCCCACCCATCACTTTTTTCCTTGATGTACAGTTGTTGAAACTTCATGGGATGTCCTCAATCAAGAAAGGATTAGATAGATTGGATAGTGAAAAACCAAAAGAAAATTTACCCAGAAATTATATTATGACCTAATATAGTTTGGGAAGAGGATGCATGCTGAACAGACACCAAAATAATCATACAAATCTTAAACTCGAACAATCTTAGGTACTTAGGTTATTAATATTTGTAAGTTACAACTTTAACTTGGAGTTAATTTGAAATGCTGCTGGGTAGAGTACAGCATGCAGGAACAACTCTAATGAGATCGCTAAATTAAATGGAAGGGTCCACATTATTTATTTGAATGGGCATACATTCAATCACATATAAGTAAAAATAAAATAATCATGTACATTAATCAAAAGACTGATTGATATACAGGAGACGCAACATAAACAAGATGCTAGTAAACTGAACATGCTGCATTTTTTGCATAGCGGGAAGAACTAGAAGATAGCCATGCAATTCTTAAGGAGCTATCCAATTATATCAGAGCTCGCATATTCTTTGAGTTAATGAGTAACATAAATTTTCTTCCAATGGATCCAATAAGAAAATTATAAGGAAAAAAAACCCATCAACGTACAATAATTAAGCATTTTTCAGCTTCATCCAAAATCACTGATCAAGGAGGAATAGCCTTCCTGTCAAGCAAAAGAGCTACTAATTCTTACCTTAACAGTATATTTTCTGTCCACTAAAAGATTTGGAGATTTCAAATCTCTATGAACAATGGGTGGATTACGGCGGTGAAGATAATTCATTCCCTTTGCCTGTACCACACAATCAGAAACATGAAAGAAAAAAGAAAAAAAAAATCAAAATCAAAATAATTAATCGCGTTTGTGGTAATGTCCAAACTCTAACATATCATCGTGTGTGTATATATATATATACATATATATATATATATATATATAAGAAGTCCTTACAAAGGCATACCACATCATATGCCATATTCAACCGCCGCCTTTCATCCAACACTTCTCTTGCACCTGATTTATGCAACAGCCTGTATAAACTGCCCCTGCAATTCAAACCCAATAGCCATAAAATTTTTGTCAAACCAGAACTACCCTCTGTACAAATGTAAACTGATTGTGCAAAATGTGAATATATCAGCCCTCCCCCCCTTGGGTGGGAAGGGAGGGGGTTGGAGGAAGGAAGCAAAATATGTAAGAAGAAAATCTTAAGAAAGAGACCTTGATAAATATTCCGTGACTATGGACAGGTTTGGACGCTGAGTAACAGCACCCATGAAAAGAACGATGTTTGGATGCCGTAAACGTTTCATTATTGCAACCTAATAAGGGGAAAAAAGAAAAAAAAAAGCTGCAATTCAAAACCAGGTATCAGGAAAAAAAACATAAAATGCAATAATCCATCAAACTAAACAAAACTGAAACTCCATCATCGATTCATCACTATATGTGAAATAATGGTAATCTCAGATATACCTACCTCCCTCAAAAATTCCTCGAAGCGCTCTGCATGAAAATCTTGTTCCATAAGAATCTTCACAGCAACATCCTGATATCATAAATTTTTGCATATGTAAAATGAAAGGACTGGCAACACAAAGAACAGATTTAACCACAATGTTTAACATCATGACCATGGGATGGCTATAAAAGATGAAAAAGGATCACGATGCAAAAAAAAAAGAGCTATCAGAAGAACCAACTCATGATGCAAGAAAATATTCTGAAACTGCAAACTTTCTATCAAAAGGGTCATAATCCAGTGTAATTCTTGCTTGGGTCAAAACGAGATGGGTCTTCAGCATGTTTGCACAAAAGGGCCACTCTCAAGACCTGAGTCCACATATTCAAGCTGGTAGCGCAAGCTTTTTGGTATTCAAACAAGTGATAGCCTCTTCCACAACCATCCAAAAACCAACTTAAATTTCTGGAAATAAGTCAAAAGACAACCTTCATGCTTCATCAAAAGCAAAAGCAAGTTCATGGCAGATATACGCGCCTCCTGTCAATGGGCAATGCTGAATCCTCACATGGAATGTTAAGCATCATTTTGAAAAGCCACATTCAGTAAATAAATGGGAAAAGATCACAATTAAAAAAGCAACAACAGATAGTCCACATAAAATCAATGATGGATCCAGTTTTTTTTTTCATTTTATTTCTGGAAAGTTGGAGGAGGGTGAAATACCGCAGTGTAATAGATCCACTGTTGTCTCATATGTGGCTTTTTATGTCACCTGGCTGTGAATGAGGTTCTCAAGGATATTACAATAACCATAGATTCAATAAATGCATTGGGTAGTGTGATTACTTGAAACGCCTTTTTCCTACTTCGCGATTAAAGGCGGAGCTGCATGATATAAGAGGGCTCAAAATTTTTCTATGCTCTATGGTGAAGCCTTATGGGAAGTTAATAGAATGCCTTTTGAAGCTTAAAGCTTTATAGTTCCCAGCCAAAATTTTATTTCCTTTTGACAAATAACAGCGTTTATTACTCACTGAAAATATTAGACAACAACCCCAAAGTGGAACATACAAATGCAACAGCAGAAAAATACAGGCCAGATTACATGATTGCTTACTGCCCCAAATTCCTCTCTAGCTAACTGATCTAGCCTGCTGGACAAGTGTGAATTCGATCCACTAATAGTAGGGACTCTGATTATATGTCTTTTTCCATCATTTCCTTTTGGGCAGGGAGAGGGGCAGAAGAAGGGGTGTGAGAGAGGAAGATAAATCACAAATTCACGATACACTTTTTGGATACTATTGGTGGGGGAACAGCATATTAGTAATTCTATCCAAGGATAAAATCTCATGTTTGGGTTGGGATCCCATGAATTACATGCATAATTTTCAAATCCTTAATGTGGGGGGATGCTCCACCTCTCCTTAGATTCACCTTCGCACACATATTACAACAGTTGTGTTCAAAGCCTGGTCTTCCTCAGTCCCTAAATCCTAATTCCAAGCTCATATTTGAAGCTACATAGTGAATTTCCAAATTTTAGGGTCTTGTTATGGACACCCGGTAATAAAAGTAATAGAAGTGGAGTGGGCATAGTAGTGGATAAAAATTTAAAGAATAATGCAGTGGACGTTAAAATATTAGGTGATAAGGTTATATTCATCAAGCTTGTGTTGGAGAAAGAGGTTGTTAATATAATTAGCCTGATGCACCTCAAGTGGGATTGGATGAAAGCAGATTGGATGAAAGCAGTAAGTAACAATTTTGGGAACACAACGATGGATTAGTGCAAGGTTTTAGACAAGGAGAAAAGCCTACAACAGGGGGTGATCTGAACGGACACGTGAGAAGAGATCGTAGAGGCTATGAAGGTATACATGGAGAATAAGGTTTTGTTAAGATGAATGAGAAAGAGACTTCAGCTTTAGATATTTTTGTGCCTTATGACTAATCCATTGTAAACACATACATTGAAAAAAAAGAAGAAGCACTTAGTTACCTTCACAAGTAGGCATCATAGCAGTCAAATAGATTTATGATATGGTTTGTAGAGAGAAATGAAAAGGGAACTTTAGTTTTAGATTTTGTTGTGGCTTATAATTTATCTACTGTAAACACATACTTTGAAAGAGAGAGAAGCATTTAGTTACCTTCACAAGTGGGCATCATAGGAGCCAAATTGATTTTTTCTAACTAGAAGGTCCAATAGGTTGTTATTGAAGGATTGTAAGCTTATACCGGGAAGATCCTAAACATACAACATAGACTAGTGGACATGGATATGTCTTTATGCACCGAATAGTAAGAAATGTAAGGTTATTTGCCTTAGGATAAGGTGGTAGAGCTTGAAAGGAGATGCTTTGAAAACATTTACTGATAAAGTGGTCAAACAAGGAATGCGGGACTTTAATGGAAACACTAATATGATATGGAACGAGATAACTACTTGTATTAAGAAGGTTAAAGAGTCCTAAGTTAATCAAAAGAAAAAGGCCATTCCTCTAGGGAGTCTTAGTGGTGAGAAGATGAAGTTCAAGAAGTCCATAAGGCTAAAAAAGCTAGTTTTAAAATATGGCAAAAGACTAAAAATGTAAAAGATATACAAAGGTATAAATTTGTCAGAAATGAAGCTAAGAAGATTATGAGAAAAGCAATGGAAAAAAAACTATGAAGATCTTTAAAATAATCTGAGGGTAAAGGTTATCTATAAGATAGCTAAAATGAAAGAAAGGAAAAGTAGATTTTTCGACCATGTTAGATGTATTATTGAAGAAGGTAAAGTTCTAATAAAGAATGACAGCATTAAGGAGAGGCGAAAAGATCATTTCTACAGCCTACTAAATGAAGAATCATTTCTACAGCCTACTAAATGAGAAACTTTGAGTAATAGTGTCTTGAAAGGCTACATTACCTACTAAGACACCAAATGTCATAGATACATATGAAAAATTAAGGTGCCTGAAGTTAAAAAAAAAAAAAAAAAATTTTAAAAAAGCTTAACGAGGATGAGGTAAGGAAAGCACAAAGTCTAGATGGGGTCGTAATAAAAGTATGGAAGAGCTTAGGAATCTGTAGTTTATCTTGGCTAACCAAGCTATTTAATAAGATTATGAACACAAGGAAAATGCCAGATAAATGGAGGACAAGCATTGTGGTCCCTATTTAATAAAGTAAAGGTGACATTCAAAGTTGCAATAACTATAGAAACATAAATCTATTGAGTCATACAATGAAATTATGGGGGAGAGTTATTGAAACTCACCTAAGACAAGAAATTACTATTACAGAGAACCAATTTGGTTTTATACCAGGATGATCCATGACCAAATATTTATTTAGGAGACTTATAGAAAGATTTAGAGATTACAAGAAAGATCTTCATATGGTCCTTATTGACCTAAAAAAAACCTATGACATAGTCCACAAAAAGTTAATCTAGCAAGTACTAGAGAAGAAAAGTGTTTCAAGTAAATATGAAGACATAGTCAATGATATGTATTATAGTGTGGTGACTAATGTAAAAACTGTGAGGGGTCAAGGTAGTGAATTTTCAATTACAATTGGATTACTCAAGTATCAGCTTTAAGCCCTTATTTATTTACGCTTATCATGGATAATTTAATCAAAGACATTCATGATGAGGTTCCATGGTATATGTTTTTTGTTGATGATAATTTTTTGGTAAACAAATAAAAGCAGGGATTAACGCCAAGTTTGCATTATAGAGATCAACCTTAAAATCGAAAGGTTTTAAGATAAGTACAACAAAGACGGGGTATATGGTGTGTAACTTAATCACAATAGGACAAATAATGAAGTGGTGAAAATGAGAGGGAGATTCCACAAAATAATTATTTCAGGTACCTAGGCTCAATCATAAAAAAAAAAGTGATATAGAGAATGATGTTTCACAAAGAATTAAATAAAATGAATAACGTGGAGAGATACATCTGGAGTGCTGTGTGTTTGATGTATTCCTTTAAAACTTCAAGGAAAATTTTATAGGACATTTACTCGACTAGTTATGATGTATGATGCAGAATGTTGGGCAGTCAAGAAACATCATATAGATAAACTCAGTGAATCTGAGATAAGGACGTTGAGATGGATGTGTAGCAAAACAAAGAAGGATAAAGTAAGGAATGACCATACTTAGAACTGATTTGGGAGTAACTCCGACACATTATAAGCTACGAGAAGTCGTTTAAGGTGACATGGCCATGGTCCAATACTAAGGAGCGATTCGATTTAGATTAAAGGAAGTAAAAGAGACAAGGGCAAGCCTAAAATGACTCTAGGCGAGGTGGTGAGGAAAGACACGCATAGCTTAAGCCTTGTATCAAGTATGACCTCAAATAGAGCTTATTGGAGGGCAAGGATCAATTTAGGCTACACAATTTAGTTGGGATATAAGGCATAGTTTAGATAATCTACAAAATCGGACGTGACATCAAATATCTACCACGTAGCAGCTCAAATGAGGCCTAAATTTTGTATACAGGTTAACCCCAAGGTCCCCTGCCCACATGTCAAGTTTTAGACCAATCCGAGTTAGTCAACTGGCAAAACAAAACAATAAAAAATCCAGCCCTACAAAGACAATGCATATAACTACAAGAGGGTGCATGGACATAAATGGGGGAGCAAGGTTATGCCACTACATGGATAGTAACAATTGAATTTGGAGCCGAAATTACACATGGATAATCCAAACTTTGACTTGTCAATCCAACAGTCGAAATTGCTAGCATCATCCTAGAAGTAGGGGCATTTAATGCTAGGTGCAATTTCGAAAGATCAGGATTAACAAGTTTCTAAGTCCCATAAAATTACAATATTTTCAAGCTTTCACTTGAAAATATTACATAAATGACAATAAAATCAATGATCATGGCTCTAATTGATCTTTGGGACGTCTCAATTCTTGACCCTTTGTGTTTAGTATATCTTGTCACCAATCCAAAAAGTCTCTGCCATACATGCTGAAATAGCTGTTCGCCACAATGGTAAACTCGTCTTTTTACTTGAACACCTTGAATATACAAATTAGATGTAAACTGCAAGATGCATATCAAGAAGGAAAGGAATCCTTACAGTATCTCAGCATCAAGAAGGAATAGAACCTCAATGAAACATAAATGAATTTTCAAAGGCTCTAGCAACCAAGATTCAAAATATCGGATCTTGACCCCGTCTCAACTAGGTCGAGATCCGAGATTTCTTTTTTGGGAGATTCGGGGGTCAAATGGTCATTTTAAGACCTAATACTTCAAGGAAACACTATTTTAGCCTACACAAACATATGTAAACCATGAAATTATAAAAATAATCACACATAGTGGTAGTTGGAAAAAAATAATCACACATAGTGGTAGCTTGAAAAAATAATCACAAATAGTGGTAGCAAAAATGATAACACATTCTAGTATTTCTCTATAGAAACAACACTTATTTATGTTTAATATATTTTTTGAAACATTTAATTAAGATATTAAACATAAATAAGCAAACACCTCTCATTTGAATCCAATAAAAAGTCTAAAATTCAAATTCCAAAAGGATAAAAGGTCAACCTCTAGTTCAATGACAAAAACTTACACTTCTGGTGTCGGGGGGGGGGGGGGGGTTTAAACCCTCCAATGCTAAGGTTTTTCTACAATCTAAAATAATTTTCATAAATCTAGTAAAACATAACTAAAAATTAGAAGAGCGTCAAAATATTCTTTTGTTTTGATGCCTAAAAATTATTTTCATTCAAACAACTTTAAACAGCTTTCACATACTCCAACCAAGGTTTGACCGGAGCATAACTCCTTCAATATATAACCCGGATTCAAGCAATCTCAGATTTATTGAAAATATGTTTATGCTAACTTTCAAACAAACCTGGCATTGCTTGAATCCGAATTATATTAAAGGAGTTACGCTCTGGTCAAACCTTGTTTAGAGTATGTGAATGTTGTTTCAAGTCATCTAAATGAAAATAAATTTTGGGCATCAAAAGAACTGACTATTTTGACACTCTTCTGTTTTTTAGTAATGTTTTACCATAATAAGACTTATGAAATTTTTATATTGGAGAAAAACTGGTACAAGACCACAAGGGTGGATCTCGCAAATCAATTAACCAGCGTATGTGATACCTTGTAGCAATATTGAATACCGAACTGAAGAGGAAAAGGGATCAAAATAATGGAGGGATGGGAAGGATAGGGATCTATCTCAGGTTAGGGTATCTCACCCAAAGGCACAAGTGAATCTCATAACAATAATAACTCTTATTCATATATCTTGACTGCCTTGAGCTTAACCCATTACATTACTTAAATAGGTCGCACAAAGGGATCCTAAAAAAGAAGGCCAAAATCATAGTTGTCAAGGCGACAAGGCGATCCAAGGCGTTGACGCCATCCTGGGCGCCTAGGCGCCTAGGCGCCGCCTAGGCGTCGCCTAGGCGACCAAGGCGTTGCCGGTGTATTTTTTATATTTTTAATATATTAATGCTATATTAATGTTATATATATATGCAAAGATTCTACATAAATAAACATTTAAGACATAGCTAATTAATATAAGAAAAACAACAAAGAAACAAATAATTGAGTAAGAGGCAAACGATTTATGACTAACATTTACTTATTTTTAACAAATTTACCGGAGTATAACTCCTTTAATATATTTTGGATTCAAGCAATCTCAAATTCATTGCAAAGCAGATAATCAGCTTTCCAACAAATCCTGGATTGCTTGAACCGAAGTTATAATGAAGGAGTTACACTCGCAAACTGTTCAAGTACGCGAACTGTTAAAAGTCGCGAATGTAAATTATTTTTTGGGCATCAAAACAAGATATTATTTTGGCGCACTCTTGGTTTTTAGTGATACTTTACTATAATAAGATTTATGAAATTTTATATTTGGAAAAGCCAGCATTTTGAAGTTGAAAATCGCCCGCACCGAAAAATACGATTTTTGTTCTTGAACGAAGGGTTGACTTTTATCCTTCGGAATTGAATTTAAATTATTTTTATTGGATTCAAATAGGGTATTTGCTATTTATGAATAATATCTTAAGTAAATGAAATATAAAATTAAAAAAACATTACTTAAATGATATTAGTCATAAATAAGTACTGTCTGGTAAATGTTGTTCCCTGTCAGCCAATAAATCCTGGAAGCAAATTCAGAGATCAAAAGGAAAAAAAAACACACATAAGACCCAAGGCGTCGCCGGGCATTCGGGCGCCCAAGGCGTCAAGGCGGCGCCTAGGCGACGCCAGAGAGCCCGGGCGACCGCCGGCAACATTCATAAGGCGCCCGGGCGCCCAGGCCCTGGATTCACGCCTGGACGCCTAGGCGTCGCCTAGGCGCCGCCTAGGCGACGCCTTGACAACTATGGCCAAAATACACAAAGAAGGAAAAATCCCAACAACTGTTAATGCACTTAATTTTGAAAAAGAATGCTTGTAATAATCTACTAAATTGAGACATGCCTCAATTATTTAAAAACCTTCCATCACCAGCGCATGCAATCAGATATTGTCGAAGTAATTTAAAAACCTTCCAACCAATGCGTATGCAATCAGATCTTGTTTATTATTGTGCCATCCATTTATGGGTCATGCCTAATTGTGATCACTTTGCTTGTTGGAACGTTGCCTACAATGACTATACTTGATATGGGTGAACCAGTCACATCAACTCCCCCTGGCTTAGAAACAATTGACTCCAATGAATGTATAATGGTTGGAGAGGTCCAAATTGAGACGGCGAAAATCATTTACATGGATCCAAGTACATTTGTGGGTGGGGCGGCCTTTCCACCGCACGAGGAATGAATGAAAACTGGCCCTATGGGCGAGGATGATCTTATCGTCGAGGATAATGTCAATAACATCGTCACTAGGTGATGCAGCCCAAGTCTACTCCAGAAGGGGCCGAAAGTCCAAAATTGGGCCAGGCCATCACTAGGCATCGCCAACTGTGGAAGGCGGAGGGTCAACTCAATGTCACCCCCGTCAGAATGGTGACCCATTTATAGGGTGAGATCCATGAAATTAAACACAAAGGATATCTACATGTGAGGGGATAGCTCAAGGAGATAGGCATTAGACAATGCGTTTCAGAACATCGAAAGGACCCATCTTGCGGGGGTGCAGCTTATAATTCGAGCCTTTTGATAACCGTTCGGGAGCAATATGAACCATGACATGATCTCTAGGCTGGAACTCAACGAGTCAGCGATGGCGATCAACAGCGGTTTTGTAAGAATCGCTGCTAAGTGCAACGCGATGTCAGACGTCGGAATGGACCTCCGTGAGATGAAGAAGAAACTCATCGGCCTTTATGCTGATCTGGGTTGTTGGGGGAAGAGGGATGAGATCGATAGGTCGGCGAGGCAGACCGAGGACGATCTCAAAAGGAGTCCAGCTAGTAGTGTGGTTCACCGAACTATTATAGGCAAACTCAGCCATTGCAAGATGGAGGGCCATGTGGGAGCATGATCATGCACGAGACAACCTAGTAGGCTGCCAAGACTCTGATTCACCGCCTCGGTTTGACCATCCATTTAGGGATGAAAAGCATTGAAAATTGTAACTTGGTGTTGGTCTGTAACCACAAGCTCCTCCAAAAGGAACTCGTGAACTTCACATCACAGTCCGAAACAATTGACTCGGGTAAGCAGCGTAGGCGCACCAACTCCTTAAAAAAGCAAGTGTGCGACATGACGTGCATCCGAAGTCTTACAATAAGGGATGAAGTGATTCATCTTAAAGAAATGGTCAACCATGATCGGAATAGAATCATATCGCTCATGGGTAGGTGGGAGCCCCAAAACAAAGTCCATGCTAATATGCAGCTAGGGAGAGTGAGGAATCGGTAGTGGTGAATAAAGGCCAACATTACACTTCGAACCTTTAGCGACTTGGCATGCTCGACGACATGGTGAACATCACGGGTCAGGCGAGGCCAAAGGTACAAATAGACCATGAGGTGCCAAAGTGTCCCCCCATTCCTACGTAATGGAGCTCACAGATCAAGTAATGGCGCGAGAACTTGCAGGGATACACAAACGGGTGCCAAAGAAAAGGAACCCATCGCGCAATGAATATTGGGGTCAGTGCCACCTTGCTGGAGTGTAGCGTAGGTGGTGCTGAAATCGGCATCAGAGGAATATTCATCCTTGATGAAATCGAAAGTGGAACCCTGCACTGTGAAAGTGGTGAATGTGAGCATAGTTGTCAAGGCGTCGCCTAGGCGTCCAGACGCTATTTTAGAGCCTGGGCGCCTTGCTATTGTTAGAAAGGCGAGCGCCCAGGCACTATAGGCGTCGCCCAGAGCGCCTAGGACGCCCAGAGTGCCTAGGCGATCGTCTTATTGTCTATGGGTGCATTTTTTTTTTTTTTTGTAAAAATTTATGTGTATAAATTATAAATCATTAATAAGATGCCTATGAGAATAATGCTACCCCTTTGAGGTTTCCATTTACTCACAATTCAATTTCAACTATCCACTTTATCGACTAAACGGCTACACATTATTAAATTCCTTAACATAACAGATTTCATTACCTAATTTGTGTCGCGGACTTGCGTGAGATTTAAGCATGTGGGGTTGGCAATTGGCAATTTAGCATGACCTTAAATAAGTGTACTCATATATATAATATATAGCATCTAGTGCTTGTGCGTCGGAAGCACTACCATAAATAATAATAATCAAATGACTGAATAACATTATCTAGGATTCTAAGTTAACCTTATTCACCTTCACAATCAATTTTTTTTTATTTTATTCCAACACATGATGATAATTGAGATCTTTCCAAGAAATCAAAATTTTTTTTTTATTCCAACACATATGATGATAATTGAGATCTTTCCAAGAAATCCAAAGTAAGGTAGATATGAAATGACCAATTGATTAAATTATTAGTAATAGGCTAATAGTAAGAGATGAAAAATAGTATTTTACTTTTATGCTAAAAAGTAAAAACCATTCGATATTGATTTAATCCAGCAACAACAAATTATGGTAGATACATCATACATCTATTACCATGTGGGTTTTTATTCGTAATATCATTTCTTGTTACATCATTTACGTCGCGTAAGATTCAAGCTTATGGGGTTGGCATGAACTTAAATAAATGTATTCATATATATAACATATTAACATATGATATCTAGTGACATGACCTTAAATAAATATACTCATATATATAACATATTAACATATAGTATCTAGTGGCATGAGTCGCATGACCTTAAATAAATATACTTACATTAAATTATTAAATCATTAGTGATAGGTTAAAGCTAATAGCATAGGAAATTAGATATTATTTTTTTTTGGTAAAGCATAGATAGACTAGATACTTATCAATGTTGATATTATTAATTTATTATTATTGAACTTATTTAATAATAATTATATAATAATGAACAATCAGAAGATAATTTTAAGTTATTTATTTTTATAATTATACTTATATAAAAATTAAGAATATGTATTAGTTTTATCATTAATAATCAAAAGTTAAATCTAAGTTTTTTTTTTTTAATATTTTTTTAATAAAACCAACTTCTTGGATAACATATCTAAAAGACTGAAACGTTTTTACCAAAAAAAAAAAAAAGACTGGAACGTTAAAAAAAAAAAAAAAAGTTTTCTCATAAAAACGTTTTGGCTTAGATTTGGGCATACTATTCGAACTCAATCAACGAACTAGGGCATCACTCTCAAACTCACGGTTCCTCTCCCTCACCTACTCTTCCTCTTTCGATCCTCCGACGAGTCGACGATCCTCCGACGAGTCGACGACGGTTCAGTTCCGAGTCTCCGACGGTCTTATTACATTCCCGGCGTCTTATTATCCTCCCGGCGGTCATATTTCAGGTATGATTTAAGATTAATGCTTGATGTTATCGTTTTTTTTTTTTTTTTTGTGAATGTCGAGTGTCGCAGGCACATTCCTTCTTCTTCTCCTTCTTCTTCTTCTTCTTCTCTGTGCACTATTTTTTTTTTCTTCTTCTTCTCCTCTGCACAACAGATTTTTTCCACCTTCTTTCTTCTTCGTCTTCTTCTCTGTGCACTACTTTTTTTTTTTGTTTCTTCTTCTTCTTCTTCTCCTTCTTCTCCTTCTATGCGCACTCTTTTTTTTTTCCTTCTTCTTCTTCTTCTTCTTCTCTGCGCACCTGATTTTTTTTTCCTTCTTCTTCTTCTCTGCGCACTCTGTTTTTTTTTTTTTCCGCGCACCTGATTGTTTTTTTTTTCCTTCTTATTCTTCTTCTTCTTCTCTGCGCACTCTGTTTTTTTTTTTTTTCTTTTTCTTTTTCTTTTTCTTCTTCTCTCTGCATACTCTTTTTTTTCTTCTTCTTCTTCTCTGCGCAATCTTCTTCTCTGCGCAACAGATTGTTTTTTTTTTTTCTTCTTCTTCTCTACGCACAATTTTTTCTTCTTCTTCTTCTCTGCGCACTGTTTTTTTTTTTTTTCTTCCTCTGTTTTTTCTTCTTCTGTTTCTTCTTCTCTACACACTCTTCTTCTTTTTTTCCCTTCTTCTTCTTCTTCTCTGCGCACCAGATTGTTTTTCTACTTTCTTTTTTGGTTGTCAGATTGTCGACTCGAGTCTTGCCGATGGCTTTTTTTTTTTTTTTTTCTTCTTCTCCTCCTCCCCTGCACCATTGTAGATCTGATTTAGCCAGATTTCATTGAAACAGTAGTCAGTAGCAGATAACTTTTTATATAGTTCATTAGTTCCAAGAAATCAAATATCTAACTAAAATCACAATGCCATTTTGTACTGTGGTCGACTTCTTCTTCTTCTATGCAACTATGTATGATATTTTTTTTGGGGAAGTAGCAGGTGTTTCTGATTTAGGAATTAGGATTGCCTTGCTGCTGAGTGCTGCCTGTTGGTGCTTCTCTCTCTCTCTTGGATTCTCTGCAAGACTGCAAGTGCTAGTGCTGGTAGCCTGGTAGTATGTTGTTATGCTTGTACTTGTATGTTACTATGTTCTGAATTAATGGTTTAAAGTGTATATTAATATTTGTGCAATGTGCACTTGTGCAGTCAACAACATATGAATATGGATGCTGCTATTGGTACTGGTAGCAACTCAACCCCAAGTGTTGCAAATTCAGCTGATCCTAGTAAAGATCCAGCCAGGAAGGCTAAATCAAAAGATCCTGGCTGGAAGTATGGCTATTGGTCAGATCTAGGAAACAAGAATATGGTTAAATGTACTCTCTGTGGTAAGAACTTGAACCAATGGATAAAAAGGTTGAAGCAACACTTGGCTGGTGGTTTTGGGGATGTAGTCAAATGTAGCAAAGTAACTGCTGAGATAAGTAGAGAGATGCATGAATATATAACAAAGAATCAGAAGAGGAAGATAAATAATTTAGATGATCTCATTCACAATGATGACTTAGACATAGAGGAAACAAAAGGTGAAGGGCTAATGGCTCCCCCCTCATCTCAAGCATCTAGAACTGTTCCAATTCCAAGCTCTGGCACAGCTTCTAAAAGAAAACAAGTTTCCATTCAACAACAAGTAAGAGGTCCTACAGATGCTCATATGAGGAAAAGTGCTGAAGAAGTTGTTGAGGATAGGCGGCGAAAAATGAAGGAGCTCATACAAACTACATTGCATGGTCGATTATCAGTTGAGCAAAAGAAGAAAACTGATAGTCACATTGCTGCTTGGTTGTATGAGTGTGGGATTCATTTTAATGCAATTAAAGCCAAGAGCTTTGTGGTGATGGTTGAATCCGTTAAGTTGCAGAAATCAAAAAACAATATGAAATGTATTGGAAGAAATATGGTTGTACCCTCATGTCTGATGGATGGACAGATAAAAGAGGGAGGCATTTGATTAATTTTCTTGTGAACTGTCCGGAAGGGACCATTTTTCTAGGATCTGTTGATGCATCCAAGCATGTCCAAGATGCCAACATGTTGTGTAAATTGTTGGATGACAAAACTGAAGAGCTTGGAGAAGAAAATGTTATTCAAGTGGTTCCAGACAATGCAGCTAATTATAAATTAGCCGGTTCCCTACTAATGCAGAAGCGGCCTACATTGTATTGGACACCATGTGTAGCTCATTGTATTGACCTCATGTTGGAAGATATTGGGAATTTGAATGAGTTTAAGAATACGATAGTTAAAGGTAAAAAGGTCACTACCTTTATTTATAGACATGTTCGTCTTCTTGAGGCAATGAGAGCTAAAACTGGTGGGCAAGATCTTGTAAGGGCTGGAATTACCAGGTTTGCTACATCATTTCTGACACTCCAGAGTTTGTATAAACACAAAGATGCTTTGAAGCAACTCTTTGTTTCCGATGATTGGACAAGGAGCAATTTAGCAAAAACTGAGGTAGGTAAACAAATAGTTGATACATTGCTTTCTGTTCAATTTTGGAATCGTGTAGAAGATTTTGCTTGAAAGCATCAAAGCCTATCGTTGTTGTATTGAGGGTTGTAGATGGGGATGAAAAACCTGCTGTGCCTGAAATATACTTGGCAATAGAGGAGGCAAAGAAAAAAATACAAGAACATTTTGGTGGCCAAGGATCATTATGGAAAAAAGTTATCAAATTTATTACTGAGCGATGGGAGTGTCAGATGGGGCGGCCCTTGTATCTTGCTGCCTAATATCTTAATCCTGGAAAATACTTCAAGAATATAGAGGATGAGCCTGATCAGATCAAGAAACAAGAAATTGAAGGGAAAATCCAGCTTGCTTTTAATGAGGTAATTGTAAGAATAGTGCCTAATCCAGATTTGCAAGACAAGATTATTGATCAGGTATCTTCTTATAAACGTCTTGAAGGAATATTTGGAACTCCAATGGCAATCAGATAACGGGTTACCTCTAGTCCTCGTAAGTATTATTTTAATTTAAAAAATTTATTTTACTGTTTATTGTTTAAGTTTTAGCTTTATAAATTATTGTATTTTATACTTTACAGACAAATGGTGGGGTATTCATGGTGTGGCAACCCCAGAACTTTTGAATATTGCATCTCGCATTCTAGGCCTGTGTTGCTCTTTCGTTTCTGAGCTTTGTGGAGCACATTTGAGTTTAATTAAGTACATTTTATTTTGTAAATATTATATTTCTTTGTCGTGTACATGTACTATTTTTAGTCTTTTAGAAAGAATGACATACTCTGTATTGTTTATATATTCAGATTCACACAAAGAAAAGGAACAGGCTAGAACATGAACGTCTAAATGATCTGGTATACATTCAATATAATAGACGTCTTCAAGTTAGATTTAATGAAAGGCGTCAACAAAATAGAAATTATAATCCCCTGTTAGGCTGTTACTAGATGAGTTAGATTGGAGTCGTGAGTGGATGATAGGCCAGGAGCCAGAAAAGGAAGAGATGGTCCATGATGGTCTCACATGGGGTGATGTAGATCGAGCAATTGGGGCATCATCATCTATTGAGGGACGCACTAGAGTAACAAGAGCTCGAGCATCTGGTAGCAATGTCCATTACACACGCCGTGTGAGGAGGGATTCAGTTGAAAATGAGTCAAATCATGAAAATATTCAAGAAGAGGATTTTCATTTTAATGATGACGAGGACGTTGATGATGACTTTGGACCGCGGCCTGAGGATCATAGTGGAGGGGGGCAGCAACAAGAACATGCAATGGACCCTAGTTTACTTGATGATTTGGATGATTAATTTAACTAATAGAATTTGAATTTGGATGTGAATTTTTATTTAGTTATTATTTCTTATTGCATTGTATAGGATAAATTAAGATATATTAGAATTTCCTTCTTGCAATCTTGTTGCATATTTTTTTAATGCAGGATTTATTACATTTAACACTGAGCTACTGAGGAATATAGGCATAAAGATTTATTTTGGCATCTTAGAGTTAAGTAACATTATAGTCTTCCTCTTGCAGTCTTGTTTTTTACTTATATGTTATGATGTTCTAAATTCACCCTTCTTAGTTTATTGATTTGTGTTTTAATTTTATTTTTTATGAATATGTTTCTTTATGTCCAATACTTTATTTATTGTTTGTTGTCTTGTTGGTTTTATTATATTAAATAAGTTATGTTTTAAATGTTGATTATTTATGTAGAATACTGCTTATATATAAACATTAATATAGCATTAATAGTTTATAAATAAAAAAAATACACTGGGAACGTCTTGGTCGCCTGGGCAATGCCTAGGCGGCGCCTAGGAAGGCCCAAAACGCCTTGGCTCGCCTTGTCGCCTTGCCAACAATGAATGTGAGTACCTTACAGCTAAGGCATCGGCAACCTGATCCCCTTGGCCAGCCTTATATGATAAGACAAAGATGAACTCTTGAAGGTAGGCTGTCCACTTGGCATGGCGGCTATTAATTGACTTTTGGGTGCATAGTTGTCAAGGCATCGCCAAGGCGTCGCCTAGGCGCATTGCCTAGGCGTCCGGGCGGATTTTGTAAGCCTGGGGGCCAAGGCACCTTATCACCCTGGGCAACCACCTTGTTTTCAATGTGTCTTTTTTTGCTTTCAGGAACAACACATGTCAGGTAGTACTTATTTATGACTAATATCATTTAAGTAAATGATTTCATTTACTTAAGATATTATTCATAAATAAGCAAATATCTCTCATTTGAATCTAATAAAAATAGTCTAAAATTCAAATTCCAAAAGGATAAAAGGTCAACCCTCCAGTTCAAAGAACAAAAACTGTATTTTTGGGTGCAAGGGCGATTTTTGACTTCCAAATGCTAGGTTTTTTTTCAAATATAAAAATTCCATAAATCTTATTATAGTAAAGCATCACTAAAAACCAAGAGTGCGCCAAAATAATCTCTTGCTTTGATACCCAAAAAATAATTTACATTCAGACGACTTCAAACAACATTCGCATACTCCGAACAAGGTTTGACCGGAGTGTAACTCCTTCATTATAACTCGGATTCAAGCAATCTTGGATTTGTTATAAAGCTGATTATGCTAGCTTTGCAATGAATTCGAGATTGCTTGAATCTGAACTATATTAAAGGAGTTACACTCCGGTCAAATTTGTTAGAAATACGCAAATGTTAGTCATAAATACATATTGCCTACTTAACTCATTATTTGTTGCCTTGTTGGTTTTCTCATGTTATTTAAGTTATGTCTTAAATGTTGATTATTTATGTAGAATGATGCATATATATAAACATTAACAAAACATTAATATTTTAAAAATAAAAAAAATACAATGGGAAAGCCTTGGTCGTCTAGGCGCCCAGGATGGCCTCAAACGCCTTAGACCTCCTTGTCGCCTTGACAACTATGTTTGGGAGTGGAGATACTTGAGGGCATCATGATCTGAAAACAGAACAAACTCATTGCCAATGAGGTATGGGCGTCAATGTTTGAGGATTTGAACCACAGCATATAGCGCTAGATCATATGTGGAATAGCTCCGTTTGGCGTCATTCAGTTTCTCCCTGTAGAAAGCCACAAGGTGGCCAGCCTGAGTAAGGACGCCTTCGATGCCCAAATGAGAGGCGTTAGTAGCGACTTTGAAGACCTGAGTAAAGTCCAGAAGGCATAAAATGGGGGCCTCAGTCATGTGCCGCTTAATGAGATTGAATACCGTAGTAGCCGCAGGATTCCATTGGAATGACCCTTTGCCACCTTTCATGCGCTCCGTGATAGGAGCCATAATGCTGCTAAAATTTCGAATGAAACGACGACAGAAGGAGGCTAGGTTGTGGAAACTACGGATCTCTGTCAGGGATCGCAGTACAGGCCAGTCGACCATGCTCCAAATTTTCTTCGGATCGTCTTCCACATCGTGGGAGGAGATGACAAAGCCGAGGAAAACCACACGGGGAAGCATAAATGAACACTTCTTAAGATTGACGTAGAGCTTTGCGGTGTGGAGTAACGGAGGACTTGGCGCAGATGCTCAATATGCTCAAGAGGAGCATGGCTGTAGATTAAACTATCATGGAAGTAGACCACGAGGAATTTACCAATGTAAGGTTGGAGTACCTTGGTCGTGAGCCACATGAATGTACTGGGGGCGTTGAGAGGCCAAAAGGCATTACATGCTATTTGAAGAGTCCATCTTTCGTCTTGAAGACAGTCTTCCACTCATTCCCCGGGCAAATGCGAACTTGGTGATAACCACCCCGAAGATTGATTTTTGAGAAAATAGAAGCCCATGTGAGCATATCCAACATATCATTCAGACGGGGAATGGAAAAATGGTATTTGACCATAATTTTGTTGATGGCAAGGCTGTCAATGCACATACGTCACATCCCATCTTTTTGGGGGGTGGGGGGCATCACTTGTCATTTGAGTTCGGCATGCTCGAACGAACTGAGGCGGTAATGAAGAAGATTGGGGAGAATCGAACCTGGAACGAGATCAATCATATGTTGGATGTCCTGCATTGGAGGAAGCTCATCCGAGAGTTCATCGGGTGCCACATCTGCAAAATCAGATAATAAGGATTGTGTTGCTTGGGGGGGGGGGGGGGAGGTACTATTAGACGTCACTGCTGAAGTAATGACGGCCAAAATGAGGCCGGTCTCTGTACATGAACTCAAGAACTACCGTTGGGGGACGATTAGAAGATGTCGATCTGATGGGGGCTCATCTTGAGGGGGAAGACTTGTCCCACGAGTGCATTGCGACTAGAGTGTTGGGACACTAGTAGAGAGGGCCTTCCCTTTGGAAGGCTGTGACTGTAATAACTGTTGCCGTTTAGCCTGAGCAACACGTTAACAGGAGTGTACAGCTGGGATGTTTAATGGGATGAATACCAATGGTTTACCAAGGAAGTCAAAATAGCACTGATTTTTTGTGCCTCACTAAGACACTATTGTCGTACATCCAAGGGCGTCCGAAGCCAACCCTATTAGTTGGGATAAGGCTTTATTGTTGTTGTATCCAAGGGCGTTTGAGTAAAACGTCGGTGAGCACCATGGGAATAACATCACAACAAACAGTCTCTTCATAATCCCCAAGGTTGAGGGGTACCGGACATGGTTGGGCGACCTCGAGAGTATCACTATTGAGGAGGGAAACGTTGTATGGGAGTGGGTACGCTTCAGCGACTAACCCACCATCAATGATCGATGCGTGAGAAATGACGTTGACACAACTGCCGTAGTCGACGATAACTTGTGAGGTTTTTGTTCTGCTGGTCATGAGTATGGAATATGTAGTGACAACTGACAACGCCAATCCTCCCATTTGGTTTCAGCAATGAGAATGCGATTAACAACATGAATAAAACATCATGGTCATCGTCCAAGGTCGCTGTGGGGTCCTCGGGGCCAATGGGTGCAGCCCACTCATCATTATCTCGAAGGTAGCAAAACTGAGTATTCGGATTTGCTTCTACCACGGCAACTATGGTGTTGGCTTTACCACTTTGTGGGCAAAATTTCGCATAAGATAACAATTGTTCATCAATCTCTTCCATACCTGTACAAGCGATGAGCTCGTCAAATCAGTCCATGTATTCCTCCATGGTAAGGGTGCCTTGACGCAAGGTGTTAAGTTGGCCATGCAATCGATGTTGGAATGTAGATGGTAGGTACTTGTTTTTCAACAATTCTTTCATGTCATCTCAAGAAGTATGTTCTTGGTGACGGCTAAGTAGCCATGACTCATGGGAGCGCCACCACTCTCGGGCAGTCCCTTTCAATTTGGAAAGGGCTAATTACCTTTTCCTTACTTCCATTAAAAGGTACCAATCGAAATAATCATACAATGCACAAATCCAGTCATAAAAAAGTTGGGGGTTGAATCAACCATTATACTCCTTAAGTTTGAGTTTACTTTGTGCCGGTTGTCAAGCGAACGAGACTCAAGGTTGGGTGAGGATGTCGTCCTCCGGTGGAATAGGAAGAGGAAAACCCTGCGGTTGTTGAGTAGGCACTCGCGGAGGATGATTAAAAGATGGTTGGTGAGACTCACCACACTGAGATTCAAAACATTGCTCAATCTTGTGACCTTTTCAATAAGCTGTTGAATGAGTTCCACAAGCTGGTGTTGAGTGGGTTCACCGGTGTAAACGGAGTTATGAGAGCTGCCATCGGCCATAGCTCTGATACCAAAAACGGTGCAAAGACCACAACAGCGGATCTCGCAAATCACTCAACAAGCGCCATATGATACCTTGTAGAAATATTGAATACCCAACCGAAGAGGAAAAGGGATCAAAATAATGGAGAGATGGGAAGGATAGGGACCTATCTCAGGTGAGGGTATCTCACCCAAAATCACAACTGAATCTCACAGCAATAACAACTCTTATTCATATATCTTGGATGCCTTGAGCTTAACCCAATAGGTTGCACAAAAGGATTCTAAAAAGGAAGGCCAAAATATACAAGGATGAGGAAATCCTAACAACTACTAATGCACTTAATTTAGGAAAAGATGTATAATCTATTAAATTGAAACATGCCTCAATTATTTAAAAACCTTCCATCACCGGCGCATGCAATCAGATCTTGCCAAAGTAATTTAAAAACCTTCCAACCGATGAGCATGCAATCAGATCTTGCTTATTATTGTGCCATCCATTTATAGGCCATGCCTAATTGTGATCACCTTCCTTGTTGGTACATTGCTTGCGGCAACTATACTTGATATGGGTGAACCGGTCTACCTCAAAAACCCTAGCATTTGAAAATTGAAAATCACCCCCGCAACCGGAAATGCAGTTTTTGTTCTTGGACTGAAGCGTTGACTTTTTATCCTTTTAGAATTTGAATTTTAGACTATTTTTATTAGATTCCAATGGAGATGTTTGCTTATTTATGGATAATATCTTAAGTAAATAAAATAAAAATTATAAAGAAACATTTACTTCAATGATATTAGATTTAAATCTCGACGAGATCTCGAATTTCCCAAGAATCTCAACACTATACGAGTTAAACATGCATTCTTGAGATTTCGGTCCATCTTGACAGGTTTCAATCAAAATTTCGACCGAGACATGTTTTTTTTTTTTGGGTAGGTAGAGCCCCAAGGAGAATTGAACTCATGACCTCTTCATTTTGAGGGTTGGTCTTCTGCCAACTGAGCTATCCCCTTGGGGTACCGAGACATGTGTTCATTTACTGAAACCTGATTTTTAATTGGAACTACCAATCAAATGTAGCTACTACCAATCAATGTCTCCGTCTTCTCTTTCCCATCAAAAAGGTTGGTCACTTTCTCTATTACAAAGATCCCTCATTTCTTTCAAGTTCCAACATCTTTTTCTCCTAATAACCCATCCCCAAAATTTATTGATAGAAATTAATATATTCTATAACTATATTTGATAACTAGAATGTTACCAAATTCAGAAGGTATAAATCCCTCCGATTCCCCATCAGAGTTTTGCCAATCTCAAGCCTGGTCAAAAAAGGGATTAAGGTTTCCGGCCAGTGTAAAACCTGTAAAATTTCATATTTAGAAATGATGAATCCTGCAAATTTGATGTTTTGCCGGTGAAGTTATGCCAGGCTGAGTATGCCGCTATATAGAGTGGAATTTGGAATACAGTTTTAAATCAAACACAAGTAATTGGATGGGACTTTTTCTTAGCTTGAGTTATGTCTTGATCCCCCTGAAGTATATCAGTTCCAATCTCAATTGATCTTTCCACATTCTTAACAATTTAAAAATAATTACCAAATAAATATCACAATGTCCACCTGAGGCTCATTGAACATTAAAAGACAAGTTAAATTACCAATCTGGGAATTGAAAAATTATACGGGTATAAGGATGATTCATCCATGAACCCCTCAAGTAATTGATGGTACACCAAATCCCATCACTCTACAGGTAGCCTGCATGAAAGCAGAAGAATGAACCTCAACAAGGATGCAATTTTGCACTAGGTTGTACGAGTTTTTGGGAACTAAGATATGAGATTCATTTTGTCATATGGATCCAAGACTTGCATGCACCAGTCAATGGCTTGCATATGCCTGTAAGTCCACAGAGCTAAAACTGCCATAGAGATGTTCTGAGAAACTGCATGCAAGTATGCATCATGGCCGGAGAACATTTCCAATTTCTCATCAAATTATAATTGATCGCACAATAGCTATTATTCAATATGCAAAATACAAGAACCACCCAATGAAGAGAGATTCTATGAGCAGAAACCTTAGCAGTTAGCACTGGATACAAATGCATACATTGTACCAAAGAGTTGATAACTTCTAAATTATAAAAGTAGAAGGCAAAGGACAGAAAGCTTACCGAACCATGCCAATCAGCACGATGGACAGTTCCAAAAGAACCTGAAATGTGTCAGTCCCAAATAAGTAAATCCAACCACAAGATTATTCAAACACAATGGCATACATGCATGGCAATGGGAAATGACCTCATCTAGAAGTACCAAAAAACTTTTTTATGTTTTTTCAGTCTCTTGTACTGAGAAATACCTGCTCCAATTCTCTCCTTCAAAACAAGATCACTCCAAGGAATGTTCAAGTCTTCAACATCAAGAGAAAGTTCAGTACTTGATTTACTAGGTACACTTCCCTCAATGAATCTTAAATCTTTACTAGTATCAACCCATTGGACGTCTCTATGCCCACTAGGTGCAATTGGTTTTCGTTGGACAGGATCTTTGACAAATTGTTTTGAAACCATAACATTCTCCGAGGGATTGCATGAATTTTGCACAGGGGATTCTCTAACATGGGTATCCTGCCAAGCAGCTCTTTGGGGCAGAGGTGACAAAATATTATCATCATTGTCATTTGCGACCGGGGTAATGTTACCATCCATGTTTTTCCCATCAAAATTTTTATGGAACAGTAACTCTGCAGCATCTTCTTGATTAATAGCAGAACCTGTCATGATAGAAACAAATTATTTCAAAGTTGAAAACCCCTATACCAGATCGACATTAATTTGTGAGGTGAAATATCAAAAATTTAATCATGTCATTTATTAATATCAACATTAATCAAGGGAAATATTGTCTAATTGTATAAAGCTTTGCAGCATTAGCAATCCTCCTCACAACTAAAAAAAAAAAAAAGAATGTTTCCATGCTATGCATCAAAGAAAGACCATTCTTTGCAACTGTTGCCCCACAAGAAGAATTCAGAAACATTTCTTGACCTGTACATGGCTGTTACAGGTTATGAAGGGCCTGGACGGATGACAGGCATATGGTTAGAAACTGTTAAAATGCCCATTCAGAAAGGAAACAAAGAACAGGATTACATGTGAAAAACAAAAGAACAGGACTGCAAATATTGATATTATATTAGCAAAAGAAACGTAATGACACGTGAAGAGCTTTATCCAGGACCCAGTAATTCTATTTAGAGCTATTAGTTCAAGGATGGTAAAGGAATAGAGCCTAAACGGTTAAGAATAGAAAAGCCAACAAAGTGGAAAGAAACCTCTGACTGTTCTACTAAAATTTGCAGCTAGCTTAATAAGTTAAACTAAGTTATCAAATACTACTGGAAGTCTTAATTCAGAAACACACAGGACTGAAGACCAACGAGGGGGAAAAATTAAGAAAAGAAAAGGGAGAAATTTTGATAATAATCAAAATAAAAGGATAAATACAAATATACAATACAATTCTACTGTTCCTATAATTGAATCAGATAATATTGATGTAAACATCTATTAGAATCAGTTGCCACACATGCTACATAAAAAATTTGTGACATTCAATGGAGACTATAGATCTAATTAGGCTGAAATATACATTAAAAAAATTTTCATTCTCCAAGAAATTAACACAGAATCCTCAAAAAGTGGTCATCAAAATCACTGCTATGAAAGAAACACAATGTGAATAAATACGTACCTGCAGAGGCATTATCAAATACAAGATTAAGAGATTGACAGTCTGAGAAGTACTGTCTGGCCAACAGCCTAAAATCCTCAGTAGTTTCAATTGGTTTGAATTTTGGAAGATGCAAAGGCGATGATATTGAGATCGTAGATGGACCATTAAGCAAGGAATCAGGCTTGAACAAGTATCCCGGCTTCTCAATCAAATCAACCAAATATTCCCTGCCAAGAAGCAAATGTACATAGTTGGTAGCATAACATGGAAGTCTCTGGCATTTGCAAGAATATCAAACTAGTATCCATGCCATTAAGATTCTAAAACAATATTAATAGTGATTCAATTGCCAAATCAATGCACAAACGTACTTATTTAAGATGACGTGCATCACATTCCTACCTAGAAAAAGCACGTGACCAACATATATCTCTCAGGGTATACCTTAAACAATTAGATCTTCATACACCATGCATCGAAACAGAATCTACCAAAGAAATGTTGTAATAAAGCCAACTCGTACCAGATTAAAAGCAAATGGAGAACAGAATTCTAATTTTAATATGAAAATACATTATTCTTTTTTGGGTAAATTACACTCACCTCCCATGTACTTAGGTCTAATTACACGCACCTTCCCCTGTAATTTTGAAATTACACGAACCTCCCCTAAACGAAGAATTTGATTACACCAACTCCAGTCCATTTGTTGAGGAACGTTAGTTGGTGATGTCACTTGGCCATATTAACCTAAGTGGCCAAATTACCCTTAAGTGGTAGTAAAGTTCCAAATTTCCCCTTTCAAATATAAGAGCAGAAACCTTCATCTTCCCCGAGTTCGGAAACTCAGCGTCTTCTCTCTCACATGAGGTATCGTCTTCCTTATAAGTTCATCTTCCTCACCTTCTCAGAAACCCAACAAGAGACATTTTTCTTCCACGAATCCCAACAGCTCTGCCTCCAATACCCTCCTCTGCAAGCACTCCCCCTTTGCAACCCTAGACATCTCATTCTCATCCTTGTTCTCTTCTCCTGTACATTCTTGGGCAAATCCTACTTCTCTTATATCTTCCGGTCCCTCTCCCTAATCCTTCCCTCTTTTCTCGTCTCCCACTCTGCTGCCTTCCGGGATTCCCCTTTCCTTTACATTCTAGGGTTTATTGTGTTCTTTACCATCTCCAACGACAGAAGAGGGCTTTTTTGTGTTCTTCCGGGATGTCCAAATAGCTGCGAAGAAGCCATGGATAACTGAACTGCTCCTTCAGCAATCCTCTCTCTCTCTCTCTCTCTCTCTCTAACTGAGAGTATACATGTACTTGGGTTTTATCGTTTGAAAACAGGGGTCAAATGACGGATCCTGTGTATCGGGCAGCCTGAATCAACCTTCAACCCAATACGTGTTGATGAATGAACTCACAATATTTTACAACTCAAGGCATTAAAAACATCATTTAAAGCTTTGTCTCCCTGGATTACTCCTTGAACTTGATGCTTCCACCATGCTAATCTACTGTGAAGATCCATTAGCATCTGAACTCCCCCTTCATTTGCATCAGTTCTAAGCTGGAGTAGTTCCTTGATACACTTAACCAAGTATCTGACAACCTTAAATTTCAGCTGCCAAACAAAATCAAGACACCTCTCCTCAATCTCAAATATGGAAGTTGATATATCATCAATAAGATCAAATAAATTAAAAACAAGAGAAGCTCCTGCAACAGCATCCTTCCATTTATAACTTTCTTCGGACCACCTAATTGAGCCTTCAGTGCCATCGTGCCCTTCAAATTTCTGATTCATAAACTTAAACGCATTAGTTTTAGTTTCCAACAACCAAAGGATTTCACCATTTGCAGCACAGTGAAGCAGCAGCTCACATCCCTCTTCATTTAAATAATTGGAATACCCAATCAAGATACCTAACGAAACTCTTCAATAAAAACAATTTAGCTGGAGGTGAAAAGCATGTGGTGCTTTCACTTCAGTAGATGCACAACTGTTGGCAGTCTTACTGCAATACCTCACATAACTATCATGGAATTCCTGGAGCCAGAGTCCAATTGTCTAACCATCATACTTCTTGATGCCTATATGATCATTACTGTTGTCATGAAATTTGGGCTTCTGGTGCCTTTTTCAGAGTACCACAGACTGTCAACAGACATTGCCGTGTATGGAGTTGGAACATGGATGAATCGGCACACGCCTATAGACGGTAGAGAAATCCTTCAAAAACATCTGTTTCTCATGCAAATTCCCGTCCTTGTCGAAATACTCATCCAGCTTCGCATTAGGGCAAAGCCGCTGCAGCTATTTCTTCTGTATTTTGTGCTTGCTCTTCAGAAATTTGCCCTCTTAACTGAAATTAACTTAACGGAAGAACCCAGAGCCAAAGTCCCAACCTCAATCTCGAAGGGATCGTAGCGAATAAAAAGCTCCACCACCAGAACCTCGCCACCAAAACCATGAAGTCCTTCCCTACGCAATGCTTGTTCTCCAGCATTGGGTTCTCCGACTCAGGCCCGTTTGACCACAACACGTGCTTCAACAGCTTTTCCCCTTCTTCCCCCATGAATCTCTCCACCACGAACTCCTCCCCTCTCTCGAATATCTTGGGGTCCTTCGTCGCAAAGGGCTGGTATCCTAACAGCATCTCCCCTTCCTTCAAGGAAGGGTAAATGAGACATTTTAGTATCTCATGTTAACACTGTTAGTTGACTGGAACTTCGTGTAATTTCAAAACCACATGGGGAGGTTTGTGGAATTAGACATTTAGACCTAAGTACAAGGGAGGTGAGTGTAATTGACCCTTCTTTTTTTAATTATTCTTGCAAGTTGCAAGGCAAAAGGTAGGAGTATATCATTAACAATTAAATAGTTACAAGAGCACTTTCCACATTACAAAAACAAAGAAAACTATACAGAGCTTCATTTCAACCCACCCACCCCCCCCCCCTACCCCCTAAAGTATGCCTACAGTATCAGATTCCCCCTTAACTTTCTTTCACTTGTACCCAAAAAGGTGAAAGTGGAATATCAAAAAGTCCGATGACTTTTCTAAATGACATATTTAAGCTTGTGGGCAGGGCACAAGAGGAATCTTTACTTTTTCCCTTGTACTCTATTTCCTTTCTCTTCCTGCAGTCTTCCCATCCCTCTCCCAAGCATCAAAATAAAAAATATAATAGTACACCCGAATTTGAGGTCTGCTAGTATTCATCTTAGGTTCACTGTAGTCATCACTTCCCTAGCTGTAGTTGGGGTTTGATTATTTATGGTCCAGTTGTTATATACTTATATCAGCTATTATAATTTCTGTTCAAAGTTTCTATCACACACACACACACACACACACAAAATGTTCCATGTTTTATATTGTTTTTATGGTATTTCAACTTTGTTTGTTAGCCGAGGTTGATTCTCAAACTGGTGAGCTTTTGTTCATCAATTTCCTGCAGTACTTATTTATGTTTAAAATAAATTAATATAATCTAAAAACTACAAATAAGTTAGAAGGTGCTTATCATTATTTTGATAATCTATTATTACTTCTATGTCTAGTGGTTATAAATGGTTATTATGTATGACTCATAATTTATTCTCAAAAATGATTTATTATAAATAACCCATAAACATAAATATAAACTATACCAAAGAGAGCCTAAGTCTAATCTAAAAAATTTATGCTACTAGTTATACTGATCTGATCACAGATCCATTCAGATCTCCTACTGGTTACATTCTGCAGCATTCTTCACTACACTGCTGCTACTGATCAGAAATCAGATGGGGTCTCACTACGACAGATAAGCTGAATTTTTATCTCATCAAGATCTGCTGTACTACTGCCACTACTGTCCAGATCTCATTGAGATCTGCAGAATTTTTTTATCTCATCGAGACCAGCTGTACAGAAAATATCTCACACCACTGCTACTGATTGTTGCTGCCTTCGAGTCTATCCTCTCATCTGCCTCATTGTTGCTGTCCTGAACCTTATCTGAACCAGATCTACGTCGACTACTACAACCAGATCTGAAATCAGATCAGATCTATCACAACTTAGTCCCTGCTGTTGGTTTCTTTTATTAATTTCAGTTACAGATCTTCTACTACCTGCATGTGATGCAACCTCTATCACCTGCATGTGATGCAACCTCTACTACCTCTTCGCTCGTGTTGGAGTGTACTTCTTTACTCATGATGGAGTCTATTACTTGCACGTGATGCAATCTCTATTAACTGCACATGATGCAACCTCTTCGCTCGTGTTGGAGCATCTACTACCTACACGTGATGCAACCTCTTCACTCATATTGAAGCCTACTTCTGTTTTATCGCTACTGCTATCTATTGTTGCTGCTACTATTACTACCTGTCAAATTGTTGATTTTGACAAAAATGCTCCAAGCTAGACATGGATGACATACATGTTCCAGCTTGAGGGGGAATGTTAAAGGTTGTACGGTTTTGGTTCTGTTGTCTAAGTGTCAACTAGGCATGTCTACGTGTCACCTAGCTTAGTGTTGACCAGCTGTCCAAGTTGGTTGCCTTCTTAGTCTTTGGGATTAAGTTAAATTCTTGACTTAGTCCTCCTTATCTTAAATTCATTACATGTAATTAGAAAACTAGTATTATTGTCTAACTATCATTTATTGTTTATCTAGGATTCCTTGTCATGTTGAAATGTGTAATTACTACCTCTAATGTAACTAGGACTCCTTATCTCGTGGAGTCCTAGACCTATCACTTTACCCCTTATATATTCTCTATAAATAATGACTGCTAAGAGGAGAGGAACACACATCAATTCTCTCTCCCTCTTCTTCATTTTCTTCATTTTCTCTTATTTTCTATTTTGTTACACCCCTTTTGGACACATGGGCCCCACATGGTTACTATTCACAATCACTATTCTTCGTACTATTCACGTTTTTTCTTGTTGTCAAATTTTCTCTAGTATTTTAAACACAGGTGGGAAAAGGATTCCATGATTATTTTCCCAACAAGGGTGCTCAGTTGATTCACCACAATCAAGCACATGAAACAAACGAAAGAAGAAAGGCACATGCCACCATTTTCCTTTTATTTTATATGTAGCTACAGTCATCACCATCTTATGGGCCTATGGCAATATTCCAGCGCAGTTCTTTGCATTTTGAAGGGACATATGGCTTCCAAAAAGCCTTAAAAGTTCTAACAACCGGGGATAAATAGAGCTTATGTGAAGCCACAAATAAGGATTAGGAGGTAAAGCAATCATTTACTGCTAGACAACAATTCAGGGTACCATGACAAGTTAACTCCTACAAACCATCTAGGAGGTCATGGATACTTTAGAGCCCAAACTTCCAAAACCTTTCTTATTGTCAAGGCTCCAAAACACTGCACTCAATAATTTATTCACAAAATCCAACATGGAGAAATCAGCTAACAATGTGGATTCAAATAAATTGAATTTGATCACTGGCATACCTGTCAAGTCCAAACCGCACAAGACAGGAGGAAGCAACGTCTCTTTGACAATATTTGCAGCCCTTAGCAATTCGGCATGGTAAATCAATAGTGTCAGCCAACACCTATGAAAGTTTTAACTAAATTTAGATGGAATCTTGTTTGACATTATATGTTTAAAGGAAAATAAGCTCTAAGAAATTTCTTTTTTTTTAATTTTCATGGACAGATGCAAGAGAATATAATGCTTGTTTTTCTAGTAGAAGAATGAAGAATCCAATATAGAGTAGGTACCAAATTCATTAAGGGTAAGAAGACACAAACAAAGTTGTCATGAACACATCGATTAAACTATTATAAAGCGAAGAATCCAATACAGCGTAGGTGCCAAATATCATTTTGAGTAAAAAGGCAGCAACAAAGTTATCATGAACTCATTCATTAACTATTATAAAAACAATAAGCAAGAGAACAAAAGGCATAAAGGAAAAAAAAAAAAAAAAAAAACAAAAGTCATAAAGAAAAAAAAAACGAACTCTTTTCAAGAAAAGAAAATTTGAGAATAATAACACCAAAGAACGATTTTTTTTTTTTTCTTTTTCTGATTAGAACTTTGTTGATGAGAATATCCAAACAAGCCTCTGGAAAACTATATGAAGAATAAAAACCTCATGGGCAAATCAAACTACACAAAGTGGCTTTGCCAGTCACATGTAATCGTAAAAACTGTCTTTCTTAAACCCTTAATTTGGGAAGAAGAAATAACACAAGCTCTAGCTTTAAGCATAAGATCTCAATACTATAAGCAGGATCCAGCAAGAAAGGCTTTAATATAACATAGATCACCCAAGGGAGAAAAAAACAGGGTAAAGAAAGAGGACCTAGAAATAATTAAATTCACCTTGAACAGCAGAGAACGTTGTCTGCAAAGGCCAACAGACAAACTTCCCATAGGAAGCACAATAGAGCCTAAGCAATCCTTCAGAACATCAATGGAATCCTTCCAGCGGGAGGCTAAGTCATCTTCTCCAGCAGAAGCTGCACCCCTTAAGATAGCAACGAAAGCTTGATTACTGTAAGTATAGGAGGAACAGATAGATTATAGCAATTTCTAAACCAAGGAATGTAAACAACTCACCCCATAAAATTGCAGACAAGCTTTGCAAGTTGGTCAACCACTTCTTCAGTTGTAATGCAACCACTAGAAATGTTAAGTACCCTATTTAGGAGCTCCTTCAAACCAGGATCACTACGTTTATCGATTAAAACCACTTCAATTGATAAATCATCATTAGGATCAACAGCCCTAAGTGATTCAATTGATGGGACTCGACCATTCTCTTGCAGGTCAGTGCATACAGTCCATACATATGGATCCATTCCATGAATCAAGTAAAAGCCATCTGGGATCTTGTCAAAGTAAGACAGGCAGCCATTCACCTAATGCACAAGCCATATAGAAGAGAAAGCATATCAATTCTAAACATATATGCATGCCATAAGATAAACAAGGAGCAAATTATAATCAACAATTAATATGTGATGATTCTATTGCTGCAATATGATGGTACAAACAACTGCATAAATTGAAGGTAACGATCGGTGATTCTGTGAAGTATGTCACTGCTATTGTTATAATTACAGAAAGACTAGCAAAGACTGGGATCATGCAGTGAATCTCGGTCATAATTACAAAACCCTCAACAACCCAGCAGTCTCCCACTCTTCCCCACCCCTCAAAAAAGGGCATGGAATAAGTATTACAATATTCTAATATTAAAGATATTTTGTCCAACTGGTACGGCAACCTAACAAAGAATGATGTCGTGGATTAATTGAGTCTTCAGTGAAGCGCCAAATATTTTAGCAAATTTCAAACCGACAGAGTGGCCTGGTGAGTAAGGACTAATTCTTTGGATTTCATGGTTCAAGTTTAGGAACCTTTTTTGTTTTTTTGTTTTTTTTTTTTTTTTTTTGTTTTTTTCCCCCATTTTTCCTCTCTCTCTCTCTCTCTCTCTCTCTCTCTCTCTCTCTCTCTCTCTCTCTCTCCCCTCTCTTTAAGGTTTGTTAAGTACAGAGTTTTCTAACTTTTCATAACCTGAATCAAAGACAAACATCAGAATCAATAGAAAGGTTAATTATGATCCAATTGAAGCCTCCATGTCTACCAAATGAAACAAGAGATCAGAGTCGAGACAATTAAATATCGGGATTAGAAAGTAGAAGCAACTAACCCAAAATCGATGAGACAAAGACTCAGAAGAAGACGACGACGAGGTCCTGCTAGCCAATTCATCGGGGACAGGATCCAAGAAATTAGGATCATCAGCACAAGTAGCCTCAGACGAAAGACGAAGCGCCAAAGCCAGCTGCAATTGGTAACTCTCTTCAGTCTGCTGAGCCAAACTTTTACACGACGAAGACCCCGCCGCATCAACCGCCTTCATTCTTAAATCTCCTCCAACAGCCTTAAAACCATCATCCTGTGAGTTACTAAACATCTCAGGATCATTTGCCCCCATCGAAAGCGTCGGGAGGTAGTAATCCCCAGACAAGGAACTCCCTCCAAAGCTGCTCCCACTCGACTGTCTCTGCAATCCCATCGATGGAATCAAATTTCCGATCCGTCCTCCACCTTGTTGCAACCGATGATCCCCATCCCAGTCAAAACCCCTGTCTGTCTTCCCCCTATTCTTCTCCCCAGAAAGACTCTCATAATACGGCCCTGGAGCTGCAACAGTGAATTTCGATTGCTGCTGCGGTTGCTGTTGCAGTTGCTGTTCTTCAGGGTATTGACTCAGCAGCATGTAATTCGATCGCCTCCCACTCCCAGGCATTTCCATATATAATCAGACTTTAAAGATTCAAACAACCGTAAAATCGCCGTTTCTGCATTCGCTTGAACGTTTCTTCTTCTTCTTCTTCTTCTTCTTCTTCTTCGTCTGACTCTCACCGCTTTGTAGAATTTCTCGTCGTCTTTGTCGGAGAGAGAATCCTACAGGATTTGGCAGCTCTGCGGAAAGTGGAGACTTGGAGTCGTGCGGACAAGCTGCCCGCCTCTCTCTCTCTCCTGCAGAAGTTCTATGGACAATCCCGTCCATAGAATATGTAGGGCCCCACCACCTAATGGGTAATTCAGACCATTGATATCTAAAGAATGATCTAATTGGTCACCTACCCAATTCCCATAATTAAATTCAATCATTTAAACCGAGGATATTTGCTTTTTCTTTTCTTTTTATTTTTTTCCATTTTTGTGAACAGTGATTTATTGAGAAAGCGCGAAGAGCTCAAGGAAACAAGAGTGGTTTTTTTTTTTTTTTTGGAGTAAGTAAGGAAAGAAGTTGCATTGTTTTTTCTCCAAGATCGGAATTGGGCCAAACTGTGGTCAAGGAATCAGTGGATGCACATCGTTTCTTCTTAGTGATTCTGGGAGGATGTGGCAATCTATCTCGGATGGTTATCACGTGACTCTCGGTTGAATCCGAGACCCATGTCTGAGCCGACAACCCCTGTCGGCTCGGTTTGTCGGTTGAGTGTCGGCTCGGACGTGGGTCTTAGATTTACTGAGAGTCACGTGGCGACCATCCAAGACAAATTACCACTGTCCTCCCAGAACCACTGGAGAACCACTGGGAGGACAGGATGCGGATCCAGAATCAGTTATGTTGTTTAAATCTCTCGATGGTAATCCATAAGATCGAACTGTGATTTCAAATGTGCAATATCAAGAATTATAGGATAGACTTACCATTAGTAAATGATTTGTTTCTGGTTTAAAAAAGTGAATAGTTTTTAATTCTGTTTTCAATACTGAAACCGTTCAAAATCGATGAAGAGTTAGTGCAAGGCTAGTAGTTTAGTTGTAGGGTACTCAGTGTACATACCAGAAAATTTATTTATCTCGATTGTTTCACAAGAAAAAGATGAAGAAAACAAAAGAACTGTTGAATTTCAAATTGGTATGCGTGAATCCCATCTTTGTCAATCTACTCTTGCCCCACCATTTCTTTAGACTATCTTTTTTATTTTTTCTGGATGTGGATTGAGCATTTTGTTGGATCTTGCTTTTACACCTGCTAAATTTTGTTGCAATCGAAAAATAGAAAGCCTCCTTAGTAACAAGTTGGACATGTGAATCAATGAGAAAATACAAGAGATGTTGGGTTTTTGGACCCTTGGGCCATTCTGATGCCCAAGGTTGTACTCCGAGTACAAGCAAATATGAAGTTCGGTATGGGAACATGATGTCATGATCTTAGTCTAACTAAGCCAATCGTGCGGACACTTAGTTGTTCGCAAGCCTTCTTGTAGCATTAAGTCAGCCTAACTCCTCACCAATAAATAAGAGAACACACAAGAAAACTATGAATGAAATAACTTCTATTGCAAGAACACTTCTTACACACTAGTTACTTGGTTGCATAAATGCAGAGTGCCTTGGCTAAATGAGATCAGCCTTATTTATAGGGACTAATGGGTACGATGAATGGCTAGGTTATGTACAAGTAAGTGTCTCTTATTTAACGGGTAGGAACATTATAGTAATGTGGTCTAGAACATTCACACCTCCTTAAAGAATTATAGAGAATATTCATACAAGTGTAGAGGTTTCTGGAGAACCACATATATACAAGCGTAGAGGTTTCTAAATAATAGATCAATCCACCAACCCATGTACCCATCCATGGATCATGTAGGCAAAGCGGGTCACGGGTTGTGACAAAAAGCTCCGAGCGTAAGTAGGATTGTAGAGAGAATTTGAGTGTAAAAAGTGCTAGGGAAAACACAAGATTTTTCCCTCCTGTATGCAAACCAACAGAGATACACAACCACAAATATATATACAGAGATATAGCAGCGAAAATAAATCTAAACAATCAAATCACAAGAGAACACACCAATTTTTATGTGAAAAAACTCTTCCAAGGTGAAAGGGGAAAAACAACAGGACCTAATCCAGGTAAATCTCCACTATGATAATAATGGGTACACAATACAATCCTCTCTAGTCACAAGTAGAGATTATTAATCTCCAAGAAAAATAATTCACTCTTAGGTAATACAATAACTGACCAAAACAATAGGTGGTAACCCAATAATATAAGAATACTCTCACCACAATACTGACGTAACAAATAAAGGGAGAATTGTCACTTTTCTCTCTTCCCTAAATAGAGAGAATGTTGTCACACCGCAGTCACATACGAGGAACAACACATAGAGAATATCTTCTCTCTAATTCACTAGAAGAAGGAAGCACTTGAGAGCTCTGGATTTGTTTGGCTTCGGCTATCGGTTTTCTCTCGAAGAATTTTGAAACTCAAGAACTCAACATTATATTTTACCGCCTTCATACAGGCATTATATATAGAGACAAGAGGAGAGGCGGGTTGCAAACCGCCTCAAGGAAACATTCCTAAAACAAAACAGTAATGGGTCCCTCCACCCACGTGGGTGAGGAGGAGGAAACACAACGAAAAGTTGAGTCCATTTATCTTCAAAATCTAGTCAACTGGTAGAGGAGGGCATTGTAACGACCCCAAACCTCAGATAAAGGAATGAGTCTGCCTTTGGAGGGCATGCGATAATGTGACGTAAGGCTCTACTCGAAGTTGAGGGGCCTCCACAACCATACACATATTCATAATTTGATCCCAATATCACATAATCCAAGACTAAGACAAGTAATTAAACTAGTGGAAAAACAACAAGTGCATTGATGCCATAATCATACTTTGCCATTCACATAACAAAAAATTATCACATCCCACATGATTACAAAATATCTCAAAAGCTTAATCATTCCAAAACTGCCTGCAATATTTACATATCCTTCACTACATCCAGTTTTCAAGTCTCCTTACAAAAGAAAATAAACTTGACAAAATAAACTTGTGGAATTTACATCAGTACAAATGTCAAAATGAAAAGTATCATTCACATCCACAAGTTTGATACTCCAACAGAATTATCACAAAAGAAGAACTGTCCATAATTAAACTAAGTCATATTCCTGCAATGAGCACACGTAGGGCAAGAACATCCCATCTCTCTTGTCCTTTCTGGCATAATCTCATTCTGTCCAGGTGCAGACTGCTTGGGTTCATCTGAAATATCATCACATTGATGGGTGAGCTAAAAGCTCAATAAGTAAAAACTCACATACTGGCAAATATAACTGTAATTCAAGCATCAAAATCAACCATTTTAATAAATCAGAATACGAGATGTAGATGCATATATCACACAACCATTTGATTTGAAGGTCCATGACAAACAGGTGCACAAACAAGCTTGAAAATCCCAATTCTTAAATGGGAGACTCAAGTATCACTTCTTGGATGGGTAGATCAATTTCCACTTCTCTGATGGATACCCCAATTACCCACTTCTCGGATAGGTAACCTCCAACCATGCTTGGACCTCCTATTGGTCATCTCCCTTTGCACTCTTTAGGACGACAATAACTCAGCCAATCAAAAGAGGACATGTGTTCAGATGATAGCCGTCGATCCTAAGAGACACGTGTTAGAATCTCTGCCTGTTTCACCCCCACGAAGTCAAGATAACTGCACACAACCAAACCTAACTAGGTTATGTGACATGTGTTAACCATTATGTTCTAGTCAAGCGTATTTCAAGGATCAATTATAAAGGAGTGGACGGTTTGGTCATCATAGAACAGTCAGAAAACACTCCCTCATCTACACGACCCATAATTATCGGAATAACTGTGTAAGACCCGTACCTTACTAACCCGGTCTTACCACCTTGTATTAGGTCTTTCTATCATGGTTGGACCAAGCGGACCAAGTGCGTGAAGAAACCACAAGGCTAGGTATGTAATTTGAACAAAAAATCATCTAATTGAGACGTGTGGTCGCATACCTAAACAGGTGTGGTCGACCACACCTCAGAATATTGAGACCACTCGAGTCTGGGACGTGTGGTCATAGTTTTGAGACGTGTGGTCGACGGATTCTGCGACCACACGATGTTGAACCGACTCTGAGTTTTGGAAACTGTCCAAAACCTAAGGGATCTCTTTCCTAATTAAAGTGGGACTCTATATGGAGGTTTTTCTCTATATAAGGGACATTTCTTAGCCTCTCTCACTCTTTTAGAACCCAAATTGGAACATTAAACCTAAGAGGAAAAGAAAGAGAGGAAGAGAAGGAGAAGAAGGAGATTTGGAGAAGAAGGCTAAGAGGAAGGTTTTGCAAGAGAATGTTCTAGCTCCCTACAGCAAGCTTAAGGTATGGATTTAACTTTGTAGGGTAGATCAGATAGAATAGGTTCTTTCCAAGTTGATGTGTGAAACTTAATACAATGATTCGGTTATAGGTTTTCCATGGGAAACCATAGAGAATAGGTTAGGGATAATGCATGAGGAAAAAACTATGATTAGAGGTCATAGAATGATCTTATGGTGAAACCCAAGTGATAAGCCAAGGAATCGACTCAGGAAGAATTCGGATTGAAGATGAAAAATTGACCAAACATCATGTGGTCGCAGCCTGTGGGCGACCACAGGGTGACCAGAGGATCGACCACAACTATTCGAGAAGTTCCCAGGAAAGGTGTGGTCGCAGGGTGTGGTCGCATAAAATGCGACCACAGGGTTCGACCACACAGTGTGTGGTCGCATATATTGTGACCACAGGTCCTACCACACGTCCGACCACACGATAACAACAACCATATTTTGAGACCAAACAAGGTTTTTGACTACTGTAACTTGGTAAACTTGAACCCTAACTTACATACATTAATTGTTTAGGTTTCTAATAGATTCAAAGTGACTTCTAAAGCTTGGGAGAGGAACAAACATTGATCAAAGGTAAGGGAACAAGACCTAAACTAATTGACTAATAATAAGCTGTTTTATTTTATTGAGTCTAATTCAATGATTGATTCTATGCTTGTTTGTTTGTAATGTGCATCTAACATGTCATCCAATATTTCTGTTATTACTGCTCATGCATATTTACTTTTGTCTATTTATAACATGATGATGATGATGCTAGGAATAGGCATGTGATTGTGTGTGTGTGGTTAGTATGTTGGATGCGAGTGGAGCATCAGGGGGAGAACGTGACATTGCGGTTCATCCTTGTCACCAGACTCTAGCTCTATCTCTACTCAAGTCTTGTTCAATGACATCGTCGTATCGCCATTACATTAGTAGAACTAGCAGTATCATCCAGGAAAAGCTAATGTAGTTGCTGACGCACTAAGCAGGAAAGCAATGACAGAATCCCAAGAAGAAGTTAATGCAAATGCTATGGCGTGTGTCACAGGGAGAGTATTTAATTACGGTAAAGAGCAGTTCGTGATTGATATTCTGAAGGAATCAACTGACCAAGGGTTTATTCATCTATTCTCAAACATGTTTACTACATTGAAGATTGTACCTGATCTATTAGACGAAGTGAAAGCAGCTATTAAATCAGACCCTTATCTGAGAACGGTGCAAGAAGACCTTGAAAAAGGTAGGACTACTCCTGAGTTCACCTTGGAGTTGAAAAGGTACTAAGATACAAAGGAAGAGTATGTGTTCCTAAAAATGAAGACTTGGATATTAGACACAGACTAATGAAGGAAGCTCACACCACCACTTATTCGGTACATCCTAGAAGTACAATGATGTATCATGATCTGAAGAAACTATATTGGTGGAGAGGAATGAAAGCGGATGTAGCTAAATTTGTGTCTCAATGCTTGAATTGTCAGCAAGTAAAGGCTGAAAGACAAAGACCTGCAGGATTATTGCAGCCACTGCCAGAACTAGCATGGAAATGGGACTGCATCACTATGAACTTCGTCACCGGGTTACCATTGACTCCCCGAGTAGTTGACGTGGTCTGGGTGATTGTGGATCGTTTGACCAAGACAGTTCGTTTCATAGCTATACAACCTCAGTATACCCTAGAGAGGTTAGCTAAGCTTTATGTAGATAATATTATCCGATTACATGGTGTCACACCCCAATTCCGGATGAACCAGAAGTGTGAGTGAACCGGCTCTAAGCCACGGTTCACACCAGGATCTCAATAGACCGTGTCAACCAATCATTCCCAAGCCATCTAACATAATCAGAGAAATAATACATAGCAGCGGAAATAATACATGAGCCGAGAACTAAATCGTAATTTAAATAAATATTCAAGTTATTCCATCATCCATCAAATTTAAATAATATTTATTATAAGAATTAACAGAAAATAATCCCAAGTCACTGTGAGTAGACACAGATCGAGCACTCGCATGACACATCATGCTCGTCCTCTTTTGCTTGGGTATCCATGGCAGCAATCGTACCATAAGCGGGAGCAGTCACGAAGTCGTCAACAGTGTATCCTGCATCCAAATCTGAAAAGAATATAGATATATCTGGTGAGCTCACAACATAGCTCAGTAAGTACAAAACCAATGCAACAATACAATATGCATGAGATAACATTACAATTTGGGTCAGGTATAACTTGCAAATGTGCTATGGTAAGGTTTGGCGGCCACCGCACCTCCATGCACGAGAGTGTGAGCACACTCAACAGTCAGGCGCCTACCACACTACTGTTGTTGCCCCACATCACTCACTCCGGTATGGAGATAGAACTCGAGTCTGGCGGGCAGGAAGAACCACAATCCCACGTCATCCCCCTGATACTCCATACCGTACCAATACATAAACCTCTATTGGCAAGGGCTTGCAAGTGGGTTCCGTTTCTAACCAATCATAGATGTCAATACAGTATCAATAACCTCACCCCAGCACGGCTCCCTATGACCTAGAGATAGGGCTCGAGTCTGGCGGGCAGGAAGAACCACAATCCCACGTCCTTCCCGTGATACCCTAGTCATACCAAGTCTGCTAAGGTAAAGGCTATACGACCCTACCCCAGCACTACTCCCTACGACATAGAGATAGGGCTCGAGTCTGGTGGGAAGGAAGAACCACCATCCCACGTCCTCCCCCTGATACCCTATTCGCACTGAGTTTGCTAGGATAAAGATGATACGAGAAAAGGTGTTAGCTGTGGATATATCCAGGGCACATCCCCTTCACATTCCACACACTAACGAAAAACATACACATGCCTAAACATACAACAATCCTAGCATATGAAATGCATGAAGATATAATAATTAAAAGCACAACTACATGGCATGTGAGATGCACAAACATCAAGCAATGAATATTCACAATAACAGAATTATATCACAAGGTTTACTGTTGTAGTTATTTAGTTTTAGGGTCTTGTTCCTTACCTGACGCGTGATAATGATTCGATTCTATGTCAGAGAGTTTACTCACAGCGTCTACAGGTCCTACATGATCATAACATTAGGTTAGAATTCATTCCCTAGAATTTCAGGTGTCGGAACTATGTCTGGCCAAGTAAACCAGGTTCGAAAACTCATACCGGCTGCACCATACCGGTTGCACATACTGCAACCGGTATATACCGGTTGCACTTACCAGTCTCACTCAGATCTCACTGAGTGAGACCTGTATGTGCCTGCGGTGTATACCGCTAGGCCATACCACTGGACTCATAGTCCATCCGGTATACCTTGCGGTTTGGATCCGAGAGCGAGATTTCGGATCTCCCCTCCTTTTCGGCTAACCGTTAGGTTTCTATAGGATTTCCCCTACTTTTCTAAGTATAAACCCCCTATTGGCCTTCGAATCTCGGCTACATTGCCGTATGAACCTGAGTTAAATTTGAGAGAGGGAGAACAGTGGGAGCCATTCTCCTTTTTGGATCTTTGCGCCGCTTCGCGGCTTCAATCCGACCTCTTAATAAAACTTAACAATATAAAGCACTTACCGGCGTTGTCGGTTGGCGGTGTGCTCTTCCTTCCTCGGCGGGGCTACCTCCTTCCTTGCTCCTTTTCAGATCTTCTCTAGACGGTGGGAATGTTTGAGAAGGAGAAATGGACTGTCTCCTTCTCTATTAATAGAGGGAGACCGTCCAAGGAAGGTTTCTCCTCAGAATGGAAACTTTCCGAGTTTCCATTCTGAGAGACAGACCTTCCGGAGTCTGTCTAAGGGATACCGGTTGCACATACCGGTTGGAGTCCCTGCCACCGGTATGGTGCAACCGGTATACCATACTGCTGGCACTATACCGGTTGCACCATAGTGCCTGCGGTATGGTGAAGCCGGTATGGCATATGGGCATTTTTATGCTCATACCGGTTGCACATACCGGTTGCACTGTACTGCAACCGGTATGGTGAGACCGGTATGAGGTTTTAAGCAATTTTTACAGGTTTTCTTACCTGAACTTTGAGTGGTTCGTCACCCGGCTTCGCCCTCTGGTCCGGTTATAATAGGAACACCTGTCATCACATAAAACCATGGTTTAGACCCGGTTTTAGAACATGGTTCTTACACATGGTGTACCTGAAAGCATTGTGTTTGACAGAGACCCACATTTTACCTCAAAGTTTTGGGAAGGATTACAGAAGGCTATGGATACAACATTGAAATTTAGTATTGCATTCCATCCTCAGATAGACGGACATTCGAAGCATACTATTCAGATTTAGAAGACATGCTTCGAGCTTGTGTTATTGATTTCAAAGGATCATGGGATGAGAAATTACCATTGATTGAGTTCACTTATAACAACAACTATCAAGCGACTATACAAATGTCATCCTATGAAGCACTGTATGGTAGAAAATGTCGAACTCCTTTGTTTTAGAATGAAGTTGGAGAACGGAGTATTGTTGGACCAGAATTTGTTGAAGATACTTGTCGAGTAGTCGACATTATCAAGGAAAGAGTCTGAATAGCTCAGAACCGTCAGAAGCAATATGCAGATAATCGACGCAGAGATCTCGAATTCACCATAGGTGATAAGGTATTTCTGAAAATATCTCCTATGCGTGGTTTGAAAAGGTTTGGATAGAAGAAAAAACTGTATCCCAGATATATTAGACCTTATGAAGTTCTAGATAGACGTAGAAAAATAGCATATCAGTTAGCACTACCACTGTCCATGTTAAGTGTGCATGATGTATTTTATATCTCATTACTGAATAAGTACGTCAGAGATCCAACACACGTGTTAACAACGAATCCACCAGATTTGATTGAAGATTTGACATTCGAAGTAGTACCTTTTGAGATCACTAGCCAGAAGGTGCAACGTCTTCGCAATCGCGACATTTACTACGTTAAGGTTACTTAGAGAAGTCAAAATATAGAAGAAGTTACATGGGAAGAAGAGAATGCTATGCGGAAGCAATATCCTTACCTATTCGACTCGGAAGGTATGTGCAAATTTCGAGGACAAAATTTATATAAGAGGGGGGGGGCAGTTGTAAGACCCGCACTCCACTAACTTGGTCTAACTATGTCATGCCAGGTCTTCCCATCATTCCTGGACTAAGTGGACCGAGCGTGTGAAGATAGATCACAAACCAGGTATGAGAATCGAGTTAAAAACACTAAAAACATACCTAAGGTCGCATGCCTGGGTAGGTATGATCGATCACTAGGAAGGGAACCAAAAATCTCAAATCCAGAATCCCACGGTCGATGATTTCGACCTTACGATCGACAGTTTATGCGACAATATGATTGATCGTGAGAACCCAGATCAGACTCCAAGTTTTGGAAACTTTCCTAAACTAAGGAATTGTTTTCCTAATTGAAAGAGGACTTTATATGGAGAGTTTTTCTCTATATAAAGGACGTCCCTCAGTCCTTTTTCACTATTTTAAAACATTAGTAAACCCTAAAGGAAGAGAAGGAAGAGAAAGAAGATAAAGAGAAGAAGAAAAAGCTAAGGAGAAGAGTTTGCTGAGAAGGGATTGACTCTTTATCACAGGCAAATGTATGAAACGAATCTCTGGAGATGTAAACTCTAAGGAATAAGACTTCTAAGGAGGATAGGTCATATCAACCTATTATGATCTATGTGATTTCCTTGAGAAAATCCCAAGGAGAACCATGAGGAGTGAATTTGATGATTAGGGTTGATAAGAAATTACTAATGATAGCCATAGGATGACCTTAAAATAAAACCCATTGAAGAACAGAAGAATTTACCTAGGAGGAACTCGAATTTCAGGTAGACTGTGACCAGAAATCTCAAGGTCGCAGCTACGGTCGACCATAGCATGACCAGTATGACCAGAGGATCGACCATAGGCATTCGAAAAGATTTCAGAAATCATATGGTCGCAGCTACGGTCGCACCATATGCAACCGTAGGGTATCGATCGTAGACAGTAAGGTCGATACAGCATGAGATCATAGGACCAATTAGGCACCTATCAGTGCTCTATTTCGATTTTTGACTACTGTAACATGTCACATATGAACCCTAACTTAAATTCATAAAACTTTTAGGTTGTTAAATCAATTCAAAGAGAATTTCAAGGCTTGGAAGGACATTGAGAATTGCTAACAGGTGAGGGAACAAGACCTAAACTAATTGGATAATAACAAACTATTTATTTTTATTGAGTCCAATGCCATGATTGATTATATGCTTGTATGCTTGTAATGTGCATCTCACATGTCATCCAATATTCCTGCTATTACTGTTCATGCATATTTAATTCCGTTATTTATAACATGATGATGATGATGATGATGCTAGGAATAGGCATGTGAATGTATGTGTATGGTTGGTGTGCTGGATGCGAGTCGAGCATCAAGGGAAGGACGTGGCATGGTGGTCTTCGACCTCGTCACCAGACTCTAGCTCTATCTCTACTCAAGTTTTGCCCAATAACATCGTCGTATCGCCATTACCTTAGCAGAACTATTATGTCGTAGGGCATCAGGGGAGGTGGTCTCGGACCGTGTGGTCTCTGACTCTGTCGGGGGGCCTTAGCTCTATCTCTATGGACGTATTGAGGGATGTTGGGGTGAGGCCTTGGATACACTGTTTGGCATTAGGATTAGTTAGTTGCGAGCCCAGTTTGTAAGCCCTCACCAATAGGGGCTTACGTGTTGGTATGGATAGGGCATCAAGGGAAGTGTTATGCGATGTTTGATTCGGACACTTTAGCTCTATCTCTATTCCATGATGGGTGAATGTGGGACGGCAATGGTGTTTGATCCATTGGGTGGATTCACACACTCATGTATAGAGGTGCGGCGGCCACCAAACCTTTCTATAGCATTTTACAAACTTAAGAACCAGACCAAATATATGAATTGAATGCATGCATATGTTTGTTGCATTGTTTTGTTTTGCTCACTGAGCCGTGATGTGTGTTCACCCTTTCGACGTCGAATATTTTTAGTTGATGATGCAGGTCCTACCATTGAAGAATATATAAATGCGCCGACGTATGGATACGTTGCTGCGATGGATGTAGAAGCTGAAGAAGATGCGTATAATTCATCATGCGAGTGCAACCAATGTGTTTTTGTTTAGGTTTAGTTATAGTTTGAACATCGGATATATAATTGATTATTTATTTTTATGTCTTGTAGTTTGGAGATAATTGGATTAAATACTTATTTATCATTATTAGACTCTCAGTTCATTATCTGTAAGACTTTCGCTTATTTGTTTATTACCACTGATTATTAATGTGGAATGTGTGTGTGGTTTGATATGGTGGGTACGACCTATGCGAGATCCTGGGTGAACCGTTGGTTTATTGACGGTTCATCACACCATTCTGGTTAGACTAGAATTGGGGTATGACACTTTAGCTCTATGTTTATTTCATGGTGGGTGCATGTGGGACGACAATGATATTTGATCCATTGGACGGATTCACACACTCATGTATAGAGGTGCAGGGGCCTCCAAACCTTTTTATAGCACATTGCAAACTTAAAAATCAGACCAAAGATATGAATTGAAATGCATATGTTTGTTGCATTATTTTGTTCACTCACTGAGCTCAAGTTGGAGAGCTGACCCTCACGCATGCAATTTTTTTTAGTTTCTAATGTTGCAGGTGTTACTGTTGAAGACTACATGGATACACCAACGTATGGAAATGTAGCGGCTATGGATGTGCAAGTTGTGGAGGACGAGCAAGACTCGTCAAGCGAGTGTTTCCACCGTGGTTATGCTTAGTGTTTAACTTTCATATTTTGATACTGGTAATATGTATTAATTATATTTTGGTTAATTGGAGATAACTGGATCATTTAATTATTTATCATGTAGACCTCAGTTCATTATTAATAAGACTTTCGCTATTTACTCAAATATCTCTGATTATTACTGTGGAATGTGTTTTGGTTTAACATGGTTAGCATAGCCTATACTAGATCCTAGTTTGAACCGTTGGTTTTCATGACGGTTCATCACACCATTGGTTAGTCCAGAATTGGGGTGTGACAAACTGACGGAAGTGTCATTCACACCATCCATCCCATAATGCGAACCATAACAGAGAGTTCAGAACATGCCTTGAACTACTGCCGGAATCATCCCCTAAAATCATGTCACTCCGTGTCCTTTTACATATACCCCCCAAAATGAAGGTAACAGAATCGTACTTTGAATACTCACTCTCTCCCTATTGTTAAACTGCTTAAACCTCACTCTACTTAAACTCTGTTATTCTCGTTCTTGAGTTCTATCTGTTTATCGCTCAAAAGATGATTTAGGCATCGGAGTGGCCATTGGGTTATCCAATACCCCCCCTCGACTATCTCTTCAATTCTTATTAACAGGTGTCAACCTTGGAAGCACCAGACCAAAACCAACGGCAACAACACTGTAATATAGAGCTAGGCAGACGTTCCAAATTTGTTTGTAGGTCTCAATCCTTTGTTAAAAGATATAAACTCCAAAGTTGGGCAAAACTTGTCTGCCACCATACGTGCAGGTCACCTATGTGTGCTAGGGGGTTATCCTAAACATGCTTGACCAAACCAAGTCCCAGATGGAAGGGTCAAGAACTATGTTTGGACCTCCACCCAATACCCACACTTGCTTAGGTACTTCTGGTGAGTTATTCCTACCAAAGGACCCCTCTATGATAATTTTATTATTCCTTTAAATGATGATGATAAAACACAATTCATGTAACCACCCAATACTTAAACACATCTATGTTTATGCTCATTCAATGATATTCATTTTATCACACTTGCAACAAATAATACATAACAGTTAACAAGACATAAATCATCCGTAAATCTATGTTCATGCTCATTTAATGACAATCACGTTATCACACTTGCAATAAATAATGCATAATAGTTCACGAGGCATAAATCATTCATATACAAACACAATTGCACTACTAGTAAGGGAGAGTCACTCACCTCTGCCTAGTACTTGAAAATATGTCTTTCTAAGCATCTCGACCATGCAAATATTACGTAACAAAACAATAGCATTTTTCCAATCAAATTCCTTATGAGAGCCAAAACCTTCAACTTATGTGTCAATAATTCCCCAAAATTCCCCCCTTATGTCTAGAAAATGTCTCTCTAAAATTTCTATTTACTATCATTGAATGGTGGGAAAAATCCCAAAACACTTCAAGAAAATCTATCTTGAAATTGTGCAGCAGTAGTTGTGCGGAAAGAAAATGTCTATCCGGACCTCTAGTCCCTACAAAGAGAACCATTCTATAAGAGTGCGGTTGCATGGACTGGGTCTATTCGGATGCATGGGTTAGATTTGTCCGATCCATTTAGACAATTCAGGTTTTGCATCGGGGCAGGCACATAAATGTGGTTCTATTTGAATGAAAGTAAAGTTTGGTAAATTCACTCCTTCTATTTCTAACTTCCACTCCAATTTCAAAGTGAAAACTTCCATTAGAAGCCTTATTACTCATCCTAGACCTAGTTAAAACATTTTATTAACATTCATACACAACATAATTGTAAGGACGTATGAGGAAACTCACCCTCGGGTTAAGCTAAATGCTCGATTGAGAGATCTTAGGCGTTTGCTTGACTGATCCTGTCCATCCACACCAATGGACAGTAAGTATCTAGAATCGCCACCTAGATTAAGGTCTAGGACCTCAAATGTGGTCTCATCATAGGATAAGACTTCTATGATTCATACCTCAAAAGATCGATCTTGGTCTCATCAAAAATCGGGGTAAGCATTAGGTTATAATTTGGGAAGGTGTTAGGCACCCACACCACCCGATCTAAAATCTGTCTCAGACGCCTTTTCTTTCCTATACTTTAATGTTTGACTGTACAGGGCAATGGATAACTAGGTTCATGGGGGGTCTTAAACCAAATGTCTAAGTTCTTCTAACCTAGGTTTTAGCCAAACATGTTTTGAAATAAATTAATTAATGTGGTAGGATCAAGTGATCATGATTGGATAACGGACCAATCGAGTCAATCTGACACATGAGATGAATTAAACCAAAACAAGTGGTTTGAGATTAACAAATCAAATCTGGAATCTTCCAGACTGCTTATTTATCTCAGATATGATCTGAAAATCAGGTTCCCCACGGAGTTCAAGAGTGATTGATTGATTAAAGTTTATGAATGTGATTTATGCTTGAGCATTATTAGATTTGAAATTTAAATTGAAGTTTATGCTTGACATAGCTAGAGTTGAGGTTGAGATTGAATCTGGCGCATGTCTAAGGCCACTAGTCAAGCACTTGGATCATGGAATCTGGGTCATCGGATAACCCTAGTGGATCGCTGGGATATGGATAGTCCTAGGGACTAAGCTAGGGAAAGTCCAAATGGACCATGGATATGGATAGTCTTATGGGACTAAGATGTGGATAGTCCATGTGGACTGGGCTGTGGAATCATATTTGGAAATTTTCCTAGACTACCCTATAATTCAACTATTGAGAATCTTGTTTCATTCAAACAAGCGTACCTATCTATCTCTATACCCTAGAGGGAATGTCCTGAGGGGATAGGGATCATCCTAGACTATCCTAGACCTAAATCAAAATCTAAGGATTTGAAGGTATTCTTTTGTTTCTTAAGGTTTTAAGGGTTTCCTTTCCCTACCCTTAACCCATGTATGTGGATGCATAAAAGCACACCCCACACCTAACAGTTTTCTAAGGGGGTGTTTGATAACACCCCAGAAGTTGGATTCTGACTTCTGGAGCATAAATGAAGTAGAAGCCTGTTTGGTAACCCGGTTTGGACTTTTGGAGAATCCATAAGTAAACTGGCTCTAAATGGGCTATAAAATCCAATTTTTTTGGAGCATTAAATAGATGTTTTTTTGACTTCAGAGCATAATTTTGGAGTAAAAAAAACCATCTCACACCACTACTACCACCAACAACCACCACCACCACACCCACCAGCCACCAGCCACCAGCCACCACCGCCACCACCCACAGTCACCACCACCACCACCCACTGCCACCACTACCCACCAACACCTACCATCGCCACCACCACCAGCCACCAACCACCGCCACCACCAGCCACCACCCCTCGCCACCGCCACCACCAGCCACCACCACCACCACTGCCACCACTATCCACCACCACCCACCGCCACCACCACCAACCATCACCCACCACCCCCACCCACTGCCACCCCACCACCACCCACCCACCGCCTCCCTTCGCCACCACTTCCCGTCCACCACCACCGTCACCAATCATCACCACTCACCACTAGTGCCACCATCTACCACCCACCACCCACCACCACTATGGAGTCCATGACTAAATTAGATTAACAAACATGTTTCTACTCCCATATATACCTAAATCTTTTTGAAGTTGAAGTAGAAATTTGAACTAGAAGTAAGAATCTTAGAATTGAAATTTTATCAAACAGTCCTTAAGTAGGTTTAAATATGACAGTTCTACTAGGGTGTTGGAGATATTAAATTATTGCTAGTAATAGAATATGATAATCTAAATATGGCTGTAAAAATCAATCCATACATGGTAGTAAAAATCAATGCAGATATGACAGGAAAAATCAATCCAAATATGGCTGTAAAAATCAATCCAAATATGGCAAGAAAATCAAAATTTTCCTAAACGGCTAGGGCCATTAAAACCTTCCTAAAATGACTAGGACCATTAAGGGTGTCAACGGGCCGGTCCGGGTCGGTTTCGGTCCGGACTGAATCGGTGTCGGATTTTATAAGCCCAGCTCAAAACATGTCCATTAAGAGTTCGGGCTGGGTTGGGCTGCGTTGGACACAATAACTATCGGGCTGGTCCGATGTCGGTTTGTTATCGGGTTGGGCTTATTGAGGTGATTTCGGGCTGGTTCGGTCCGGACCGGGCTTATCAAGCTTATCGGGCCTATTTTATATGTAAGATATATAACTTATTTTATTATTTCTATCTATAAAATTAGTATCATTCCTTCTATATGCATGTAATTCAGTAAATTGTAACAATTAACATACTCTTTTCAACTATAGATTTTTATAATCTTTCAGATCAAGAAGTGAACTATAATCCATCAAAATTTAAAACCATTAAAATTAAGAAACTGGGCCCGGATGGACCTTATCGGTGTTTAGGTTAGGTATTATTGGTTCGGACTAGTTTGGGCTTCTTAATGGGCTGGTCCGGTCTGATTTCGGTTTGGACTGAAACGGTGTCGGGCTTTACAAGCCGAGACCAAAACCTGTCCATTAAGGTTCGGTCCGGACTGGGTTCGAGTTATATCGGGTCGGCTTGGTTCGTGCTACCGGGCCGGGCCCATTTTTGACACCCTTAAGGACCATCAAAACTTTTCTAAAAAGGCTAAGGCCATCAAAACTTTTCTAAAATGGCTACGGCCATTAAAACTTTTCTAAAATGGTAAAAACCATCATAACTTTCCTAAAATGGCAGGAGTCATGATTTCCTAAAATGACAAGGACTATGGTTTTATAAAATGATAGGAATCACATCTTTCTTAAAATGGCAAAAACCATGAGTTTCCAGAAATGGCAAGAGCCACGGATTTTGGAAAGAAGTCTATCAATATGACAAGATTTTATTTTTGAAAAGATTATTTAACACTTGAAATTTAATTTTTGAAAGGAAAATCACATGTATATCATATTTGGAAAGAAAATCATATGTATATCCAATTTGGAAGAAAAATCTCATGTATCTTATTTGGAAGGAAATCACATTCTTGTGTTGATTCTTGAAATCCAAACACACCTTATATTGACCTATATGAAAAATCAGATTTATGTGTTGATTCTTGAAATCCAAACACAACTTTATATTGATCTATATGAAAATTTAGATTTGTGTGTTGATTCTTGAAATCCAAACACACCCTTATATTGATTTAAATGAAAAATCAGATTTATGTGTTGCTTCTTGAAATCCAAACACACCCTATATGCATAATATCACATCTATGCATCAAACCACATCTAATCACATGCATACATGGCATTCATTCATGTATTCACATCCTAAAGCGTATATCTAATACATCCATGCATTAAATCACATCTAGATATATGCATACATGGCATTCATACATTGAATCACATCTTAAAATGCAAATCTAACACATTCATGCATTAAATCACATCTAGATTTATGGATACATTGTATTCATGCATTAAATCATATCTTAAAGTTTATATCTAACACATTCATGCATTTAATCACATCTAGATAAATGCATACATGGCATTCATGGATTGATTTACATCTATACACATGCATCTTCCTATTTCAAGCATTAAATCTCATCTAAATCTATGCATACGGGGCATTCATTCATTGATCAACATCTAGACATAGACATATTCTCAAAAAAAAAACCACTTGTATGCATTCATCGCTGATCATGAAAAGTAAAGAACAAGAGACTAAGAAGCTTGCCTTGGATGGCAAATGGATGATGGAACTCCCCAAAGATAATGGGGCTTGAGTGAGATAAAGGTTGGATAAGGAGAAGAACTTCAAAGCTTCTTCTTCTCTTTATTCTTCCTTTTCTGTTGGAATTATGTAGGCTTAATTAATTACATAATCAGTTATTTAGTGGGTATCTAAATAACATGGTAAGACCGGTTCGGTATGATTAGTCACATAGTATGAGATAGGTTTGATAACTCTAATTCTATTGTAGGAAAGGTATTAGGGTTATGACAGCATTCTATAAATATTAGATTAAAACCCCCACAACCACAGTTAATGAGAATCTCTCTGCACTCATTAGCGAGAAATATTGGGACATCCTTTGGAGGCTGTGATCGAAGGATTACAATCAAAGCTTGGAGCATAGGAAAATCAATCTCTTCATAAACAGATATGTCTTTATAATTCATTGTTATCTCATTATCATTGTGTTTTAGGGTTCTTGTATGGACTGGATTGGGTTTGACTAAAATCCTAATCATACAAAAGTCTAACAGTTGGTATCAAAGCCTCCCATACAGACTTAAAATCGATGGTTAATGATTGTAGAGACTATGAATGATTAGATTGGAAGAGGAAGAGATTTTCTCCCAATTCTTCTTACCAACCTGTCTAAGGTTTGTAGCTTTGAAAAAAAAATTTAGACCGGTAAAAAGTAAAATAAATTATACCAATGTATAGATCTTGGAAAAACAAATCTGGCGATATAAATTTCATCGTCGATGATGGCCTAATGCACAGCTTGAAAAAGCGTGTGTGGGTCAAGCGTTGACAGTTATTTAATACAAAAGGTTTTGGCAATGGCCGATTCAGCGCTGGTCAACACGGAGCGACTCGAAAACCTTAATCCGAGTCGATTCTGGGTCAACCCAAGGCAAAAACGGTTTGGACCGGACAGAAACCGATCCGGATCCAACTGGCCGACCCAAATGGGTGACCTTGTAACTCAAAACCGGAGACCCATTTTCAGGATCCGATGTCCCAGCTCGGTAACCAGAATTTTAGCCTGATGACAGAGCCGAAAGCCCGAAACATTGACCCAATGATCCTATTGGTCGGGTCAGGTTGAATTGGCGGTTGAGCCGGTGACTTAGGTCGGCGGTTCACTGTGAACCAGGGCCGTTTTGGTTTCGGTCTGAACCAAAGCAATTAAAAAAAAAAGAAGATAGTCGATTCAGTACAAACTTAACCAATTCGAACCCGAACAAACCGAAATTAGATCTGACCAAATCACCCCAGACCTGTTCAAGAGAGTGAATATCATGCACTTTTTCTGAGAATGCGTGTGGGTGCATAGAGCGACAGATTTTTTCGTGCTCTACATTTTGGTATATTATTTGACATATTTTGGTGGTTTGGGAAACATGTGTTTGACTAAAAAAATGCCCTAAGGGAATCCAATATGCAGTTTTTCTGCTTGCTAGAATGGTTTTGTACCAGATACATGTAAAAGGTTAAATGTACATGAGGTTTTAATTATTAACCCATATAGTGCTGCAAAGTAGGGTTTGCAGATATCATTGTAGAATTAAGTGAAACCCATAAAAGTGGCACACTTAAGATTTGCTTGGCTATATACCTTGTTTAATCTATAGCATACATTGTTTAATCCATAACATTACATCATAATACATAGATAATATGTTGTTTATGTTATAAATTGTTTAGTATAGAATGTTGTTTTATTATGAACTGTTAGGGAGGGGACATTTTATGTGGGCATTCACATTGTTTTTTTCTTGCGGGGTTGGGATCGTCAAATTTATGCGATTGGTCAACCACCCTCCTCTAGACTAGGACTGGGATAGAGTAGAACGAAATCTCAATCCCCTACAATAAATCTCCCCATTCACGATTATTTGTAATAAAGTTTTGGAATAATAGACCACTGCACACACGGGTACATCGCGTCCCACAATGTATGTCGCGATTCCTGTACTTAAGTAAATTGTTTGAAAGAATACGAGACTCCATCAAGTCTATTCATAGGAGAGATCCTCATCTCTTAGCACGTTCCCTTTATTCACCAGCTCAATTCTGTTGTAAAATTTCATTCTATAACATAATAAAAAAACAAGAGTATTTCATTTGTTTCAATCTTCAAATCTTAATGTAGGTGATCCACGAGCTTGACTAGTGCCCTTCTTTCTTTTTTTTTCCCTGTAAAAAGCTTGACTAGTGCCCTTAGAAGCCAATAATCAATCCCTTTATCTCGAACTACTTTGTGGACCTGATTTTTGAACCTTTTCAGAAAATGTAGGCAATTTGGCCTAATCCCAAATTCGGTTTTCCAAATTTTTAAATCAATCCCTCATGTTTTTTAACTGCATTTTGAACTTGATTCCTGGACGTCGCCAGAATACATAGGCAACTTGGGATCAAACTCCTAAATTCAGTCCATGACGTAAAATTTTCTTTACTTCAAATTCTTAATCTTGATTCAATCCTTATAAAATACTCCAATCATTTTCAATAATTTTAAACTTTAGTTCTAAATTTCATTCCAAATCAATCAACTGCTCAAACCATTCAACCTTAAAAATTGATCATTGAGTTTGAGACACTTTTACCCCCAATGAACATATAATTATTTCAAAAATATCATCTCAATTAGATCTAGGATTTGTAAAGAAAATTCCCAAATTCAACCTTGATGCCCTATATTTGAACTTCAATTCTAGAAGCATAGTCAACTTAAGGGAGTAAATTAAAGGTCCAACCTTGACAGTCCACATAGGGCCCAATGTATAAATTAGTGTAAAATTAAGAATAACAAAAATCTAAGCTTATCATTTGTCTGCCAACCCATTTCTCTAACATTCACTATTAGGATAGTATTTTAATTTAAATTTTAGAGTATCCTCAACTTCTATTGAAACTTGCATTATAGTCCATGTTTTTCCAATTAACAATAATTTTGAAATTGGGATGTTCTTGAAACTTTAACCCCATTTAGATTTTGAATATTAATTGTATTTGTATTATTTAATGAAACTTTTGTCCACAAATAGAGCTTGAGGTCCATGTTCATGTGTTAGGTTTTAGCCAAAATGGAGTTGCCCAAGCTTTAAAATCGAAAGAAAAAAAATGGGTCGTTGAAAATACAAGTGAATATGCAAATATATGGGAGGGTATATGCTTCAATCTGAATCTAAAATTTGACAAGTGACAAAATCCATAATCTAAATTTTCATATAGTCGAAATTACCACATCACCTTTCCATGTGACAAACATGGTACTGGTCTAGAATTCATAGTTAGTTAATATGTATATTATACGATGTATTTTTTATATTATATTTTTATCGTATAAAACACTTATTTTGTATCATACAAAACCATATGGGGAAAAACACTATACGGCATAGGTTACCATACATACGCGTATTAAACATATTTTTTACTTAAAAAATGGTTAGTCAGAAGACTCGGTACAAGTGATATAAATCACATAAAGATTTGAATTATTATTAATTATATTTTAAGGCCAACGGCCCATTAGTGCCCATTAATGACGTAAACACGCCACCCAACCCGTAATACAAGCTGCTTCCCTGGCTTTCCTTTTTTTTTAACATTGTATCTTTTTTCAAATTTATAAAGTTATCAATGTGGGACTAAAGAAAAAGTTTCTTGTTAACGTACTTAGAGTTTGGAATGTTTTATTTTTCTAATTCAACAAGAAACAAAATAGAATGGTTTGACAAAGAGTTTAAAAAAAAACTGCCAAATGGGTAAGTCCGATGAATTTTGTATATTGGCTTCCTGATAGAATCCCATGTCCCAAGAAAATGAAAAATAAAAGGACATGACTAAGTATTGAAGCTAAACCTCCATGCATAAAATTGGTGATCAAATCACGTGGGACCCCAAAACATCTAGTTTTATGTCAAAAGAAAAATTATTGTATTACCGTACTAGGATATGAATATTTAGCAACCTAACCAAAGTACTATTGTACTTGTACTATTGTACTTTGGATGTATGTATTTATGTAAAACCTTAACAAATACATATATTGAGTCCTATACGAATTAGGAATTCAATATTTAGTTGTCAACAAATCCTCAACAATTATATCTCAATCTCTTGTAATCGGTACAATCACATGTGATCATCTACAAATTACATGAGATCAGCTCATATCTTCCATGTATATACCAATGTAATATTTGTAATATTCTGTAAAAAATGTATATAAATACACTATACACGTGAGGTAAAATCATCAAGTAAATACAATCATTCTTGTGTTCCAACATGGTATCAGAGCCAAACAACCCACGCCTCTAATCCTCTCTCATTTCTATTTTCTTTTTTTTCCCTCCTAGACATACATAGCAGCTAATTTCTCTCTCTACAGAATTGATGGCTACCAACACTACCATTCTCAACGTTCCCACTGCTGTTGCCAATCCTATGGCTCTCCTAACCACTCCACCTTTATCCTCCACCCATCAATATCTCTCACTAAAACTCACCCCCAAAAAATTTTCTCCTATGGAAGGCCCAATTGATCCCCTTTCTCATGGGACAATGCCTATATGGCTATATTGACGACTCCATGTCATGCCCCGAAGACCCTTTAGCCACTATTTCGTGGTTGCAACAAGATGCATTGCTAATGAGCATGCTCATATCCTCTCTCTCTCTCTCTCTCTCTCTCTCTCTCTCTCTAAAGAGGTCTTTCCAATGATTATCAATAAAGCAACTAATAAAGATATTTGGGACACTCATTGTTCCACTTATGGCTCTACTTCAAGCACTAGGTTGTTCTCTTTACATCTTAGCCTTCAATCCTTAACTCAACACCCTACGAAAACTGTGTCCACTTTTTTACAACGTGTCAAAATCATTACTGATGAACTCAGTGCAGCCGGTAGTCCCCTTTCCCAAGAGGACTTCAATCTCCACATATTTCGCGTTATACGCTCGAATCTCAGGGACATTGTCCCCATATTTTTGGCAAGGTCTGTTACCCTTACCTATACTGAGTTGTATGCCTTATTGTTAAGCCATGAATATCTTCACTCATTTGATTCTATAACCATTGCACCAACCGACATGAGTCCCCCAACTGCCAACTCCGTCACTAAAAACCACCTACTACTGGTTACACATCCCATAACGGATGGGGTCATGGTCGTGGGGACCGTGGTCGGAATGGCCACGGTAGGCATGGTCATGGGGGACTTTGGTGTGCCATCTGCAGATGCACAAACCACAACTCTGACACATGCTACTATCGGCCACCTCATTATACCCCTACCCCTACCACCCACTACCCTCCATACTATGCCAACCCCACGCCCACTAATCGCTCACTTTACAGAACCTCCCCTCTTGCCTACCCCTCATCCCTCCACTGCCCTATCCTGGTATCCAGAAACTGGTGCTACACATCCATGTCACCCCTGATATCGGTTCCCTATCAACATTTGAGAATTACAACAGTATGGATCAATTTCATGTTGGCAATGGTAAGGATTTCCCTATCTCTCATCTTGGAACTTTATCTATCCCCTCTACTACATCAACCCAGTCTTTTCATCTATCTAATGTCTTTCATGTCTCTTCCATCTCCAAATCACTTCTTTCAGTTCAAAAATTTGTTACTGATAATAATCTGTTCTTTGAATTTTACCCCTCTTGTTTTTTTGTAAAGGATAAAAAAACCAAAGCGGTTCTCCTTTCAGGGCCGAATAATGGTGGTTTATATACTCTATCACCTCCATCCTCGTTACTGTTGGACTTTATGTTGTCATTGTTGGCAACTTGGCTGATGTGACAGTGTTCGTGAGCATTCAGTCAGAGAAATGAGGAGAGAGAGTGTTAATGTAGGAGAGAGAGTGTCAGTGCAGTGGCACAGATGTGGCAACTTTGCTTGTGTGTTCTACAGTGTTCTACATGTGTTTCAGATGACTTACAATGAGTTAAATAGGATTTTACACTGATTTTGATGAGAGAGAGTGTCTGTGGATCCCATTGGTGATGTGATCGAGTTTCTGATGATGCGACAGTGTTCCTGAAGCTTTTCTGATCATGTTCATGTTTCTCATGTTTCTAGTGTTATGGCATTGAAGAGAGAAATTTAAGAGAGAGAAAGAAGAGAGAGAATCAAAAGAGAGAGAAAGAGGAGAGAGAAAAAAATGTGAGTGGGACCCACAGGTGTGGTGGCAAGGTGACATGTCAACACAGCAGCCCACGACACTAGGTATGCATGCACACAAAGTTTCGGGTTCAAATTCCAAGGTTTGACAGAGTTTTAACTTTGAGCCTATTTTTGGTGGGTCCCGCAGTAGGTTCATGGAAATCCGATAGTGGAAAGATGTAGAGCATCGAGTTATCTTTCCAACGCAACTTGAATCACTCAATTCCGACGTCGGATGAGAGAGATATCGCAGTTTCTGTCGGATCGCTCGAAAAAGTCATTTCACAAGTTGTTTAGGGGCAATTTCGGCATTTCACAAGTTGTTAAGGGGTAATTTCGTCAATAAAAAGGGTGAAGATGCGAGATCGGCCACCAAATGAAGCCACGTTTTCCAGATTCCAAATGGACGGTCCTCAAAGTTGCGGGCTCACGTGTATCTCACTGGTTCCGCCTAGATTCCATCGTGAGTCTTGTGATTCGTCGGTTACAACATAATAAGTTGCGCCACGTCATATTGAAACAGCGCCTTGATTTCGTGTGGCGCACGCGCAGTACTACGTCGGATCAGATCCAGATCTTGCGGTCAAGATTGAATCCGATCGCGCCAGACGTGAATTATGCGGATCCGACGAACCAGAATAGATCCCACCTTTTTGCAGACGATCCGACGGACGCCAACAAAGATACTCCGATCAACCAATCAGATCTCGATAGCGCATCAGCAGCGTGGCTACGGTGCGGCGCGGGTGCGCGGTTATAAAAGGAAAGAGAATCTTTCCTTATCTGTGATTGGCCGAACTTCAAACTGCCATAACTTCTTCATCCGAGCTCCAAATCTGTCCGTTCAAGTTGCAGTTTCTATATTTTTGGATGCTCTATCTATTGGGCATTGTTGGGAGTCATGAAAATATAGAGAAAAATTGAAAAGAGCATTTTGAAGGCAGAGAGAAGGTTTTCTAGGGTTTCGTATCATGTGGGAGTGATCAATCACCAACTACCTCTTCTCTATGCATCAGTGGAGTGCTAAATCCCTATGAGAGGTCAGTAGAGCTTTTATTTTCACATTCATGGTGATTATGGGTTATGTGGAAGAGAATAGAAGCCTATGAGCAAGGTGTGCACATTGAAGGCTGTTGAAAAGTACCTGAGGTCAATGTGAAGCTTCAGAGATATTATTAGCCATTCGAAAGCATTCTTTGTGAGATTTTTCAAGTCCCTTATCTATTTATGCTTTCAATTTATTGTATGCTAGCATGGTGTAAATTGTTGAATACCTAGTTAGGGGGGGAAAATTGTAAGGCAAATTTATAAGCCTATAAAAAATTATTATTTGCTCTCGTGGGTGCGGGTTAAGCGTGGTGTGCAGCATATGCTGAATACTGGTACTTGATACCTAAATTCCTGGCACATGTGTGCCCTCCTAGTTTTATGCTGGGTAAATTAGGTGTATATACTCCCTGCTGTATAGACAGCAAAAAGAAGTGTATTGAGTATATACGGAGCCCGTTGGGCATTACTCCGTGGACTAGTCATCACACACTGTGTTGGTGAACCACGTATATCCTATGTTGTGGACTGTGTTTATTTTCTTATATATTTTAGAGTACGTGGAATGGCTTGTAGGATGGGTGTGCAAATCTGGTAAGTGGTAGCGAGGTAGATTTGCATACACTTGTGTGTGTATGTGTAAAAGAATATATCTTCATCAGCTCTGGACAGCAGTAAATAATTAAGGAGAATTTTCAGACACTGATTCACCCTCCCTCTCAGTGTCATATCAAGTTCATCAATTGGTATCATAGCTACAGGTTCAGTGACCGCTTAATCAGCAACTGAGAAGATCAGAATAAAGATATGGAACCAGGAGAATGTTTTAACAGGCCCCCATTGTTTGATGAGACATAATTTGTATTTTAGAAGAGAAGAATGGAGATCTACATTGGGTCTCTTGGGTTTGATGTATGGGCTTCTATTGAGAAAGGCTACACTCCTCATGATATGAATGCTCCCACTGTAGTAGACAAGAAATTTTTTGAAAATAATAGAAAGACTCTTAATGTTATTCAAGGGGGACTGACAAATAGTGAACTAGCTAAAGTCATGGACTGCAAGACAGCAAAGGAGGTTTGGGATAGATTGATCAATATATAAGAAGGAGATGAAAAGATCAAGACAGTCAAGTTGCAAACACTCAGAGGTCAGTTAGAGAACCTGGAGATGTATGAAGATGAGACCATTGACCAATACATGAACAGAGTTAATGAAGTGGTTAATTCCATTAGAGGACTTGGTGAAGACCTAAAAGGTCATATTGTTTGTCAAAAAATCTTAAGGTCTCTTACTCCTAAATTTGAGTAAAAGTATTAGCTCTTGAAGAGACCAAGGATTTAGAACAGGTGACTATTGATGAGATTCATGGAGCCTAAACAGCTTTTGAGATGAGAATAGATCCAGAAACCTCTATTGATAAGCAAGTTGCCTTCAAAGCCATTAAGAAGATGAAAATTTCTAAAAATTCAAATGAAGAAGAAATGGAAGATGAAGCCACAGCTCACTTTACTAGAAAATTGAAGAAGGGTACAGAAAGGTACAAGAACAAACTCCCATTTAAGTGTTTCAATTGTGATAAGGTTGGACACTTTGCTGTAAAATGTCTAAAGAAGAATAAATTTGATAGTGATGATGAAGATGACATCAATGACAATTACAAGGCCAAGAGCTTCAAGTAGATTAAGCCTAAGAGGAAAAGCTTTATTTCCAAGAGAAATTGTGACAGTTCAGATGACGACTCAGATGATGTTTCAGAGGGTGAGTCTAGTGAGACTTTGTTCATGATTTTTCTTGAAGAATGAGAAGAGAACAAAAATGAAAAATCAAGCTCAAACAGTGACGAAGAAGGTGAAATAAATTTTGAAGCAGAGTTTCAAGCAGCTATGAAGGAACTTAACAAGGAATGAAAGAATAACAAGTTTGTCTCAAGAGAACTTAAAAAGCAGAAATAGTTGATTCAAGATTTGAGAGTTCAAGATGTAGAGTCCAAGAAAATTATTGATAGTCTCAAGACTCAGCTTGAACAGGTATCTACAGACCACTCCAAATTAATGACTGAGAATGCAGGTTTGAGAGCTCAACTTGAAATACAAGCTCCCGTGATGAGTAAATTTGAAGAGCTTGAGAAAGAATTTATTCTGTTAAAAGCAAAGGTGACTGAGTATGAAAAAGAAGAGCTTGAAAGACAACAAAAGTTGAATCAACTTGATGAGTCAAGAAATACTCCAGTGCACCCTAGTAGCTGCAAGCTAGATGGAATTATAAATTCTAACAGTGCCAACTCAAAGAAGAAAGGTCCCATCTCTTTTGTAAAAGAGAATGAAAAGGATAAAGCTCCTATGATTTATGTCAAAGAAGAAAATCAAGTTCCTATTCCACAGACTACTAATGCAAGACAAGGAATGAGAGTGAAGCAGAGTAACTTCTATGGAGAAAATTATCCCAATGCACCACAAAGACAGATGAGGTACATGGCACCTTCTAGGCCAAAATCTTATTTTCAGGGATATTGTTATAAATGTAATGCTTATGGTCACAAGATAGCTACCTGCAAATTCAACATGAGAGAAGTCAGATTTGAAAGTAGAAATCAGTTTGCTTCCCTTGAAGAAAATTTTGTTGAGTGCTACAATTGTCATAACTATGGGCATATTGCAAGAGAATGCAGAATAATTTTTTCATTCACGCCACCTCAGCAAAAAGTGACACAACAAAGGGAGAATGGTCAAAGAAAAATTAAGCAGAGAATGAACAAAAAGACTCCACCAATTGTTAGAAAAGTATGAAAAAAGAAAATCATTGCAGATTTTGTAGAAGGAAAAATTGATGGTGTTGCATGCTTCGAGACAACGTTCAAGACACAAGACAAGCCTTCTCCTTGGATACTTGACAGTGGATGCTCTAGTCAAATGACAGGTGACAAAAAAATGTTTCAGGAGCTTCAACAGTATGAGGGTGGTACAGTGAAGTTTGGAAATAATGAAGGGGCAAAGGTAACTGGAAAGGGTTCTATCAGCATTAACAACGGAAAGGTAAAACTCCATGATGTGTTTTATGTGTCAAGACTCAAGCACAACGTTCTCAGCATCAGTCAGATTTGTGACAGAGGGTATGAAGTAATCTTCAACAAACAGGGATGTGAGATCAAAAGAGTTGATAGTGGCAAGATTATGGCTTCAGGACAGAGAACCTCAAGGAATTTATACACTCTGATAGAGAGTGTCGAAGATTCATGCATGACCATGCTCACCAAGCAGTGAGGTGCTTGGAGTGAGGGGGAGTAGTGTGTATTTGTTATATCCTTTTGCTCCTGATGATAGACTCAAGGGGAGTCCTATGGTATTTATGTGTTGAGTGGTGTATGCATATGTTTGTTATCCTTCATCTCCTTATGTTGGACTCAGGGGGAGTCTGGTGATGTTGTTATGTGTTGATATAATTGTTTATTATTTTTTTGGGCCTATAGGATTGGAAAGATGCGGTGAGCACTCCTATGTGACATGCCCCTTTGTATTTGTTGTCAAAGGGGGAGAAAGATCTCATGTGCATAATGAGTTGCCAACAATTCCAAAGGGAGAGATTGTTGGACTTTATGTTGTCATTGTTGGCAACTTGGCTGATGTGACAGTGTTCGTGAGCATTCAGTTAGAGAAATGAGGAGAGAGAGTATCAATGTAGGAGAGAGAGTATCAATGCAGTGGTACAGATGTGACAACTTCGCTTGTGTGTTCTACAGTGTTCTACATGTGTTTCAGATGACTTACAATGAGTTAAATAGGATTTTACACTGCTTTTGATGAGAGAGAGTGTCTTTAGACCCCACTGGTAAGGTGGCTGAGTTTTTGATGATGCGACAGTATTCCTGAAGCTTTTCTGATCATGTTCATGTTTCTCATGTTTCTGGTGTTGTGGCATTGAAGAGAGAAATTTAAGAGAGAGAAATAAGAGAGAGAATCAAAAGAGAGAGAAAGAGGAGAGAGAAAAAAATGTGAGTGGGACCCACAGGTGTGGTGGCAAGGTGACATGTCAACACGGCAGCCCACGGCACTTGGTATGCATGTACACAAAGTTTCGGGTTCAAATTCCAAGGTTTGATAAAGTTTTAACTTTGAGCCTATTTTTGTTGGGTCTCACAGCAGGTTCATGAAATCCGCCAGTGGAAAGATGTAGAGCATCGAGTTATCTTTCCAACGCAACTTGAATCACTCAATTCCGACGTCGGATGAGAGAGATATCGCAGTTTCTGTCGGATCGCTCGAAAAAGTCATTTCACAAGTTGTTTAGGGGTAATTTCGGCATTTCACAAGTTGTTAAGGGGTAATTTCGTCAAGAAAAAAGGGTGAAGATGCGAGATCGGCCGCCCAAATGAAGCCACGTAGTCCAGATTCCAAATGGACAGCCCTCAAAGTTGCGGGCTCACGTGTATCTCACTAGTTCCGCCTAGATTCCATCGTGAGTCTTGTGATTCGTCGGTTACAACATAATTAGTTGCGCCGCGTCATATTGAAACAGCGCCTTGATTTCGTGTGGCGCACGCGCAGTACTACGTCGGATCAGATCCATATCTTGCGGTCAAGATTGAATCCGATCGTACCAGACGTGAATTATGCGGATCCGACGAACCAGAATAGATCCTGCCTTTTTGCAGACGATCCGATGGACGCCAACAAAGATACTCCGATCAACCAATCAGATCTCGACAGCGCATCGGCGGCGTGGCTACGGTGCGGCGCGGGTGCGCGGTTATAAAAGGAAAGATTCTCTTTCCTTATCTATGATTGGCCGAACTTTAAACTGCCATAACTTCTTCATCTGAGCTCCAAATCGGTCCGTTCAAGTTGCAGTTTCCATATTTTTGGATGCTCTATCTATTGGGTGCCATTGGGAGTCATGAAAACATAGAAAAAAAATTGAAAAGAAGGCAGAGAGAAGGTTTTCTAGGGTTTCGTATCCTATGGGAGTGATCAATCACCAACTACCTCTTCTCTATGCATCAATGGAGTGCTAAATCCTTATGAGAGGTCAGTAGAGCTTTTATTTTCACATTCATGGTGGTTATGGGTTGTGTGGAAGAGATTAGAAGCCTATGAGCAAGGTGTGCACATTAAAGGCTGTTGAAAAGTACCTAAGGTCAGTGTGAAGCTTCAGAGATATTATTAGCCATTCGAAAGCATTCTTTGTGAGGTTTTCCAAGTCCCTTATCTATTTATGCTTTCAATTTATTGTATGCTAGCATAGGTGCAAATTGTTGAATAACTAGTGGGGGAAAATTGTAAGACAAATTTATAAGCCTATAAAAAATTATTATTTGCTCCCGTGGGTGCGGGTTAAGCGTGGTGTGCAGCGTGTGCTGAACACTGATACTTGATACCTGAATTCTTGGCACATGTGTGCCCTCCTAGTTTTATGCTGGGTAAATTGGGTGTATGTACTCCGTGTTGTATAGACAACAAAAAGAAGTGTATTGAGTATATACGGAGCTCGTTGGGAATTACTCCGTGGACTAGCCATCACACACTGTGTTGGTGAACCACGTATATCCTATGTTGTGGACTATCTTTATTTTTCTATATATTTTGGGGTGCGAGGAATGGCTTGCAGGATGGGTGTGCAAATCTGGTAGACCTGGCCATTGAGTGGTAGCGAGGTAGATTTGCATACGCTTGTGTGTGTGTAAAAGAATATATCTTCATCAGCTCGGGGCAACAGTAAATAATTAAGGAGAATTTTCAGACACTGATTCACCCCCTCTCAGTGTCATATCAAGTTCATCAATTGGTATCAGAGCTACAGGTTCAGTGACCGCTTAATCAGCAACTGAGAAGATCAGAATAAAGATATGGCACTAGGAGAAGGTTTTAACAGGCCCCCATTGTTTGATGGGATAGAATTTATATTTTAGAAGAGAAGAATGGAGATCTACATTGGGTCTCTTGGGTTTGATGTATGGGCTTCTATTGAGAATGGCTACACTCCTCATGATATGAATGCTCCCACTGTAGTAGACAAGAAAATTTTTGAAAACAATAGAAAGGCTCTTAATGCTATTCAAGGGGGACTGATGTCACACCCCAATTCTGATCCAACCGGAATGGTGTAAGTGAACCGTCAATGAACCAACGGTTCACACCAGGATCTCGAATAGGCCGTGTCCACCCATACAAACCATTACACATAACCACAATCAGAATATAAATATATAGCGGAAGACTTTAAATAGAATGAACTGAGTATCTATTGATAATTTAAATAATATCCCATTATCCAAATCAAACACATAATATAATACCTCTTACATCACTTTAATCCAAACGAAAATAACTGAAACAAATAAATAAAAATCCATCAAAGGTACACGCAGAAAGGGCACTCGCATGAAGCATCATGCTCGTCCTCCCCTGCTTGTACATCCAAAGCAGCTGCACCACCGTACGTCGGAGCGTTCACATATGGTTTTAAGTTTGCAATGTGCTATAGAAAGGTTTGGTGACCCCCGCACCTCTATACACCAGTGTGTGGCATCGCACAGTAAATCACACTACCACCAACCCACATGCACCCATCATGGAATAGAGATAGAGCTAAGGTATACCCGCACCTCCCCTGATACTCTACCCATACCAAGTACCTAAGCCCCTACTGGCCGGGGCTGCAAACCTGGGCTCGCAACTAACCAATCCTATATGTCAACAATGTATGTTCTATCCCAAAGCACCGGCCGTCTACGGCATAGAGATAGAGCTAGAGCGTGCAGGCCGGCCGGAGACCACAATACCTCACCTCCCCCTGATACCCTATCCGCAACTAACCCACTAGGATAGAAACAATACGCAGGTAGACCCTATCCCAACATAACTCCCTACGGCATAGAGATAGAGCTAAAGCATCGTGGACAAGCCAGCGTCGACTCGGAATCCTCAGTACCACATAACAATGGCCGGGACAACATCAATATCGGAGACCACCGTACCACGACCTTCCCCGATACCCCACCCGTACCAAGCATGTTAATATAGAATACTACAAAAGGTGTCGGTGTGAAGAGCGATCCCGGGCCCATGCCCCACTCCACACACCAACGAAAACAATCACATGCCTAACAATCACATCCTATGAATGCATGAACAATAATAATAACTGAAAGTAAAGGATGGCATGTGAATATGCACAAACATCACATCATAGATATTCAATGATTAACAACGATTTACTGTCCATTAATTATTAGGTTTAGGTCAGATTCCCTTACCTGACGCTCGTTCAATAACTTGCTCCACGTCGCAAGGTCCAAACGATAAGTCACAAAGTCCTACATGCCGTCGATCATCCTCCATGGATTTTTTAAGGTTTCTCCTATCCATTCTAAGTCTAAACTTTGAGTTAGAGTTATCCCCAACTCATTCAAGTCTCGTTTCGATGAATATCATCTCGAAACTCGAATCTAGGGTTTGATGGCAACTTAGGGTTTATTGGCCAATTTAGGGTTTTAGATCAATACCTACTTTGCATGGTATTGATCCACCCACACAACTAACATAGGGTAAGAAGAGGGATTCAAACACTTACCGTTGACAGGCGTAACGAGAGCTTCGTCAAACGGTAATGGCGGCTCCTTCTTCTTCCTCCTAGCTCCTTCTCCTTTTCCACCTCTTTCTCTTCTCTAGGGTTTGTGAGAGACAATGGAAAGGATTTGAGGAGGCTTAAGGGTGTATTTATAGGCTAGAAATAGGGTTTAGTAACCCTACTAGGATTAGGAAACTTTTAGGATTCGAAATCAGGAAAGCGGGACCCGCAGAGACCAATTTCCAAATTCCCGCACATAGCTGTGCAGACCATACCGGTCGACCGGTACCATCAACCGGTACCATCAACCGGTATCTAAAATCAGGTATAATTGGTCGACTTTGGTCCGATTTTGTACCTGTTTGTTATCCGCTTGCCCCGTCTGGCTCGGTGATGATCGAAAGACCTGTCATGACACAAAACCAAGGTTAGACCGGGTTTTCAGAGTGCGGGTCTTACAACTCCACCACCCTTAAAAAAAATTTTGTCCCAAAATTTGCATGTAGGTACTACAACTCCCCCACCCTTAAAAGAAATTTCGGCCTCGAAATTTGAACGTACCTTGATCGTCAAAAAGGTTAGGGTACTCCTTCCTCATCGCGCTCTCTTCTTCCCAAGTAATTTCCTCCACATTTTGGCTTCTTCAATGCACCTTCACATAGTGGATATCCTTGGTTCGAAGTTGCTGAACTTTTCGACTCGAGAGCATTACAGGCACCACTTCGAAAGTTAAGTCTTCAGTTAAGTTTGGAGGATCAACGATCAAGATATGCGATGGATCTCTGACATACTTCTTCAGTAATGATACATGGAACACATTATGAATGATAGACATAGATGGTGGTAAAGCCAATTGATATGCTACATTACCATGTCGATTCAATATCTCATATGGTCCCACATACCTGGGGCATAGCTTCCCCTTCTTACCAAACCGTTTCAGACCTCGCACCGGTGACACCTTCAAGAATACTTTGTCACCCACTGCAAACTCTAGATCTCGACGTCGATTATCTGCATAGTGCTTCTGTCGAACTTGAGCTGTCTTTACTCTCTCTTTGATCTGATCAATCACTCGGTAAGTTTCTTCAACAAACTCCGGTCCTACAATTCTTCTTTCCCCCACTTCGTTCCATAACAGAGGTGTACGACACTTCCTTCCATAGAGAGCTTCATATGGGGCCATCTGAATTGTAGCCTGATAACTGTTGTTGTAAGCAAACTCGATAAGTGATAGCTTCTCATCCCAAGCTCCTTTGAAATCTAATGCACAAGCTCGGAGCATATCTTCCAAAATTTGAATAGTTCACTCTGACTGTCCGTCCATCTGCGGGTGAAAAGCTGTACTGAACTTCAACTTGGTTCCCATAGCTTTCTGTAATCCTTCTCAGAACTTTGATGTAAAACGGGGATCTCTGTCAGATACTATACTCTGGAACGCCATGAAGTCGACTATATTATCAACATATAACTTGGCCAGTTTCTCCATGGTATACCGAGGTCTAACCGCAATAAATCGAGTTGTCTTGGTCGGTCGATCTACTATAACCCAAACTGCATCCACGACCTTGGTGTCAAAGGTAGGCCAGTGACGAAATCCATAGTAATACAATCCCACTTCCATGCAGGTTCTGGTAACGGTTGTAGTAAACCTGCGGGTCTTTGCCTTTCCGCTTTAACTTGTTGACAATTCAGACATTGGAACATGAAACGAGCTATATCTGCTTTCATACCCCTCCACCAATATAGTCTTCTTAGATCATGGTACATCTTGGTACTTCCTGGATGTACCGAATATGGAGTGTAATGAGCTTAGTCATAACTTCGACCTCGATATCGCGATCTTCGCTCTCGGGTATACATATCCGTCTGCGATACTTGAGTACTTTGTCCGATTCCAAGGTAAAGTCGGGATTGCACGTACCCTTCTCTAAGTCTTCTGCCTTTGTCTTGAGATATGGATCCTATAGGATTGCTACCTTGACTTTATCTTAAGGCGTCAGCCACCACATTTGCTTTACCCGGATGGTACTGGATGTCGCAATCATAATCTTATAACAATTCCAGCCATCTCATCTGTCTCATATTCAGATCCTTCTGAGTGAAGAGATAAGTTAAGCTTTTGTGATCTGACTTGATCTGAAACTTCTCACCGTACAAGTAGTGTCTCCAAGTTTTGATTGCGTGAATAACCGCTGCCAGCTCCAAGTCATGCGTGGGATAGTTTTTCTCATGCTCTTTTTAGCGTCTTGATGCGTAAGCAATCACCGTTCTCCTTGCATCAATACACACCCGATACCCAACCCCGAAGCATCCGTATATAAGGTAAACGGTACGCTTGGTTCTGGGATGGTCAAGATAGGTGCAGAGACTAGTCTTGACTTCAAAGTCTGAAAGCACTTCTCGCACTCATCTGTCCATATGAATTTCTCTCCCTTCTTGGTCAATCTGGTGAGTGGACCTGCGATCCTGGAGTAATCTTCCACGAATCTTCTATAATAACCAGCCAACCCAAGGAAACTACGAATCTCCGCAACAGATTTTGGTGCTTCCCATCCTACTATAGCAGCTATCTTCCTTGGATCAACCTTGATACCGTCTTCGGATACAACATGGCCCAAGAAAGCCACTTCCTTCGGCCAAAACTCGCACTTCTTGAATTTTGCATAAAGCCTCACATCCCTCAGCCGTTGTAGGGCTGCTCTCAAATGCGTTGTATGAGTCTCCATGTCCTTAGAGTAAATCAATATGTCATCGATGAATACGATGACCGAAGTGTCCAACATATCATGGAACACTCGGTTCATCGGGTTCCATAAACGACATTGGAGCATTGGTCAACCCGAAGGACATAACTAGAAACTCATAATGCCCATACCTCGTCCGAAGCGGTCTTGAATATCTCCGGCCTTGATCTTCAATTGGTGATACCCGATCGGAGATCGATCTTCGAGAAAACCTTTGCACCTGCGGCTGATCGAACAGATCATCGATCCTAGGTAAAGGATATCGATTCTTGATCGTCAACTTGTTCAGCTCACGGTAGTCAATACATAACCGTACACTTCCATCTTTCTTCTTGACGAATAATACAGGTGCTCCCCAAGGCGATATACTAGGTCGTATGAAGCCCTTATCCAGCAATTCTTGTAATTGGGTCTTCAACTCCTTTAACTTCGGTCGGGGCCATCCCGTATGGTGCTTTAGACACCGGCGCCCGAACCCGGCATAAGGTCTATCACAAATTCCGTAGCCCCTGTACGGTGGTAAACTCGGGAGATCTTACGGAAATACATCCGGAAACTCCCGAACCACATCTATATCTTCCATCTTGAGTGACTCCGCCGTGAGATCGACTACGGATCTGAGATAACCCACTCCCCCTTTCTCCAAGCATCTCTTAGTTTTTAGGGCGGAGAGGATCAGCTTCCGCTTCCTAGATAGCTTAATCCCAGCAAAACTATATTCCCTTCCCTCTTTGTCAGTAAGCACAAGCTTCCTTTCACCACATAAAAGGACGGCCGAATGATGGCCCAACCAATCCATCCCTAAAATGACATCAAAGTCTGCCATCTCAAGTATTACTAGGCTTTCTTCTAAGTCTCGGCCCTCAATACATACCATACATGGTCCATAATACTTGGTCAAAGCCACTTCGACTGCTAGTGGAGAGAGAACTATCAAGCTTGGGTTCAATTGCTTGATTGGTAACTCCATTCGCTTCCCAAAAGAAACAGAAACAAAGGAGTGCGTGGCCCCAGAGTCAAATAATACTCGGCGGGTAAACCCAGCTACATTTACAATCCCTGGAACGTATTGCCCTTAGTTCTACATGCTCATGCAACCGAAAGAATAAACCAAATAGTAAGGGATAGAGTCATACCGGTTACCACATCGGGTGATGCGGCTGCCTCTTCGATGGTGACCGCATAAACTCTTCCTTCTTGGGGAGCTTGCTTCTTAGGTAGAGTGCAGTTCCTTGCAACATGTCCCATTCTTGACAGTTATAACATTTAATATTTGGGTTGGGTCTAGTGAATTGTGGCACAGGTGGTGCCGGGTTGTTTCTCGCAGGTGCTATAGCGGTCTGTGCCCTGTATGGGCAGAATGGTCTAGTGTAACCGCCACCCGAGCTCTCACCAGCGGATCTCTTCACTCCCCGTTACGGCGAAGAAGTTGTCCCTCTTTTGGACTCTATCACCCTCGCAACCTGCACCGCCTCATTGTAAGTCTTCTTGTCCAGACCCAAAAGGTGCTCTCTGATGCTTCCACGTAGTCCCATGGTGAACCTACGTGTCTTGGTCTCCTCCTCCTACATACTGGCTGGTGCGAAGAAGAACAGCTATTCGTACCTCTGCTGATAAGCATCTACGGTCGGCCCGAGCTGCTGCTGATTGAGAAACTCCCTCTCCATTTGATCTCACGAAGCTCTTCGGAAAGTATTTGTCGAAGAAGGCCACTTTAAACACTTCCCAATCGACCGGGGTATACTTATTCTCCGGATATGCCCGTGTAGAATTCCACCAAGCATTTGCGTCTTCTCTCGACATATGAGTGGCAAACGGAACCTTCTCCTCATCGGTGCAAGTCATCGGTCGAAAGTTCTTTTCCATTTTGAAACACCTTTGTGCTGGCCACAATGGTTTCCCTATCCCGCTTCGTGAGCGATGAAGGTTTCAACTTCAAGAATCTATCCACCGACTGCTCGGATCATGTTGTCCACGTGTGTATGCGCTCCGTACCATGGTGGTGGATACGGATACGCTCCCGGATACGCGAAGGCGGCGAAAACCGATGCGGTGGTGGTACGTTCCGTGCGTGGCCCCTCGGCCTTGGGCTACTCTGCATCGGTTGGGTAGTGTTAATTCCTCCGACTCGGACGTATTTCCAAAGGGACTGAACCTGTTGGCTGAGCATCTTCGGTGCCGGCTCGAAATTCCTTCGTTGAGCCCGCATCCGATAGACCAAGTTTGTAACAATGGTCTCGGAATTCTGTGAGGTGGGCCCGGTAATTGTCGGTACTTCGGGACTGTTCCTCCTCCACTTCGGATTGGGTTCTCTAACCCTGGTCTTGTTCAGCTTGCTCTTCTTCTAGGCGCATTCTGGCCTGATGACGCTTCCGACCCCTTCGATCGTTTCCACCTGCCATCTCAGACTATTTATTTGGATCTGAGAAGAAGACATAACACGTGAGAACATCAATAATAGTAGTGTTAGTCTTGAATAATGCAGGGAAAAATAGTCTCCGATATTTTTGTAGTATTCTATCTTAACATGCTTGGTACAGGTGGGGTATCAGGGGAAGGTTGGTATGGGTAGAGTATCAGGGGAGGTGCGGGTATACCTTAGCTCTATCTCTATTCCATGATGGGTGCATGTGGGTTGGTGGTAGTGTGATTTACTGTGCGATGCCACACACTCGTGTATAAAGGTGCGGGGGCCACCAAACCTTTCTATAGCACATTGCAAACTTAAAACCAGACCACAGCATAAAATTGATTGTTACTCATGCATAATCTTGTGAAACTGTCGATTGTCTTCGAGTCGTGTTGTGAGCTCACCCTTTGTATATACATTGTTTTTAGATGTTGATGCGGGATACACCGTGGACGACTATGTGAACGCTCCGGCGTACGGTGGTCTTCTTTGCTTTGGATGTACAAGCGGGGGGAGGACGAGCATGATGCTTCATGCGAGTGCCCTTTCTGCGTGTACCTTTGATGGATTTTTATTTATTTGTTTCAGTTATTTTCGTTTGGATTAAAGTGATGTAAGAGATATTATATTATGTGTTTGATTTGGATAATGGGATATTATTTAAATTATCAATAGATACTGGACTGCAAAGTCAGCAAAGGAGTCATGGACTGCAAGACAGCAAAGGAGGTTTGGGATAGATTGATCAATATATAAGAAGGAGATGAAAAGATCAAGACAGTCAAGTTGCAAACACTCAGAGGTCAGTTTGAGAACCTGGAGATGTATGAAGATGAGACCATTGACTAGTACATGAACAGAGTTAATGAAGTGGTTAATTCTATTAGAGGACTTGGTGAAGACCTAAAAGGTCATATTGTTTGTCAAAAAATCTTAAGGTCTTTTACTCCTAAATTTGAGTCAAAAGTATTAGCTCTTGAAGAGACCAAGGATTTAGAACAGGTGACTATTGATGAGATTCATGGAGCCTTAACAGCTTTTGAGATGAGAATAGATCCAGAAACCTCTATTGATAAGCAAGTTGCCTTCAAAGCCATTAAAAAGATGAAAATTTCTAAAAATTCAAATGAAGAAGAAAGTAAAGATGAAGCCACAGCTCACTTTACTAAAAAATTGAAGAAGGGTACAGAAAGGTACAAGAACAAACTCCCATTCAAGTGCTTCAATTGTGGTAAGGTTGGACACTTTACTGTAAAATGTCCAAAGAAGAATAAATTTGATAGTGATGATGAAGATGACAACAATGACAATTACAAGGCCAAGAGCTTCAAGAAGATTAAGCCTAAAAGGAAAAGCTTTATTTCCAAGAGGAATAGTGACACTTCAGATGACGACTCAGATGATGTTTCAGAGGGTGCGTCTAGTGAGACTTTGTTCATGATTTTTCTTGAAGAACGAGAAGAGAACAAAAATAAAAAATCAAGCTCAAGCAGTGACGAAGAAGGTGAAATAAATTTTGAAGCAGAGTTTCAAGCAGCTATGAAGGAACTTAACAAGGAATGGAAGAATAACAAGTTTGTCTCAAGAGAACATAAAAAACAGAAACAGTTGATTCAAGACTTGAGTGTTCAAGATGTAGAGTGCAAGAAAATTATTGACAGTCTTAAGACTCAGCTTGAACCGGTATCTACAGACCACTCCAAATTAATGACTGAGAATGCAGGTTTGAGAGCTCAACTTGAAATACAAGCTCCTGTGATTAGTAAATTTGAAGAGCTTGAGAAAGAATTTATTCTGTTAAAAGCAAAGGTGACTGAGTATGAAAAAGAAGAGCTTGATAGACAACAAAAGTTGAATTAACTTGATGAGCCAAGAAATAATCCAGTGCACCCTAGTAGCTGCAAGCTAGATGGAATTATAAATTCTAACAGTGCCAACTCAAAGAAGAAAGGTCCCATCTCTTTTGTGATAGAGAATGGAAAGGGTAAATCTCCTATGATTTATGTCAAAGAAGAAAATCAAGTTCCTATTCCACAGACTACTAAGGCAAGGCAACGTAAGAGAGTGAAGCAGAGTAACTTCTATGGAAAAAACTATCCCAATGCACCACAAAGACAGATGAGGTACATGACACCTTCTAGGCCAAAATCTTATTTTCAGGGATATTTTTATAAATGTAATGCTTATGATCACAAGATAGCTACCTACAAATTCAACATGAGAGAAGTCAGATTTGAAAGTAGAAATCAATTTGCTTCCCTTGAAGAAAATTTTGTTCAGTGCTACAATTGTCATAACTATGGGCATATTGCAAAGAGAATGCAGAATAATTTTTTCATTCACGCCACCTCAGCAAAAAGTGACACAACAAAGGGAGAATGGTCAAAGAAAAATTAAGCAGAGAATGAACAAAAAGACTCCACCAGTTGTTAGAAAAGTATGGAAAAAGAAAATCATTGTAGATTTTGTAGAAGGAAAAAGTGATGGTGTTGCAAGCTTCGAGACAACGTTCAAGAAACAAGACAAGCCTTCTCCTTGGATACTTGACAGTGGATGCTTTAGTCACATGATAGGTGACAAGAAAATGTTTTAGGAGCTTCAACAGTATGAGGGTGGTACAGTGAAGTTTGGAAATAATGAAGGGGCCAAGGTAACTGGAAAGGGTTCTATCAGCATTAACAACGGAAAGGTAAAAATCCGTATTTTATGTGTCAGGACTCAAGCACAACGTTTTCAGCATCAGTCAGATTTGTGACAGAGGGTATGGAGTGATCTTCAACAAACAGGGATGTGAGATCAAAAGAGTTGATAGTGGCAAGATTGTGGCTTCAGGACAGAGAACCTCAAGGAATTTATACACTCTGATAGAGAGTGTCGAAGATTCATGCATGACCATGCTCACCAAGCAGTGAGGTGCTTGGAGTAAGGGGGAGCAGTGTGTATTTGCTATATCCTTTTGCTCCCGCTGATAGACTCAGGAGGAGTCTTATGGTATTTATGTGTTGAATGGTGTATGCATATGTTTGTTATCCTTCATCTCCTTATGTTTGACTCAAGGGGAGTCTGGTGATGTTGTTATGTGTTGATATAATTGTTTATTATTTTTTTGGGCCTATAGGATTGGAATGATGCGGTGAGCACTCTTATGTGGCATGCCCCTTTGTATTTGTTGGAGTCTGGTGATGTTGTTATGTGTTGATATAATTGTTTATTATTTTTTTGGGCCTATAGGATTGGAATGATGCGGTGAGCACTCTTATGTGGCATGCCCCTTTGTATTTGTTGTCAAAGGGGGAGAAAGATCTCATGTGCATAATGAGTTGCCAACAATTCCAAAGGGGAAGATTGTTAGACTTTATATTGTCATTGTTTATAACTTGGCTGATGTGACAGTGTTCGTGAGTATTCAGTCAGATAAATGAGGAGAGAGAGTGTCAGTGTAGGAGAGAGAGTGTCAGTGCAGTGGCATAGATGTGGCAACTTCGCTTGTGTGTTCTACAATGTTCTACATGTGTTTCATATGACTTACAATGAGTTAAATGAGATTTTACACTGATTTTGATGAGAGAGAGTATCTATGGACCCCACTGGTGATGTGGCCAAGTTTCTGATGATGCGACAGTGTTCCTGAAGCTTTTCTGATCGTGTTCATGTTTCTCATGTTTCTGGTGTTGTGGCATTGAAGAGAGAAATTCAAGAGAGAAAAAGAAGAGAGAGAATCAGAAGAGAGAGAAAGAGGAGAGAGAAAAAAATGTGAGTGGGAACCACAGGTGTGGTGGCAAGGTGACATGTCAACACGGCAGCCCACGACACTTGGTATGCATGCACACAATGTTTCGGGTTCAAATTCCAAGGTTTGATAGAGTTTTAATTTTGAACCTATTTTTGGTGGGTCCCGCAGCAGGTTCATGGAAATCCGACAGTGTAAAGATGTAGAGCATCGAGTTATCTTTCCAACGCAACTTGAATCACTCAATTCCGACGTCGGATGAGAGAGATATCGCAGTTCTTGTCGGATCGCTCGAAAAAGTCATTTCACAAGTTGTTTAGGGGCAATTTCAGCATTTCACAAGTTGTTAAGGGGTAATTTCGTCAAGAAAAAAGGGTGAAGATGCGAGATCGGCCGCCCAAATGAAGCCACATAGTCCAGATTCCAAATGGACGACCCTCAAAGTTGCGGGCTCACGTGTATCTCACTGGTTCCGCCTAGATTCCATCGTGAGTCTTGTGATTCGTCGGTTACAACATAATAAGTTGCGCCGCGTCATATTGAAACAACGCCTTGATTTCGTGTGGCACACGTGCAGTACTACGTCGGATCAGATCCAGATCTTGCGGTCAAGATTGAATCCGATCGCGCCAGACGTGAATTATGTGGATCCGATGAACCAGAATAGATCCCGCCTTTTTGCAGATGATCCGACGGACGCCAACAAAGATACTCCGATCAACCAATCAGATCTCGACAGCGCATCGGTGGCGTGGCTACGGTGCGGCGCGGGTGCGCGGTTATAGAAGGAAAGATTCTCTTTCCTTATCTGTGATTGGCCGAACTTCAAACTGCCATAACTTCTTCATCCGAGCTCCAAATCGGTCCGTTCAAGTTGCAGTTTCCATATTTTTGGATGCTCTATCTATTCGGCACCGTTGGGAGTCTTGAAAACATAGATAAAAATTGAAAAGAGCATTTTGAAGGTAGAGAGAAGGTTTTCTAGGGTTTCGTGTCTTGTGGGAGTGATCAATCACCAACTACCTCTTCTCTATGCATCAATGGAGTGTTAAATCCCTATGAGAGGTCAGTAGAGCTTTTATTTTCACATTCATGGTGATTATGGATTGTGTGGAAGAGATTAGAAGCCTATGAGCAAGGTGTGCACATTGAAGGCTGTTGAAAAGTACCTGAGGTCAGTGTGAAGCTTCAGAGATATTATTAGCCATTCGAAAGCATTCTTTGTGAGATTTTCCAGGTCCCTTATCTATTTATGCTTTCAATTTATTGTATGCTAGCATAGGTGAAAATTATTGAATACCTAACTAGTGGGGGAAAATTGTAAGGCAAATTTATAAGCCTATAAAAAATTATTATTTGCTTCCCGTGGGTATGGGTTAAGCGTGGTATGTAGCGTGTGCTGAACACTGGTACTTGATACCTAAATTCCTGGCACATGAGTGCCCTCCTAATTTTATGCTGGGTAAATTGGGTGTATGTACTCCCTGCTGTATAGACAGCAAAAAGAAGTGTATTGAGTATATACGGAGCCCGTTGGGCATTACTCCGTGGACTAGCCATCACACACTGTGTTGGTGAACCACGTATATCCTGTGTTGTGGACTGCCTTTATTTTCTTATATATTTTGGAGTGCGTGGAATGGCTTGCAGGATGGGTGTGCAAATCTGGTAGACTTGGCCATTGAGTGGTAGCGAGGTAGATTTGCATACGCTTGTGTGTGTGTAAAAGAATATTTCTTCATCAGCTCTGGGCAGTAGTAAATAATTAAGGAGAATTTTCAGACACTGATTCACCCCCACCTCTCAGTGTCATATCAAGTTCATCAGTTACTACCATTCGCTAACACTATCGCATACCTCTTCTCTGAACTATGGCATCGCCGATTAGGCCATCCCCATGAGTGTCTCCTCCATCAAATGCTTCATACAAATAATCTCTCGCATCAATCCATCAGACACTCCACTATTTGTTCCGCTTGCCAATTAGGTAAATCTAGCCGGTTAGCATTGGCACCTCAGACTTCAAAAAGTTTGTATTTTCTCAATCTAATATTTAGTAACGGTTGGGGTCTCTCTCCCACTCCATCAACTGTAGGGCATAAATATTTTGTAATCTTCTTCGATGATAATAGCAAGAGAGAAATTTTCAGCTACCACCCAAAAGGAATTGACTAAATCACCTACCACCCAAGTTAGACAAATTTTTATCAAAAAGATCCAAAAGGAACTAATAGAGCCGTTAGTTGCTGATGTTAGCCATTACAAAATACTTGAATGACAATAATACCCTTTTTGTATGGGAAAAAGTTCAATTTACCCTTCTTGTTTTTTTTTACCCTTCCTCTTCTTTTTCAGCTACTTGCAAAAAAATTAGAAATCCCCCCAAATGATCCTACCTTTAATGGCTCAAACTTGAACTAACTATACGTTCGTGGGCAACCAAACACAGCATTAGAGAGGATTAAATTAGGTCCAAGTTTGAACTAGAAAATAAGGGTTTAAAAAACAGCTTAAATCTAATGCAAATCCTGTGTCAATGAAAAAGGAAAAGGGGAAGAAGATAAAACTTTCAAGTCGAAGAAGAAGAAGAACATGAAAAAGAAGAACAGAGGTTGTCACGACAACAACAACGGAAAACAAAGCACGTTGATATTTGCTTGTGGCTCTTCTCCCTTCTTTCTTCTGTCTAACAGCGTTTACGTCTCTCACGCTTTTATGTATAGAAAGGAATCCGGATACAAACAGAACTCTCACAATTCACAGACAAAGACGCGTAAGATGAGAGAGAGAAAGGAGAGAGGAGAGAGGGAGACTAGGGGTCGGGTGTGAGTGGGATGTGAATTTGGTTTGAGTTGGGTTTTTGATTGGCTCAGAAAACATTTAATAAGGCTGAATTTTTTATTCTAGTAAGATTGGTATCAAATAGAATTAATAGTTTATGAGATTCCAATCGGATGATGAAAAACATTTCTCACAAGAGAACCAGAAAGGAGTAGGAAGAACAGAGTGAGCTTTTTGGTTTCTGATTTTCAGGTGTTTTAGTTGGGAAAAACCCCGTTTTTTCCCAAATTACATTTGGTTTTAGATGGATTCGCATGATAAAATCTAGAGTCTCAGAAAGGATCATGGAGGATCTGAGTTCTTGAACTTACAAGAAACAATTTGCCGGTTTTATTCGTGGTCATGAAAGCCCCTGGAATCGACCTAATCCAGACATCGTACAAACAAAGAAATGAATTTCTGGATAATTTAGTAATGGAGAAATCTATAATGCTAAAAACGAAGGTTCACCTTGAGAAACCAGAGATAAAACCTTGACCTTTTGGAATTTCCATGGAGCTCATCACCGTCAACACTGCAAAAATTAGAAATCCCCCCAAATGCCTGCACGCTGGTATAATCATTTGTTTCAGTTTCTCCCTTCTTCTTTTTTTAACGACAAGGATATAAGCATCCACACACAATTTCAACTTTTTCCCATCAGTGAATGGACTAACGTTTGTCTAACTTGGGTGGTAGGTGATTTGGTCAATTCTTTTTAGATGGTAGCTGAAAATTTCCCTAATAGCAAATATATTTGGTTTTATCCTCTCTTTAGAAAATCAAATGTATTTATTATTTTTCAAAATTTTCAAGCGCAAGCAGAATGACACTTTTCAAGACAAATAAAAGCCGTCCAACCGATTGGGGTGGTGAATTCAGAACCATTCCTCATTTTTTTTCCTGCCTTAGCATGTCCCATAGACTCTTCTATCCTCATACCTATGAACCACAAGGATCTGTTGAGAGACGGTATCGCCATATTGTGGAAACTGGGCTATCCTTATTGGCCCAAAGTTCCATTCCCTGTTCCTACTGGCATTTTGCATTTGAAATACCGGTGTATCTAATTAATCGAATGCCATCCAAGGTCTCCAACAACCTTTTTCCCCATTAAATTGTAAATATTATACCCCTCGATTATTCATTTCTAAGAGTATTCGGCTGCTTATGCTTCCCCTATCTCCGCCCCTACAACCGCTACAAAATGGACGATCATTCTCTTCCTTGTATCTTTTTGGGGTATAGTTCCTCTCATACCGGATATCGATGTCTCGGTCCAATCACAAAATGCATCTACATTGCCCGCCATGTCAGATTTGATGAACACGATTTCCCTTATTCTTCTCCAACCTCCACCAATTTTAATAATACCCATACACCAAACCCTACCCCATGAGCTACCGCACCAAATCAAATAAATCCAAACCCAAATCTACTACCCCAACAAATACCTCCCCTTACCCCACATGTCCCCACTCCACTACCAATAATCACCCAAGATCCAACATCTCCATCATTACTACAATCACCCAACACTACCCCCTCTTCAACACCTCCACCTCCCTCCCCTATACACGAACCTCCTCCTCCTCCCATGTCACTACCATTCCGCACAAGAATAATACACGACATCTACATAACCCCCCAACCCCCCACCCTCCCACTATCGAACCCCACCCAACCCACCGCCCCTACCTAAATCCATCCCATGAAATTTTGCCATAAACATCCCCCTCCTCATGCACTAATAACCTCCAGCACCGCCACAATAGAACTCACTTGTTTCACACAAGCCAATCGGTTTCCAGAATGACGAAAAGCAATGAGCGATGAGTTTAATGCATTAATGTGAAATGACACTTGGTTTCTTGTTCCTCACAAGACTAATATAAATCTAGTATGATGCAAATGGGTGTACCACAACAAAAGGAAGGCAGATGGAACCATTGAAAGATATAAAGCCCTTCTAGTTGCCAAAGGGTTTCACCAACAACAGGGCCTTGATTACACAAACACATTCAGCCCCGTTGTCAAACCTACAACGATTCGGACAATCTTAGCCCTCGCTATCACTAAGGGTTGGTCCATCCAACAACTTAATATTCACAATGCCTTCCTCCATGGTAATCTCATCGAAGATGTATACATGACATAGCCTCAAGGTTATAGTGATTCGAATTACCCAAACCATGTTTGCAGGCTTGAACAATCACTCTATGGGCTAAAGCAAGCACCATAGGCTTGGTTTCATCGATTATCATAATTTTTTATGCAATATGGTTTTCAAGCGTTCAAAACAGATTAATCCCTCTTCATCCTCATCAACACTACACACATTTTATATGTTATAGTATATGTTGATGATATACTTGTTACCAACTCTAATAGTGCTCAGGTAAAACTGCTACTCCAACATCTAGCAAAGGAATTCTCAATCAAGGATTTGGGGCCTTTAAGTTACTTCCTTCAAACACAAGCTACCAATCACCATGATGGCTAGCTGCTCTCACAGTCTAGATACATTCACGATCTTTTCAATCGTAGAAGCATGATTGAGTTCAAACCTGTAAACACCCCAATGGCTGCTACTCAACCACCTACCACAGTAGGGGGTGCTCCATTTTCAGATCCTATGCAGTATTGCTCCGTGGTTGGGGCATTACAGTATGTCACATTAACACGACCCAATGTAGCGTTTGCTGTCAATCGGGTATGCCAATATATGCACTCTCCTACCTCGGATCAATGGATTATGGTTAAACGGATCCCTCGCTATCTCAAAGCAACTGCTAATCATGGATTCCTAATCACAAAGAATTCAGCACTCACCCTACAAGCCTTCACAAATTCTGACTGGGCTAGAAATAGTACAGATAGCAAATCAATAGGTGGTTATGCCATTTATCTAGGATCCAATCTCATCTCATGGACCTCTCGCAAACAGAAAATCGTGGCACGATCCTCAACAGAATCCGAATACAAGGCACTTGTTGATGCAGTGGCTGAGCTCATTGGGCTTGAATCTCTCCTCAAAAAAATAGGCTGCTCATTGTACACCATTCCAATTTTATGGTGCGATAATATTGGTGCCACGTATCTCTCCGCCAATCCTGTATTTCATGCACGCATAAAACACCTGTAAACTAAAGAGTGGCTAACAAGCATCTCCAAGTGCAATATATCTCCATGTAAGACCAAATTGCAGATATCCTAATAAAGGCATTACTAACTGGCCGTTTTCAATCAATGCGTAACAAGTTGAAAGTCCGGTGTCCCTCCGCTTGAGGGGGTGTATCAAGCCATATATTGAGTCCCATACAATTTGTGGACTCAATATTGAGTTGTCAACAAATCCTCAAAAACCATATCTCAATCTCTTGTAATCTGTACAATCGCATGTGATCGTCCACAAATCACATGAGATCAGCTCATATATTCCATGTACATACCAATGAAATATTTTGTAATATTCTCTAAAAGTGTATATAAATACACTACCCACATGAGGTAAAATCAACAAGCAAATACAATCATTATCGTGTTTCAACAAACCTGTTCAATTTATTTGTGTATTGACACTTTTTTGGACCCTTATTGTTCGAATTTTACCATTTAAAACCCGTACCTTCTATTTTTGTTTTTTTACCTTTCTTAAAAAAATTGACCGTATTTTTTACCGCCCCATTTAATTTCTGAACCATTTTAAATATACCGAACCATTCAAAGTTTTTTTGTCATTCCCATATTAACTAGTTATGGTCTAGATATAACCTCAGGGACTACCCTTGAAAAACAAAAACTTTTGCCAATAAGTTTGGAAAACAGATATTTATCTTGCTGTTACATTACACATATCTGTTGGAATATATTTGTATGAGTTTAAAATCACCGAGCCCATTGAGTAGTGGGAGTTCGTGTCACTAAGCTGACAAACCCTATTTTAGTGTGGGACTGATTATTGTAATAGTATTATATATACTAGGTCATGAGTCCTTGCAGCCTTAGTTGTTTTTCCTCTCTCTACACCCACGAGTATTGAGAATCAGGTGGAACCTCTATGGGCTATGGAAGACCGTGATCAAAGCTTCAAGGCTAACGGCGAAAATCAATCTCCTACACATAGGTATGTCTTTATAATTATAGTTTACTTTGTATCTCCATCGTGTTCTAGATCTCTGTATGGACGATTAGGGTTTGGGATGAAACCCTGTGAACAGAAAAAGTCTAACAATATCTTAACTTATCTATTGCCAAAATTACTTGAATACAACTATGTGGTATTTTCTATGCATACAATATTCTTGTTGATTCTTTCTATAATTAAACTTTTGAGTTTTCTTTCCTCTCAAAGTTTCCTTTTATGGTCATGCATTTTGACACAAAATTATCAAAATTAATCCCTAGAGTGGCAATTTGAATTGTCCCTAGAGCCAAACATATGGGAGAGGCTATTTTGACCTAAAAAATGTTTGGGCCACATTATTCAAAAAAAAAAAAAAAAAAAGGAAAGAGAAATCTCTTAATTAAATAGAACTTCAGGATATCAACTTTATCATTGGTATGTTTCTGTTTCAAGAAATTTCTAACATCCCAAATTTTTTGTAAGTTTGGAAATCGGAATGTTGGATGAATTAAGTGATCTATAACCTTTAAAATGGGAAGATTTGGGTCGTTTTCATTGTATACAATTTTTTTAGTTACCACCTTTTCTTGTTTCCATTTGCAATTATCTTTTTGAGCGAAAAAAATACTCATTGAGTTCATACTGTTTTGGATATTGCTATGGTTGCAATGCCTATGGGCATAGAGTGGCAGAGTGTAGAAGACAAGAGAGATCTCCAGTGTTTATTGACAGAAACAGATTTGCTCCTCTAGCTGATGAGAGAGTAATGTGCTATAGATGTGAGAGACTTGGGCATATTGCCAGAAATTGCAAAACAATGTTTTCATATCCAAGGCAAGCTGAGAAGAAGGGAAGAAAAGATCCTCCAAGAAAACCAGTTCAAAGAGAAGAGAGAAATGAAAAGGAAAGAAATACAAGAGAGCCTATTACAGTAAAAGACAAGGCTATATGGGTGGAAAAACCACAGAAGAAAAGAACCAAGTCTTTGATGGTGCAAACAACACTTAAAGTAATCAAAAGTAAGCAATCTTCATGGATTCTTGATAGTGGATGCTCTACACACATGACTGGCAACAAAGAAAAATTCACAAGTCTCAATGCTGCAGAAGGAGGAACTGTGAAATTTGAAAACAATGAAGGTGCCAGAGTTGAAGGAAGAGGTTCAGTGAACATCAACAATGGGCAGATAAAGTCTCACAATGTCTTGTATATAAATGGGTTGAAACATAATCCACTCAGTGTAAGTCAGATATGTGATCAAGGACATGAGATCACTTTCAACAATGAAGGTTTTGTTGTCCACAGGGTTGGAACAGGAAAGGCAGTGGCCGCTGGTGCAAGAACAGTTGGAAATCTTTATGTGTTGACAGATGCCATCAACAAGTGCATGATAACTCAAGAAGATGAAAACTGACTGTGGCATAGAAGAATGGGACACATTCACTTCAAAAAGTTGACTAAAATTAGCAAGGAACAAGCAGTGAGAGATCTTCCCAAGATGAAGATTCCAGAGAACCATGTGTGTGGTCCATGTCAGAAGGGTAAGCAAGCAAGAGCCACTTACAAATCAAAGGAGTACCATTCAAGTAAATCTCTTGACTTGATACACACAGACTTGTGTGGACCTATGAGAACACAGACCATAGGAGGTGAAAGATACTTCATCCTGTTCATAGATGAGTATTCTAGAATGACCTGGGTGATGTTTCTGAAGGACAAAACTGAAGCTCTTGACAAGTTCAAAGCATTCAAGAAGAGAGTGGAAAAAGAGACAGGAAACACAATTAAGTGTTTAAGGTCTGATCAAGGCAAAGAATTTATATGGAATGAATTCTCAAACTTTTGCAGTGAAAGTGGAATTAGAATTCAACATTCAGCTGCTAGAACACCTCAGCAAAATGGAGTGGTTGAAAGAAAGAATAGAACAGTGCAAGAAATGGCTAGAACTATGATGGCAGAAAATAACACAGCAAAACATTTCTAGAGAGAAGACATCTATACTGCAGTGCATATCACCAACAGATGTCTACTAAGGCCTCATGAGAACAAAACACCTTATGAATTGTGGTTTGGAAGGAAAGCTACAGTGAAGTATTTCAGGATTTTTGGTTCTAAGTGCTACATCAAGCGAAAGGAAGAAAATCTGAGAAAATTTGATGACAGAGCTGATGAAGGCATATTTCTTGGCTACTCTTTCAAAAGTAAGGCATACAGGTGCTACAACAAGAAACTAAGAAAAAATTTTGAGAGTTCAGATGTGAAAATTGATGAGAATATAGGGAACCAAAAAGGGACTTAACCAGGAGGTTCCATTCTTGAAGAACTTGATGAAGATGACACTCTATCAGTTAACAAATGGCAGCATGATGAAGAAGAATCTGAAGTGCAAGAGATTCATACTGAAATGCAGAAAGATGCTAGACCAAAAGACAACATATGGTTGAAAATTCATCCTAATCATCAAGTGATAGGAGATCCAAATGCAGAAATACAAATCAGAAGGATGAAAACTGCTACTTATTCATTATTGTCTGAGGTAGAGCCTAAGACTGTACATGAGGCTAGCAATGATGAATTTTGGTTGAAAGCTATGAATAATGAGTTTGACCAAATTGAGAAAAACAACACTTGGGAGCTAGTTCCTAGACCAGCAAACAAAAATGTGATTGGCACAAAGTGGGTTTTCAGGAACAAATTAAATGAAGAAGGCCAAGTTGTGAGAAACAAGGCCAGACTTGTTTGCAAAGGTTATGCTCAAGTTGAAGGAATTGATTTTGATGAAACTTTTACACCTGTGGCAAGACTGGAGTCTATCAGAATGTTCTTAGCATTAGCTGTGCACAGAGGATTCAAGGTGTATCAGATGGATGTAAAATCAGTATTTCTGAATGGCAATCTAGAAGAGGAAGTGTACACAGAGCAACCTGAAGGGTTCCAACTCAGTAATGACGAAGATATGGTCTGCAAGCTGAAGAAGGCTCTATATGGGTTAAAGCAAGCTCCAAGAGCTTGGTATGAATGACTTGACACATATCTACATAAGTTGGGCCTACGAAGAGGAGTTGTGGACAGCAACCTATATGTCATGACAGAAGACAGCAGTCAACTAGTAGTTGTGGTCTATGTAGATGACATCATCTTTGGGGGACACTATGAGAAGCTTTGCAAGCAGTTTGCTGAGAAGATGAGGACAGAGGTTGAGATGTCTATGCTTGGAGAGATGTCTTATTTTGGGGCTGCAAATTCATCAGAAAGAAAATGGCATTTTCATCTCTCAAATGAAGTATATCAGAGAGATGTTGAAGAAATTTGTGATGGAGGACTGTAAACTAGTGGGGACACCAATGACAGTAAATATCAAGCTGAGCTCAGATGATGATTCATCAACAGTTGATCAGACACTGTATAGGTCAATGATTGGCAGTTTATTGTACTTGACAACTTCAAGGCCTGATGTTCTGCAAGTAGTGTGCCTGGTGGCCAGATTTCAAGCTTGTCCAAAGGAGTCTCACTTAATGGCAATGAAGAGGATATTCAGATACTTGAAAGGCACAACAGACTATGGACTGTGGTATCCCAGGATTGGAAAGTTCACATTGACAACATTTTTTGATGCAGACTGGGCTGGTAGCATTGATGACAGAAAAAGCACTAGTGGTGGTGCATTCTTTTTGGGGAAGAGTTTAGTAGCATGACATAGCAAGAAACAGGAGTCTGTCTCCCTATCTACAGCAGAGGCAGAGTACATAGCAGCAGCAGCTACATGCACTCAGGTAATATGGATGAAAAGACAGATGTCAGATTTCAGTATTATCTGTGAAGAGCTAGTGGTCATTAAATGTGACAATATGAGTGCAATAAATATCTCCAAGAATCATGTGCAACATTCAAGAACCAAGCACATTGATATTAGATATCATTATTTAAAGGAGAAAGTGCTTGAAGGGGAAGTGAGATTGGACTTTGTTCCTACAGCAGACCAGGTGGCAGACATCTTCACCAAGGCGCTTCCAAAGGATTCTTTTGAGAAACTGAGAGATCAGCTAGGAGTGGTGATTCTTAGCACACTGTAGATGGCACATGTTCAGGGGGAGTTGATGCCTATATAGCATCATCCTTCATCTGTAGGATTGGAAAGATGCGGTGGGCACTCCTACAGATGAGGCTATGTAAGGGGGAGTACCTAAGAAGGGGGAGTCCTTTGGGAATTGTTGTCAAAGGGGCAGAAAAAGGTTGTGTTACATTGAGAGAGATATCTCGTGTACGTTGCCAATAATTCCAAAGGGGGAGATTGTTAGAACCTTGTCTAGACAGTACGGTGAGAGTTGTCATTGTTGGCAATCTTAGCAGAGAGAGTGATATGGAGGAGAGAGAGTGTCTGTAGGACCCACTGACAGACAGGTGGTGACCTGGGTTGATGCTCTGACATCAGTCGATGAGAAAGTCCAGCCAAAGAAAGAGAATGAAGACCAGATGAGGAGAGAGAAAGAAGAGAGAGAAAGAGGAGAGAGACAGGGTGGGGACCAGGTGGGTCCCACCTGGGGTGGCCAGGCCAGCATGGCCGATGCCCTCGGCACCAGGCCTAGTAGGCCATGCCATGCCTAGCAACACAACACAATAGGCAGCCGCGTGCACAGCACCCGCGTGCCATGCCGTAAGTCAGCACAGCAGCACGGCCATGCGCACATCAGCATGCCGTGCGCACGGCTATGCCGCATGGTCAGCAACAGCACCCGCATGCATTTAAAGTGTTCGACGTTTTGCCGCAAAGAAAGATCACCTCAGGACCTTACTGGAAAAATTCGGATATACAGGGCATTACCACAGTTTGTTCAAGGGCATTTTGGTCCTTTGAAAAAGAGAAGATTCTAAATCAGCGGCCAAGGAAGCGCCACATATGTTAGATTCCAAATCGGCGTCCCACAAAGAGGCGGGATTCGGTGTGACTCTTCGATCACGTCAAGATGCTTGCGCGAGTCCTTTGGTTGGCTGGATGCAACTTAAAATCATGATCCGCGCTACACAAAACTGAATCCAGGATTCAGTGTTGCAAGCGTATGGTGCGTCGGCACCATGGATCTCGATCTGATGGCCAAGGTGTATCCCGATCACGCCTGACGTAATGAGGCCGATCGTAAGGCCTAGATCAAATCCCGCATTTATCTGATCGATCCAGCGGCTCAAATTGAAGATTTCGCTCTGCGCCAATCAGAGCTCGACAACGGCGTATGGTGGGTCAGAGGCGGTAGCGCTATGGTGCTTCGCGGCGCACAGAATCAGTTTGAAAGATTCCATTTTAAATGTTCTGGTTGGCTGATCTTGTTCGGGGCATATCTCAGCCATCCGATCTCGGATTTGAGCCTGTAATATATCAAACTGAAGTTATTTCGAAGGGCAAGCTTTCAAAAAGGGTTGGAGCTCGAGTAGAAGAAGAAAAATGGCGTTTTGGGGGCAAAACTCTCTTTGAAGCTTCTAGGAGCTATACTGTAACTCTTGTTGTCTGTGTGAGGCCATGAAAGCTTCATTGAAGCTTAGGAAGAGTGCTTGGACAAAGTATTGAGAGTCCAATGAGGCCATGGTGGAGAAGAATGACCTGCATAGCCGGTAAAGAGGTCGAGAAGCTAGCACAGAGAGCCTTACATCAACTGTGAGCAAGACCGAAAGGTAATCACGCACACAAACTCTATTTTTGTATCAATGCCATATGGGAAGGGTTTGTAATCAATATTTGTTAAACATTTTGTAACCTGTCAAGTTGGGGGCTTGACTGGAGTGGGGGTTGTTGCCTAGGACACAGTTGTAGCTGTGAATGCTATTGATGTTGTAGCTTCGGGGTTGTAGGTGCAACCGTAGCATTATAGTTGCGTATTGAGTATAATAAGAAACCCTGGTTAGGGTATTACCCCGTGGAGTAGCCATCACAGTGTGTGATAGGTGAACCACGTTACATTATGTGTCATGTGGATGTGCCTATGAAATTGTCTACGAGTGTGGAATAGAAGTCTGTGTGCTGCAGGTCTAGGTGTACACACTTGGCAGGCCAAGCCCCTAGTATGGATACCTATGGGTGTGTGGTTGGTATGTGCACGAAATGTGTTTGTTATATTGACAGAGAGAAAAGTCTAGTTGACAGCTCAAGACAACACATAGTGAACAACAGCTCTAGGCAGCAATTTCTGAAGCAGTAAGTGGGCAAATCATAATAGTGAAAAGATTTTGAGGGAACTGATTCACCCCCCCTCTCAGTGACTACCTGGGATCAACATTTTTTTTTTTTTTTTTTTTTTTTTTTGTTAAGTTAGCTAAAAAAAATGTAGTAGTTACGATTTTATTGCTACATCATATTTTCTCCCTACCAAGTTCCTTACTATTTGGTAGAGAATGTTAGCAATGTATTTCTATATAATTTTGAAAAGCAATCTGCAAATGCATAATCCCTTCGAGGCATATTACCTTACATATACTACTATGGAACTGGATACTCTCTTATTGCCCAACCGTGTCAGTCGTCCGTCGGATGGTTTGGGATGCTCAGTACTCATGGCATGCATCCCAACCTGTACGATGGACTACTGACGGGCTAGGTGACATGAGAGGATCTTTTTCCTACTACTATCGCTATTGAGGATCTACTTTGATAAATAAATCATTGCTATTTATTGCACGAGAAGAATTCATAGGGACCATAATTCTAACACTCTACTACGCAAATTATGTAGTTTGCATGCTTTCATTTTAAGTTTTAAGTGGATCCACATCCTCTCCCCCCAGAGGTTCTGGAGGAGAGGGGGTGGCCCCGTTAGGTGGCTGACACCTGAGGCTCGAGTAAATCCGATCCGAGCCGACAAGGGGGTGTCAGCTCAGATGGAGCGCTCGGATTCACCCGAGCCCCAGGTGTTGGCTATCTAACAGGGCCACCGCCTCTCCTCCCAAATTCGGATATGTTTTAAGTAAAGTAAAAACTCTTTCCCCTTTATTTATTGTTAAGCGAGTGAAATTGAATGACTTTTTTAATGAGAAAATATTATTCAAACGGATTTTACCCGCCAAAAAAAAAAAACACATTATTTTAGAAAATATATCTATTGAGATTTTCAAGAATGTTCACTTAAAGATGTTGTGTTTCATGCTCATATGAAACCCTTTTACAACGTCATTAGTAATTAAACCATACTAGCCAAGGGACTCTATCGTTTAGAGTCATCCACCCTCCAAAGTGAAGAACTCCACCCTTTGTATATAAAGTTTCATCCCTACCCTTGCATCCAAATCCTCTCCTCATCCTCTCCTCCACGGCTCCCCGGCTCCCCGGCTCCCACCCCATCCAACCATTGGAGGGGTGAGCCGGCTCAAACTCCAACCCCCTCCAACGGTTGGATGGGGTGGGAGCCGGGGAGCCGTGGAGGAGAGGATTTGGTTCCCTTTTCATCACTGCATCATTGGATTTCTTTGGTTTTCGGACCAGAAAACCATTCAATTAAACAAAATGTAAAAAATATTTTTATCCTCATTGAAACATAGTTTTAAAAAATTACATGCATATGCTTTTAAAAACTTAATACCACAGACTAGCACAAATGCTAACTCATTCTGAACCTATATGCTGTCATTTTGTCATTACACCAAAAACTAACAAAATGCCAATTTTCCATTTTTCCCAAAGTTAAATCTTTAAGGATCCGGCACTTACACAGCACTCACAAAGTGCAATGGTTGGTTTCCTGTGCTGATGAGCATTTAATGTAAGTATGAGACTCTAAGAGGCCCTGGTTCAAACCTAGGGATGTTAACAGAACCAAATATATATGATTCTACATCGTCTTATGATTTATAAGAATAAGCTAGAAATAGTTTTTTGACTTTTAGTGACAAAATTTTCAAAGTGTATGGTTCTGTTTTTAAATTTTTTGAAAAATTAGAACTTTTGCTTTCTTTTTCAAAACATTGTTTTTAATTTGAAAACCATGTCTTTGTTTTAATTTTTATTTTTAGGATGTGACTCTTGTCTATTCCTTATTAAGGTCTCTTGACTTTGTGGCTGATTTATTACGTGATGTTTTTTGCACATGGCTACCAGCTCTTTCGTTACTTGACTCTGATACCAAATTACGATGATGTTTTTTCTTTGATCTTATTTGATCGGTGGAAATAAAGATTAGCATCTGGATCGCTAATCGGCCTCCTTGTGGCTTATGGGTTTGATTCATCAAGTGGGATTTCCGTAAAGACTTTTCTTATGTTGGTACCAAAATATTTTGTTTAGTTGGTTTTTAACCGAGTTAAACGACAAATTCAGTAAGTTTTGACGTTTCCACATCTTATTTGTTTCACCTTGGTGTGAAATTCTTCAACTAAATCTTGAAAATGAAGTATCTATGTGTAAGCACCTCATTTTTATCATTTTTTTCCAAGTGAATTTTTTAACGTTGCTTGACTGTGTAGGTCCAATCTCGTCATTCCCAATCAGATAAGGGTAAATTGGACTTTTCACCAAGTAGGGATATTCCTAATATTATATATGTGGAGGGCTACATACAACAAAGGGAGGTAAATAAATAAAATAAGAATTAATGAAAGGTATAAATAAAATAAAAAAAAATCAGGTCTCATTTAGATCGGGCAAGGAAAGAATTGGACCTAGCATGGGCCCACAAGAACCCAATCCTAACTACAAAAGAAAAAGGAAAGAAGAGAAGAAGGAAAGAAGGAAATAAGAGAAGAAGGAAAGAAGGAAATAAGAGAAAAAGGAAAGAATAAAGGAGGGAGAGAAGTAAAAAAGAAAGGGAGAAAAGTGAGAACATGAAAAGAACGAGGGAAAAAAGGGGGGGAGGGAAGTAGCACGTGAAAGGGAGAGGGAGGGGAGAGGAAAAAGGGAGAGAGAGGGAGAAAAAAGAAAAGAGAGGAGAAGGAGAGAGCACGTAAAAGGGAAAGGAGAGAAAGGAAAAAAAGAAGAAAGAAAAGGGAGAGAATGAGAAGGAGGGATCACGCAAATGAAAGAGGCACGAAGAGAGAAAAAAATAATAAAAAAATAAAGCTAGGTCTATAAAAAGAGAAGGAGAAGAGGGGGGGGTGTTAACCTTATTGAAATTTTTGCTCTCTTAAGAATTTTTGACTCTCTTGGATTATTGGGAAGAATTTCTAATTCTCTCTAAACTTAGAGTTTAAGCAATGAAGGAAAAGAATTTTGAGGATCAACATCTATTGTATAGTGATTTTTTATTGTATTCATTCCATCTTCATAATAAGGTATTTCTCTTCTACCTTATTCTATGATTCCTATGATTTTCATTGTTACCCACATATGTATTGCTTAGTTACATAGTCACATATCATGCTGGATTATTCTTTTTCTTGAAAATTCTAATGGCAATTCATTAAAAAAACACTTATATTGAGATCATTTAGAACAAGACGATAACTAAAAGAAATTATTGAATAATTTAATGGAATTGATATGACCATTATAGATGGTCCAATACTATTAAGATGCCAAAACTCATTAGTTTGTAGATTCATTTTGAATTATTTGATTTATTAGATCTTGAAGCCATATCCAATCGAAAAAGGATGTTATCTCAGAACTGGTTATAGTCTATCGGTAGACGAATAAGGGGGTGGCCCGCACTTTACTTATTTTAAAAAATGTGGCTCACAATTATGCAGCTAAAATATTTAAAGTTATAACTTTATTACTATTGTAATGGTCCACAGGTCCTTTTCATTTGTGTTTTAAGTATATTTCACTTTTATATTAAAATGTTGACAATGAATTTCGTTTAATTTTCTTGTTTCATTTTAAAAGTTTAATTGATGTAACGACAAAGGCCTTTCATCTATAAAAGGGAATTTGATTTCATTTTTCAATTAGAGTGTACACACTAAGCAAAGAACGTTTTAAAGAGAAGTCATTAATCCTCGTCATAGTCCTTCTGTGTAAGAATTCCGAAGGCATTTGAATAAACACTTTGTTCTTATCATATCTCGAAGTTTGTCCAAAAAAGTGAGTGAAAGTTTAGCTATACATGATTCGAACGAGCAACAAGTCCTCAATTCCTGGAGCCAGTAGACCCATCAGGCGGAAGCCGTTAAGGGTGCATGCATGAGGAACCATTTCACGATAGACATCAACAATCATTGGACTGTTATTGTTGTGTCAATGGTCTGAGGTATAGAGCTTAACTTTACTATTTGTTTCTAAGGTTCATTAACGATATAAAATTTATTTAGAAATTGAGGATGATTCAATAAATCTCCTAGAACCAGTAGACCTGTCAGGCGGAAGCCGTTAAGGGTGCATGCATGAGGAACCATTTTACGGTAGACATCAACAATCTCTAAATTTTTATTGTTGTGTCAGTGGTCTTAGGTATAGGGCTCAACCTTACTATTTGTTTTTAAGGTTCATTAACGGTATAAAATTTAACTTAGAAACTGAGGATGATTTGATAAATCTCAATTCTTCAGTAGTTGATGGAATTACTGTAGACCTGCTAAATCCCGAGCAAGCAATGGAATCCCCTATACCATAATTTCATGATGAATCCTCTGTTCAAAACTTTCGATCCAAAAAATAAAGCATCATCAGAACAAACCTAGAGAAAAAGAGATGATCATATAAAAATACTAAGAAAATAATTTTTTTGCAAAGATACTTCAATTTCAAAATTTAGTTGAAGAATTTCATAACAAAGTGAAACAAGTAAGAGGTGAAAACACCAAAATTTATTGTCTTCGCCATCTAACTCGGTTAAGAACCAACTTAACAAAAGATTTTGGGGCCAGCATAAGAAAAGTCTTTACTGAAATTCCACTTAACAAATCGAATATATAATCCATAGGGAGACCAATTAGTGATCTAGGCGTTAATCTTTAATTCCCTCGATAAAATATCGTTGATGAAAAGCATCGTCACAATTTGGTATCAAAGCCAAGTAGAGAAAGAGCTGGTAGCCACATAACAAAAAAGTCATTAGTAAATCAATCACAAAGTCAAGAGACATTAATTAGGAATAGACAAGAGACACCCTAAAAATAAAAAATAAAAAATTAATAAAAGACAAGGTTTTCAAGTTGATAACAACATTTTGAAAAAAGAAAGCAAAAATTTTGAATAGTCACAAAATTTTTTTTTTTTATTATTATTATTATTTTTTTTTTTTTGATACTTTGATCAATAACCAAGAAGAAAAAATGGGAGGAAAAAAAAGGAGGGAGAGGGGGGGGACCTAACCCCCATATGTGGGGGAGGGGGAAAGCAAAAAGCCTAACGCCTAGACACATGCTCACCAAAGCCCAAGGAACATAAGAGTATCTTAATCTAAAGAGACCAGCAGCCCCCGTTGTTGAACTATGTACATGCATTTATAATAAGAAATCCTTTAAAGTCTCTAGTCTTTACTCTTTGCCATGACATCATTCTTGATTCCTTTGAGCACAATTTATCTTTGAGCACATTTTATCGAGGTTTAGCTTTGTTTCTAAATCTCCCATCATTTTTTTCCTTCCAGGTATGGGTGATAAGACGTAGAAAAAGCTAATTTAGCAATTTTCGCAAAAACTCCACAATCATCAAAGTTCCTTATAATCCACATAGCTTCCTCAGTCACCAACAGCTGATCCCTGGAACAATTAGGACTACACAAAAATCTTACTTTTTTCCAAATCCAAGCTGTAAAAGGACATGAGAAAAAAAATATGATTTTTGTCATCAATTCTGGGCCAATAAAAAACATATCTATTATTGACTAACACTTTTCTCTTCTCCACCTGGCCCGCAGTTGCAAAAGCATTCATCATACATCTTCAAGTAGTGATAGCCTGTCTCAGAATATGACCTTCAAACCAAATTGCTTTTTCCCATTCAACTTGCTGCCCATGGGATTTAATTAGAGACCAAATAGCCTTAGAATTGCAATTTGAGGGGGGCTTACCATGCCATTGGATTTGATCTTCCCCACTTCCTTGCTGCTTTTTCACTGGTGAATGCTGCAGTAAAGATTCTGTAGATTCAAGTGGTCAAACAAGGTGCAATCCCAAGCTCCATGAGAAAGTATTTCACCGAATCCTTCTTCCTATTCACATCCATTCCCCGGTTGGGCCACAAATGAAGGAAAATACCATTGGGGTGCCATTGATCTAGCCAAAGATAGGTAGTTCTTCCATCACCAATACAATAAGAGACACTGGGTTGAATCAAATATCTATGCTTCAGCATCTTTCTACAAATCCAAAAGCTTTAAGCAATGCATTTAACCGTCCAAATAGAGTCTCTTTTCAAGTATCTCTTTGTAACCCAGTCAACCCAAAGACATTTTTTGCCAGTTGCAGTGTTCTACACCTACTTAAGGATAGCAGCCATGTTTATATCTCCTACATGTCACTCCAAGGCCTCCTGCCTAATTTGGCTTGCAAATTCTATCCCAAAACACATAGTGGATCTTTTTCTGTAAAGAAGGGCCTCTCCAGAAGAAATTTGCAAAAGTAGATTCAATACTCCTTACCACACTTTTTGGAAGTTCGAACACCTCTGCCCAATATAAATATTTTCTTTGAATAACATATTGGATGAGCTGCAACCAACCTGCTTGGGATAGAAACCTTGTTTTCCACCCTTCAAGAGTTCTATTGATTCTGAGCATGATGGTATGGCAATGAGAAGCTTTCAAACTACCAGAACAAAGAAGAACACCAAGGTAACAGTACGCAGAGATGCCTCCACAAGACTTGATAATTGGACCAAGGAATTAGCCATACTACGGTCAAAACCTCCAATAAAAATGTTTGATTTGAGCTTATTCATTTTTAGATTTGAGATCCTCACAAACTCATCAAGAATACTCAAGCACTTTTGGATTGATCCTTGCGCCGCCTTCACAAAAAGCATGACATCAACAACAAAGAGAAGGTGAGAAAGTTTCATAGGTTTGCAAACTTGAATCAGCTTGACTTCTTTGGCTGAAGTCACATAGTCCATCAAAACTGTAAATGCTTCCATAGCAATAGTGAATAGGTAAGGGGATAGAGGGTCTCCTTGCCTCCCTTCAAAGAATCTTGCTGGGCTTCTATTGATAAGGATGGAGAACATCGCTGAGTTGATACATGCCTTAACCCACTCAACAAACTTGACTGGGAACCCCATTCTCACCATAACTTCAAGGAGGAATTCCCTGTCTAGGCAGTCATAAGCTCTGTGGAGATCTACTTTGATGATAGCTGTTTGGAAACAATTTTTTTGCTCAAATCTTTGACAATATCCTGACAGAACAAAATATTATCAGAAATGTTTCTTCCTTTGATGAAAGTTGATTGAACTTGAGACACTACTGAACCCACCACCTTCTAAATTCTATTAGCCAAGATTTTTGAAATAAATTTGTACAATAGATTGCACAGGGCAATGGGCTTGACTCCTGCAAAAGTGTCAGCCTGCTCCAATTTAGGGATAAGGCAAAGGAAGGTAACATTAATCGATCTTGCCATCTTCGAGTTGGCAAAGAACCATCTTACTGCTTCAGAGACTTCAACCCCAACCAAACTCCAACACTGTTTAAAGAAAGCTGCATTAAAGCAAGCCATCAGGGCCTGGAGCCCTATCATCTTTCATCAAGAAAACAATCTGCTTGATCTCTTTGTCATCAACTTCCATAATCAAATCATTTCTATGGGATTCTGATAGCTGAGAATGAAAAATAATGTCCCCCATTGGAGTTCTCAGATCATTTCGAGACACACCCAATAGCTCCTTAAAGTACTCGACTGCCTCATGTTTGATCTCTTTAGGGTCTTCCACACTATGCCCCTCAGCATTTTTAAAAGCAAGAATGTGATTATGATTCTGCTTGCTCTTCATAGACTTGTGAAAAAAAACTGTTTACCATTCCCAAGTTGTAACCATTTGATTCTAGACTTCTGCCTGAAAAAGTCTTGCTCCATCTCCAAAACTTTTTTGAGCTTCTTCTTGACTTCCCTATCCATCACAGTGAGGTAATTGTTACTTGGATCATAATGCACCAACTTCTGGATACATTCTAAGAGGGATTCCTTCTCCTTAACTTTGTTCTCTATGTCTTCGAGCTGGGATTTATTCCATTCCTTTAAAGCCCCTTTCACATTCTTCAACCTTGCTGCCACCCTCAGGAGAGGGTTGGAATTGTGGCCGACATCATTATTCCAGGCTTCTTCTACCACTTCCCTAAACCTTGGTTCATTAATCCAATAGTTGAAGAACTTGAATGGTTTTGGGCTGAAGTTTTTGTCATCTTCAATATTGAGAATGCATGGACTGTGATCCGAAATCCCTGGAGTGAGGAATTTAGCTTGGGACAAACAAAATTGGTTGAACCAAGACAGGTTAACAAGGCACCTATCAAGCTTATTACAAATTCTTTTGTTACCTTTTCTACCATTACTCCAAGTAAGCAGCTGACCTTTCCAACTTAGATCAGTTAAGAAATTTCTATCTAAGCGGTGGTTGAATTCTTCCATAGCCTCATCACAAGGCAAATCCCCTCCAATCTTTTCCCCTCCGGACCTTATAACATTAAAATCTCTAAGAAGGACCATGGTAACTAAGATGGGTTTTGGATATTATTGATTTCCCTCCGAAGATGCATTCTCATTTCTCTTGAATTGGCCCCATATATGGCTGTGCACAAGAATGATTTATTAGAGCCCTTGATACTGATTTTGGTATAGATAAGATAACTTGAGACCATAATCACCTCCACACCACCTTTCATTTGGTTCCATCCAAACCAAATTCTACTTAAATTTTCACCTCCTCCATTGTGGATATGATTCCAATTAGGGGCAATTTGATTGGATATCATACCAGCATTAGAATCTCTAACTTTAGTTTCCAGAGAGCACAAAAATTAACTTGATGCTTTCGTATTAAGTGCTTAACAACAATTAAGCCCTCTGATGTTCCAACAAATTCCTTTCATTTAGCACTTTTCTTCAGTTCTTTTTGGCACCCTTTCTTCCCTTTTGGAGCATTTTTTTCGAACTTTCTCCTACCCCTTCCATGGTTCTCTTCCCTAACCTGAGAGTTTGCAATAGAAGCCAAATATTAGGGGCTCGGAAAAGGATGCAAATCCAGCTTGGGGGGGGGGTTCATCCTCAAAGGATGCCAACTCATCAGCAGCAGTGAACAAACTCTTGGTATGCCTGTACCAAAGGTCATTGATTGGGGAAGGGGGATCAGGCTAAGAGGGGTCGAGCTAGTTCTGGTTATACACTTGGATGGCTTTTTCCAGACCAGGCTCAAGGTTACCTTGGGTTAAGTAGATAGAGAGGTAAAAGGGGTTCTAGTCAGTCTATTGGAAGGAGGTCTTAAAATTCGAATCAGGGTTTGTCACACCCCAATTTCGCACTATTCAGAATGGTGTGATGAACCGCTAATAAATCAGCGGTTCATCTAGGATCTCTAATAGACTGTGTCCGTTGAAAATAAAACCATACACATCCACAACCATAATCAGAATAAATACACAATAGCGGAAGTCTTAATAATAAATGAACTGAGGAATCTAATTGTGATAATCATAGATAAAGTATCAATTTATGTTGTATCAACTGAGACATAAGTAAATAAAATATCAATTACATTTTCTTAATAAATTCAAATGAAAAATCTAATCGAAAACGCATGCATTGCACTCGCATGAGGGATCATGCATTTCCACTAAGTCTTCAGCTTCCATCGCCGCCATGTGCCCGTACACAGGAGCATTCATATAATATTCGACAGTGGTACTTGCATCATCAACTAAAAATATTCGACGTCGAAAGGGTGAGCACACATCATGGCTCAGTGAGTAAACAAAACAATGCAACAAACATATGCTTGCATTCAATTCATATCTGTGGTCTGGTAAATAAGTTTGCAATGCGCTATAGAAAGGTTCGGTGGCCGCCTCGCCTCTATGCACAGGGTGTGAAGGCCCGTCCAAAGGTTAACGTTTATTGTCGTTCCCATCCACCCTACCATGGAATAGAGATAGAGCTAAAGTGCTGAGGCCCGGCCTATGACACTTCCCCTGATTCTCTACCAATACCAACACGTAAGCCCCTGCTGGCGAGGGCTTGCAAACTGGGCTCGCAACTAACCAATCCTAATGCCAAACAGTGTATCCAATGCCTCACCCCAGCATCCCTCAATACGTCCATAGAGATAGGGCTAAGGTCCCCCGACAGAGTCAGAGACTACACGATCCGAGACCACCTCCCCTCATACACTACGACATAATAGCTCTGCTAAGGTAATGACGATACGACGATGTCAGTGGACAAGACTTGAGTTAGAGATAGAGCTAGAGTGCTAAGACCCAGCCTATGACACCCCCCCCTGATACTCGCTCGCATCAAACACACTAACCACACACATACATTCACATGTCTATTCCTATCATCATCATCATCATCATGTTATAAACAATAAATGTAAATATGTATGAACAGTAATAATAGAAATATTGGATGACATGTTAAATGCACATGACAAGCATACACGCATAGAATCAATCATGGCATTGGATTCAAGGAATAAAAACAGTTTGTTATTAACCAATTAGTTTAGGTCTTGTTCCCTCACCTTTGCTTGATTGTAGATCCTCTTTCAAGCTTTAAAAATCAACTTAATATCACTATTATATCACTAGAAGACCTAATCAAGTTGATAGAATTTAATTAGATTTAATTTTAATTTTTAAAAGCCTACTGTTAACTGGGGGTCGTAGGTAGGGTAGCAGTTTTTTGCGACCCCCTGTAGTAGGGTCGATGCCAGGGTTGGATGTTCCATCGACCCTGGATGCGACCACCCCTAATCTGGACTTCCCGAACACTGGGGGTCGATGCTAGGGTCTGGTAGGGTCGATTCTCCATCAACCCCACGTGCGACCCCCCGTGGGTTTAGTCAAAATTTTCATCCTACAGTCCATTCTTTCATGTTTGGGTCCTATGGCTTGCTTCTATAATCCATTCCATACATGTTCTATGGTTTAGAACTATAATTTATTCACCTACATGGTTTTAATGATGTCCTCCATGGTTTCCATTGAAACCTAACCATGGATGGATGATTTGGGTTTCTACTAGATCATACCCTCTTCACTATTTACTCTAAGGTCTTGAGAAATTCATGGAGATAGTATCCATACCTGAGAAATAGACTTGTTTCTCTGAAGCCTTCTCTTTGGTATTCTTCTCCACTTTCCTTCTCTACTCCTTCTCTTCTCCTTCTCTTCTCTTTCTCTCAATCCAATTAGGGTTCTAAAAGGAGTGAAAGAGGCTTAGAGACGTTCTATTTATAGAGTAGAAACTCCAAAAATAAGTCCCATTGAGATTAGGAAAGAATCCCATTGAAATTTGGAAAGTTTCCAAATCACGATTTCTGTCGGCAGACTGGGGGTCGATGAGGGGGTCGGAGATCCCGTCAACCCCTGGTTCTAAATTGTTCGACCCCCAGTTAGATCTCAGGGTCTGACTTTTATATTGGGGGGGTCCGACCCTGCCTAGCTGGGTGTGCGACCCTCCCCCCTATTTTAGTGTTTTTGGGTCAGTTTAATACTTGAGATCGTTATTTCCTTCACGCACTTGGTCCATTGGGCCCGACCATGATGGATAGACCTGGTTCAAGGTGGTAAGACCGGATTAGTTCGATAGGATCTTACAGGGTTGGCCCAGCAGATGCCATAGAAGGATGATGGATAATAGGTGGAGCTATCTTTTTTGCCGTCCTGGTGATTGGGTGAAATGGCTAGGGGTTGGGCAAGTTACGGGTAGGGATTGGTTGAGAGGTTTTAGAAGGGTAATGGGTAAAAGAGGCATTGGTCTGACTTGGGTTACCATAACCAATGCAAGTAGCAGGTTTAGGGATGGGTGGAGGCTATAGGTTTAGGTTTCCCTTTGCCCAAAGAAGGAGCGTCAAACGATGATGAGTCAACAGAGGCAATAGGTTGAATCGGGGTTGGCAGAATGCCATCTATCTTTGCCTGATTGGACCCTTCAATCCGCCCTACAGAGGGTGGACCATCAGCAAGCTCGACAAAGAAACACCAAGGCTCATTAAGGAAACTAATAAGAACGAGACCTTCTGATCGAGATGGTTCGTAATCTAATAGCTTATCCTCATCCTGCAAATCAAGCACAGCAAATGGGGGAAAAAGATCGTCTCCAGTCCGTTCAGTCGTTCAGTCACGATCGAACGGACTGGAATCACAAGACAAGCCCCTCAATGTATTAATACTAGCAAATGGGTTGGAACATATGTCGGATATCTTACAAGGTGGGATGAGGGGATCAAAAGACCGACAATGGGATCTCCCTTTGGCAGACATCCAGAGCCCTACGCCATCGCCGCTTTCCTTATCCATGCAAGACCTCGAACCCAGGTTCGGATGGGGTTGGTGAGAGGCTCTCAGACAGGAAGATGATCGTTACGACCGTTCCTTCCACCCTCCACACCACCATGGACCATTGAAGTCGGCAGAGGTACCAAGTTTTCAGCCAACAGATTCGGGCCCTTCTGCCGATGCATAGGCTTCCATACCTTATTCATCTGAACCTCTAACGAAGACTGCTTCTGCATGGGGCATGAAATTGTTTTGTGGCCAAACACCCTACAAATGAATAATGGTCCGGTTGCCAATCATATCAGACTGGTTGAGCAAACAAGTTTCCTTGGTCATCTTCCATGGAAATCCATCCTGGAGCCTAACTTCTGCTGAGAACTCGATGCACACACGGGCAAAAGCCCAGCTATCTCTACATGTCGTGGTTTTGTCAGTGCAGAGTGGCCGACCCAATAATACCGTACAAATCTTGCTTAAGGCCACCCTACTTCAGAAATGGAGGGGTAAACCTGGGAGGGAGACCCACACTGGGATGGACTTAACACCAGAGGTGTTCATTACACACTGTCTTGACCATGGTTTAAGGAAGATATGTTTGTTGGACACCAGCCAAACACCTTTCTCTAACACCCTATCCCAGTCTTCAACTTTTGAGAATTCGAACAGAAAGCTCCCATCTACTATAAGGAAGGTTTCCAGCCTCCCTCTAGTCTTCCACTGCTTTTCTAGACTCGACTTAACATAGTTGAAACCTGGCTTGCTTCCAAGAAAAAATCCGATAAGAGCAGTTTGAAGTTTGCATATATCTTCACTGACATCCTCAGATTCACATTTTCCTTGTCTAGGCTTCCCTTCCTCTTCCCCTAGAGGAGTCACATAGAATAGTGACATTTCCTCTTGTTCTCTATCTGATTCCCCAAATAATCTGTTACTCCAAGATGATTGTTGCTCAGATTTGTTTAAAATATTCAGAATATCAGCTTTAATATCTTCCAGAGTAGGATGTTCATCAGCATCCTCCCCCCCCCCCCTCAGGCTCCTAAATTCTTCAATCTCACCCTCCTTCTTCTTGAACACAATGCCATTGCCAAACTCAATGCCATTTTTAGCACAAGAGTGTAAAGAACTCTCTACCGGAATGGCATAAGAACTATGAAGGCTAGGAAACTCCGCATTGTTGCTCAGGTCCATCCTTGACATTGCAGAAATTTATGTAACAGCTAAAAGTTCTAAAGCTGAACCTCTACCCAGACCCCCACCCCCATTTCCAGGATCAATAGCCATGGCTATCGAGCACTCACTTGGGACCCCTCCAGAAAACACCTCTTTGAACCTCTTTTGTGTAGCAGTTTCGATCCTGAGCATTGGGAGGGTATTGGGACACAATACTGATGCACTTTAAATGCTCAGGATCACCTCTGCTCGATAGGAGTGCAGCAGAGGATCTTTTTCCACACTAAACACCCTCAAAAAAGTGAATCCCCCGCCCATAAACAGCACAAACCACACCCTGGAACTCTACTCTCGGTAGTCCTAGACCTGATCGGCCAAACCACACCCTCCAACCAGCAGCTAAGCAATGTAGAAGATGAAGTCTAAATGTCACCTACCTCCCAACCCCCTGTCAAATGTAGAGCTCCTTCTAAAAAAAATAAAAAACCATACGATTTGAAAATTTTGTCACAAAAAGATTAAAAAATAAATAATAATATTTCTAACATATTCTTATAAATCCTAAGGCTCTTTGTTGAAGTTTGTATGATCTTTACTTTATAGCATGCGAGTACAATTTTTCTTTGAATTGACTCTTAATCTATAAAGCCAAAGAGATCACATTGTTTGTTGAAGTGAAGGACGAACAACTAACAAAGGTTAGTTCAACATTTCTGGTTTCATGTTCTTTGTTACTTTCTTCTTTTTACCCTCTTCACTTTATCCCTTTCTCTTAATTTTTTCCCATGCCTTATGTTAAGCAATTTTTCTTTTTTCATTTGCCGGTTGGCTGAAAAACTATTTGTAATCTATTTCTTTGGGAAGTTGCAACATCCTTTAGAGCTACAGTGGGCTGTTGTGAACCGACAATAATCCGTCTTTTGAATCATCGAAGACAATAACAGTAGAAGAGTAAAAAAACTAAATGGCAACAAACTTAGGTTCAATCAATTGCATTGCAACATCTATAGGTTTAAAATTAAGACAGTATGATCATAGTTCACACGTCTTAAAAACTAGTAATGAAAAGTTACCGGTTATAAGTGGAGCTGTTAATATGCTCATAGATTTATCATTTTCTTATTTTCAAAAAATCGACAAAAAATTAGATAAAATAGAAAATAATCTGCTAATTGTCTAGGACCAAGTAACCCAACTTGGCATAGTGATAGATTTAGATCTCAAAACCAAAACTAAATGACCATTGATAATCTTGATAAAAAAAAATTGGACCAAGTTTTAAATAAAATCTTGGATCTTATTGAGATTCCATTAACATCTACATCGTATAAAAAATTACTTTATTATGGAAACTCAATTTTAGTTTTCGAAGCAAAAAATAGTGCTTCTAAAACAAAGTTTCAGTCCTTAAAAGAAATTTTGGACTTTTGAAAAATACGTTTTAAAAAATAAACTGACTTTCAAGAACATGAAAAATTAGTGAGAATGATGCAGCAACTATACAATGAACATAAAAAATTGTTCTTACAGCAAGAATATCACGTGTTTGATGTTTCTGACTGCGACAAGGAAACCCCTATAGCTAAACAAATGAATGTTACGGTTACCAATCTAGAAAACACATCCTGAGATCTTATTTAAAGTTCTAATTCTATTCTGCTGAATCAACCCCCGATTCAACAGATACTGAGTCTGAACTTGAAATATCCCAAAAAGGCAAAAGAAAAATCAGTAGTCAAGATCATCTTGAGATCGATGAAGATTGTAGGCCACGGTATGATGGCGGTAGATTTAGTTTTGGCGAAACTCTAAAAACCACGGATGAAGGTAGTTCTTCCAATCAACCCGAACCCACTATACATATCACTCGAAAAGAAGAGATGCGTAAGGATAACGTTACTGTTGGAGGAACCTATTTAGACCTAAGTCGTATAGCTTTCAAAGCCTATGAAACAATTATTGATGATTTGGCTCAAGCCTTGTCCATCTTAATCACCAATTACAAAAATATATGGACCAAGAAAAATTTTTAGATTATGTTAGTGAAACTATTCAAGGCTCTGTTTCGAACTTTCTCAAACAATGGAGAATTTGATTTAGGAAAAATTGGGAAATATCGTCTATTTGAAAATAGTGAGTCTTTTGATACCTTCTTAGCAAATTTTGTTAAAGTTCTAAAAAGAGAATTTTGGGGGTTTCAAATACCCGAACAAACTTTAGAAGATATAACTCATATTTTAACCAGGTTAAAGCTTTGTAAAATAAATAGTTTTGAAGAGTTTTAGAAAACTTTACAACAATATTTCTGTTGCTTTCTCCTAGTTCAACGAAACATTGGTTAAACCAATTTTTTTGTTAAATTATCCCAACCATGGGATACTATTTGCAAAAACCAATATTCCAAGTTAAACTGGAAGTGCTAGCACTTTAGGAAATTAGATTAATTATGTTTATAGACAACTAATTAATTACTGTTTAGATGTTCGAACAGCTAAACAATTAAAAAAGAAATTTAATCTAGGTTTCTGCAAATCCCTCATTAGCAACAACCGGGAATTTGGTTGCAAAAAGATTTACCATAAAAAACATGTTAAACCAAAAATTCTTTATGTAAAAAGAAAGGCCATTTAGACATCGATATCGGTGGAAATGATTTGATCCACAAAATAAATTTTCTAAAAATAAAAAATATGTTAGAAAATTTAATAACACTACCAAGCCCAAATCATGTAGATGTTATACTTGTAATAAGGAAGGACACTATGCAAAAAAATGTCCATAGAAAAATAAAGGAACTCAAAAAATGGTTAAACAGTTAGAGATAAATAATCTTGAAATTGTTTACAGAAATGACTTAGCCTATTCATCAGAAATCCTGTATGAAATCCTGTATGAGTTAGTCAGTGAAACTAAATCCGACACAGATGATGACCTCATCTTCAAACCATTAGATTCAAATATTGTTGAATCTAGTCAAAATATTACTATTAACATTAGGAGTTGTTTTGAAGAAGCCCCTGCCAAAAAAACAGCACAAATTTCTTCATCTAACTATATACAAGAAGACATGGTTCTTGATCTTTCAACTTATGAAAAACAGAAGCAAATCAAGAAAGAGAAAATCTATAAGTTGTCAAAATTACCATTTTGGTCAACTCGATACTTTGGGCAAGCCCGTGGAAACACTACAGCCCAACTCACAAAACACTCTAAGATTGAAATAAAACTTTTCAACAAAGAGAAAATTATGCCACTATGCAAAAAAAATCCAAAAATTAGATACCTTCACATGGGCGTAATACATAGGCGTAATTCAAATTGAAATTACAGCCTTGTTTCGACAAGGTGTTGATACCCCTATCATTGCCGCACTCGTTGATAAACGATTCATCGAAAATCCAATTTCTGCATTAATCGGTATCATTGATTCCAATCTTGTGGTTGGTACCATTTAGTTATTTTATATCAATTATCGATCCAAATATTGAAGATACTCTTGTCCTACGCATTAAAACAAATTGTTTAGGAATAAAAGAAAATAGTGAAAATCTAGCAATTAATTCATCTATTAACCCAATCTATAAAAGAATTGTTGAAGTTTTTGAATCAAAACCATTTGAAATAGAAATTCAACCATGTCTTATTTATTGGCACGATTTAAGTATATCAAAACAATGGTTACTTGAAGACATTATTTCTAAAGAGGAAAAAAAAAAAGATTCCTACTTTAAATATCATTGCTTTGGTAATAATTTATACTTTCAGCGACAATGTTCTGATTATATAAATTCTCCATTACTATCTAAATAGTTATCAATTTCTGAACTTAGAAAAATTGCAACTAAGACTATTCAAATCCCTATTCGGATAGGTTCAAATACAAAAGGAAAAGAACTTATCAAAGATACTAAAAAACTAAATCCTTGGTAATATTTAGACAAACATTTTTAGACAAAGAAAAAATTATTTTTTCTACTCATCAAAGCAAGAGTAAATATTTATATGTCAAACTAAATTTAATTTTCTAAATTATAAACTATATAATTTGGATGTTTTAATCGATACAGGTGCTATGACCAACACTTGTCGATGGAATGCTTTACCCATAGAACAATGGGTAAAAATGAAAAACACTATATCTATCATTGGGGTAAACGGACAGAAACCTACCGAGAATACAAAGTTAACAATATAGCTATTGTATTAAGAGATGAAAAATAATTAAATTCCTAAAATTGTATGTTTTCCATTTATGCATGATGACTTTATTTTAGGAAATATCTTTCTACATAAGTTCCTACCTATGGAACTACACAAAAATATTGTCATTCTTCATACAGACAAGAGTGTAACTGTCTCTATTTTTATCAAATCATACTCATAAGTGTGAAAAGGGATTCACACCTACTCGTATCTATCACCAGATACATATCCTTGACAAAATCCATTGGATTTATGCAAAGTTAAAACCTAATTTTAGTGAAAATCCTTTACAGGTATGGGATAAATCAGCCCGATATTGTACCCTTAAACTCAATGACCCTAATAAGGTTATAAGAGTTCAACCAATTATCTATACATTATCAAATATTTAAGAATTCGATAATCAATTAAAAGACTTTAGATAAATGACTCATTGAAGAAACAATAAGTGCCCACTCTTCTACTACATTCATGATAATAAAAAAATAAAAAAAAAAACCATGCATAAATTAAAAGAGGAAAGACACGAATGGTAATCAACTATAAATGCCTAAATCAATATTTAATTTTTATAGGTATTTTATACCCCTAAAGGATGTCCTGATTAACAAAATTAGAGATGCCAAAATATACAGAAAGTAAATCAAATTTTTGGCAAATTAAACTTGCTAATGAGTCCAAACCATTGACTGCTTTCAGCATTTCTTACTATAAACATTATCAATGAAAGGTTATGCCATTTGGTTTGTGTACTACACCACAAGACTTTCAGAGATGGATTGATAGCATATCCTTTGATTTTGAATTTGTGTGACTTATATAGATGACATTTTAGTTTTCTCTAAAACAGTAAAAGAATATAAAAATCATCTTGCAACTATTACCAATCTATTCCACAAACATGGAATAGTTCTCATCCCAATAAACTAGAAATCGAAAAAACTACAATCGACTTTTTAGGATTAATCTTAAATCAAAATGACATCCATTTACATGACCATATTCTTACGAAAATCTAAGATTTTCCCAATAAATTACTTGACAAAAAACAATTGCAAAGCTTTTTGGGAATTTTAAATTATGGTCATCATTTCATTAAAGACCTTTTTAAAAAAGAAAAATCTTTACAAATATTGCTAAAAAATCAGCAACCATTTGATTGGACCTCAGCTGATACAACCATTGTTCAATCTTATAAAAATGAGTTCAAAAGTCTTCCACCCATGTATTTTCCTAAAACTGGTGATTTCATGATCCTTCAAACAGATGCCTCCAACGAACACTAGGGAACTATTTTGAAATGTAAACCACTTAAAAATCCTAAACAATAAGAAGTTTGTGGTAATAATTCAGAAAAGTTTAAACCTGCGGAAATAAATTTTATTATTTATGAAAGAGAAATTCTTGCAATTATTAATGGATTAAAATGTTTTAGATCTTTCTTGTGTTTGATCCATTTCTCATTAGGACCGATAATTCAGCGGTCAAAGATTTTCTTTGCTCACATACAAAAATACAAAGATAATCCAAGACGCATTAATTGGTACAATTTCGTCTGTAAAGGAGCTCATAATGTCTTGGTTGATTTTCTTAGCAGAGAACCAACCACTACACGAACGGACTAACACAAGTCACGGCACGTGATCTCAATGTCTAGGAAACAACCCAAAAAGAATAAGGACCGTGGTAAAAAGCCATGGGTTCTAGTTACTAAACCCAAAAAAAGGCTTTTACCGTTCTTTCCCCAACTTTGCATGGGTGGAATTAGAATCACTGAAATTTCAAACAGACTCAGGTCGTAATCAGCAACCCAATCACCCTCCCAACATTGGAAATCAATAGTTAAACCCGACTTGTTATTTTCATCCAGAGCTTAAATAAAAGCAAGAAAAATGGACTACAGCTATCGCTCACCTCTATGCTCTTTGGAACTCTCAAGGACAACCTCTTGTTGGGTACTCTCAAAATTCTTGGTCTACCCCTCTCAGCAAGTCTCTTTATCTGAAGTCTTACAAAGTCTTCCCACTGAGCCTTCTCCCTTTGTTAACAACATATTGGATTTTTATAATCTTGGCCTCCCAAGCAACCTTTATAACGAAATCAATGGAGCATAGAAAGCTCATGTGTCTGATAAAAAAAAATGTTTTGGAAACATCTTATCTCTTTGACAAATTTGCTAAAACAGCAATTAGATAAAAACAAAGATTTTCAAAAATTCATTCTCGGCATCATTAAACAAATGAATTGGAATGATGATTTTGAGTTAGAAAAAATCAATATTTTTCTCGATCTTATTGAGTTTTTAGACCCTTTTTTTTCATCTGATGCCTTTTTAACCAGATAAAACGAATTTGTCTATATGAAAAGAGCCGTGAGATACACCCGTCTGAAGTTTTTTATTAGATTAAACAAATCTATTATAATGAACATTGCAGTGCTTTAAAAAATTTATGACTCAATATTTTGAAAGGATTTTTCTGAATAAATATCAACATTTACATTTGTGTTTTTATTTAGAAATTTACCCATAGGACTAAACAATGATTTCATGGGGACTAGTTTCGACCAAATTTCTTGCTTTTCTAACATGATCAAAGCCATGATTTACTATGTGATCGAAAGTTGGAAGTTCGAATATTATATGAAAATTAATATCTATGGTACCCTTGGCTAGCAAAAACGAGAGAAGTTTTACACCCCTATCAGATTTGGACGTTAACCAAACTCTCAAATATTGATCTCATTGGGCCGCCAAAATCGGAGGATGAAGATGCACTCAGATGGGCCAGATAGATTGAAACTGAGTCCTCTAGTGTTAATTCACTCATCGAACTTCACGATGCGGCAAAATTTGTAAAGCTCTTCGATTTCAAAATTATTGATGGTCGATGGGTTTTCTGCACTAACCTACAGGTGGACTACATGGTCTCAAATCAACAGACTATCACAGTTGATCTCCTATTTGAAAGTTTCGTTAAGTTCGATATGCTTGATGTAACATTCGAGCTCCAATTTGAAGCCAAAGAATTTCTCGACAAGCTAATAGTTGAACATCAAATGCTCAATGACAGTGAGGACTACGTCGGACTGTGTTATTCTTCTGAGAGTGGAGCAAGCACATCCTGATCACACTAACAAAAGGGTGATACATATTTTTCAAACGGGATAGTGATCAACTGCATACGTCAGCAGTAGCCGACAACTCAGCATACGACATCCCACAAAGAATTTCAGACGTGAACGACAAATCTAGAATCAAATCTACAGCTTTCACTATAGGAAAACAATAAAAGACAAGATTGTAGACAAATATAATATTTATTATTCATCTTGTGACCCAAAAGTCAGAACAACTTGAATAGTGACATTCCCTCTACTTTTTCTATAAAAGGGAACCATCTATTTCATTGTAAGGCACTTCTTATCTCTCCTTTCTTACGTTTTTTTTCTCTTGTTCTCACTTTTGCAAAATCTTTTTCCGTTTTTGTTAGTTTCCTTTGTAAGTTTTCTTTCTTTGCGTTTTCTTTGTTAATTTAATAGTTTTTCAAGCAAATTCTCTCTTCAAACCTCCCACCTCCTACCCACATCTTGGGTGCTCGCCTGACACGCTTAATCTCCCTCCCACTGGGCCTTTTTGGCACTCACCTACCCCAAAAGAGATAAAAAGAAATACTTACAAGGATTATATTTGTCATTTGAATTTACATGTTGATCAAGTAAGGTTCTCTTTGGTATAGTTTATATTTATATTTATGAGTTATTTATGATAAATCATTTATGAGAATAAATTATAAGTCATAAATAATAATCGTTTAATATTACCACACATAAAGGAGTAATAATAGATTATCACAATAATGATTAACACCTTCTAACCTATTTGTAGATTTTAAATTATATTAATTTATTTTAAATATAAATAAATACCATAAATCATACCAATCAACTACATATGTCATAATGTATTACATAATTAATTCTATAATACATACCAAAGAGAACCTTATTAAATCTTTTTACTTATTTATTTTTAAATAATACATTTAAAATTAAATGAAAAAATTACAACTATATTGGACTCACTAATTGTTTATAGTTTCATCAAAGTTCATGAAAAATATGATGTACTTTTATTTTATTTATTTATTTTATAATAACACATTTTTTCAACATAATGATTAGTCACTTTTGTATTATTTTTGAAATTCTTCTTTCACCCTCAACTTAAACAATGTCGGGGAATAAAACAATAACAGAAAATATTCATATACACACCATTAAGGATTGGAAACCTCATCTACCTCCACAAGATTGTAAAAACTTCATCTAGTACCCAAAAAGTTTGCTCTGTTAATCAACGAAGTCTGCTCAGTTAAATATTTCCGTTAGTTGCTGACGACAAATGCGTTGAACATTTGAATGGACAATAATACCCTTTTAGGCTTGTTAAAAGATGAAAATACCTTTTATTCATTTATTACCTACTTCATTCAAGAAATTTATATCAATCAGAGGCGTCAAACGTCGACACCAATTGAAATCTATGGTTTCGCCTCTTCACACCAACGAAAACCCTACTGATATCAGTCTCCCAGTCATCGTCTTCTTCCACGACAGAAGATTCTCTCTCCTTCGTGCCGATGGTAAAGCCTATGATTTTTGGTGAGTGAAGCTTTCTTGAACTGTGCAAGTGTGAAAAGCAGAGAGAGAGAGAGAGAGAGAGAGAGAGAGAGAGACTAATTATTCAATACGAGTCCACACCTTGAATCCATGGTTACTATAATCTCTCCTAGGGTTTCCTCACATCTATCTTTCACTCCAATTTGTAATACTCATCTTCAAAGGTTTCGTTTGCTTCACTAATCATGCCAGGAAGAACAACAGGAGGTGTCGAAAGAAGGAGAAATGCAACTGGGAATGGAACTACAATACTTACCTCATCATTGCCATTTTCGTCCCCTACAACAGCTTGAGCTGGATGATGAAGAACAGATCCATAAGAATTCATCTATCTTAAAAAAAAAAAATAATAATAAATAAAATAAAATAAAAACCTGAGATTCATCATCTCCGCAATGATTTGCGATCAGCTTATGGTGTTCATAAATCTGATTCTTCATGGGGCTAGCTGCAAAACCCAGCCAATGCAGGGTGTTTAGTGATAAGCTATATTCTCTCCTAGATATTGAACACGATCAAACAACATATCAGCAGCACACTCCATCACGTTAACTTTTAAATTCAAATGTATTCTTATCTGTTGTAACTTCTAAACCTCTCTCCTATTTGTATGGGATTCAACTGAATTCCCTCTTGTATGTAACCTCTATAAAGAGTCATAGCATTATCAATAACAATCATCCAATGATTCAAAATCTCAACAACTTCTTTATGGTATCAGAGCTGTGAGCCTAACAGCAATTCGATCCTCTTCAATGGCTTCCTTTGATAATACTAACACCACTCACGATGCTGCCACTTCTCCTTCTCTTTCAATGGGTTCCTCTTCATCGTCTTCTCCACTGGTGATTTCTAACATCTCCAGTCTCATGCCAATCAAATTGAATTCAACAAATTATTTGCTCTGGAAATCTTTGTTCGAGCCAATTCTTCGTGGCCACAGATTGCATTCACTCAATTACCTAATTCAAATGAGTTCCCTCGCGTGTTGCAGCTCCGACCGAGGGATAGAGACTACTTCATGCGCTACTTCAACATCTCCTGCCAACGGGTAGGAACTCATGCACCTCGTCGATGGCACTACTGCTTCCCCAATTGCCACTGACTCTCCTCTGTTTGAAAAGGACCAGATGCTCCTTTCATGGATAAACGCCACTCTAAGTGATTCTGCTCTCCCTTATATTGTGGGCGTTACCTCGGCACAAAAAGCATGGGATATACTGTAGAAACGATATGCATCTGCGACCCCCGCTCATATTATGGCTCTTAAACGCCAGCTGAACTGAGTTAAGAAGGGTAATCAATCTATGAATGATTACATTCAGCAAATCAAATTTCTTACAGATCAACTAGCTACTTGTGGTTCTACAGTAACCGATGATGATATTATTCTTCTCACTTTGGATGGTCTTCCACCATCTCACTGCCAGTTCTGCTCGTCGGTGCGAATTCGAGCTAAAAGTGCTGATCTCTCTCTCACAGATCTTCACACTCTACTAATATGTGAAGAAATTTCAGTTGCTGAAGAATCATCTCCTGATCCCACCATGGCTTTGTTGGCATCTCGTCCCTTTCGAGCCTCTAATGGTTGTGGTTCTTCACATCGTGGTCACACCAACAATCTGCTAGTCGTGGTACATGGCGTCGTCCATATTCCAACAATGGCTTGCTGCCTACACCAACTTCTGCACCATCTTCGCAAGGCTCGGATAAACAATCATCTCGTCATCTTGCTATCAATTGCTTCCATAGGATGGACTTTGCCTATCAAGGTCGACACCCAACAGAGAAGCTTGCTGCCATGGTATCTTCTACTGTACCAGGAACTCACACTTGGTACTCTGACGCTGGTGCTTCCCATCATCTAACACCAGACCTGGACAATCTTCATATCACTGAACCATATCACGGCACCGATACCGTTCAGGTTGGGAATGGCCAAGGTCTGTCTATCTCCAAAATTGGTTCTACCACACTCAATTCTTCCCCTAATCCCTTTAAATTGAATAATGTTTTATACTGCCCTTCTGCAGCTACCAACTTATTATCCGTTCACAAATTTACTACCGATAATAATTGTGTCTTCTATTTGACTCTTCTAGTTGTTGTGTGAAGGAGTTGTTGTGTGAAGGACAAGACCACGGGACAGATTCTTTACCACGGGCAAGTTGAAAATGGGCTATATCCTTTTCGTCCACTCCTCACCAGTTCCCCTACAACGCATTTCAGCTCCCCTACTTCGTCAACCCAATGGCACGCTCGTCTCGGACACCCATCAGAATCGATTCAGCGGTCCATTTTGCAGTTTCTCAACATCCCGAATAAACAAAAGACTAGTGTTTTCTTCTTCTGCCAACTTGGGAAGAGTCATAAACTTTCTTTCTCCCAGTCGACATCAGTCTCCAGTCGCCCATTAGAACTTGTACATTGTGATGTCTGGGGTCCTTCCCCGTTCCATCTTGTTCTTCTTTTATTTATTATGTACTCCTTGTTGATGATTATTCAAAATTTTCATGCCTTTTTCCAATGCGACTTAAATCAGATTTTTACAACATTTTTATTACTTTTAAAGCAAAGGCCGAAAACCTACTCCAGCATCCACTCATCACTTTTCGCTCCGATGGCGGTGGCGAGTTCACTAGCAATACTTTCAAATCTTATCTTGATTCTCAAGGCATTACCCATCAAATTTCATGTCCTCACACACCCGAACAAAATGGCGTCGTTGAACGTAAACATCGCCACATAGTCGAGACTGAGATATCTCTTTTAGCCCACGCCCATATGCCCAAACAATATTGGCTCGAGGCTTTTACTATGGCCATATATCTTATCAACCGTATGCCCATATTGCACAATAACACTGCTTCACCCATTGCAATTTTAACAGGTTCGGCTCCATCATATGAGCATTTACGAACCTTCGGTTGCCTCTGTTTTCTGTGGTTGCGTCCTTACACAACAAACAAACTTCAGTATCGGTCTAGTCAGTGTTGCTTCTTGGGTTATAGCACTCACCACAAGGGTTATAGATGTTTGGACTTGCAAACACATTGGGTCTATACTTCCTGACACGTTGTGTTTGATGAAAGTCAATTTCCCTTTTCTGAACCACCTACTCCTCAATCTCAATCCCCACCAGCTTCTCTCCTTGATTTCTTCGGCATTACCTCTCCCACTACCCCAGTCCACCCACCCCACCTATTTCTCCTGTGATCATTCCCACTACAATCCCTCTACTTATTGCCCCACAATATCACCATGGTCCAACCCCAGTTTAATTCCCAACCCACCTATATGTCCTCCACCACCTATCCCACACCTAAGCCATCCCATGCAAACCAGATCAAAATCTGGTATTTCTAAAAGAAAAGCATTTTCCACTACCCTCTATCCCCTCCCTACCGTACTAACAGCATCTTTGTTGGAGACACCAAGCTGTTTTTCACAGGCCAATAAGCAAGATTCCTAGCGTCGAGCAATGGACCAAGAATTTACATCTCTACAGCAACAAGGCACTTGGTCCCTGGTTCCCTACCATCCTTCCATGAACATTATTCCATGTAAATGGGTATACAGGATAAAGCAACATGCAGATGGCACGATCAGCCGAAGTTGCGAAAGACTTTCTCCAACAGCCTGGCGAAGTCTTTGTTGAAACTTTCAGTCTGGTGGTTAAGCCCACCACCATTCAGACGATCCTCTCCATCGCTGTCACCAAGAATTGGCCTCTCCACCAAATGGACGTCAAATGTGCATTTCTTCATGGCGATCTGGATGAACGGGTTTATATGGCCCAACCACAAGGGTATGCTGATCCGACTAGACGCAATCATGTGTGCCTAATGAACAAAGCCATTTATGGTTTATGGCAAGCATCCCGAGCTTGGTTTGCTAAGTTCACCTCTAAGCTCCTCGATTATGGGTTTAGTACATCACACTCTGATCCATCTTTGTTCATCTACAGTGGCAAGCAGGTTATCATATATTTATTGCTCTATGTGGATGACATCATATTGACCAGTGATAGGCCTACATCTCTCCAGAATTTGATGCAGTTTTTGGGCAACCATTTCCGAATGAAGAATCATGGGCCATTATCTCATTTTCTCAGTGTTCATATTACAAGGGATGCCCATGGTATTTATCTTGACCAAGCCAAGTATATTCTTGAACTCCTCCAGCGTGCTAACATGGTTGGATGCAAACCAGTTTCCACTCCAGCTACTACACAAAAACTTGGCCTTGATGATACTCCACTTCTGGATGATATATCTACCTATTGCAGTCTTGTCTGCGCACTCCAATATGTAACTCTTACACGCCCAGATATTACTTATGTTGTGAATCAAGTTTCACAATTTGTACAGGCACCCACAACAGGTCATCTTATTGCTGTCAAACGGACTCTCCGCTTTCTAAAGGGTTCTATCACAGTTGGACTTCACTTACAACCTAGCCCTCTACAACTGAGTGCATATTGCGACACAGACTGGGCAGGCTGCCCCATCACTCGGAGATCCATCGGTGGTTTTTGCATTTTCTTAGGCTCCAATCCTATCACATGAAGTGCAAAGAAACAATCAATGGTTGCTCCCTCATCTTCCGAGGCTGAGTATCGTTGCTTATCTCACACTGCTGCAGAGCTTGTTTGGCTATGCTCACTATTTCAGGAATTACACTGCCCCCATTGTAGGTATCCCTCAGATATGGTGTGACAATGTTTCTGCCTTATCTCTTGCCTTCAACCCAGTGGAACCCGCACCAAACATGTCGCCATTGATTTCCATTATATTTGGGATCTAATAAGTCACCGGACCATTGATGTCGGTTACGTCTCTACAACTGATCAGGTGACGGATATCTTTACCAAAGGGTTGAGTGCAACTCGGTTGCATCATCTCCAAAGCAAGCTTCGATTACTTTCGATACCCATCCGCTTGAGGGGGGATGATAAGCTATATTCTCTCCTAGATATTGAACACAGTCAAACAACACATCAGCAGCACACTCCATCACGTTAACTTTTAAATTCAAATGTATTCTTATCTGTTGTAACTTATAAACCTCTCTCCTATTTGTATGGGATTCAACTGAATTCCCTCTTGTATGTAACCTCTATAAAGAGTCACAGTATTATCAATAACAATCATCCAAGAATTCAAAATCTCAACAACTTCTTTATTTAGGGCCTAGAAAGAGCCCTACTCTTGATCGTGGTTGCATCTTCTCCTAAATGCCTCAAGGAAAATCGTTGATCCAATCCCTAAGATTAGAAGCACAGCAAATAGAACAAAGAGATTTTCAATTGTGCATAGCCAACCTAGCTTCTAGCTTCTTCCCTTTGAGTGTTCGTGCGTTGCTTGTCAACCTTGCGGGACCTTTCCCTTGACTTCGATCTCTTCTCCTTTGACTGAAGCAGTAGCTCCCCTTTGCTTTTAGGCTCTGCAACTGGTTTCTTTATCCTAAATCTCCACTTGATTATCATCAACTACCTTTCCCGTAAGTAATTTTACCCAAAATTAGGGGTGCATGTCACACCCCAATTCTGCACTATTCAGAATGGTGTGATGAACCGCTAATAAACCAACGGTTCAATCAGGATCTCTAATAGGCTGTGTCCATTGAAAATAAAACCATACACATCCACATTCATAATCAGAATAAATAAACAATAGCGAAAGTCTTAATAATAAATGAACTGAGAAATCTAACTGTGATAATCATAAATAAAATATCAAGTTATTATTGTATCAACTGAGACATAAATGAATAAAATATCAATTACATTCTTTTAATAATTCAAACAAAATCTAATCGAATACGCATGAGTTGCACTCGCATGAGGAGTCATGCGTATCCACTAAGTCTTCAGCTTCCATTGCCGCCACGTGCCCGTACACAGGAGCATTTATATAATCTTCGACAGTGGTACCTGCATCATCAACTAAAAATATTCGATGTCGAAAGGGTGAGCACACATCATGGCTCAGTGAGCAAACAAAACAATGCAACAATCATATGCATGCATTCAATTCATATCTGTGGTCTGGTAAATAAGTTTGCAATGCGCTATAGAAAGGTTCGGTGGCCGCCTCGTCTCTATGCACAGGGTGTGAAGGTCCGCCCAAAGGTTAACGTTTATTGTCGTCCCCATCCACCCTACCATGGAATATAGATAAAGCTAAAGTGCTGAGGCCCGACCTATGACACTTCCCCTGATACTCTACCCATACCAACACGTAAGCCCCTGCTGGCGAGAGCTTGCAAACTGGGCTCGCAACTAACCAATCCTAATGCCAAACAGTGTATCCAAGGCCTCACCCCAGCATCCCTCAATACGTCCATAGAGATAGGGCTAAGGCCCCCCGGGAGAGTCAGATACTACACGATCCGAGACCACCTTCCCTCATACACTACGATGTAATAGCTCTGCTAAGGTAATGGCGATACGACGATGTCAGTGGACAAAACTTGAGTTAGAGATAGAGCTAGAGTGCTAAGGCCCGGCCTATGACACCCCCCTGATACTCGCTCGCATCAAGCACACTAACCACACACATATATTCATATGTTTATTCCTATCATCATCATCATCATCATGTTATAAACAATAAATTTAAATACGCATGAACAATAATAATAGAAATATTGGATGACATGTTAAATGCACATGACAAGCATACATGCATGAATCAATCATGACATTGTACTCAAGAAATAAAACCAGTTTATTATTAACCAATTAGTTTAGGTCTTGTTCCCTCATCTTTGCTTGATTGCAGATCCTCTTTCAAGCTTTAAGAATCAACTTAATATCACTATTATATCACTAGAAGACCTAATCAAGTCGATAGAGTTTAATTAGAATTAATTCCCATTTTAAAAGTTTGTTGTTAACTGGGGGTCAATGCCAGGGTCGGACGTTCCATCGACCCTGGGTGCTACCACCCCTATTCTGGACTTCCCGAACACTGAGGGTCGATGCTAGGGTCTGGTAGGGTCGATTCTCCATCGACCCCACGTGTGACCCCCCGTGGGTTTAGTCGAAATTTTCATCCTACAGTCCATTCTTTCGTGTTTGGGTCCTATGGCTTGCTTCTATAATCCATTTCATACATGTTCTATGGTTTATAACTATAGTTTATTCCTCTACATGGTTTTAATGATCTCCTCCTGGTTTTCCATTGAAACCTAACCATGGATGGATCATTTGGGTTTCTCCTAGATCATACCCTCTTCACTATCTACTCTAAGGTCTTAAGAAAATTCATGGAGATGGTATCCATACCTGAGAATTAGACTTGTTTCTCTGAAGCCTTCTCTTTGGTTTTCTTCTCCACTTTCCTTCTCTTCTCCTTCTCTTCTCCTTTTCTTCTCTTTCTCTCAATCCAATTAGGGTTTTAAAAGGAGTGAAAGAGGCTTAGGGACGTCCTATTTATAGAGTAGAAACTCCCAAAATAAGTCCCACTGAGCTTAGGAAAGAATCCCATTGAAATTTGAAAAGTTTTCAAATCACGGTTTCTGTCGGCAGACTGGGGGTCGATGAGGGGGTTGGAGATCCCGTCGACCCCTGGTTCTAAATTGTCCGACCACCGGTTAGAAACCGTGGTCCGACTTTTACGGGGGTCCGACCCTGCCTAGCTGAGTGTGCGACCCTCCCCCCTATTTTAGTATTTTTGGGTCAGTTTAATACCTGGGATCGTTATCTCCTCACACACTTGGTCCATTGGGCTCGACCATGATGGGTAGACCTGGTTCAAGGTGGTAAGACCGGTTAGTTCGATACGGGTCTTACAGTGCAAGTTTAACCCTGATGACCCGAACCCACCCAAGCCCGCCCTGAACCCTGGCAGGGTTGAACCCGGCCCGAAACTGACAGGGTTGGGTTAGGGCTTAATTTTTTATCAAACCTGGCAAGGTTGGGTTGGATTAGGGTTGACCCCCTTGGTTGAGCCCAGCCCGGCCCGACCTATATATATATATATATATATATATATATATATATATATATATATATATATATATCAAACCCTAAGCGTAATCTGTTATTCCCTTATCTCTCTCGACTCTCACCTCTCGACTGTGTCTCAACGCCTCCTAGTCCCAAGGTCGGCGACGGCGGCCAGGCCCTCTTAATCTTCGACTCTCGACTCTCCCGAGTCTCATCGTGGAGACTGGCGAGTTGGCTCTCTCTTGCAATTTCAAATTTGCAGGTATAACTTAACCCTTCTATTATTTTTAATCTTTTACCAACAAAAAAAAAACCTTTGATGAACTCATTTCGTCATTTTATGCGTCGTTCTAAATGAGAATTCATAAAAAGCCAACAAGAACCTCTCTCTCTCTCTCTCTCTCTCTCTCTCTCTCTCTCTCTCTCTCTCTCTCTCTCTCTCTCTCTCTAACGAAGCTACCTCACTTTTGCACCGATTTTCGTTTTCTGTTCAGACTCGTTCACGGGAAATTATCTACACAGAACGCTGTGATCTCTTCGAGGATACACCAAACATCAATTTTTCGGTAGTTCCAGGGAAGGTAACCATCTTCAACTCCAGAATAGGAATAGGTTTGTTTGCTTTGTTTTCTTGTTTCCATTTTGTATCTCTTAAGTAGATATTCTAGATTTGCTTGGCTCTTGGATATTTAAAACAAGGTTTGTAGCTACGGATGGTGGTAAATGGGAGGCTTCTTTAAGGTTTCTGGTGTAGCTGCTTTGGTGTTGTTTTTATTGGGTTTAAGGTGCTGCTTTCTTTATTCAGGGAAGAAATCCGTGAATTTGAGGATTCTACTTTTCTTCAATTTTTTTTTTTTTATTTTTTATTACCAGTCATTTGTTTCATTATATATCAGTGTTCCAGTGTTTTAGGGATCTGATACCGATCCCGTGCAGCTACCATGTCAACATGGTTTCAGGGGAAGATCCTAGCAGGAGAGGCAATGTTCAGGGAAAACATAATTAATCCCAGATGGATCTCTTGCCCAATTCCATGCACTTGAACACTAGTATAATATGTTTTTCTTGTTTGTAGATTTTTTATTGGGTCTTAGTTGAGATCCCTGTCACACCCCAATTCTGACTGAACCAGAAGTGTAAGTGAACTGCCACTAAACCAACGGTTCACACCAGGATCTCAATAAGACCGTGTCTACTAACACAAACCATTGCACATAACCATAATCAGAATACGATTAAATATAGCAAAAGTCTTAATAATAATGAACTGAGTACTTCTATTGATAAATAAATAAATTATCTAATTATTCAAAATACCAAAACATAAATAAATAGCTTTACATCGTTTATAAAATCCAACTGAAATAAAATAATCAAATCATCCATTTCCTAGAGGTACACGCAGAAAGGACACTCGCATGAAGCCTCATGCTCGTCCTCCCCTACTTGCACTTCCAAGGCAGCAGCACCTCCATACACTGGAGCATCCATGTAGTCCTCGACAGTGTAACCTGCATCAACATCTAAAAACATGTATATATACAAGGGTGAGCTCAAAAACTTAGGTCTGGTTTTAAGTTTACAATGTGCTATAGAAATGATTGATGGCCACCGCACCTCTATACCCGACTGTATGAATTCGCCCAATGGATCAAACACCACTGTCGTCCCACATGCACCCACCATGGAATAGAGATAGAGCTAAAGTGTCTGGATCGCACACCGCTAACACTTCCTCTGATGCCCTATCCATACCAACACGTAAGCCCCTATTGGCGAGGGCTTACAAACTGGACTCGCAACTAACCAATCCTATATGTCATCACAGTAGGCTCTATCCCAGCAAAGCTCCCTACGGCATAGAGATAGGGCTCGAGTCTAGTGGTCAGGCCGGAGACCACAGTACCACTTCCTCCCCCTGAGACCCTATCCGCACCAAGCATGCTAAGACAGAAGCAATACGAAAAGGTGTTAATGTGAGGAATGATCTAAGACCCCAGGCCCTTCCCATTCCACACACCAATGAAAATAATCACATGCCTAACACACAACCTAGCATAGCGAGTATGCATGAACAATATAATAGCTGAAAGTAAAGATGACATGTGAGTATGCACAAACACCATTCCACAGAATCATAATTATTAACAACGTTTTACTGTTATTAAGTTATTAAGGTTTAGGTCTGATTCCCTTACCTGATGCTTGATTGCTAGCTTGCTCTGCGTTACAGAATCCAAACTCGCTATCACAAGGTCCTACACGATGTTAGGGTTGAATTAGAATTAGTTTCTTGGGGTTTACGTTGGTCGAAAAACTAACTGGATCAAAATATACCCCTCACAGTGCATACCGATCGCAGGTATCCGGTCGCTACACTGTGGGGAAAGGTGCGACCGGTATGGTCAAATGGTCCCCTACAGACCAGCTCCCGAGAGGTACCGGTCACAGTACCGATCGCATATGGTGCGACCGGTATGGTCGACCGGTATGCCTCCGAAAGACCACCAATCTTGGTGTTCGCCTTCCGTCGGTCACCCATTATTGGTTTTAAGATTTTTCCTATGCATTTTAGGCCTGAGCACGAGTTAAAGTTGTTTCATGTTCCATTCAAGTCCTAGTTTTGATTAGGGTTTGACGGTAATTTAAGGGTTTTAGATCAATACATCGCCTTGCATGGTATTGATCAATTCATGATTAATAATCTATAATGCTTCACTTAGAGAGAAGTTCAAGCACTTACCGTTGGTTCGCAACTATGGTGTTCTTCGTCCAACGATGGCTCCTCTCCCACCTTTCTTAGCTTCTTCTCCTTCTTCGATCTCTTTCTTCTCTCTAGGGTTTGTGAGAAACAATCAAAGAGTTCTAAGGAGGTTTAAGGGTCCTTAAATAGACTAGGTTGGGGTTTAGGAAGTTTTCCTACATTAGGAAAGTCCCTAGGCTCGAGATTTGGCAAGCGGGACCCGTAGAGATCCGTTTTTGGATCTAACTAGTCTGCCCGCGAAGACATATCGATCGACCGGTACCATAAACCGGTACCATAAGACCGGTATGAAAAATATCATATTTTTAGGTCTATTTTTGTACCTGGTTGTCATCCGCTCGTCCCGTCTAGCCCGATAATGATTGGAAGACCTGTTACGACATGAATTAAAGGTTTAGATCGGGTTCATGGAGTGTGGGTCTTACAACTCCCCCACCCTTAAAAGAAATTTCATCCTCAAAATTTGCATGTAGGTCTCACAACTCCCCCACCCTTAAAAGAAATTTCGGCATCGAAATTTGCACGTACCTTGTTCATCGAAAAGGTTAGGATACTCCTTTCACATTATGTTATCTTCCTCCCAAGTGATTTCTTCTACATCTTGGATTTTCCATTGCACTTTGACGTAATGGATATCCTTGCTTCGGAGATGTTGTACCTTTCGGCTTGTAAGCATCATAGGTATCACCTCAAAGGTCAAATACTTCTAGTGGGTCTGCTGTCAAGATGTGTGATGAATCCCTGACATATTTCTTCAGTAAAGAAATATGAAACACAATATGAACGCTTAACATTGATGGTGGTAGGGCCAGTTGATATGCCACATTACCACATCTGGTCAAAATTTCATATAGTCCCACATACTTGAGGCATAGCTTTCCCTTCTTACCGAACCGTTTCAGACCTCGCACAAGTGATATCTTCAAGAACACATTGTCACTCACTGCAAACTCCAGATCTCGATGTGGGTTGCCACGTAGTGCTTTTGTCGAACTTGAGTTGTCTTCACTCTTTCCTTAATTTGATCAATCGCTTGATAAGTTTCTTCTACGAACTTCGGTCCTACAATCCTCCTTTCTCCCATCTCATTCCATAATAGAGGTGTACGATATTTCTTCCCATAGAATGCCTCATATGGAGCCATCTGGATCGTAGCCTGGTAACTATTGTTATAAGCAAACTCGATGAGCGATAGTTTCTCATCCCAAGCTTCTTTGAAATCTAGGGCACACGCTCGGAGCATATCCTCTAAGATTTGAATAGTTCTTTTTTACTTCCCTTCTGTCTGAGGATGAAAAGTTGTACTAAACTTCAACTTGGTTCCCATCACTTTCTTTAATCTTTCCCAGAACTTGAATGTAAAACGGGGATCTCTGTCAGATACTATACTCTTTGGGATGCCATGAAGTCTGACTATATTATCCACATATAGCTTGGCTAGCTTGTCCATGGTGTACTGAGGTCTGACAGCGATGAAGCGAGCTATCTTGGTAAGTCGATCGACTATAACCCATATTGCATCCACTGACCTTGGTGTCAAGGGTAGGCCAGTGATGAAATCCATTGTGATACAATCCCACTTCCATGTTGGCTCTGGTAGTGGTCGTAGCAAACCTGCGGGTCTCTACCTTTCTGCTTTAACTTGCTGGTAATTTAGACATTGGAATACGAATCGAGCTACATCCGCTTTCATACCCCTCCACCAATATAATCTTCTTAAATCATGGTACATCTTGGTGCTTCCTGGATCTATCGAATATGGGGTGTAATGAGCTTCTGTCATAATTTTGTCTCTAATATTTGAGTTCTCACTCTCAGGTATACATAATCATCCATGATACCTGAGTACCTTGTCTGAATCCAAGGTAAAGTGAGGGTTGCTTTTACCCTTCTTTAGATCTGCTTGCACAGTCTTGAGATGTGGATCCTGTAGGATTGCTACTTTTACCTCATCTATTAGATCCAATGAGATCTTCAAAGCTGCGAACATCAATGTGAACTTATGAATTACGTCCTGTTCAACTGGATCTTCTACAGTCTCTAATATATGCTCTTCATCATTCTCTATTGAGCCTAAGGCTACAGTACACAATGCAGCTTTGGTACTGGGTCCTGCCTCAGGTTTCAATGCCCACTTTCTGCTTAAGGCGTTAGCTATGACATTTGCCTTACCCGGGTGGTACTGGATGTCACAATCATAATATTTTAATAGCTCCAACCATCTCCTCTGTCTCATATTCAGATCTTTCTGAGTAAAAAATTAAGTCAAACTCTTATGATCCGACTTGATCTGAAACTTTTCACCATAAAGGTAGTGCCTCCAAGTCTTGATTGCGTGAATGACCGCTGCTAACTCTAGATCATGCGAAGGATAGTTCTTCCCATGCTCTTTCAACTATCTTGATGCGTAGGCAATCACTTATTCTCCTTGCATCAACACACATCCAAGACCTAACCCTGAGGCATCCGTATATAGGATGAACGACAAGCCTGGTGCTGGAATGGTCAAGATAGGTGCAGAGACTAGTCTTGACTTCAGAGTTTGAAAGCACTTCTCACACTCATCTATCCATATGAACTTTTCTCCGTTCTTGGTTAGTCTGGTGAGTGGAATGGCAATTCTTGAGTAGTCTTCCACGAATCTTCTATAGTAACCAGCCAATCCAAGGAAACTACGAATCTCTGTAATTGATTTCAGTGCATCCCATCCTACTATAGCTGTGATCTTGCTTAGATCTACCTTGATACCGTCTGCAGATACTACGTGACCCGAGAAGGCCACTTCCTTCAGCAAAAATTCACACTTCTTGAACTTGGCGTAAAGCTTCTCCCTTCTTAGTCGTTGTAAGGCTGCTCTCAAGTGTGTTGCATGAGTTTCTCTGTCCTTTGAGTAGACCAAGATGTCGTCAATGAATACGATGACCATAGTGTCCAACATATCATGAAACACTCAGTTCATCAGTTCCATGAACGATGCTGGGGCATTGGTCAATCCAAGCGACATTACAAGGAACTCATAATGTCCATACCTCGTCCTGAAAGCAGTCTTCGGAATATCTCATGCCTTGATCTTCAGTTGGTGATACCCTAATCTAAGATCAATCTTCGAGAAAACTTTTGCACCCTACAACTGATCGAACAGATCATCGATCCTAGGTAAAGGGTATCGGTTCTTGATGGTAAACTTGTTCAACTCCCGATAGTCGATACATAATCGTACGCTACCATCCTTATTCTTTATGAACAATACAGGTGCTCCCCACAGCGATATTCTTGGTCGTATGAAATCCTTATCTAGTAGTTCTTATAACTGGGTCTTCAACTCTTTTAATAATGTAGAGGCCATCCTGTATGGTGCCTTAGACACCGGCGCCGACCCTGGCATAAGGTCTATCACGAACTCTGTAGCCCTGTCTGGAGGTAGTCCGGGTAGGTCTTCTAAAAATACATCTGAAAACTCTCGTACCACATCCAGATCTTCCATCTTTGGCACCTCTGCAGCGATGTCGACCACAGACACTAAGTAACCCACTCCTCCCTTTTATAAGCATCTCTTAGCTTTTAGAGCAGAGAGGATCAACTTTTGCTTCCTAGGTAACTTGGTTCTGGTGAAGCTAAACTCCTTCCCATTATCATCCTTGAAAGCAAGCTTCTTTTCGGCACATAATAAGCTAGCTGAATAATGGCCTAAACAATTCATTCCCAAGATGACGTCAAAGTCTGCCATCTCGAGTTGGACCAAACTTACTTCCAAGTTTTGCCCATCAATAATAACTGGACATGACCCATAGCATTCATTCAAGGCCACTTCTACTCCCAACGGAGAGCAAACTAATAAGCTTGGAGTTAAGAGCTTGACAGGTAACTCCAGTCTCTTCCCAAAAGACACAGAAACAAAGGAGTGTGTAGCCCCAGAGTCAAAGAGTACTCTGGCGGGTACACCAGCTATATCTACAGTTCCTAGAATTTAATTATTCCTTAGTCTACATGCTCAGACATGGTAATGCAATAACCAAAAAAAATAACAAGAGACGAATTCATACTAGTGACCACATCAGGTGATGCGGCTGCCTCCTCAGTGGTAACTGCAAATACCTTCCCTTGCTGTGGCAGTTGCTTTCTTGGTAGAGTGTAAGTCTTTGCATAATGGTCCAATTGTTGGCAGTTGAAACATTTGACATTAGGGTTTTAACCCGCTACTTGTAGTAGTGGTGGTGCAGTAGTATTCCTTGCTGGTACCACCACAGACTGAGCCCTGTATGGGCGGAATGGTCTGGTGTTTCCTCCACTCGAAGTCTCAGTAGCAGGCCTCTTCAGTCCCTTATTTTGAGCAAAGAAGCTGTCTCTTTGGCTTGATTCAATCACTCGAGCGATCTGCACAGCTTCGTTATACACCTTCTTCTCCAAACCCAAAACGTGTTCACGAATGCTTCCACGTAATTCCATAGTGAACCTAAGGGTTTTGGTTTCCTCCTCTTGCATCCTCTGTGCAAGTCATCAGAGGGAAGTTCTTCTCCATCTCAGCAACCCATTATGCCGGCCATAATGATTTTCCTATGAAGGTAGGGGGTTTCAGTTTCAAGAACCTGTCCACTGCTCGGCTTAGGTCGTTCTGCCCCTGTGCATTTGTTCCATACCATGGTGGTGGGTACAGATAAATCCCTTGATAGGCAGACGATGTTGAAAATTGGTGTGGTAGTTGTGGGTTCTGTTCTTGGCCCATCGGCCCAGTGCTACCATCCACTGGCAGTGCGGTGTTATTTTCCCCAGACTCAGGCGTACCTTCTGTAGGGATATATCCTGGTGGCCTGAACATCTTCAGCATCTAGTTCAAGAACGCCTTCTGCTGAGCTTTCATCTGGTAGACCAGATTCGTCACAATAGTCTCAGAGTTGGTGTGAGGAGGGCCTAACAAATTTGTTGGTGCTCTGTGACTCTGCCCTTCTCCACCATTTCTCATTAGTATCCTGTCCCCATCATCCCTCATTGGGGTTCCACCTTTCGGGTTCAGGTTTTGCTCATCAATGGTTCCTGTTTCCATGATGTCTTCAGCTTGGCGCACCCTTGAATGGTGACGCTTTCGTGAGCCTCTACGACCGTTTCCACCTGCCATCTCAGATTACTCTTCCTATTTGAATCTGAGAAGAAGACATAACACATGAGGTACATTCGAAGTCACATTTGTCATAATAGTGTTAGTCTTTAACAAGTGCGAGGTGAAAATTAAAATGGGAACTTTAAATCAAAAATTTAAAAATTTTCTCAAAATTTTTCAGGCTCAGAATACTTGTCCAGTCGCAACATACCGATCGCGGCACTGTAGAATATAGTGCGACCGGTATGGTTAGGCGGAAAAACCTCGAACTTCCCAAGGGGTACTGGTCGATATACCGATCGCAGCTCTCTATGGTATGGTGCGACTGGTATAGTCGACCTATCAAACTTTTCCTTTGGCTGACAGATACCGGTCACAGGTACCAAGGGGTACCGGTCGACGGTATAGCCCAAACCGTCGATCGGTATGGGTTAAAACCCCTTTTTAACCATGATTTTTAACTCTTTTTCTCACTTTCTTCTTTCCATTCTCTCCGGTGGCAATTCCTCTCTGACTTGGTGAGTTGCTACAGTCCTACCGGTGCTTGTAAAAACCATTCTTCTCTCCCAAGAGTGCTTCACAACCTCTCCAAGTAAGTTCCTTCCTTCCTCTTTCTCTTTTACATTGTTTCTTCATGGTTTCTTGCCCAAAAACTAGGTTTTCCTAGATTTAGAAGATTCTAACTGTAGAAACTCTTTTTCTTCGGCTTAGAAATAGTTTTGGGACTCCTATGAACAAAAGCCCTCAATTTATTTGAGGTTCCACCGTATGGTTTACTCAAAATCAAAATTTTTTGGATTTTTGACCTAGGTTTTGGTCAAAAATCATTTTTTTTCTTGTAATTGTTGAATTTATTGCTTGTTCGATGATTGTTTAGTCTCTATTTGTGGCTATATGGTTACGTAAGTCCTCCTTCCTAGATTTTGGGTAAGTTCAAGACCTTTGCTTGAAATACTATCGTTATGCTGCCGAAATTTCAAATTTTTTTGACTAATTCTCATTGTTTTGTTTTGTTTTGTAGTTAAACAATGTCTCGGCGTCGAGGTGCTGGTAAGCATGCATATGCTCCGGGCATGAACCATCCACACCTGTCGGTTTCATAGTTTGATGGGTGGTGGTTTAGCTCGGTGGCGGCGCAAGCCCGTTTCCCATGGTTCGAAGAGAAAAACATAGAGTCTGGACGCTGCGTAAACCTGGAGCAACTACAACAATTCGATGTTGAAGCAACATTTGGTGCACTTGGGTGGTTACCAGTTATCACCTATACAGTGACTACCCAACCCAATTTGGTAAAGCACTTCTATGCTAACCTGGAGGTCGAGGGGGATGTTAACGATTTCAGCCACGGAAGGGACCTCCGCCTCACCAGCTTTGTCAAGGGTGTCCCCATATCATTCAACACTCACTAGCTCGCTGATCTCATGGGGATTCCTAATGATGGTGATTTGGTTTACTGCGCTCCCAAGATGAAAGGCTTCCTTCTTCGATGATCCCGCACCTGGAGGTTCCAGAGCGCAGATCCTTGAACCCCAGAAGGGCACCCATGAAAGTCGGCTGTTGAGACCTCTCCCTCGAGTCTATTGCCACATTATCCAAAGATAATATTGTCCCTCGGAGCGGCCACTCAAAGGTGAGTTGTCTAGCGGAGCTACACTCTTCCATTCAAGAGTTCTTTGGTGTCATTCCCACTAGGGAGAATCCGGGTCTATCTCCCTTATATTATCATCAGGACTATGCGTTAGGCTACCATGCCTGACCAGATAAGCAACCTTCCTTATGGTCGGCTTATCACTACACTTCTGCAACTCCTTTCAGTAGATATGAGGGATGAGATTGTGGCTGAGGACACTATGACACCAAACATTGACTGGGATGCCATTGTCCGGATGAGGATGGACAATCTGTCGATCAGTGATGAGGAGTTAGAGGCTCGTCTTCGTCCGCTTAGGAGGGTAGCAGTAGCAATAGTAGCAGCAACAACAATAGCATCTTATGCAGAAGAGGTAGGGGTTAATGATGATGAACAGATGGAGGACATTCTTGCACCGGAACCGTAGCCCATACCTGCAGTAGGACCATCCCAACCTCTTCTCGATACCGTGATGGATATATTTATGGAGATTCGGGATGCCCAGCGCGAGATGAACCGTGACCTAGGGTGCCTCTCTCGCAGCCTCAGAGTTACACAGGAGCAGGTACATTGGCTCAGGGTAGCATATGAGTGTGACTATGACTTCGCTGACCTTATTCCTCCGATACCCCCAACCCCATGATGGATTACTTCATTTTTCTCTCTCTCCTATCAGTATAGTTTTATTATAACAGGGTAATTGTTCGGCTTATGGACTATACCCTGTGGTATAATTATCTCTTTGGATGTTTCATGCTTTACTCTTTGATACAATTTTTTTTTCTTCTTACTTGTTATGAAAGTTTATGATCATTCTTGCTTGTTCATTTTTTATTTTCTAACTAGAGCATGTATGTTTATTAGGTTTCTCACTTTTAATATAGTACATTATGCTCTTTAGTATTTAGTCTCAGGCATCAAACAAGTGCTTAAGGTGCATTTTTATTATAGCTTTTAATTCTTCCTATCTCAGTTTATCGACTCAGTTAAGTGCAAATATGGTTTGTTGGACAGAGCCTAAGAGCTCTGATACTAACTTGTCACACCCTAATTCCGGCTGAACCAGAAGTGTGAGTGAACAGCCACTAAACCAATGGTTCACACTAGGATCTCAATAAGACCGTGTCCACTAACACAAACCATTGCATATAACCATAATCAGAATACAATTAAATACAGCGAAAGTCTTAATAATAATGAACTGAGTACTTTTATTGATAAATAAATAAATTATCTAATTATTCAAAATACCAAAACGTAAATAAATAGCTTTACATCGTTTATAAAATGAATAAAAATCAGCCACCCCCCATAATAATTTCGAAACATCACCTACCACCCACACCTTTCAAAAAACATTAACTACCACCCAAACTTTTACCACCGTTAATCAAATAGATCCACTCTGTTATACAAATTTTGTTAGTTGCTGATGTCATTTAAAATCAATTTTAAAATAGACAATAATACCCTCTTCATTCAGTGAAATTGGAACCAATGATGATAAGCCGGTGAGTTGATTTCCTTGTCTTCAGGTTGAGTCGAATCTCAGAGAGAATACTCTTGAGCCCTTCATCACATTCGTTAAATATCGAATCGGGTGGAGTAAGGTTAGGGTTTTGAAACCCTAACTCTATAAATATCATATCTTCCGTTAAAACGTTTAGAGTCTCTCGCTACCTGCAAATTTCTATGGTTGAGTGTTTTTTTTCCCAATTCTATTTCTAAGGGCTTTAGTCCTTTTTTGCTCGTTACCTGCAAATTTTTGTGGTTGAGTGTTTTTTCTTTTCCCAATTCTATTTCTAAGGGTTTTGGTCCTTTTTCGATCAGTGTTTGTCTTCTAGATGATCTGTGGAATTGTTTTTAGGTTTTTGAATGGCCTTAGGTATTAGATTTATGTTCTGGTTTGGTATGCAATTTCAATCGGACACACAATCGGATGATCTTTTTTATTGTGGGTTTCGCGAGATGGTCGGCAGTGGCAGCGACGGAGATAGTGCTGCCAAAGAGCGGTGGTGGGAGACTTTGTTTTGACTATTGTTTGTCTTGGGAATAAGCTTATCGGTTCTGGAAATTGTGGGCTCAGTTTTGTTTTAGTTTCAGCGGTACAAAAAGCTTCCCTTGAAATATTGCTATTATAGTTCAACTAGGACTTCGTCGAAGCAAATTCAAGGAATTATGTGTCAAAAGGCCTCAAGTTGTAGATCTGGAGAAAATTATCTCTCTCTCTCTCTCTCTCTCTCTCTCTCTCTCTCTGTTTATGGCGTCGACGGTAAATTCACCATAAGGGAAGCGGAATAAGATAACTCAGACATATCTCTTCATCTTCATTCTGAGACAAATTAGCCCTCATAGAGCAGAAAACGATCATGGTTTTCCTCACAAAGATCAAGCTTTCCAGAGCTTTTCGTGACCGTTCGATCAAGCTATGGAACACAAAGAACAAAGGAGCTCAAGGCAGATGACCTCTCTTCTTCTACGATCACTGAAGAGACAATAGAAGTCGTAGGCCTTAAAGCATTTCGACTAGCCGTCACCATCGATTGCTCTGCCATAGGCACCAAAGGAACACTCTGCAAACCTCCATTAACACCGAAATGCAACATTGGCTTTTGAAATGGAAAAAATAAAAAGGGCAAAAATGTCTAACAGAGATTTCAGTTTCCTCCGTCAGTTACTTGGGTGTAGTTGATGTTTTTTGAAAAGTGTGGGTGGTAGGTGATGTTTCGAAACTATTATGGGGGATAGCTGATTTTTAATCTTTATAAAATCTAACTGAAATAAAATAATCAAATCATCTATATTCTAGAGGTACACGCAAAAAGGGCACTCACATGAAGCCTCATGCTCGTCCTCCCCTGCTTGCACTTCCAAGGTAGCAGCATCTCCATACACTGGAGCATCCATGTAGTCCTCGACAGTGTAACCTGCATCAACATCTAAAAACATGTATATATACAAAGGTGAGCTCACAACTTAGCTTAGTAAGAAAATCAGACAATGCAACAAACAATATGCATGAGTAACATTCACATTATAGTTTGGTTTTAAGTTTGCAATGTGCTATAGAAAGGATTGGCGGCCACCGCACCTCTATACACGAGTGTGTGAATCCGCCTAATGGATCAAACACCACTGTCGTCCCACATGCACCTATCATGGAAAAGAGATAGAGCTAAAGTGTCAGGATTACACACCGCTAACACTTCCTCTAATGCCCTATCCAAACCAACACGTAAGCCCCTATTGGCGAGGGCTTGTAAACTTGGCTTGCAACTAACCAATCCTATATGTCATCACAGTAGGCTCTATCCCAGCAAAGCTCCCTACGGCATAGAGATAGGGTTCGAGTTTAATGGTCAGGCCAGAGACCACAGTACCACTTCCTCCCCCTGAGACCCTATCCGCACCAAGCATGTTAAGACAGAAGCGATACGAAAAGGTGTCAGTGTGAGGAATGATCTAAGACCCCAAGCCCTTCCCATTCCACACACCAACGAAAACAATCACATGCCTAAGACACAACCTAGCATAGCGAGTATGCATGAACAATATAATAACTGAAAGTAAAGATGACATGTGAGTATGCACAAACACCATTCCACAGAAACATAATTATTAACAATGTTTTACTGTTATTAAGTTATTAAGGATTATGTCCAATTCCCTTACCTGACGCTTGATTGCTAGCTTGCTCTGCGTTACAGAATCCAAACTCGCTATCACAAGGTCCTACACGATGTTAGGACATGAATTAAAGGTTTAGATTGGGTTCATAGAGTGCAGGTCTTACATCCCAATATGATTCTTTTGTTTTCTTCTTTTATCTCATTTTTTTTTAAGTTTTTCTATTTTAGTTTATAGATAGTATCTTAATGGGTATATTTTCTTCTTAATCAATTTAGAAACTTTGTTTTATTTTACATTATTTTCTTTTTACTTTCTCTTTTAGAATGATAGGTCAAACTTATATGAATTTTGATTTTGGTTTTGGATGGCGCTGTAGCGCATCCTCCTTCACTACTCATTTGTTAGGTGATGGTGGCATTACATCCAATTTGGACCAGCCGTAGTCAAGATCAAGTGGTTAATGAAGCAGGATAGCATCTAGTCAATAGTCATGAGTGTTGCATGTGTTGGTGAGAATTAAGATTCAAAAGGATATGACTTCAGCCTCAGGTAGATTGGGGGCATCAAACACTTTGCAAACTCGTTGTTCTCCTTTGCCTTTCCTAAATATCAATCTAACAATAGACTTACAGAAAATCAAACAGTAGGAATTTTCATGCTCTTTCTTTGAGTTGCAGAAAAAATTTCCCCACATCACATGGATCACACGTAAAGTGGAGAGAATTAAAATTAATTTTCTTAGAGTTGTGATTGTACGATGGGGTTTACATGAGTTAGATTAGGTTAACGTTTTCATTTAAAAATGGAAATGGGCATATGAATATTTTATTTTAAAGAACCTAAATTATAAATAATTTTCCTATATGGTGAAGATTGAATCTCTTCATACTGGGGTAAGAATGGGAAACATTACTGGGACAATGGGTGATCTTTTCTGCAATTATTAATAAGGAACAAGATATTTATGAATCATGTTGGTTGTTCAAGGGGTGTAAATTAATCAGTTCAGTCCAGTCTAAATTAGTTTCTCAAGGAGTTCATAAATTCTTGCTGGTTTCTTTGGATCTGTTATGAACATTCCTCCACCCGGATCAGCAATAACTGCAATCATTAACCCATTATTCCACTAATGAATATAAATTAGCAATAACCATTTACATTGTAAACCACATTTGTGTTGATTGCCATTGAAAAGGGTGGTTAGTTTTTGATATTTTTGGTGATAGATGAGAGTGATTGCTCTAGTTTAGCATTTGTAGTAATATCTTTCATCTCGTATTGAAATTGTCATGGACATTTAGATCATGTTAACTTGCATGAAAATTTCTTTTTATTTTGATATGACATAATGGTTAACATTAGTATATTTAATTGTTGTTTGCAGCAAGTGATATTTACATTTTTCATGACTAATATTTTTTTTACAGATGTCGATAATGGATCAAAATTAACCAAGCTCAAATCAAAGTCAGTCAAGCTCAAATCAAAATCAGCCAAGCTCAAATCAAAATCAATTGGGAAAACCAATTGCAGATCTAGACCATAATTTTTTTTTTCCATTTATCATATCTCATGTTAAACTGGTTATGATTTGTATTTGTTCCATTTATCAGATTTTATTGTTAAACACTTAAACTGGTTTGGTTTGGTTTGGTTTGGTTTGTATTTGTAAGGTTTTTAAGTTATAATTGTTATATTATGTTATTTGATTATTTGTTGAATGTTTTAGGGTCAATATCAGGGTTAATTAGGGTCATCCCGGCCCAACCCGGCCCAATAAGGGTCAATTAGGGCAGGTTAGGGTTAGGCCCAACCCTGCCAGGATCAGGGTTAGGGTTGTACATTTTCTGACCCTGGCAGGGTTGGGCTAGGTTAGGGTTAAGTTTAAATAGTCAGGGTTGGGGTTAGGGTTTTGAAAAACCTGGCCCAACCCGGCCCTATTGCGCCCTACCCAAAATACTCCGTTAACCTCTATTACTAGATTACATCAATCTCAATGGCGTCCAACTCTCTCACTTCCTCGCTGAGCTCTGGCTCATCTTGGACACCCAAACAGAATAAATTGTTCAAAAAGGCTCTGGCCTTATACGACAAGGATACCCTTGACCGGTGGCAGAATGTTACAAAGCTATTGTCGGGAAATCTCCAGAGGAAGTGAAGAGGCATTATGAGATCCTTTTAGAGGATCTCTATAGCACATAGAGTCTCCGAATACCCCTGATCGGGTTTTGTTTCAGTTGGACAGTAGATGGTTGATCATGGAGGACAAAAGTAGTTCAGATTATAACGGTGTACAACCCAATCTTGTTTCGTAGCTGGAGATAGGAAGCCGGAGATGGGATACCACCATGGATGACAACGCAAAGGGGACCAACGCAGAGGGGGTTAGGGTTTGAGTGAGAGTGAAAAGGAGAGAAACACAGTTCTATTACAAATGTCAAATTAATCATTCATCATACTTTTTAAAATTTTAAATTTTTAATATGAAAGATAAAACTGTATTTCAACAATTTCGTCAGTTAGTTGGACGTGGTTGAGGTTTTTGCAATCTTGTAGGGTTAGATGAGGTTTCTAATCCTTAATAGTGTGTATATGAAAATTTTCCAAACAATAACTATATAAAAATAAAAAGTTACAAACGTTTTAATTCACCTATTTGGTTACAACAATTAACACCCTCTTTTATAGGCTACAATAATTTAAAAAGAACCGAGTTCTTCTCCCTAATAGTACCTTCAAATGGTTACATCACTGTCTATATATCTAGTGGATCCCACATCTCAACAACGGTTATGATTCCTTCAAAGGACACTCAGTCGAGGAGAGGACCGGACCCGTTAAAAACCACCACATGTACAGAGTGGAACAAAAGGTGGTGGGTTCCAGTATCATCTGCACCGAATGGAAGGGCAACCTTGGTAATTTGATGTGTCAAGTGCCAGGAAGTGCAAGAGGCAGTCATCAGAGTACTAATATAATATAAGGGCATTTTAGTAAAGTAATCACTTAATTACCAAAAATAAAAAAATTTAAAAAAAAAGAATAAAAAAATAAAAAACGAATCAAAATCAAAAAGAAGAAAGGAGGGAAGCTAGGCGAAGAGGCGGCAAACGAAATACTTAATAGAGGCAAGGAGGGAGACTGGAAAGGGGAGGGGAACTTCGAATCGCTTCTCCCTCTTGTAGTCTCTCCCTTAATCTTCTGTTTCTCGTTCTCGATGATCATGAAGCTTTTGTTTCATTACAAATAATATTCATGGTTCATTTCTCTGTAGAAATGGAAGAGAGATTCTGACTGACCTCATTATGCTTCACTTCGAGTTCACATTAGCTGAAAGGTATGTTTTCATCGTCCATAATTTAGGGTTAATCTGATCATGTTGTCTACATCCTGGTTCAGTTGTCTGTTTTTGCTGATATCATAACTGTTGATTCAGAGGTGGAAGGTTATTGCAGAGGATTTTCTCTTCTTTGTTTAGTTAAGGTTTGCTTTTTTGTTTCATTTCTTTTTGTTTTGTGATTAGTACCGTCGTGTTCTGGGTTTACCTCTGATTATTGGTTCCTTTCACGGCAAGAAAAATCCTCTTTACAGGGAAGGAGATGATTGATTGGATGTTGGCATAGAGACCAAGTTGCGTTATTGTGGTTCTTTCTTGTCTGTTTGTCTTGTTTAGATTGGAAAATGGTTCAGATGTGTTCACATTTTAATGCCTGCTTTTAGATGCTGCACTCTATTTTGCTTCGTCACTGTCTTGTGCCTAATTTTGTTGGTAAATATGGAAATGTAATGTGGATGCATGTTGTAAAATTAGGATTTTAAATTGTAGGTCATCATCGTTGGCAAACTTTCCTATGCTGTGAAAAACTGACGTCTCAAGTTGAAAAAGATCCCACATTCTAGGCAGTGAGTTTTTCCCACATCCTCTCACATAACTCCCACACTCTTCCATCCTGATAGTGTCTTTCTCCTTATCTGAGTTTTTGGACTCCACTGAAGATTTTAATTTCTGCATATCTGTTTGTGCATTGTGGGAATGGGAGATTCTCCCACAGTGGGGTTATGACTATCCCTCACCCTTAAAACAGTAACTTTGATGTCCTACTTTATTTTTTTTGTGACCGCCTGCTTGTAATTTTGGAAGAAATGGATGAAATTGAATGAGTCAGGTACCCGATTAAAATATCAAGGATTTATTATGTGTTTATATGAACCATGTACTTTTGTTGGTTGTTTTGTGATTGAAAAATTTAATCCGAAAACTGAAAATAAAGAGAGAAGAAATGATGACATTATGAATTTATGAAAGCTATATATATATATATATATATATATATATTTATATATATATATATATATATATATATATATATATATATATTTTTTTTTTTTTTTTTTTTAATTTGACCCCAAGGGGTAGCTCAGTTGGTAAAGACTAACACCTCAAATAGATCATGAGACCTATCTTAAAAAAAAAGAACACTTATTTTTATTTTCTTTCCCATATGGGTCTTAATATATCTCACCTATGTAGTAGTCGCAGCAGTGTTACGCTTTTTAAAAAAAATAAATTCCACGTGCAATGTGCGTGAATCACAGGGTCTATTGTTACCAGCACTGTTTCCATGGTATGAGGATGATAAACATAGACAAGAATATCCTGAAAAGTGATAAGCATAAACATTGCCAAAATCTTTTTGTGAATCAAATATGAGAGCACATCCACCCTATTTATGGGATTCTCATGGTTTTGGACTGCATTTTGTATTACATTGATTGTCATAATTAATCGAATGATTAGGTTTTACTTATTTTAGTTGTATCAGTTGTTTTCACAGTAAACCTCTGGCCATTATTGTATGCATGTATTCAATATATAAAGTGGAAAGGCAGAACAGGTTTTTGTAGAAGCCCTGAAGTAGTTGGGGTCAGGCTTAGTTGTTTTGAATTGAGCACTTGTTATTCAAAGTTTTTGCTCTTCCACTTTTAAATTAAGAATACCACTAGTATAGTAATTACTTTATGCAACCTTATGGATCATTGTCTTCATATTATAGTTCAGTGCAAATAAAACTGATGGAGGTTGATATACATGATTGAGGTTTTAATTGAATATGAGGATGATTGCTATTTGAAATATTCCAATTTCCAATATGCTAGAATGTCTTCCCATTAACTCTGCCAATGTTATGCTGCTAGTTTCAAACCCAAGTAAAGGAGGAGGGTTGGTGTGTCAGGTAGACAGTCAGCACACAAAAAAAACCTAACCAAACCCTTATCATGGATTCACAAACAAAATATATTCAGCGTAATGCTAGGGCGTTCTCTGTAAATGATGCGTTACATCTGGTCCTTGATGTATCGGAAAATGGGCAAGGGCCAGCATTGGTGCCCGGATGCGGTGATAAATAGGCAAGGGTTTGCGCATCGTGGACGAGTGCTGGTAAAGTAGTTAATCCATAAGTGTAAGATTAGATTAACATCTTGGAACATAGGATCTTTAATGGATAAGAATTTAGAATTGATAGCTGTTATGAGTTAGGGGCAGATCTAAGATAACTCTAGGGGAAGTGGTGAAGAAAGTCATGTAAAGCTTAAGCCTTGCTTCAAGTATGATATCGAATAGAGCTGATTGGCGGACAAGAATCCATGTAGCCAACCTCATTTAGTTGGGATAAGACTTTGTTGTTGTTGTTGTTATTAGGAGAAGAAGGATTAACATAGCTTGCATTCAAAAGATTAGATGGAAGGGTAAAAAAAGCTAAGGAGTTGGATTATTTTAAACTTTGGTATATGGGGGATAAAAATAATGGTAACGGAGTGGGTATAATAGTGAATAAAGATTTAAAGAATGATGTGGTGGATGTTAAAAAATATGGTGATAGAATTATAGCCGTTAAGTTGGTGATGGAGAAAGAGATTGTCAATATAATTAGTGCTTACGCATCCCAAGTAGGATTAGATGCGAGTAATAAGCTACAATTTTGAGAACATATAGATGGATTAATGCAAAGTTTAAGACAAGGAGAAAAGATTATAATAGGAGGGGATCTAAATGGACATGTAGGGGGAGATCGTAGAGGTTATGAATGTGTACATGGAGGATATGGTTTTGGAGTGAAGAAGGAAGAGAGGACTTCAATTTTAGATTTCACCACACCTTATGATTTATCCATTGTAAAGACATACTTTGAAAAGAGAGATGAGCATCTAGTCACCTTCAAAAGTGGGCATTATAGTAGTCAAATAGATTTCTTTTTAACTAAAAAGTTTGATAGGTTGTTATGTAAGGATTTTAAAGTTATACCAAGAGAGAGCTTAACTACTCAGCCTAGATTATTGGTCATGGATATGTGTTTTATTATACCGACTTGTAAGAAAAGTTAGGTTTTTTGCTTTAGGATAAGGTGGTGGAGCTTAAAAGGAAATACGTTTAAAGTTTTTATTGATATTGTGGTCTGTTAATCCCAGGTTGACACTGAGAGGGGGGGTGAATCAGTAACCACTAAAAATCTTCCCAACTATGTGAGGCCTGTCCTGATTGATTAAACACTACTGCCTTGAGCTGTCTATCTTAACTGTGCTGTCTTGAGCTGACTAGTTCACACATCTGTTCATTTACACATTTCGTGTAACACACCATGCCACACACCTACAGGTATCCATACCAGAGGCTTGGCCTACCTAGTGTGTACACCCAAACCTGCAACCCACACACTTCACATACACAACAAAAATATACACATCCACAATACACACCATATAACGTGGTTCACCAATCACACACTGTGATGGCTACTCCACGGGGCAATACCCTAATCAGGGTTTCGTATTATACCCAATACGCTACTTCAATAGTATTCTGTTGCTACAACAACTTGATGCTATACCACCAATGTAAACCAAGCTGCAACTTGGAATTCTGGGCAACTACCCTCAATCCTATCAAGCCCCAACTTGACAGGTTACAAAGAAATTAATATGTAATGTGTATAAACCCTTCCCAACATAATGCATCTCACAATATAAGGTTTGCGTGCGTGATTACCTTCCCAGCGTGATCACAGCAAGTTTGGTGCTCACAATATAGACGTTCCAAGCTCTCCAGTAGTGATAAATAAGCTTCTTTAATAGAGTGGAACTCCGGCAATCTTCCAATGCATCTCGCACAACATCATTCACATCAAACTATCACTCATGCTCACACTTCCCTCCAAACTACTCAAATGATCATGTATATCAGATGGAGGAAGGTGGAGAGGGATTTTTTCTTCAAAGAAAAGCCCCAAAAAATCCCTTTTTTCACAAAAACCCGTAGCTCATTTTGCCAAAAACCTTGTTTTTTCTTTCTGACAGATTCTACACAAAGAGAGAAGTTTGTGGGCTTTTGAATCGCCTCAATCGGAGATCGGACGACCAAGATATGACCATCTGAAGTTCGGCCGATGAGATTATTCCAAAAGGAATCTTCTGGGCTGATTCCATGCGGCGCGAAGCATCGTACCACGCCCGCCTCTGACTCACCGTACACCGTTGTCGAACTTCTATTGGCGGAGGGAAGAATCTTGAAGATTTGCCGTTGGATCTTTAATGAAAAGGCGAGATTTATTCTGTGCCTTCAGATCGGCCTCATCGGGTCAGGCGCGATCGGAATGCGCCTCGGCCGTCAGATCGAGATCTTTTTGCTAGCTTATTGCGGCATTAGGTCGAACACCTAGTGTGCATGCCAAGAGCCTCCTTGCGCTGGCTTGCGGCGCGCGTGGCATCGCTTGCGCTGTTGCTTACGGTGCTGCTTGCTACCGAGCAAGCCTTGCGCCATGGCACGACGCGCATGGCCTTGCGCGCGGCATCTTCGCCGCGCGCGGCATCTTTGCGGCCGCGACGCATCCGCCGCGCCGATGCCGCCGCGCGGCATGCCTTCGTGCCGCGTCTGGCGCATGGCTTCGGCCGTGGCGGTGTGCATGGCCCCCTTGCCATGCATGCCGGCATGGCTCGCTGGTCGGGTGCTGCGGGCATCGCCTGGCCCGGGCTGGCCGCCATGCTCGGGCACCCAAGGTGGGACCCACCTGGTCCCTACCCACTCTTTCTTCTTTCTCTCTCCTTCATTTTCTCTCTCTTCTTTCTCTCTCTTTCTTATTTAGACTTTCTCATCAGCTTTCTTCATTTGTTCTCTCACATCAACTGCTGTTAGAGCACTGTCCCAGTCATCATGTCTGCCAGTGGGACTTCAGACACTCTCTCTCCTCTTCAGACACTCTCTCTCCTCCATATCACCTTGTCAACTCAGAGTTGCCAACAATGACAATCTTAACTTGACCAAGGTTCCAACAATGGTCAAACAAAGAAAATAGTACTTTGAAGAAGATAGTCAAACACTAGTACAATGTGGAACGAGATGACTGCTTGTATTAAGAAAGTTGTTAAAGATAACGTAGGTATATCAAAAGAAAAATGTCATTCCCCTAAGATAATTTTAAGACATGACAAATGACTAGGGATATAGAAGATTTAAAAAGGCATAAACTTGTCAGAAATGAGGCCAAAAGATTGTGGGAAAAGTAAAGGCAAAGAAATATGAAGATCTTTATAACAATCTAAGCATAAAGGAAGGAGAAAAAATTATCCGTAAGATAACTAAGATAAGGGAAAGAAAGAGTAGAGATTTAGACCAGGTTAGATGTATTAAAGTGCAGATGGTAGAGATCTAGTAAGGGATGAAGATATTAAAGAAATGGGAAGATTATTTCTACAACCTACTAAATGAAGACACTTCGAGTAGTAGTTTTAACTTGTTCATGCTGAAACATTACCCACTATAACACCATAGGTCATAGATATATACGCAAAATTAGGGTGATAGAAGTAAACGAACCTTTAAGGAGGATGAATGTAGGCACAACACCAAGTCCAGATAAGGTCTCAATAGAAGTTTGGAAGAGCTTAGGAATTTATGGAGTATCTTGGCTAACTAAGCTATTTAATATAATTATGAGTATAAAGAAAATGCCAGATGAATGGAGGAGAAGCATTATGGTTCCGATTATAAAAATAAAGGTGATATTCAAAGTTGCAATAACTACAGAGGCATAAAATTAATGAGTCAATACTATGAAACTTTAGGAGAGAGTTATTGAAACTCGCATGAGACAAGAAACTACTATTATGGAGAACCAGTTTGGTTTTATGTTAGGTAGATACACAATATAAACTATTTATTTGCTTAGAAGACTCATGAAAAGATTTAGAAAAGGCAAGAATGATCTCTATATGGTTTTTTTTAACCTAGAAAAAGCTTATGACAGAGTCTTTAGAGAGTTAATCTGGCAAGTACTAGAGAAGAGAAGTGTTTCAAGCAAATATGTAGACATAGTCAATGATATATATATTATAATGTGGTGTTGATGTGAGAACTGTGGGGGGTTAAGATAGTGAATTCCCATTTATAGTTGGGTTACATCAAGGATCAGCTTTAAGCTCTTATCTATTTGTCCTCATTGTATGTGATTTAACCAGAGACATTCAAGATGAAGTTCCTTGGTGCATGTTTTTTTACTGATGATATTGTTTTGGTGGATGAGACAAAAACAGGGATTAACGTCATGTTGGAGTTATGGGGATTAAAATTGGAATCAAAGGATTGTAAGATAAGTAGAACGAAGATGGAGTATATGGTTTGTAACTCACAAGGACGGATAATGAGGTTGGTTAAAATTGATGAAAGGGAGATACCACTAAGTGATATCTTAGGTATCCAGGTTCAATCATAAATAAATAGGGTGATATAGAGGATGATGTTTCACAGAGGATCAAAATAGGATGGATGAAGTGGAGAACTGCATCTGGAGTGCTGTGATCGATGTATTCCTTTAAAACTTAAAGGAAACTTTTATAAGACAGTCATTCGACCAGCTATGATGTATGGTGCGGAATGTTGGGCAATTAAGAAGCATCATATAGATAAAGTAGTGTAGTTGAGATAAGGATATTGAGATGGATGTGTGGAAAAACTAGGAAGGATAAGGTAAGGAATGATCGTATTAGAGTTGATTTGGGAGTAGCGCGATACATGATAAGCTACGAGAAAGTTGTTTGAGATGGTATAATCATGTTTAACGGAGGCCGTTAGATGTTCCAGTATAGTGGAGTGATTGATTCAGATTGAAGGATCTAAAAGAGTTAGGGGCAGACCTAAGATGACTCTAGGGAGGTGGTGAGGAAATACATGCATAGTTTAGGTTTTGTTTCAAGTATGAAATTGAACAAAGCTGATTAGAGGACAAGAATCCATGTAGCTGACCCCATTTAGTTGGTATGAGACTTTGTTATTATTGTTTTCATAGGATGTCTTTCCATTAAAGCTCCATTTTAGATATTTAGATTCCTCATTGTTGGTTTGTCTTATGCACCTTTTGTGTACATTTAGTTTATTTCCAAGACAGCTGCGAGTTCTAAAATTCTTTCAAAATGTTAATCTCAGCTTCACCAAATGCTTGGAAAAGTTTTGAAGGGAGTAATGACAAGTGGTGAAATGTATGTAACATGAATTTTGTGCCGAATCATTAATATTTCTCGAGGATTTGGACAGGGGGAATCAACAAGAAGAGTTTCTTGCAATAGTTGAATTGGAGCATAGGCTGATGTCCACCAGGATTACATGTTTTTGAGTCAAACTTTGGTGATTGGTATGGACTAATATGTATTCATATTAAACTTCGACCAGACTGGATAGTTTAATTGTTCAACCCATCACACAATGACTAGAAAGTGTCGCTTGGCATTCTGACCCAAAATGTTTAGAAATAAGATAAACCAATAAAATTTTACAGCTTTGTCTTTCTTTTTTAGTTAGGAAGGAAGTTGAGGAACCTAGAAAACACGGTAAGAAAAACCTTCCTCTTGCGTGTGTTCCATTTATTCCCTCTGCCCTCCTTGGAAACACAAGCTGTTTCAGCAGTTGCTGCTGCTTCGATTGCCATTGTTATTCTTCAATTAAGAAATTAAGAAAAGAACAAAGAGAACTTTGAAGGGTTTCGATGACTACTATGTTTTTCCTTCTAATATAGATGATTACTTTTAGGAGAAGAAAAGGAGGAGGAGGATGAACAAAAATTATCGGTAGAACCAATAAAGTTGATGTTTGTTCAATTAAGGTAGATCTTGTCCAGGGCTCTTGTGAATGAATGGTTGTTGGCATTGACATCTATGAAATCCATTTCTTTTATGGAGTTGTCATTATGCGTTTAGATTTGATAGACCTAGATTTGCTATTTTTCTTTATGAAGGGAGGCCTTCTGGCACAGCACAGAACAGGTCTTTTTAAAAAAAAAAAAAACTAGACTAAGCTGTTTGATTTATACATACAGCTGTAAACTTCGAATGGAACATGTTGAAAAAATATAGTCGATCTTTATTTTTGTTGACATTAGCAGCTTTAAGAAGAATGGCCCGATTTCGAGCATATGAAATGAAATAATCATCATAATGTTAATCATGTACAAACTACAAGCCCACTCATCATGGGATTTTACAAATTTAACTTGACTCTTCAACCATTTCTTCCCAGACTGAATTGCATTAGTTCCTGCTGATGGAGACGCCCTCATGTTAGAGGAGGTGCCATTAGATGTACACCAATAGATTGGTCAGCGATCTGCTCTTCAAATGGGCAGATCCGAGCTAGGATTTTGTATGGCTTTATACTCTGCACCTTGCCTACTCTCGTTTCCTTGCGTCTGTCTTGGCCAATCTGCTTGCTGGAAAGTGCAGTCTGGCCATTAGTGGACGTGGAGCTCGGGTTTTCTGGTCGAATCCCCTTACACAAACAAATCCTACAGACAATCAATGGAAACTTAAGCAACGTAGAAATTGTTATGAATGTTAGGACATCAGCTTTTTCTTTAAGAAGAGCATAACTGAGACAATAAAAAAATGGGTTACAATATTTAACTGTGGATTAGTAATACCATGTGAGATGTCCGTCCTATGGATTTACTATCACAATTATGCCAATGTTTGCATAGTTATCAAGGAGCTGCACCTAGGTGGGCGCCTTGGTGTCCTGCGACCCTCTGTTGCCTGGGGTCACATTATCACTGGGATAACTATGATCATTTGTTTCTTATATCTGACCAATTATTGACCTTACAGGGACTGAATTAAGCTAGGTTCTCATTTAGAAAGTTTTTATTGTATCATCAATTAACTGGGGTTTGCATTCACTAGCAAAGGGGAAAAAATATTCTATCCAGGTTGAGTTGTGTTATTAAGGATGGCATGCAACACTCTGCAACACTCCCCCAGTTACCCACCATCCACTTCTATTTTGGCTGAGCATGATTTTTGTCACTTAAATCTGTCATCATACCTAATATTCATATTGTAATAAGTTCATATATATATTTTTTGCCAACTTAAAGTTGTAGAAGAGGTTCTGGTGCATAAAATACTAGTTATGTTATTGCAATATCTGCATTTAAAAAAAAAAAAAAAAATTCAGAAACGTATATGTTGAATTTGGAATGAGGGAAATGATTCTTCCTTTGTTGAAATTTAGTTCTTGATGCTGAGTACCAATTAAATATGATGAAATCTCTTATTTAATTTTCCTCCCTATTATAGATAAGCCCTATTTGTTTGAATGTGTCATTTGTTTTTTTCCTGGAACATCACAGCTGTGGTCTTAACCAAAGTGTGGTCTTAACCAAAGTATGATAGCTTTGAATAGCAGATTTCTCTTTTGGGATTTATACTTTGGTTGTTGCCTTGTATGTGATTTTTGTGTGTATGTGTCTTTCTTATATGTTAAGAGTTGTCAAGCAAGCCTACAACGTCAGGGTTTTCTGTAATAATCAAGTAATGAGACTTTTGGTTGCTCAACTTGCGATTGAATGATGTATCAGTATATGGATGATGGGAATAAAGAATTCTCTTGTCCTTTCCCATGTTATATTTTCCTTGATTTTTGTGCATTTTATGGGTGTGTATATGCACTCATGTGGTGGTTTGGTGTTAGTTATTGGAATCCAGCCATAGAAGTAAAAATAATATTAGTAAGGGTGCAGCTTTTGCTATTTACGTACCTCTCCAGAAGCAGTGTTGAATTCCTTCTGTTGTTAGACCTATCACAGAACCACACATAACATTTTGGATTTCAGTCGCTCAGAGCCTCAGACTTGATTTCAAAGATTAGGTAACTAACTTTTTTGTTCTGTATTCTTACCTTTAAATATTGTTGGTATGGAGGTACCAAAGTAAACAGTCCTTCTTGGTAGATTCCATAACCATGCCCTTGGAACATCAATTGGGCGAAGACTAGAATCATGGTCAGCAAATACCTGAATGGGAGTCATAGTTTGTTATTGCCACTTGATGTGACAATCCGATGTCTAAAAATTGAGGCTCCCTACAACTATTTGATTAAGATGACTTGGAATATTAAGTTTTTACCTCGTTTACTTGAAAGTAAGTGCCATTGAGTGGGAAGCTACCTCTCATTGCTGTTCGGCATGGTATCTGTTCAATGGTGTTGTAAATATCAGTCAGCATCTAAAAGTAGTAAGTGAATTGGTTTTTGCTGAATATTGTTTACGGTTCTTTCTCACCAAAAGAGTCCCTCGCACTGTTTGGGAATTTGCTTCTCGTATACTGTTGCATGAAAAGCATGTGTTCTCATTGCATAGTTTGCCTGATTCTTGAGAACCACAACTGCTTTTTGGTGGTTGGATTGATTCCGCAGTTTCACCTGATATTAGACAAAAGGTGTGGTTAAATAAACAAACACTAAAATAAAAGCTTCTCATCATTTGGCTGAAATAGCTTGAGGGCACTTTGTTAAGAATATTTCTTTCGTTCCAGTACTATGAACTTCTCATATTATTGCAGAACAAAATGTTTGTAATTGACCACCCAGGTGTAATGCTTTGATCGATATTCTTTAGACAGCGATTTTGAAGATGTATAGTTGGCACATGTACAAGATGTGGCTGCACAGAAGCCATTTCACACCTTTGATATTTATTATGTGCATACCTGGAGTCCATATAGCAAGTAGGTATGAACATGGATCATCTGGTTCCCGTTTGTCCATCTGTAAAATGTATTTAGTTAGCAAAGAATTTTGAAACATTAGCCAATACAATCTTGCATAGTAGTGGAGAATAACTGACCCCTTCCAGAAGAGGGTGTGAATCAGGGAGTTCATAACTGCAATCAGGCGGAAAATGAAGTTAGCATTGATCTTGCAGGATTTGAGTCATCCTTACAGCTTAGTAGGTAACATATTTTGCTTATGAAAGCAAATGGCTGGTTAATATATATTGATATTCAATATCATAAAAAGATACTGGTTTTCTTAGGAACTGGGTTTCTATTTTAAGGTTCAAACTATGGCGAGGGAAATTAGGACATTAATTAGTTCCACTGACTGAGTAGGAGTCAGTGCTGTGTTACAGAATTGGATGATGCATGATTTCTAATAACTTTGCCTTGGTTTATATTGGCTGACCAGAGTCAAATAGAGTCCAGACAAAATCTTCATTTCACCCACGTACTGTTCTGAAACAAATCCAACTTGATTGTTGGAAGGAGTGCCACATATATATTCGTTTTAGCTCCACATTCAGAGGAGCAAGTGCAGTGTTTCTTCCTGTTACCAAACAAAAAATTTTGGGTTTTGGGGGGAGGGGGGGTGGTGAAGAAAATAGAAAAACAAGGCAAGATGTTGCCAACTTACACTTGGTGCTCTGTTCGTAGCCTGCTCACATTCTTCAGCTTTGGCACAGGGATAGAAGCAGCTTCTGGATTCAAAGCAACTAAAGCCTGAGAAATGTCTCCCTCTTGAAGTTCCATACTGTACTCATGTATGTAATTCTGTAAGTTCATTGTGAACTCTTCAATGTCAAGTTTGATTGTAGGGATTTCATCAGGATCATCATAAAAAAAGTCTTCGATATCACTTGATATTTCTGTACATTCAGGCTCTGGTGTTGCTGGCACTTCGATAATAGGTTCACAGTTTATCTTTTCCTTCTCATTTTCTGGAGCTGCCACTAGTTGGTTTGCCTCAGGTAGTTGGTCTGCCTCAGGTAGAAGCAGTGGCATTGTTCTGATTCCCAAAACTGGGTTGTGCTCAGGTACAACTGGAACAGTTGAACTTACTATACTCTTATCCTCTGGAGCTGGCAGGGCAAACCTTGCACTGCATCAAACATATTTGTTAGCAGGCTCATTTTTGGAAACTTTGATCAATTTTATGCACATTTCTATTTAGATTGATTTTGGGAAATGGAAGGCCCAGTCTACCTGATCTCCATAACTCATGTAGAGAGAAGGCTATGCACATTCTCTGCTGACCAATAGGTTATAGGTTAATGAACCAGTTTGCTTGATGATCCTGATAATATAATCTATGCTCTCCTTTTTTATTCCTCTTTTAGGAAGGGGTTGGGTTTTACATGCATTTTGTATTTCTTACATCAAAATAAATTTGCTTGGATGGTAGAACATTTTGTGATAGTTATTGACTTATCAGGTCCAGGCTTAGCGTATGTGCCTGAATAGAGGATTCCAACTTGCCAATGATGCTTAATTATCTAGTTAACTTATGCTTGAGAAACACGTAGAATAAATTATAGAGACCTTGTAAATGCACTTGCAAAATGCCTGCACTCTCCTCTCATTGGACATGCATTGCAATTTGGCTTGCTTTTTGTACAGAAAACCTGCATAAGACAAAGCTTGCTGTCCCAATTAGCTTTTGCACATACTTAATAACAATTGAGGGAAGGAGCTTAATTCAAATTTTTAGTAAATGCAACAATGTACCTTTCCAAATGTAATCATCTGATAATGCAATTCATACCTGTTTTGACACATTAAATAAGTATTAGCTTTGGTGACACTACTTTGTTGTCCACTTGAATTCCTATAAGAAATTTATGCTACTCTAAATGAACATTAGATCTATTGGAGAAGAATTCTGGTGTTACAGTGTCCGTTGATCTAGCTTGCAGAGCCGTGGCCAAAGATATTTCTGAATTGATTCCTGCACTGGGTACCTATATAATTTGAGGATTAGCATTTTCATATTATGGAAAAGGTGGTATTGTTGTTTGCGTGGCATACCATACTCACATTTCTAGAAGATGCAATTGAAGGGACTCAGGCAGTGGTTGTAGTGGCACCCATCCCAGCCTCACAGCTATGCGGCCGACATTTGTGTCAACCTTATTGTGAAAAGAAATTGTTGAAACCATTACCAAAGTCACAAGAATAGAATATTGTGAGTTTGTCTTTATCCTCTACATTTTTGTAACTGATCATTGGCTTACTAATTAAACTTACTGGAAAAGCAAGATGATGAAGTGTCAGAAGCCGCACGCACTCCACACTTTTCAGGCCCAATCCCCTTACGCTCAGCAGGAACTCCCTACAAGCAATAGTACATTTGGAAAAACAATTGAATGCTAAAATGAAATATTGGGACCTGTGTAAGTGTGTGAACTTATGCTTGCAATGAGGTGGTTTACATATTTATATTGTGAGTCTTACTTTACTTGGTCGGGTGGAACATCCTTTAACCATTCAAGATCAATGCTTCCATGTTCCCTAACGAGTCGGTTGAGGAAATCCTGCAATCATATGAGTACTAAGCCTTCCTGGCGGTTTTTTCATCTCAGCTAACTGTCAAATTTGAGGGTTAGTTAGATGAAATGACATTTACGTACCTTGATTCTTTCGGCAAGCATATTGTTCATTCCTCGTTCTTTGATGGCATTAGCAATCTCATTAACATGCGCGCATCTCACTGCTTCCCAGTCTGCTGAGTCCATTGTATTGCTACTTCTTTCTTTTTTTCCACCATTTGCAAAAGCTTGTTTTCTTAAACTATCCCAATCAAATTCTTTCTTTTTCCCTGCCTCCATCTTTTTGGCTTTCAAATTCTTTGTACTGCCGGTGGCCGAGTAGTCAGAAACATAAACTTGATTTTTCAAGTTTGATTGAATCAACTTGGTTTCTCTGCAATTTTCTTGATCTGCTAAACATCCCTTTTCTGCATCTACAAGTTCTGAACAATTCAGTGAGGTTGATTCTTGGTGCATTTCACTGTTTTGCCTTCCAGCCAGTTTATGAACAGAGTTTGTAGGCTCTCCAAGTATAGTGTTTTCTGACTGGAATGCTTCTGCCTTATCACTCTCTCGATGATTGAAGGATTTTGGATTCCTCTCACCATAAGTTTCCGGTTGCAAGCTATGCAATGTCTGAGTTTGGTACTTGTTTACAGATCCACACACATCAGCTGCTGGTTTTTCTTGGGCACTTGATTGTTCCTTTTGAAGTGTAGTTTGACTTACACTCTTTCGCACAAGTGCATCCTGTTGGCTAGTGGAATTGGCATGTCTTGTCTTGGTCATTTCTGAAGCACTTGAAGGCAAGGGAGATTTGTTTTCTTCTCCTAACATCTCTGGGCACTGAACTTCCAGTACTCCGGAGTCAGAGGTTATGTGCAAGCTGTATGTACTGGAAGGGATGATAGGCACTTGTTTATGGGGCAGATGTGAGTTGGATGGATAGATGTATGCTGATGAGTTTTTTAAGCAGTCTATCCTGACCATGCTTGATCTTTGCTTGTCAGAGTCCGTACCTTTTGATTGGTTATGTTCACCCTTGGGGCTCTGGTTAAATGAAGAGCTTCCACTTTCATAATTGTAAAATTCCTGGAACATGGGGCTTCTTCCCATCCGTAGTAGCTCTGTAAAAGAGCAACCATCAATACCATCTGATGATGGTTTAGATGGACTCTGTGCTACCAGATCTCCTACTTCTGAGTTGGAGTCTGAGCATGATCCGTTCCTTTCAGTGATCTGGTAAGTAGAAGACTCTGTAGAGTTTTGAGATGAAACTGCATCTTCAAGTGCTCCTCTATCCTCCCGTATAAAATTCACAATTCCTACTTTTTTGGTCAGGCTCTCTGTTCTGTTTGGGAGCAAATCATCGGACATCCCTGGACTGCTTCTGCAAACAGGCAACTCCTTGCCTCTTGAATTGTCAGTGGAGCTTCGCTCTCCTATATTGCTCCCAAATGATTCATTGCTGTTAGCCACTTCCTGTTCTTCCACATGTCCAATTTCATTGAATGTCATAGAGCTCTGATCACAGACTAGCTGACTTGGCATGCTTTCATGCCATTTGATGGTGTCTTCTGTGTCTAGCATGCACACCTCAGGCTCTTCAACTGATGTGGTTATTCCTTCTTTACAGCATGCTTGCTTATTGCTCTTTGACTGGAGAGGAAATCTCGCAGCAAGGGACATGAAGGCAGAGCTGGAAAGGAAGGAAAGAAAATTAGGATTACTGATGGTTATTATTTTGAGGAAGTCTATTCTGAAGTCCAGTTTTGGCAGTGGAAGTTTACCTGGATAGATGGTCGGATACATTCTGAGTAAGAAAGACCCCTATCACTGAGTCCACAACTGATCCTTTCCACTGTGAGAAGCGTCTATCCCCTATGAAGAATATTATTTTCCTGTTAAACAAGGAAATATAACCAAAGAACATGTATGCGCCATATGCAAAAGTTTGGTATATATGTTGCCAGTACAGGCTAATGAAAATGTTAACCTTACAAAGGTCATTCCATGCATGGGTGTTCTAAGGTTATGTTGTGTTCAAATGCCAAAAGGAAAGAAATTTTGGCTCCAAGCCGAAGCCCCAAAGATTTTCTCTGAAAAACTACTGGCCAAGTATCAGCCACAGGATAGCTGAATCAGCTGTAATCAGCATTGTTGAGTTTACTTCTCATAGATTCACGATGTTGAGGCATATGACTAGCTGATCATTTTACATAGTTGTGTATGACAAATCAGTATTTTTTGTTCATAACAGCTTTGAGCAATCAGAATGAGATACAGCTTATCATCTTTTTCTATGTTTTCTCAAATCTTCTTTGAACCATTTCTGACACGGTGGTCTGGCTGCTCAGTTTTTGACAGTTCTGAGGGTGACTGTTGCCCATGGAATGAACGAAAAGGAGAATGAGAGTTTACAGGATTCTAACCTTCTAATATCAAAATCTGAAGTAGTTGAAATGACAATCTTTTAAATATAATTCTAGTATTTATATCTAACATATTTGATATTTCTCTTTTCTTTACTTCCACTGTTGCGAGTCTTATGCTAGTACTTTTTCAAGTAGTATGTTGCTTACCTTCTCCTTTTAATTATTTATTAATTTGATTGCTGTTAATAACTCCAAAGCAGGTCAACATGAACATGGCAATCTACATCTATCTTTATTTTCTGGTTCAAGCAAAAATGATTGTATTTCAGCATGTGCATTCAACGGTCCAATCAGACATCTAACTGCCTAGGGATATAAGCAATTCAGATGCAAGAAATATTCAACATGGCCAACCTTTTGCGTGTACTAGAAATTTAAACTAGTTGATGCTCTAGTAGGCATTTAGTACCTTGGACAAGATGCATGCGAGCAATGAATGAGTCTGCCCGTCCCCGGAATACTCTCCGTTCTTCTTCCCACCATTTCTCCTTGTCCTTGTTCATCTGTTCCGTTTCTTCGCTGCTTGGCTTCCCCATCAGGAGTTTCCAAACTCTGTCTGTCTCTGGGTCAAGGTCCACTTTGGGTCGTGGCTTCCGTCTTCTTGTAGGATCAAACAATCCCTCATAAGGAACCATTGTTCTGTTGCCATTGTAAGGAACTAATGCATTTTGCTCTGGGTCTGGGATTCTGTTGGTTTCTCTATTGATGTCTAGGTGCTTCAATCTATGAACAATCTCGTCCAATGGTACCATCTTTAGCTGTGTTTCTTCTGGCTGACCTGCAGTAAATGCCCCAGGGAAGTTCATATTATTGACACGACAATTGAATGAAAAATAGATGTGAAGAATATAGTGGCTCTTGCTAACTTCATTAAGTCAAAAGCTTTCTTGAGGGCATTACCTCTTGATGTGGCTGAGGGCCGGTGTTGATAATACATAGCAGCCTTCTCTTGCATGCACTGTTGGTTCATACTGGAGTAAATTGAATTGACAGGTGGGGTTCCTTTTCTTGTCCTCTTTTTCTTTGCATAGTTTTCTGCAACTAGGGCTTCTAGACAAGCTTGTGGTCTATGGACAATATCAGTTACTTGCCTGTCACCAGATGATGTTGCTGTTTTCTGAGGCATTGATGGCAATTGGGTACACGGTGCAATAGCAGTTAGGGAGGCTAGGTCCCGTACCCGAGTATATCCCTTGGACCTCTTCTTTGTCATCTTTTCTGTGAGGCCAAAGTTGAACATAAACCCAGAAGTTTGCAGTTCAGCGAAGGTTGGCCTGCTGAGTGAAAGTGCATCAATGGAACTATCTTGGACCGGGAGATTTTCTGTTGCTATAGAGTGAGCATATGCATCTCGTACAGATTTATTGATCCGATTCTTTGGTCCTTTTGTGCCAAGCATATCACTGAACTGAGTGTCTGTTGTTCCATGGTAGCTTTGCCATTCTTGGCCCCAGCCAACTCTGTTGGCTGCTACAGAAGATGAACGGTTAGGAGTGGTATGTTGGGCCTTCTCAGTCCTCCTTTTCTTGCAAATTTCTGGAAAACTTAGGCCAAGATTGTTTATGTTTCTGTGGTACCCACTCCCTTGATGTATCTCCTGGTAAGCCTGCAAAGAATTGTGTTGGGCTTCCCTCATATTCATGCTCTGTTCATGTGTCTTGTCAATGGTATTATAATATTCTCTCTTTAAACCCCTTGCTTCTTCGTTCTCAACAGATGGTGCACAGAGATTGCTATTAGGTTCACTTGACATAGATTGTGAGCTACACTGCAATAAGGATTGCATAAATTTTTCATTGCGGACAAGAGTAGCTCCTCTTTTGTAGACCATGTGACTGATTTCCTCTGCTTGAGCATATTGTTGGATTAGAGTATGACTGTTTTCTCCATTGCTTAGACTGGAACATGGTTTCTCCATTTCATTTCTGTTCTTCGAGAGGCAATTTGAACTCTTTGTTGGTGGGCCTCTGTTTGTGGATTGCGGAGTAGGGGCTGTTGTTTCAGGCAAGGAAATGTAGTCTTTGATCATTTGGTTCAAGGAACAGTTAAGGTCATAAGCAATCCCAGCTGATGTGTTGCTTACTGTCACTTCAATCCCTTGCCCAAGGTGCACAGTTGATTTTGTTCCTGAGCCACCATCAATTCCATTGCTGAAGTCCTTGGTCAGAGATTTTGAATTTAAATTAATTATCTGCCTTGAAGAGGTGTTTTCAACACTGTTGTGCAGAAACCCCTCCTGATTATCGAGTGATGTGCATGGGTGTTCATTCCTTGCTTGGTCTTCCAAGTTGAAATTCAGAACCCGCTTGCATGATTTCACTGTGGAACTGGGTGATGGGTTTATTGTGTCCCCTACAGCCTCTGTTGCTGGAGTTTCTGGAGCTTTGAGGTTTTTCTTCCTCACATATTTCCTCTTCACTGGTGGGTTCTGTTTCTCACTGGCTTGGTTCGGAGTCACTGGCTTTGTAGTCCTTTTGGGTTTCCCTTCTATAACAACTTTGGGTCTGTGCTTCTTCCTCTTAGGCTTTTGCTGTGGTGTCTTGTTTAGATCAATGCCATTGTTCCCTGCCCCTTCAAGGTTGTGGTTTTCCGTTAATGTGGTTGAAATGGCAGCAGATGTGCCCACCAGGGGATGTGAAAGTTCAGTCTGAAGCTCAATAACCTCATTCATGCAACTACTCATGGGCTGTGAGTAACCCCTACTGTTGAGCTCGATAAATTTGTTCCCATTTGGAGTAACCAAAACCTCCTGGGTATCATGTTCCCTGTACGATCTCTCACCTACAGATAAATCTTCTCTTTCGGAAAGCTGCTTCTCAATTCTCTGGCCCTTGTCTGGTGTTACTGGTGCAAGCGGAATCGACACAGCCTCATTGGAGGGACAGTCAGCCATTGTTTTGGGCCGTGAATTAAGATCATAACTCTGATGATGAACTGGAAATCCATCTGTAGGTTATTTTTATCACTTCAGTATTTTTCTGAAATTATCTAACACAGCTTTTTTAAAAAAAAAAAAAAAAAATCCTAAATTTATGTTTTAGGATGGGCAGGGAATTATATACTACAGATCAACCGGAAAATAGCTATAGAAATTAATGAACATTGGGAGTAATAAGAGAAGAGCTTGTATTAGTCAACTTACTCAGAGGCTCAGATTGGTAGTTGTTGTTATTCCAGAACTCCGAGTTGAGTGAGCGATCTTGGTTCACAAGCAACATACTGGCTGAGTCCGGTTGCCAGTGGCTATAATTGATAGCAGAAGAATACAAGGCAGGGAAGAAAGGGTTACTCGCTGCATTATGGCTTCCTTGCAGATTGGCACTCAAACTTGAAGAACCAGTCGTCAAAGTCATGAGGTCCACAAAAGGAATGTTGTTGCTCCACCCATCCGTCACGTTCCTCATAGCCCGAGTTTGGGAGGTCACAGCTAAATCCATGGCGGAGTTCCAATTAGTATGCCGCCCGTTCTGATCGCGAGGAGCCATGGAATCAACACAAGCAGTTGCCCCATTTGCAGAGTGAGTCTCTCCGGGTGGGAACCCCAAAGATTCTAGCCAATTCGTCTTGCCCAGCTGACTCCCTTGCCTCTCAGCCGGATTCGACTGCAATCTCGTCGGAATGGGCTTTGCCGGTGTTGCAGGAATCCAACCTCCCTGCATCTGGTAAATTTCCTCTTTCTCTGAAAACCCTCTACCGAGGTCCATCTCCAGACTACGGTGGTCTTCAAAAGCCCCGTCCTTTTTATCACTCCCCTGCTTCTATATCTATGAATGGAGGGATACAATCTAGTCGATCTCAGATTTCTTCCTCCAAAGCTTAAATTGCATGCAAATTGGAGATTTTTCTTATATCTCCCTCTTCTCCAAACCCCATTGTTCAAGCCATTCCTGCAAGAAACACTACTCCAGTAGTTGCAGACAAAACCAGAGTACCTTCTCACCCCAAACTCTCAGAAACTAAAGCAGCACACACAGGTGAAAGAAGAAAAAAGAATCCTCAGAAGAAAAAAAAAAAATTGGAAAAAGATCCTCCCTTCTTAATCTGGGAGAAAGAGAGAATCCAAAGTGTTGATGAAGCCGGAAAAAAATCAGAAAAAAAATCACCCGCCAGCAAAACTAACAGATCTCTCTCAACATACGGAAACAAAACTCATAAAAACTTGTTTCGCTGGCAAAAAGGGTGAAATCAAGCAGAATAACAAGAATGAAATAACTGAATTGGAAAAAAATTGAACTGCTCTTTAATTTTTCATAAATCTACTACTAGAAGAAATCCTAGAGAGGAACATAACCAACTACCCAGATAAAATTTCACAAAATCTTCGCTGTAATCCCGGATGAGAGAGATACTACCATCTCTAACCTTACCAACATAAATTTGTATTAAATGCTTTCTCATAACTAAGAACCACCGATCTCTCGTATTGATTCCGCCGGCGGTAGTTCAACTAATGCCGGATTTCCGGTCTGGTCTTTGACAGTAAACGCGAATAGGGACATTTAGTGAGAGAAAGCAGAGAGAGAGAAGAGAGAGAGAGAGAGAGAGAGAGAGAAGAATAAAGAGTTTTCAGACTTCAGACTTGTAATTTAACCTCACTTCTCCCCTTCAATTGATAAATTACAGTGTTTAAAGCTAAATTAAAAATCTACAAATAACGTGTTCAACCCTGACTCAGTAATTTCTTCTATTTTTTTTTTTTTAATTAATTAATTATTTATTAACTTTAGTCTGGCCGTCTGGTGTACTCAACTTTTAGATTTGGTGTGGACCAGAAATAAATTTGGATGGGAAGGAAGACCTTTATTATTTAATATTTATTTATTTATTTTTTTATCTTATAGGTATTTTCGTAATTTCATAAAAAGTAGATTGGTTGTACTAAAAGACGAAAAAGCATAGCAGAGAGGCGGGAGAAAAAAACTGTCATGAGAGAGAGAGAGAGAGAGAGAGAGAGAGAGAGTCCTCAGACCCTAAAATACGGCGTGTGAGTCGTCGACTCACTCAAAACTGATACACGTGATGGATGAGACGGAGATTGTTGATGCCGTTATGTCGACGTTAATTCCGATATAATTCTATGGGCTTTTCGCCGTTAGTGGTCCCCTAGTGTGGTGCAATGATGCACGCTTTCCTAACCTCTGTTTTTAATGTAATGTATTGGAGGAGAAGTGATATTTTCTTAATACACTTTTGATTTGGTACGATTTGTTACAGGTTAACAACTTTTCCAACTTTTCATTCCACGGTTACGATGCTTTTCAACTTGTTTGTCTCAATCTTTGTCGTTAGATGGTAATTGTAATTACTGGCTCTGGATTTCTTATGTAGCATTTTGTCATGCTCTGCTTCCCTTTTAAATCAGTTCCCTTCATTGAAACTGCCGACAGCACGGATTTCTGAGTATTTGTCTCACGTGAGAGACTGTTCACCATTGCAGTTGGATTGGAATCAACTGGATAATCATATATTCTAATCTGACATGTGCATGTGCATGTGCATGTCCATGTGCATGTCAATGTCCATGTCCATGTCCAGCGCGTGTTAGATACTCCCACTTAGCTTACGGCGCGTGGTTGAAATTGATTTCCAGTTCTTCATCATGAAAAACCTAGCGCGTGCTTCATGCTTTGCCAAGAAGCGTGGATATTGTGAATCATGCACTGCACTAGTTATAGGGTAATTTGAATAAGGCTATGTTTGGGTGTGAGTAAAAAAATGGAAAAGATAAAGGAAAAGAAAAAGGAAAAAGAATTTGAAATAAAAAGGAAAGATATATTCATCATTCTCTCATTATTACCTTTATTTTTTTATTTTTAGTATGTATATTTTTTTTGTGACACCTAAACATATAGCTTAAAGGAAAATTCATATGAAGGTTCCTATCTAAATAAGTTTATCAAGGTGGTCTATTTGTATTGTGCCACGTGAAATGTTGCATTTATTCTTACCATTGAATAGATAATTCATCTCTTTAGGAATTTATTGAATTTCAAAATGTAATTTAATTGAGTATTATCCTCTGTATTAGTATGTATTTCCATTTACATCCATATGCATGCATGTTTACAATATTCTAACAATTACTGTGCTCATGATTTTCAGTATCGGTATCAATAATGGTCGATACTTTCGTTTTTTAATACTTTCTAATTTATTATAAGTAATCTGTCATTCTATCATTGAATCTGTATCGATTCAATATCAATCTCGTATTGGTTTTTAGAGTGATCGATGCCCCTTCTAATACAGTGTACTAAAACAATGACGGTACACTCTACCTTCTCCTATTTTTCAAATCTCTATTTTGCCCCTTAGCAAACTCTATTTGGGTTGAGATTTTATGACACTATTATTTCTCCATAAAATTTGAATTAATCAATCTTTTACATGTTGTGCAAACCTACTTAATTAAGATAAAATTTTTAATAAATTTTGTCAATATAATTACAATAATTAAAGGGGAAAATTGCTGGTAGTTAGTTCATGATACTGGATTACTTGTAAGGTTATTTTAATTCAAAAATCATAAAGGTGATGGCGTTATTAGATATCGCTATAAACATCGAAAATTTAAAATTATAATTGTGAAGAGGATGCTCCAAAAAAGATTCCATTTGATGCTGATGTCCAACAAACTTTTTTTTCCATAATTAATTAACACGTAGATCATCCATGGTTCAATTCTCAATGGCTCTCCTTACCTTGAATCAATTGAAGGGATTTCAATATTATTATGTTCACGTGGCTGATGTGACAATGAAACGTTGGAGTTAGTTATGTTTGTTAGACAACATTGACATAAAGGCGAACTTATAAATAAATCACATGTCAAATTAGTTTGGATGAGGCTGAAATTTTATGAACAATTTTATGATTTTATCGATAAAATTTGAAAAGGTGATTAACTTTCCTCGTACTTGTCGTCTAGTGAAACCCAACGTAATGATTTGTCGGCTAACGTCAAGCTGAGTATTTTTACCACGTGTCAAATAAGCCATGCTTATCCTCAGTAAAATCGTGTCAGACACATCTGAGTTGGAATCTTTTTGTCTTATACTGATTTGACGACTCTGAAATATGATGACGAGGATAAAGATTCCAATCTGACGTAATCATGATAGAACTTACGGTCTCCAATGAATGCAGATTTAAAGGTAGTAAAAGCATTGGGCTGAATTAGCCTTCCCAAGGTAGCAAAGCAAAGCATCTCTGACAACTGTATAAAAAGTAGGTTTCTTATTTCGGGAATTTAATGTTTTTTAATTGAATGGAATATGTTTTTACGTTTTTGACCTTCATTTATTCGTAAAATTACAGTGACGTCTTTTTCCTTTGGTACTCTTGATTGTACAAAAGCTAATAATAATGGTTAACGGACGTAGATGCTTGAATGGGACAAGTAGACAGGAAGGTGAGACATGTGAAAGGTGAAGTTGGGGCGGACACAACAAAGTTGAGTCGTGGGTTATTTTCTAGTGTATATTTAGGTATACCTGAAATCTTGGATAGACTGAATCTGACCGTTGATTTAGCATATCATTGTTTTTGATGATATAATGTGAAATGGACCGTGGATTTGGTCCCATACTTACACATCTTCTGTTTGTTTATATATATTTGTTTTCAAATGGAAAAATATAGTACGAACAATTTAGAATTATTAGAACAATTTGCACCTTATGGGATATAAAAATGAATACAACACATTAGATATATCAAGAGCAATGATACCTTCTATTAGTGCAACTGAGTTTCTTGCAAATCGATCTCCAAAATGATTGGTGATTTAATGATTACTTATTAATAGGATAATATCAATCTATTTGGTGAAATCATACGAAAATGATGAAATAAGTTTTTGTTAGTAGATGAAAATTTTGGAACTGGTCTTTATACATCATTAAACACTAGTTGAAGATGTTGCCTGTAGAAGGTAAAGATGTTTTGTGTGCTTTGTCCATGAAGCATGATTGACATTTATTTATGGTTGCAATGTAGCAGATGCATGAATTGCGTTTTAATAGATAGTTATTGAAAGTGAGCTTGAGGGTGAAGTGTTGTTGCACGTTTGGAGTGGAAGTAGACATAGAGAACGTCAGAAGAGAAGCTGTTGCAGAAACAGAGGAAGTCGACATTATAGGACTTGGTCGTCTGATACCATATAAAAGTTAAAATGTGTTTTTGATTGAAACTTTCTTGCCCATCTTGTTCATTGGGTTATAGTTGTATATTTATAATTTGAATAATACAATCCTGCCAAGGTTAGATTGTTGCAAGTTCAAATAACCCTTTCTTTTGTGTAAGAAATAACCCATTGACTATAACAAAAGGGTATGAGCGAAGTTCTTTCTATCCATATTACATTTAAAATTTGATTTTAATTGAAGATTAATTTGAATTCCAATGATGATCTGTTAGCAATGCAGACACGTGTTCCTTAACCGGTCTAACTAATTGATGTTGTATTCAAAGTGAGGTTTGGAGAGTGACAGAGAGCAAGTCAAAGAGTATAAAAAAAATGTCTCAAAAAAGTGTCTTCCAAAGTCTCTTAAAAGGTATTTTCCAACATTCATTTCGTTTTCTATTTATATAAGAGAATGTCTATTGGGCACACCTCTCTAAGAGCTCTCAAAAAAAGTGATTCTTAGATGTAACAATCAAATTTTGACTATTGCCGGACATCCGTTTTGACATTTCGGATGTCCAAGAATCTCCAACAACAGATACAGCTTTCTTATTTGTTTCGTCCATTCAAGATCAGATGTCCGTTTGCTTAGTCTATTTGACAAACTGTTCTTTGGAATGCTTCATCCAGTAAGATCCGGATGTTTGTCTCTTCATCCGTTTAGTTAAAAACTTGCTCTTTAACATTGAAACATATAAAAAAAAAAAAAAAAAGAGAATTAAAACCTTTAAAAATCAACTCCTAATCCAAGCTGTTCTGAATCTTTAAAAAATGTTTTGAACACTAAGAAACTACAAAAAAAAAAAAAAAAAAAGATAAAAGAAGAAAATAAAATATTAATACTATAACCTCTAGATGCTTTATTCTTTTGGTCCACTCATGTACTTATAAAATTAAGACTCTCCCTATGCTTTAAGAGGGAAAAACTAGATGAGTTTCAATGAAAAGTAATGATGGAAAGAAAAGATTTATCACCATATTAGGGTGAATACAACAATATTTCAGGAAGGATTACTGTAAATTAATAGCTGAAAAATAAAAGTCTTCATAAATTATATAAAGTTATAAATATTTTATAATTTATTAGCATTAAAATTTTAATATTAACTCAATAATAGATATTATTTTTTTATGTTAAACAATTTAACGGCCAGATGTCAATGACCAATAATTAAAAAAAAAAAAATCCAATATATTAATTGTTATCTATCATGTTGCAGTTCCATTGTCCATTGCAATTCAACTTAACTTCATCACGTGGCAATGTAGTTCTTTGAAAGTCATCCAAAAGTCAAATCTATTTAACATTTGGGTGATGGAAGAGATTCTCCATCTATCCAATGATTATAATCATATATCATTTATCCACACGGTAGAAATTATTATCATGCTAAGTTGCTAACTAACCATGTTGGAAATATTTTTTCATTTAATTAAAAACATATATTTTAATTGTTCGGTTTTTGTGTACAATCATGTATATACATAGACGATGCTTTAGTCTTATGTCCAATAGGTATTATATATGATCCGCAACGGTCATGTACAAAGGTGAACGTGTACAATTTTTTTGCCATATTATATTTTAATAAATAAAATACTATAAATATATGGAAATGGTTATTATGATGATGATAAATTATTGTTTACTTAGTTCATATGATCAAAGTGTCGTGATAATTAAAAAATCATCAGTTAAAGCCTTATGATAATTAAAAAATGTTATTTTAATTTTTAAAGTTAATAAAATAAGACAAGGATCTACATTGCATTTATACATGTACAATGGTATGATGGTTAGTGATCTTTCATAAGATCCTTAACAAGGTAGTCTAAGAAAAAGTTTTAAAAATTCAGAATATGAGATTAGTCTCCCTTGATTTCATCTGGTATCAGTTTTCGGCCAGAATCAGCCAAACTCACCTTCAGCTGGTCTAACGTTGTTCAGACACAATATGCATGGAACCAAATTCAATTAGAATCGACCGTGGTAGAGCATAAACCCGGAAAAAAAAAATATTGTGAGTACACGTGTAACTAATCATTGTCTCAAAAAAAGATAAAAGCTAGAACGCATGTAACCAATCATTGGCTCTGCAAGTTTTAGTGACTCAAGAATCCGTATAAGATTTTGAGCTATGGTAGGGCAACTTATCCAACTAATTCACAAAAGTGAAGAGAAAGATTCTAAAATAGTGGTTTTAAGTTGATTGAAGGGTCTTTACCACAAAGATTGGTTCCATAAATCATGGAAATCATAGGTGTAAAGTCATTAGAGGAAATAAGGGGATTAAGGATCCTACTTTATGGTGGGGACTTTTATCTTTGATGTTAATAATTAATTAATATGATATTTTAATCTTAAAATAAAATTTTCCATGAAAAATTGGAGAGAAATGAAATGGATTGGTGAAATATAAAATCCAATCAAATTATTTATTGGTGGTTTGAACTTTGAACAGGTAAAGCAAGATTGTAGCATTCAATAAATAAATAAATAAATAAATATATATATATATAATTAAAAAGAAGGCTGTGACAGAGACATTGAGTAGACCCGTCATCCAAATGAAAAAAAAAACTATCTTTTAAAGTTTTCTAAAAAGAAAACAGATGTTATTGGCAGGGTTATCATTGTTTTGCATGATTTTCGAATAGACATATAAAATAATAATTATTACTTTTACATAAAAGTTAAACATCAAATCATTTGACATATTATGGGTTGTCATAAAAAAATCCACATTTTTGATTTATTTTGGTACGATGAAGACCACAAGAGGAGATAAATTATTTCAGGTTATCTTTGAAATATGTTTGAAAGTCAAGAAAATAAATTGAATTAAAAAAAATAAACACATAAATTAATCATTTGATTCATCATTATTGTTTTATTTTATATTATTATTATTATTTTTATTTTGTTCATTTCTTGACATCTAAAACCACCTCAATATACTCACACATAACAAAACCCGAACAAATAAAGGCACGAACTAAAAGAATTAGGTGGATTTGGTTTCACCAGCTCCGCCCTCAGGAAAAGAGTTGAGATATGAAAACCGATTTTGAGAACAGCTGTTATAGGGTACACTGGCATCGTTTCCGTAGGAAGTGCTTTAAATACCATTTAGACTTGTATCAGTCAATTAGGGTTGCAGTTAGTAAAGTGGTAGTAGGTAGTGGCTAATCAGCGACTCTCTCTGCCTCCGTTCTGTGAAATCTCTGCTCCTTTCTAATTTGACAAAACTTGGATATGTTTTTTCAATCACATTCATTGAAACAGAAAATGTCTGGATTCTGCCAATGATTAACATATTAAAGGATCCAAATCGTCTCATGCGAGGGTATCCACAAGAGACGATGCTGCTTTCATTCGATGCACGTCATGTGTAGTCGTTTCTATCGAACGTTTCAAATAATCCAGCCATAGGATTTGAAACCGTGAAGTGAAAGCACCTGATCCAATGTCTGAAAAGCAACTCCATTAACCACAGGCGTTTCAACGGGGAGAGAAAGGCAGGAAGAAGAAAGTTGAGAGAGAGAGAGAACGGCAGAGGAGAAACGAGATTGAGGAAGAAGAAAGTGCTTTGGTTTTGTTTCAGAGGACGGAGAAGAGGGTTTGGGTTCCAAATCGCGGCAGAGGAAGAAGAAATTTGAGAGAGAGAGAGAGGAGCGGTACTCAAAAGGAGTTCGTAGAGGGCGGCGGAGGAGCGCAGCTTCATCTTTGATCTCATCCCTCGGAACAATATCAACCAAGAAATCAAAGATATCAGTACGAGTAATGGTGGCAGCGATTTCATTCTTCTGCAATGTTCTATGCTTGATCTCCTCTGTGTGAAGCCATGAACGGATTGTGAGCTCAAGACTGAAAAGCTCACAGGCCTTAGCAAAAATGATTGGGGCTTCAGCAGAGATCATGAGAACGTCCTCATCGGCTTTCATGATCTTCTTGATTCGGGCTAAGGGAAGCTAATGATTCTTAAAATCATTCACTTGTTTGATCTTTTGATGTTGTAACGTATGTCCAAAACATCTGGAGTTGCTGTTGTTTTTTTTTTGGGTAAATGAGAGATGTTGTTGTTTTTTTTTTGGGTAAATGGAGTTGATGTTGTTGCTGTTGCTGGAGATGATGAAATGAGGGTTGCGTCATTGGGTATGAAGAAGATTGAGCTTGCTAGATGAAGAAATGGAGTTGCAGAGATCTATGGCTGTTGAAAAAAAAAAGAAAAAAAAAGAGAAACCTTGAGATATCTCTAACATGGGTTTCTTTATTTCCTCACCCAAATTTCGCTCCCCCGATCGTTTCAGCTTTTGTCCTCCGCCGTTCTCTCTCTCTCTCAACTTTCTTCTTCCTCTGCTTTCTCTCTCCCCTCCGAAACGCTATGGTTAATGGAGTCGAGTTGGAACTGCTTTTCAGACATTTGATCAGGTGCTTAACATTCATGGTTTCATTTCCTGTGACGGGGTTTCTTGAGACGTCCGATGAAACGATTACACGTGGCGTGCATCGAATGAAGGCAGCAACGTCTCCTGCGGATACCCTCGCAGGAGACGATTTGGATCCCAACTTAAATTTCTTGAACAGGCTATAGTTTTGTATCACAGGTTACCCATAACGGTGTCTTACCCTTTTTCAAATCTTTTTTTTCATTAGTTAAATTAACGATCTGTTTAGCAGCTGGACAATCCAGTGAGTGATTTGGAGGCTGTCCAATCATTTGGAGTCTAATATTATGCATCAGGTTGGAATTCCATGCCGAATGATTTGAGGCTGCCAGGTCATTCATTGGATTCTCTTATGAGTGAGTGGTCCACATGATACTTCGATTATTCGTTATGTAATCTTCTATTAAGAGAGTTATAAGTATTGGATCTTAAGGACACATGGTACTCATATCGGTCATTCATCATTTATGGAAGGAGACGGTCTGGTCTATAAATACGCAGGGAATAGGGTCATATGCACTTCTATCGAAACACTGAGTTTTCTAATGAACTCTGTCTGAGGAACAGTAATTGCACAAAAATCCCTTCTCCGGTTCTCAACTGTGCTCGGCGTCACGAAGGCGGCGCTCTACACACAAAATGAGGTTGGATGACGATGGAAAAAATCGATCCCCATATTATGAGTATGTCAAGTTTATTTTTGCATAATGACATGCTTATGGTTAGTGTGTATTCTTACATCTCTAGCTGTTGGAGAGGATTCTAGTGTTCCCCATTGCCCCCTTTTGTTTTTTGTTGGTCTACCAACAATCAGTAGTTGTTTAATCACTTAGTGTAATAACTGGCAAGGTGTCAATTTTGGGATCAAATCTACCTAAATTAACTCGATACCAATCATGACTGAAAAATTACTGGACATGTTTCGGGTTGAGGTATGCCATATGTGAGGATAATGGAAAATCGACGATGATCCTCCTCGGGATGGAAATGTGTATCCTGTATCGATGAAGATCAATTTATTCTGTTGGAGTCGCCACCTAGATTAAGGTCTAGGACCTCTAGAAATGTAGCCTCACCCTAAGGTAAGACTTCTATTGACTCGTGACCCAATGTATCGGTTCTTTGGTCTGCAAGAGATCGGGTAAGTATTCAGGTACGGTTATGGGAAGGTGTTAGGCACCCAAACCGCCCGATCAATATCGGCCTCCTAAACTTTCCTTAATTTCTAATTTTGACTGTGCTTGGTCAACTGGATGACTAGGGTTCAATGGGGGATGTCCTAAACCAAGTTGCTAAATTATTCTAACCTAGGGTTCAGCCAATCATGTTTTAAAGCAAATAAACAAGCAAATGTAATGTACAATATTTTACAGTGAACCGAACCAAAGATGGTTCGGTCTTGGACTGAATCTGAGATGTGTAAGACATCTCAAACTGCCTACGTATTCCAATCCTGGAAATCAAGTCTAAAAACGTAGTTCGAAAATGGGTTATGTGATTAAAGATTATGGAAGTGATTTATGCATTTGCTTCAATTAGATTCTTTGTTCAAGTTGAAGTTTATGCTGGATGTATGGTTGATGGGTGGCTTTGTACCGTATTTGGGATTCCCAAATTACCTACGTATTCTAGGGTTTGCCCTAGAAATCAGGTACGACGTAGTTCGAAAGGGTTTTGAGAGTCAGATTTGGAATATGTACCAAAATCCTTCCAATTTTGTCAATAGGATCTAGGGATGAGACCTAAATTCCTATCATTTTTATTTGGGATGTGTACCAAATTCTTTCTATTTTTGTTAATAGGATCTAGGGATGAGACCTAAATTCTTACCATTTTTATTTGGGATGTGTACCAATTTTTTTCTATTTTTGTTAATAGGATCTAGGGATGAGACCTAAATTCCTACCATTTTTATTTGGGATGTGTACCAAATTCTTTCTATTTTTGTCAATAGGATCTAGGGATGAGACCTAAATTCCTACCATTTTTATTGTTTCCATTTTTAGGTTTCTAGGGTTTCCTATCCCTTTTCATTGTGATTTTTATTTTTTAGGGTTTCATACCCTAATTATTCTCTTTATTCTAGGGTTTATTTTGCCCTAATTATTCTTTCCATTTTTAAGGTTTCACTACCCTAATTGTTCAATTCTTTCCATCTTAGGGTGTATCTTGCCCTAGTTGTTGTACAATGTAAACAATCTAACAAAGCAATGTGAGCTTAAATATAGCAGTGTAAGCATCCAAATATAGCATGTTGGAAATATATTCAAATTTAGCAACACATCAGTCAAAAATGGCAAGTGAGCATGTGAATCAATACAAACATGGTAAGTGTGCATCCAAACATGACAGTAATATGTGAGCAAGTGTAGTAGACAAATATGACAATAAGCATGTGTAGCATTTCAATCATGGCAATGTGATTATTCTAATTATGGCAATGTGATCATTCCAATTATGGCAATGTGACTATTCCAATTATGACAGTGTGACCATTCCAATTATAGTAGTGTATGCATACGAGCATCCGAACATAGCATAGCATCAAATATGGCATGTGAGAAACAACCAAAGCATATGAGAATCAATCAAAACATGATGGAACACGTAGCAAGATGACAGCTTTGTCAGGCTGGACCAAAATGGGCACATAGGGCACTGTATTTACTCAAAAAATTCTTAAAAGATATCCCTGGAAAGAAGACTCAGAGGCCAACATTTTGTCTCAAGGAAGCTAATCCTAAAAGAGATCATAGGCAGGTTGAAAACATTCCCCAAGTACAGGCAAATACACTGGTCAGGTCTGTTCCAGATTTTTGACCAGTTGCACCATAAATTCCAAATAAAATTCTATTATTAATGAAAATTAAATACAGACATATGTCTATGTAGATAACTGTCTGATATAAAATTTCATTAAGAAAAACAAGTTAAAACAATATATTTTCTTTGTGAAAAATGACTCTTTTCAATCATGCAAATCAGCACATCATGACAGATCTGAAATCAAAGCACTATGCACTTAAAAATTGATATCAATTCAAATAAAAATGGAAAAATATGAAACCAGTGCCATTTTTTAGAAGACTTTCATGTCTAAAAAGTTCATGTTAAGTGGATTTTCTGATTATGGCCATAAGGCCTTTGTCTAGAGACTTTCCGATGGAGGATTGCATAACATCCGAGAAAAATAGCAATGTCAAAGACAAATTTTTTGATATATTTTCCCAATTCCAAATGGAACGAAATTTGTAGGGTAGTCTTATATCATATCAGAGAGACTCCCATAAAATTTTGGGCTTCAAAATCTTAGAAAAAATACATATGATGTACGTCCTAAGTTTGAACCCTAAATCTGAAATTTTCAGATCAGAGAATCACTTTATGAAATTTACAAAAAAACATCAAACATCATTGTATATCAATCAAAAATTCATCATTGAATAGCTTAGACAAATTATCATTCATGAAAAATGTTAGACATAGGCATCCTAACATTAACAAGCATGTAATAGAGCATTCATGATTGAGATTTCATGAAAATTAGCATTTTTTAAGCAAAATTGGCATTCGGGCATTATAACGACCTCTAAATTTGTTTAGAGTACTAACCTTGGGCTCAAATCGAGCGAAACCTTTGATGAAGGGTGATTGGGGGTTGTATCAATCCCCTTTGAATGTGAATCCTCCTTCTCCTCTCTTCTGCTTCTTTCTCTCTTCTCTTTCTCTCTTTTCTTCTTCTCTTTTCTTTCTTTTCTCTTTTCTCTCTCTTTCTTTCTTCCTCTCTCACATTTTCTCTCTCTCACTCACGTTTCTCTCTCTCACCCACATTCCCCCCTCTCTCTGGTCTGGAAAAGGATCCCTCCTCTCTCCTATTTATAATTTTTCACTCATTTTCTAGAAGATCCTTCTTTCCTTTTCTTCTTTTTTCTAGAAAATCTTTTTTTCTCTCCATTTTTTCTTCTTTCCTTTCTTTTCTTCCTTCCCACGTTTTTTCTTCTTCCTTTCTTTCCTTTTTCTCATTCTTCTTCTAGAAAACCCCTTCTCTCTTTCCTTTCTCTCTTCTTTCCTTTTCTTCTTCATTCTTTTCCTTCCTTTTTTTCTTTTCTCCCTCTCTTTCTTTCACGTTTTCTTTCTAGAAAACGTGAAGAAGGAATCTTTTCCCCCTTTTTTTTTTTATTTTTTATTATTTCTCCCTCTTTCCTTTTTTCTTCTCAAGATCTTTTTGGATTATCTCAAAACCCTAAATCCCCTTCTCTTTCACGTTTTCTCTCTCCCCTCTTTCTTTTTTCTTCTCAAGATCTTTTTGGATTATCTCAAAACCCTAAATCCCCTTCTCTTTCATGTTTTCTCTCTCCCCTCTTTTATTTTTCTTCTCAAAATATTTTTTGGATTATCTCAAAATCCTAAATCCCCTTTTCTTTCACGTTTTATCTCTCCCCTCTTTCATTTTTCTTCTCAAAATCTTTTGGATTATCATTTACATATAATAATATATATTATATACATATATACACATATATTTTATAACATACATACATACATATATATATATATATATATATATAGTATATAATATATATAATATATATAAATACTATGCATATGAATGAACTGGTTCGAAATGGGTTGAGACTAACTTAGGTTGACTGAGTTAAACTGATATGGGTTGAGCTAGGTTAGACCAAAACTGGCTTGAACTGAGTTGACAGGATTGATTGGAATTAACTGGGTTTTCTCTCCTTGTCATTTCATGGGTCATTTCCGCTGTCATCCCGCATGGAATTTTCCGATGGCCTCTATTCCAAATTTTTTGTGTTCATTTTGTAGAACATTAAAAATGAGGAATATAGGAACTGGAATCACCTGAATCCGATGTAGAACGGAAAAGATATGCAGCTTTGAAGTTATGACGATAATTTTGCATGCAAGCTTGCATGGGGCCCACTGGTGACTTCTACCCGGGATTTTTTACGTCCACTTTGTAGAACATCATGAATGAAGAATAATGGTTTTGGAATCATCTGAATCCGATGTCGGATGATCAAGATATGATGATTTGAAATTCAAACAATCCAACTTAGGATAATTTGCATGAAGGCCCCTAGGATTATTTTATAATAATTTCATAAACCTCCCTCATATGTATCATCTGACTAAAATGGTCATATCATCCTCATTTGATATCGAAATTGAGCAATTCTGGTCTCGTTTCGAAGATAATTCTATGACCTACGCATCCATGCAAAATTATAACCCATGACCTTGCTGTGGACCCATTAAAAACTTCCTCAAATTCACAGACCCATTGAAAACTTCCTCAAATTCACAGTCATGAATCCAAACTTTCGATCACCTTTCTTCCTTTTGTTGTCCACACACTAGCAGTTGTCCACACACCAGAAGGATTTTGTTTAATTGGGATGACAAAAATGGGGTGCTTACACCATATCTTATAGGTCCCGGTCAACCCAAAACAGGTCCAAAAAATTAAATCCATGAGCTCGAACCTAATAATGGTTAGGACCAAACCCATTTAAACCGAATATTAAACCTTAGCTTCACAACTTTAGTTTTTTAGATAGGCTTAATGGGTTTCCTATTGGGCTTTAAACCCGAACCGGTCCAATAACAACCTAAAATTGGACCAGTCTATTAGTTAATGTGTATAGTGCAGCCCACCTAACCCGAATCTCTTAATGGACATGTTTCGGTTAGGCCTTATAAAGCCCGACATCGAGGAGTATACCGAAACCAACCTAGACCATTGACACCCCTAGTTATTGGTATGCTAGAAATTAAGAAAAAAAAAATAGATTAGAGAGTTAAATGTATAAATTCATATTATTGTTTCATCATTACTTTTGTCATTTTTTTCTTGGCTTCTGAATATAGCATTGTTTTATAACTCAAACAAGCTAAAGTTTCAAAATCAAAATTTAAATTTCATTTTCATTTTGGCGGAAAAACTTTTTAGCTTTGTTTTGAGTTGGTTAAGTTTAGTAGGGATTTTAAAAAGTCTTACATTACTTAGGGACAAAGGAGAGTAGAGGTCTATATGTAAAGGGTGTCCCTATACATCTTGAGCCCCTTAAAAGGAAGTATCTCTCTTGAAGGAGGTGTTTGTGGGTTTCGGGTTGTCTTTAACTCACGCGGTACGTGCCCACGGAGTAGTGCCTTGCTGTGCCTGATGCGGGTGTGGATGTGTACTGTCACACCCCAATTTTTAAATGGGTTTAAAGTATGACTGGACTGGTACTAGATCAAATACGGTCCAACCTAGAAACTCATTAAGCCGTGCATACCCCACCAACCACAATTAACCTAACATAATGAACCAACCAAAATCAGAGTTATCATAAGGTAGCGAAAGATCAATACTAAATGAACTGAGAATCTAATGATAATTAATAAATAAACAATTCAAGTTTACATGTCCTTTCAAAGCATCAAATAAAACCCCATAAGTTCTTAAACAATATATAAACCATCCTTAGTGGGAAATAATTAGACAAAATAGAGGATGCGTGGAAGCATCCCCATCTAGTTGAACAGGCATGCATTGCATTCATAGGCAGAACCGTTTTCCTCTTCCTCAAACACCTATGCCTTGAGCAAGGTTAGTGATGGTCGGTGAGTTCACAAAATTGGCTGCGGTAGGATCTGCAACATCATCTAAAAATAGAAACACGTACGTGGGGTGAACTCTCCAATAAGAGCTCAGTGAAAAATAGACAATCAAGTATACAATAATGCATGAATAAGATTTAACAAGCAAGGTTAGGTATAGTCTGCCATGTGCTATGGAAAGGCCTGACCACATTCACTGAAGCTGGCCACAACCTTCATACATGAGAAATAATGGTTACTCACTCAGTGTTACTCCAACAACCCTAGTGAAGCCACATACGGTTCGCATTGTGGATGGTGATAGAGTTGAGTCCCTCCCGATGACTCTCGACCAACATTGTGGAGACCTCCTCCTTATCCCTCTTCACACATCAGTACATAACCTGTAAGACCCGTATATAACTAACCGGTCTTACCACTTTGTACCAGGTACTATCATGGTCGAGCCAAGTGGACCAAGTGCGTGAAGAAAATCACAAGACCAGGTATGAGTCTAACTCAAAAATAGTAAATGTGAGGGTAGGGTCGCATGCCTAAACAGGTAGGGTCGACCCCACCTCAACAGAAGTCCAACCCATAACTTTTTAGTCGTAGGGTCGCATGACTAAGAAGGTGTAGGGTCGACGGACCCTGCGACCCTACGTCCGACCCTACGATGATAGACAAAAACCGTAAATTAGGAAACTTTCCTAATTCGAAGGGATTCTTTCCTAAACTCGATGGGACTTATTTTGGAGGCTTTTTCTCTATAAATAGGACAGTTACTCTGTAGTACAAAGAAAAAAAAATAAAAAAAAATATACATCATGGAGCTGGAGGTGATGGAGGAGGAGGTGCCTCGCGATCTTTGTCGTAGTCCTCAACATGCACTCTAGTCAACCAGGCTACTTGAGTCTGGGTCTTTTGGAGACTAGCTGTCAACTCGGCCATTCGCTGATCAGACACACGCTGAGCATTTAGAAGCTCGCCCACTCTCCCATCAGTCGCGCGCTGAGCATCTAGAAGCTCGCCCACTCTCCTATTTGTCGTGCTCTGAGCATCTAGAAGCTCTCCCACTCTCAAGTCTGTCACGCGCTGAGCCTCTCTGATCTCACGCAGTAATCCCATCATATCATCAGATGGTGGGTGTGAAGGACCAGCCATGTGTGAAGGAGCCCGAGATGGACCAGCTCCAGTAGAATGTGAAGGTGATGGAGGAGGTATAATGTCTACATCCATATACATGCGATCCTCATCCTCAGCATCACCCCCATGGACCCCTGCTCCGGCTGTTGCTGCTGCTGCTGCCTCAGCGTCTGCTATCTCTACTCGAGTACGAGGACGCACCAGAGCGTTTCTCTCATCATCACTGGCCTGAGCATCCCGCATACCCATCCTATAGATGGCCTCCTTGTCCAGAACCGATGAGAAGGTCTTCTCTTGAATCCTCTCATCTACTAAATCAATGCCTAGGCGGGTGAGCAGTGTAGTGATCAGACGTCCGTAGGGCAGGTTGTCTAGCTGACCAGGCAGCGTAGCACGGATCATCGTCCTCATGATAATGTAAGGTAGGAAGACAGGCTGCCTAGTGCAAATGCAGTAGAGGACATACTGGGTTAACTGGGAGATCCTCTCATAATGTCCACTCTGGGGTATCAGGTTGTGCTGGATGATCTTGCAGTACACCCGAGGCTCTGGACGTAGGTTGATCGTTTTCATTTCCCAGCGATCATCTCTAATAAGCTGACTGTCAATCTCAGCACGCATCTCCAAGGATAGGAACTGGGGCTCCTTGGGAGCACAGTACATCAAAGGACCGTCATTTGATATGCCCAAAAGATCAGCCAACTGTTGCCAGTCAAATGAAACCTCTACCCCTTTAACGTAGCTCGTGATCCTGAGCTCCCTACCCCTCTCTGTGTCATTGCGATCCCCCACCACCTGAAGATTGCAATAGAACTGTCTCACCAAATCTGGATGGGTACAAGTGTCATAGGTGATCACAGGGAGCCAGCCCATGTCACCAAATGCCCCCTCCATGTTGAACAAGGCTAGACTAACCAAGTTCACACAGCGACCCCTCTCTACTTTCTTACGCTCATAGCGAGTATACTGAGCTTCGGCCTCATTGGAGCGGAAACGAACTGGATCATGAGCCCTAGGAACCTTGGTACAAGCCATACTATCTGTCAAGACACAGAAAAACAAATAAGATATTAGTAATGGTGAAAAACCCAAAAATTTTGGTATTATAACAACATAAATTGGTCAAAAGCCTCACTTTTCACCCAAACACTTGGGCATGAGGACTTACATAGATTCCAAACCATCCTGCAAGGCTCATACAGTTAGAAATTTAATCTAGAAAGATCGAATTTGAAGACATTTCAATAAATTTGAAAAATCTCGAAAATTGGGTCAAAAATGGAAAATTTCAAGTTTCACGATAATCAACCGATGAAACTCGAATATTTTTGGGGACTTTCGTCCATTGGGTGACCAATAGCAAAAGCCCTCAATAAAAAATAAATTTTTACAGTTAGAAAAAGTTTAATTTGAAGAAAACAATGTAAATGGATAAAAACCTAGTTTAGAAAGCTTAAAAAAATGAAAAACAGTAGAGAGCATACCTTTAGAGAAGGAGCGGAAGTCGTAAACAGAAGGAAAGATCACCAAACACTAGGGGTCGATACTGTAGCAACTCAGGGAAACGGGTTGAGTTGGAAGGAAGGAGAAAGAATGGGAAATGAATCCAAAATCGGATTTAGAAACCTGATTATGGATCGTAGGGTCGCATAATTCGATCAAAATATGCGACCCTACGTCAGACCCTACCATCGACCCTAGGCTCCTGGTGATCTGACAGAGAACCATGGGTCGGACCTAGGGTCGGACATATACCGACCCTACGATCGATCCTAGGCTCTCGGTAAGCTGATAGGGATTATTAGGGTCGCATACCCTAGGGTCGCATAAGGACCGACCCTACCATCGACCCTTCGATGGAAAATACAGTATTTTGTCAGAATGATCTGAAAATTTTGAAATTTATATTGATTAGTTGGATTTTTTACTTGAGAACAACTTATGTTGATTGCCTCACATGTGCTATGATTGTTTTCAGACACTACCACCACCAGAACATGAAATGACTGGGCGAAGGGTGACCAGACGAGGCCCTAACCCAATTCCACCATCACCACCTGTGGAGAAAGACAACCATGTAAATCATGAAGCACAGGAGAATCTGAATACAACACCGCCAGTGGCTAGTGGCTAGACAAATCCTACAAACTTGCCAGCCCCACCTACAAACCTGGCTACAGCAGTAATGAACTTGGCACAATAGCAGCAACAAATACAGCAGGTACAAGCTAATATACAGGCTGCCATAGGCATGGCTTTTTTAGCTGCACATACGATACCTATGCCAGCAGGACAAGCTAGCACAGTACCAGGGGGAAGCAACACGGTATCCCATGCACCTCAAACACCAGTCATGTCAGCTCAAGTACAGAATCCTGAGGTAGCTCAAGGCAGTTATCAGTATCAACCACCTATGTATGGGGTCTATGCTCCGTATCAGCTGGACCACTCCCGACTGATCAAGCATTTTTTGAAGATGAAGCCCAAAGAATATAATGGTAAGTGTAAGACCCATATCGAACTAACCGGTCTTACCACCTGGTACCAGGTCTACCCATCATGGTCGAGCCAAATGGACCAAGTGCGTGAAGAAAATGGTGAAATCGGGTACTAAATTGACCCAAAAACAGTCAAAATGAGGGTAGGGTCGGATACCCAGACCAGCAGGGTTGACCCCCCCTCACATAGAAGTCAGACCCCTGATTTTTCACTGGGGGTCGGACAACTTAGGAACTGAGGGTCGACAGGATCTCCGACCCCCTCATCGACCCCCTGTTTGTCGACAGAAACCGCAAATAGGAAAATTTCCAAATTTCAATGGGATTCCTTCCTAATCTCAATGAAACGTATTTTTGGAGATTCTACTCCATAAATAGGATGTCCCTAAGCCTCTTTCACTCCTTTTGAAACCCTAATTGAGAGTGAGAGAAAGAGAAGAGAAGGAAAGTTGGAGAAGAAGACCTACTTGAAGAATTCAAAGAAATCTCTGAATCTCAGCAAACCTAAGGTATGGGCAAGCTTTCTATTTGATAGTCTAAGACCTTAGAATAGTTTATGAAGAGAGTATGATCTAGGAGAAACCCAAATCATACACCCATGGGAAGATTTCGATGAAATCCATGGAGAAATCATGGTAGACAAGGTAAGGAAGAAACCTAGTGTTCTAAGCCATAGAACAAGCCTATAATGGATTGTGGAAATAAGCCATAGGACCCAAAAGTGAAAGAATGGACTATAGAATGAAAATCCCCAGTATTCGGGAAGTCCAGAAAAGGGGTGGTCGCACCTAGGGTCGATGGAACATCCGACCCTGGCATCGACCCTACCCTGGGGTCGATGTATACTGCTACCCTACCTGCGACCCACCCTGCGACCCGTGCTTTAAAACAAGCCTAATGATGCCGGAATGACTTCTAACCAAAATCTATCAACTTGTTATGTTTTCCTATTGATATAAAAGTGGTTTAAAAGCTTGAAAGAAGATCAACACTCAAGCAAAGGTGAGGGAACAAGACCTAAACTAATTGACTAATAATAAACTGTTTTTATTTTCTTGAGTCCAATACCATGACTGATTCTATGCGTGTATGCTTGTATGTGCATTCAATATGTCATCCAATATTCCTGCTATTACTGTTCATGCATATTCAGTTCTGTTTATTTATAACATGATGATGATGATGATGATATTAGGAATAGGCATGTGAATGTATGTGTGTGGTTAGTGTATATGGTGTGGGTAGGGGAATGGTATCAACCGGTACAACCATGCTGTTTTCATGGGGTGTATATTGTGCCATGGTTCTACTCAAGTCATGTCCACTGACATCGTCGTATCGCCATTATCTTAGCAGAACTATTACGTCGTAGAGTATCAGGAGAGGTGGTCTCGGACAGTGTAGTCTTCGACTCTGTCGGGAGGCCTTAGCTCTATCTCTATGGATGTATTGAGGGATGCTGGGGTGAGGCCTTGGATACACTGTTTGACATTAGGATTGGTTAGTTGCGAGTCCAGTTTGCAAGCCCTTGCCAGCAGGGGCTTACGTATTGGTGGGGACAATCGGTACAGTCATGCCATTTTCATGGGGTGTATATTGTCCATGGTGGGTGCATGTGGGACGACAGTGCCGTTTTCATTGGGCGGCTTCACACACTCGTATATAGAGGTGAGGTGGCCACCAAACCTTTCTATAGCACATTGCAAACTTATCAACCAGACCACAAATATGAATTGAATGCATGCATATGATTGTTGCATTGTTTTGTTTGCTCACTGAGCCATGATGTGTGCTCACCCTTTTGATGTTGAATATTTTTAGTTGATGATGCAGGTACCACGATGGAGGACTATATGAATATTTCTGTGTACGGGCACGTCGCTGCAATGGAAGCTGAAGACTTAGTGGAAACGCATGACCCCTCATGTGAGTGCAACGCATGCGTTTTCGATTAGATTTTCATTTGAATTATTAGAGAAATATAATTGATATTTTATTTACTTATGTCTCAGTTGATACAACATAATTTGATACTTTATTTATGATTATCACAGTTAGATTCCTCAGTTCATTTATTATTAAGACTTCCACTATTGTGTATTTATTCTGATTATGGTTGTGGATGTGTGTGGTTTTGGTTTACATGGACACAGCCTATTAGAGATCCTGGTTGAACCGTTGGTTTATTAACGATTCATCACACCATTCTGAATTGTGTAGAATTGAGATGTGACAACTTGGTATCAGAGCTCTCAGGCCCTGTCTGTTAAACCAGTATACTTCCACAAAAATTCATGAACTGAGATAGGATAAAATTTAAAAGATGTAATAATAACATACCATAAGCATCTGTGTTGTTTGAGACAAAATTGAAAGAGAATAATGCATTTATTAAATGAGAAATAAATTTATATACAACCAAAAGAAGAACAAATGTATATATACATGACTAAAGCAGAGTACAGTCCACAACCCAGATAGTTACTCTGAAGTACAAAAAGAAAGATAAAATAAAATACATCAAGAAGCTGGAGGTGATGGGGGAGGCGGTGTCTCGCGGTCTCTATCATAATCCTCAGCATAGACTCTAGTTAACCAAGCTATCTGAGTCTGGGTCATCTGGAGACTAACTGTGAGATCAGTCACCCGCTGGTCAGTCACGCGTTGAGCATCCCTAAGCTCTCCCACCCACTGATCCAACATGCGCTGAGCATCCAGAAGCTCTCCCACCCACTGATCGGACAAGCGTTGAGCATCTAGAAGCTCTCCCATCCTCAAATTAGACATGCGCTGAGCCTCTCGTATCTCATGTAATATCCCCATCATGTCATCAGAAGGTACATATGAAGGACCAGCTGCATGTGAAGGACCAGCTGAATAAGAAGGACCAGCTCCTGTAGCATGAGTAGGTGATGGAGGAGGTATGGCATCCACATCCAGGTACAAACGATTGTCATCACCCCCATGAACCCCTGCTCCAGCGGCTGCTGCTGCTGTCTCAGCATCAACCATCTCCACTCGAGTACGTGGACGCACCAGAGCGTTCCTCTCCTCGTCGCTGATCTGGGCATCCCGCATGCCCATCTTGCAGATAGCCTCCCAATCCAAAGGTGACGAGAAGGATTTCTCCTGAATCATCTCATCCGTCATATCAACACCCAGGCGGGTCAGTAGCATAGAGATCATGCGTCCATATGGCATGTTGCCAGTATGACTGGGCAACGTAGCGCTGATCATCGTCTGCATGATGATGTAAGGAAGGCAGACCCACTACCTAGTGCAGATACAATACAATAGATACTGGGTCAACTGGGAGATCCTCTCGTAGTGCCCACTCTGAGGTATCAGGTTGTGCTGGATAATCTTGCAGTACACCCAAGGCTCTAGACGAAGATAGATCGCTTTCATGTCCCAGCGATCCTCTCTGATGATCTGGCGATCAATCTCAGCTCTCATCTCCAATGAAAAGAACTGGGGCTCTCCAGGAGCACAGAACACCAAGGGGCCATCATATGAAATGCCCAACAAGTCGGCTAGCTGCTGATAATCGAATGAAATCTCGACCCCCTTGACGTAGCTGGTGATCCGAAGCTCTCTACCCCTTTCTGTATCATTGTAATTGTCACACCCCAATTCTGATCCAACCAGAATGGTGTGAGTGAATCTTCATTGAACCAACGGTTCACACCAGGATCTCGAATTGGCCGTGTCCACCCATACAAACCAATTACACATAACCACAATCAGAATATAAATATACAGCGGAAGACTTTAAATAGAATGAACTGAGTATCTATTGATAATTTAAATAAATATCCCATTATTCAAAATCAAACACATAAAATAATATCATTACATCCCTTTAATCCAATCGAAAAAAACTAAAATAAATAAATAAAACAAATCAAAGGTACACGCAGAAAGGGCACTCGCATGAAGCATCATGCTCGTCCTCCCCTGCTTGTACATCCAGAGCAGCTGCACCACCGTACGCCGGAGCGTTCACATAATCATCCACAGTGTAACCTGCATCAACATCTAAAAACAATGTACGTACAAAGGGTGAGCACACAACACGCCTCGAGAAGGCAATCGGATAGTTTCACAATATTATGCATGAGTAACAATCATTTTATCGTCGTGGTCCGGTTTTAAGTTTGCAATGTGCTATAGAAAGGTTTGGTGGCCCCCCGCACCTCTATACACGAGTGTGTGGCATCGCACAAGAATCACACTACCATCAACCCACATGCACCCATCATGGAATAGAGATAGAGCTAAGGTATACCCGCACCTCCCCGATACTCTACCCATACCAGTACCTAAGCCCCCACTTGGCCCGGGCTCACAAACCGGGCTCGCAACTAACCAATCCTATATGTCAACAATGTATGCTCTATCCCAGCACAGCCGTCTACGGCATAGAGATAGAGCTAGAGCGTGCAGGCCGGGCCGGAGGCCACAATACCTCACCTCCCCCTGATACCCTATCCGCAACTAAGCCACTAGGATAGAAACAATACGCAGGTAGACCCTATCCCAACATAACTCCCTATGGCATAGAGATAGAGCTAAAGCATCGTGGACAAGCCAGCGTCGACTCGAAATCCTCAGTACTACACAACGATGGCCGGGACAACATCAATATCGGAGACCACCGTACCACGACCTTCCCCGATACCCCACCCGTACCAAGCATGTTAAGACAGAATACTACAAAAGTGCCAGTGTGAAGAGCGATCCCAGGCCCATGCCCCACTCCACACACCAACGAAAACAATCACATGCCTAACAATCACATCCTATGAATGCATGAACAATAATAATAACTGAAAGTAAAGGATGGCATGAGAATATGCACAAACATCACATCATAGATATTCAATGATTAACAACGATTTCTCGTCCATTAATTATTAGGTTTAGGTCGATTCCCTTACCCGACGTCGTTCAATAACTTGCTCCACGTCGCAAGGTCCAAACGATAAGTCACAAAGTCCTACAATATTATTAGGGTTTCATTAGAATATATTGTTTAGGGTTTCATATTGGTCGGAAACCAACAGGGTTACAAAATACCCTCACAGAGCTGACCGGTGGCCTGTACCGGTCGCAGCTCTGTGGAAAAGACTGGCGACCGGTATGGTCAGCCGATCCCCCATAAACAACCTCCCGAGAAATAGCGGTCGCAACATACCGGTCGCACTATGTGCAACCGGTACAGTCGACCGGTATGTCTCCGGAAGACCATACATGGGTTCTTCGACTGCCGTCGATCATCCTCCATGGATCTTCAGGGTTTCTCTTATCCATTCTAAGTTTAGGCTTTGAGTTAGAGTTATCCCCAACTCATTCAAGTCTTGTTTCGATGAATATCATCTCGAAACTCGAACCTAGGGTTTGACGGCAACTTAGGGTTTATTGGTCAATTTAGGATTTTAGATCAATACCTACTTTGCATGTATTGATCCACCCACACAACTAACATAGGGTAAGAAGAGGGATTCAAACACTTACCGTTGACAGGCGTAACGAGAGCTTCGTCAAACGGTAATGGCGGCTCCTTCTTCTTCCTTCTAGCTCCTTCTCCTTTTCCACCTCTTTCTCTTCTCTAGGGTTTGTGAGAGACAATGGAAAGGATCTAAGGGGGTTTAAGGGCGTATTTATAGGCTGGAAATAGGGTTTAGTAACCCTACTAGGATTAGGAAACTTCTAGGATTCGAAATCAGGTAAGCGGGACCTGCAGAGACCAATTTCCAAATTCCCGCACGTAGCTGTGCAGACCATACCGGTCGACCGGTACCAAGACCGGTACCATCGACCGGTATACCTAAAATCAGGTATAATTGGTCGACTTCGGTCCGATTTCGTACCTGTTTGTTATCCGCTTGCCCCGTCTGGCTCGGTGATGATCGGAAGACCTGTCACGACACAAAACCAAGGTTAGACCGGGTTTTCAGAGTGCGGGTCTTACAGTAATCTCCCACCACCAGGAGATTACAATAGAACTGTCTCACCAGATCCGGCCAAGTGTAGGCATCATAGTTGATCATAGGAAGCCAACCCATGTCACCAAAAGCCCTCTCCACATCGAACAATGCCAGGCTAGCCAAGTCTACCCGGTGACCTCCCTCTACCTTCTTACGAGAATAGCGGGCATACTGTGTCTCCGTCTCATTAGAACGGAAGCGGACGGGGTCATGAACCCTGGGTACTTGGTACGAGCCATAGTATCTGTAAAAACAAAGAGAAACAGATATTGGGTTAGTAAGGATGAAAAACCCAAAAATTTCGACAGTATAATGACGTAAATTGGTCAAAAGCCTCACTTTTCACCCATACACGTGGGCAGGAGGACTTATAAAAGTTTTAAACAATCCTGCAAGACTAATACAGTTGGAAATTTCATTTAACGAGATCGAATTTGAAGAAATTTCAAGAAATTCAAAATTTCGACAAATTAGGGCAAAAATGAGAAAATTCAAGTTTCTCGATAACCAACCGATGAAACTCAAATATTTTTGAGGGCTTTCGTTCCTTGAGTCACCAACAACAAAAGCCCCCAATAAAAATCAAATTTTTACGATTGAAAAAAGTTTAATTTGAAGAAAACGAGTTAAATGAGCAAAAACCTAGCTAAGGAAACCTAAAAACATGAAAATATAGAGAACATACCCGTAGACGAGGTGTGGACGTCGAAATAGGAAGCAAATAACACCAAAGAGTCCGAGTTGGCACTGTAGCAACTCAGAGGGATGAGCCGAGTCGGAAAAGAGGAGGAAGAATGAGAAATGGATTCAAAATCGAGATTAAAAACTTGATTTTTAGTCCGAGGGTCGGAGATTTCGACCAAGACATTCGACCCCCCCTCCGACCCCCTCATCGACCCTCGGCTCTTGGTAATCTGACAGAGAACTAGGGGTTGCACCCTGGGTCGGGCATCCTCCGCCCCCCTTATCGACCCCCGGCTCTCGGGAAGAATCAATGATTCCTCAGGGTCGCAGACTGTGGGTCGAACATCCATCGACCCCCACCATCGACCATGCAGTGAAAATACAGTATTTTCGATAAAATGATCTGAAAAATTCAAAATTTGCATTGTTAGTGGTTTTAAAATATGAGAATGAAGTATATAATGAATTCCTCATGTGTTCTATGATTTTCAGGTATTCCCACTACCGGATCAGATAATTGCTGGATGCAGAGTGACCAGACGAAGCCGTAACTCTATCCCACCACCACCACCTGTGGGGGAAGACAACCAGACACACCCGGAAACACAGGGAAATACGAACACGACACCGTCCGTATTAATGGGCAGATAAATCCTACAAATCTGCCAGCTCCACCTACAGACCTGGCTACAGTCGTAATGAACTTGGCCCAACAGCTGCAGCAAATGCAACAGACACAAGCTACTATGCAAGCTGCCATAGGCATGACTTTTCCAGCTGCACAGACACCACCAATGCCAGTAGAACAGGCAAGCACGGTACCAGCGGGAAGTAACACAGTATCCCACGCACCTCAGACTCCCATCATGCAGGCTCAAGTACAGAATCCTGAGGTAGCTCAAGGTGGATATCAACACCAACCACCTATGTATGGGGCGTATGTCCCGCAACAACTAGACCACTCCAGACTGGTGGAGCGTTTCCTGAAACTGAAGCCCAAAGAATTTAATGGCAAGCCAGCAGATCCTTTATGGCCGGCACACTGGGTTGACGAAATGGAAAGAAATTTTATGATGATGACAGTAAATGAAGAAGAAAAAGTGTTGTGTGCCACCTTTATGCTGAAAGGAGATGCACACCATTGGTAGAGGTCTACCAGGACATATTTATTAACAAAGCACGCCCAACTGACTTGGGATATTTATAGGGATGCATTCTTTGAGAAGTACTTTCCTAAGAGTTTCAGAGATTCCATGGAGAAGGAGTTCCTGAGTTTATATCAGGGATAGATGATTGTCGATGCATACCAACAACGTTATGAAGAGCTGTTTTTCTTCGCACCAGTCAGTATGCAGGTAGAAGACACCAAGACCCGAAGGTTCATCATGGGACTTAGGGGAAGTATCCGCGAGCATGTTCTGGAACTTGAAAAGAAAATCTATAATGAAGCGGCACAAATTGCTCGAGTGATAGAGTCGAGCCAGAAAGAGAGCTACTTTGCTCAAAATAGGGGAATCAAAAGGCCTAATGGGAATTCTTACAACGGAGGGAACACCAAGATATTCAAACCCTTCCGTACTCAAGGCTTTAATACTGCAGCCAAGACTACCCCCGCAGCTCCATAGCAACAAAAGCAAGTCATTGAAGGAGTAAGATGTTTTAACTGCAATCAAGTAGGGCATATGGCAAGGGAGTGTACTAAGCCCAAGAAGCAACAATAATAAGGCAGAGTTTACACAGTTACATATGAGGATGCTGCCGCATCGCCTGATGTGGTCACATGTATGACCTGAATCTTATCATTTTGTGTTGCATTATGTGAGCATGTAGACTAAACCAAAACAAATCACAGGTATCGTACCTATTAATGGCATTCCCGCCAGAGTACTCTTTGATTCAGGAGCTACTCATTCTTTATATCTGTGTCATTTGGAAAGAAGTTAAATCTACCTCTCAAATCCTTAGACTACAAACTGCTTGTACGATCGACTATGGGATTAGAAGTGGAGTTAAAAAAAGGTTATGGACCATATCCAGTTTTTATTGATGAAAAGACTTTGGATGCAACCTTGATCCAACTTGCAGACTTTGACGTCATCTTGGGAATGGACTGGTTAGCTCGACATTCTACAAACCTATTGTGTGCCGAAAAGAAGCTGACATTTAAAGACAAAGTAGAAGCAGAGTTTAGTTTTTTGAGAACCAAACTTCCCCGTAAATGAAAGCTCATACTCTCTGCAATAAAGGCTAAGAAGTGCCTTGAGAAAGGAGCAGTTGGGTATTTAGTATCTGTGGTCGATCTTACCAAAGAAGCACCACGAATGGAGGATATTGATGTCGTGCGTGACTATCCAGATGTATTTCCTGAAGAACTACCAGGATTACCATCCGACCGCGCTACAGAGTTTGTTATAGATTTGATACCCGGATCTGCCCCAATATCTAAAGCACCTTATCGAATGGCTCCTACTGAATTGAAGGAACTAAAAGTACAACTACAAGAACTGCTGGACAAGGGTTACATCCGACCTAGCATATCACCATGGGTAGCACCAGTATTATTCGTGAAGAAGAAGGACGGTAGCGTTCGATTCTGTATAGACTACCGAGAACTGAATAAACTGACAATCAAGAATCGGTATTCATTGCCTCGGATCGATGAATTTTTCGATCAGTTGCAAGGTGCCAAAGTGTTCTCCAAGATCGATCTTAGGTCAGGCTACCATCAGTTGAAGATTAAGGATGGTGATATCCCCAAGATAGCATTCAGGACCAGTTATGGACATTATGAATTTTTAGTCATGTCTTTCGGATTGACGAATGCACCAACAACCTTTATGGAACTTATGAATCGAGTATTCTACGATATGTTGGATACGTCGATTATTGTATTCATCGATGATATATTGATCTACTCCAAAGACCAGGAAACTCATATTAAGAATCTAAATGCTGCTCTGCAGCGATTACGGAAGGAGAAGCTCTACGCCAAATTTTTAAAGTGTGAGTTTTGGCTAAAAGAAGTCGTATTTCTAGGCCATGTTGTATCCGTTGAAGGAATTAAAGTGGATCCTAGCAAGATCGAGGCTATTGTAAAGTGGGAAGCACCGAAGAGCGTTGTAGAATTAGAAGTTTCTTAGGTCTAGCTGGGTATTATCGACGATTTGTGGAAGACTATTTCCGAATTGCCGTACCTCTTACTAGTTTGACTAAGAAGAGCGAAAAGTTTGTGTGGACTGATAAATACGATAAGAGTTTCCAAACATTGAAGGCTAGATTGATATCAACTCCAATCTTGACCATTCTGATTCCAAGACAGTCATTTATTTTGTACACTGATGCGTCAGGACTGGGATTAGGATGTGTACTTATGCAAGGAGAACAAGTAATTGCTTATGCCTCAAGACAATTGAAGACACATGAAAAGAACTATCCCACTCATGTTTGGAATTAGCAGCAGTAGTACATGCTGTCAAAATATGGAGACATTACTTGTACGGAGAGAAATTTCAGATTAAATCAGATCATAAAAGTCTTACTTACCTCTTTAATCAGAAGGAGTTGAATATGAGAAAAAGAAGATGGCTGGAACTATTGAAAGACTATGATTGTGATATCCAGTATCATCCGGTAAAACCTAATGTGGTTGCGGACGCACTGAGTAGAAAGGCAATGATGAAATCTCCAGAAGAGGTTAGCACCACTGCTGCACTGTGTACTACCGGAAGAGGGTAACGAATAGTTTGTGATAGATGTATCGGGTGAATCAACCAACCAAAGGTTTATCCATCGGTTTGCAAATATGTTCGCCACCTTAAAGATTGTACCCGATATACTTGATGAAGTGAAAACAGCGATTAAATCAGACCCTTATCTAAGAACGGTACATGAAGACATCGAAAAAGATAGGACTACTCCTGAGTTCTCCTTAGATGATGAAAGGGTACTGAAGTACAAAGGAAGGATATGTGTACCTGAAACAAAAAGTTTGGACATTAGACACTGACTAATGAAGGAAGTTCATACCACCGCCTATTCGATACACCCTAGAAGTACAAAGATGTATCATGACCTAAAGAAATTATATTGGTGGAGGGGAATGAAAGTAGATATAGCCAAGTTCGTGTCTAAATGCCTAAATTGTCAGAAGGTGAAAGCTGAACGACAAAGACCAGCAGGACTGTTACAGCCGTTACCAGAACCAGCATGGAAATGAGACTGCATCACTATGGACTTCGTCACAGGGTTACCATTGACTCCCCGAGTAGTTGATGCAGTTTGGGTGATTGTAGACCGACTGACAAAAATGGCTCGATTTATAGCTATACGACCTCAGTATACACTGGAAAGGTTAGCTAAGTTGTATGTGGATAACATTGTCAGATTACACGGTGTACCTGAAAGCATTGTGTCCGACAGAGATCCACGATTTACTTCAAAGTTTTGGGAAGGATTGCAGAGAGCTATGGGTACAACATTGAAGTTCAGCACTGCATTCCATCCTCAGACAGACGGACAGTCGGAGCGCACCATTCAGATTCTAGAAGACATGCTCCGAGCTTGTGTAATTGATTTTAAAGGATCATGGGATGAAAATTTACCACTGATTGAGTTCGCTTATAACAATAGCTATCAGGCTACTATACAGATGTCACCTTATGAGGCACTGTATGGCAGGAAGTGTCGAACTCTTTTGTTTTGGAATGAAGTTGGAGAACGTAGTATTGTTGGACCAGAATTTGTTGAAGAGACTTATCGAGTAGTCGACATTATCAAGGAAAGAGTAAGAACGGCTCAGAATCTTCAGAAGCAATATGCAGACACTAAACGCTGAGACCGTGAATTCGCCGTAGGTGATAAGGTATTCCTCAAAGTGTCACCTATGCGAGGTTTGAAATGGTTCGGACATAAAGGGAAATTAAGTCTGAGATATGTCGGACCATATGAGATTCTAGCTAAGCGTGGAAAAGTGGCTTACCAGTTAGCACTACCACCATCTATGTCAAGTGTGCATGACGTATTTTCATATCTCCTTATTGAAGAAGTTTGTCAGAGACCCAACGCACGTATTGACAGTTGATCTACCTAATTTGACTGAGGATTTGACGTTTGAAGTAGTACCAACTAAAATCACCAGCCGAAAGGTGCAACGACTATGCAACCATGACATTTATTATGTTAAGTTCACTTGGAGAAGTAGGGATATAGAAGAAATCACATGGGAAGAAGAGAATGCTATGCGAAAGCAATACCCTTATCTATTCGACTCGGAAGGTATGAACAATTTTGAGGATGAAATTTTTATAAGTAAGGGGGAGTTGTAAGACCCGTATCGAACTAACCGGTCTTACCACCTTGTACCAGGTCTACCCATCATGGTCGAACCAAATGGACCAAGTGCGTGAAGGAAATGGTGAAATCAGGTACTAAACTGATCCAAAAACAGTCAAAATGAGGGTAGGGTCACATACCCAGACTAGCAGGGTCGACCCCCCTCACATAGAAGTCAGACCCCTGATTTTTCATTGGGGGTCGGACAACTTTGGAACTGAGGGTCGACGGGATCTCCGACCCCCTCATTGACCCCCTGTTTGCCGATAGAAACCGTAAATAGGAAACTTTCTAAATTTCAATGGGATTCCTTCCTAATCTCAATGAGACTTATTTTTGGAGATTCTACTCCATAAATAGGACGTCCCTAAGCCTCTTTCACTCCTTTTGAAACCCTAATTGAGAGTGAGAGAAAGAGAAGAGAAGGAAAGTTGGAGAAGAAGACCTACTTGAAGAATTCAGAGAAAGCATTTTATTTGATAGTCTAAGACCTTTGAAACCCTAAGGTATGGGCAAGCATTTTATTTGATAGTCTAAGACCTTTGAATAGTTCATGAAGAGAGTATGGTCTAGGAGAAACCCAAATCATACACCCATGGGGAGATTTCGATGAAATCCATGGAGAAATCATGGTAGACAAGGTAAGGAAGAAACCTAGTGTTCTAAGCCATAGAACAAGCCTAGAATGGATTGTGGAAGTAAGCCATAGGACCCAAAAGTGAAAGAATGGACTGTAGGATGAAAATCCCCAGTATTCGGGAAGTCCAGAAAAGGGGTGGTCGCACCTAGGGTCGATGGAACATCCGACCCTGGCATCGACCCTACCCTGGGGTCGATGTATACTGCTACCCTACCTGCGACCCACCCTGCGACCCGTGCTTTAAAACAAGCCTAATGATGCCGGAATGACTTCTAACCAAAATCTATCAACTTGTTATGTTTTCCTATTGATATAAAAGTGGTTTAAAAGCTTGAAAGAAGATCAACACTCAAGCAAAGGTGAGGGAACAAGACCTAAACTAATTGACTAATAATAAACTGTTTTTATTTTCTTGAGTCCAATACCATGACTGATTCTATGCGTGTATGCTTGTATGTGCATTCAATATGTCATCCAATATTCCTGCTATTACTGTTCATGCATATTCAGTTCTGTTTATTTATAACATGATGATGATGATGATGATATTAGGAATAGGCATGTGAATGTATGTGTGTGGTTAGTGTATATGGTGTGGGTAGGGGAATGGTATCAACCGGTACAACCATGCTGTTTTCATGGGGTGTATATTGTGCCATGGTTCTACTCAAGTCATGTCCACTGACATCGTCGTATCGCCATTATCTTAGCAGAACTATTACGTCGTAGAGTATCAGGAGAGGTGGTCTCGGACAGTGTAGTCTTCGACTCGTCGGGAGGCCTTAGCTCTATCTCTATGGATGTATTGAGGGATGCTGGGGTGAGGCCTTGGATACACTGTTTGACATTAGGATTGGTTAGTTGCGAGTCCAGTTTGCAAGCCCTTGCCAGCAGGGGCTTACGTATTGGTGGGGACAATCGGTACAGTCATGCCATTTTCATGGGGTGTATATTGTCCATGGTGGGTGCATGTGGGACGACAGTGCCGTTTTCATTGGGCGGCTTCACACACTCGTATATAGAGGTGAGGTGGCCACCAAACCTTTCTATAGCACATTGCAAACTTATCAACCAGACCACAAATATGAATTGAATGCATGCATATGATTGTTGCATTGTTTTGTTTGCTCACTGAGCCATGATGTGTGCTCACCCTTTTGATGTTGAATATTTTTAGTTGATGATGCAGGTACCACGGTGGAGGACTATATGAATACTTTTGTGTATGGGCACGTCGCTGCAATGGAAGCTGAAAACTTAGTGAAAACGCATGACCCCTCATGCGAGTGCAGTGCATGCGTTTTCGATTAGATTTTCATTTGAATTATTAAGAAAATGTAATTGATATTTTATTTACTTATGTCTCAGTTGATACAACATAATTTAATACTTTATTTATGATTATCACAGTTAGATTCCTGAGTTCATTTATTATTAAGACTTCCGCTATTGTGTATTTATTCTGATTATGGTTGTGGATGTGTGTGGTTTAGTTTACATGGACACAACCTATTAGAGATCTTGGTTGAATCGTTGGTTTATTAGCGGTTCATCACACCGTTCTGAATGGTGTAGAATTGACGTGCGATAGTAAGCCAACAGATCCTTTGTGGCCAGCACACTGGATTGATAAATGGAAAGAAATTTTACGATGATGACAGTGAATGAGGAGGGGAAAGTGCTGTGTGCAATCTTCATGCTGAAAGGCGATGCACACCACTGGTGGAAGTCCACACGGACTTATCTGTTAACAAAACACACCCAATTGACCTGGGATATATATAAAGATGCATTCTTTGAGAAGTATTTCCCTAGAAGTTTTAGAGATTCTATGAAAAGAGAGTTTCTGAGTTTATATCAGGGCCAGATGACTGTGGATGCATATCAACAGAGTTATGAGGAGCTTTTTTTCTTTCCACCCGCCAGCATGCAGGAAGAAAATACAAAGATCAGAAGGTTCGTCATGGGACTTAGGGGAAGCATTTGCGAGCATGTTCTGGGATTGGAAAAGAAAGTCTACAATGAAGCAGTACAGATTGCTCGAGTAATAGAGTCGAGCCAGAAAGAGAGATATTTTTCTCAGAATAGAGGTATCAAGAGACCAAATGGGAATTCTTATAACGGAGGAAATACAAGGACATTCAAACCCTTCCGTACTCAAGGTTTCAATGTTACAGCCAAGACTACTCCAGCAGCTCAACCGCAACAAAAGCAAAACAATGAAGGAGTAAAATGCTTTAACTACAACCAAATAGGACATTACTCAAGAGAGTGTCCTAAACTCAGGAAGCAACTACAACAAGGTAAGGTTTATGCTGTTACATCTGAGGATGCTGTCGCATCGCCTGATGTGGTCACAAGTATGACCTGAACCTTTCATTTTGTGTTACATTGTGTGATCATGTAGACTAAAACTAAAACAAATCACAGGTATTGTACCTATTAATGGCATATCCGCTAGAGTACTCTTTGATTCTGGAACTACTCATTCTTTTATATCTGTGTCATTTGGAAAGGAGCTGAATCTACCCCTCAGATCGTTAGATTACAAACTACTTGTACGATCGTCGATGGGAATAGAAGTGGAATTAGAAAAAGGTTATGGACCATGTTCAGTTCTTATTGACGAGAAGACTTTGGATGCAACCTTGATTCAACTTGAGATAGAAGACTTTGACATCATCTTGGGAATGGACTGGTTAGTTCGGCATTCTGCAAATCTATTATGTGCAGAAAAGAAACTGACATTTAAAGACAAGGGAGGAGCAGAGTTTAGTTTTACGGAAACCAAACTTTTCCGTAAACAAAAACTCATCATCTCTGCATTAAAGGCTATGAAATGCCTCGAGAAAGGAGGAGTTGGATATCTAGTATCGGTGGTCGACCTCACCAAGGAAGCACCAAGAATGGAGGATATTGATTTTGTGCGTGACTTTCCAGATGTATTTTCTGAAGAACTACTAGGACTACCACCCAACAGAGCGACAAAGTTTGTTATAGATCTGATACCCGGAGCCGCACCAGTATCTAAAGCACCTTATAGAATGGCTCCTACTGAATTGAAGGAATTAAAAGTACAGTTACAGGAATTACTGGACAAGGGTTTATCAGACCTAGCATATCACCATGGGGAGCGCTAGTATTATTTGTAAAGAAGAAGGATGGTAGTGTTCGACTGTGTATAGACTATCCGGAACTGAATAAGCTGACATTCAAGAATCGATACCCATTGCCTCGGATCGATGACTTGTTCGATCAGTTGCAAGGTGCCAAGGTGTTCTCCAAGATCGATCTTCGGTCAGGATACCATTAGTTGAAGATTAAGGACGGTGATATTTTGAAGACAGCATTCAGAACAAGATATGGACATTATGAATTTTTAATCATGTCTTTTGGATTGACTAACGCACCTGTAACTTTTATGGAACTCATGAATCAAGTATTCCATGATATGCTGGATACGTCGATCATTGTGTTTATTGATGATATATTGGTCTACTCCAAGGACAAGAAAACTCATGTCATGAATCTAAGAGCCTCTCTGCAGCGATTAAGGAAAGAGAAGCTTTACGTCAAATTTATAAAGTGTGAGTCTTGGTTAAATGAGGTCGCTTTCTTAGGCAATGTTGTATCCGCTGAAGGAATTAAAGTGGATCCTAGCAAGATTGAAGCTATTGTAAAGTGGGAAGCACCAAAGAGCATTCAGAAATTAGAAGTTTCCTAGGTCTAGCTGGGTATTATCGACGATTCGTGGAAGACTATTTCAGAATTGCCGTACCTCTCACCAGTTTGACTAAGAAAGGAGAAAAGTTTGTTTGGACTGATAAATGTGAGAAAAGTTTCCAAACATTGAAGGCTAGATTGATGTCTGCTTTGATCTTGACTATTCCTATTCCAGGACAGCCATTTATCTTGAACACTGATGCATCGCGATTGGGTTTAGGATGTGTACTTATGCAAGGAGAACAAGTAATTGCATATGCTTCAAGACAACTAAAGACACATGAGAAGAACTATCTCACTCACGACTTGGAATTAGCGGCAGTAGTACATGCTGTCAAGATATGGAGACATTACTTGTACGGAGAGAAATTTCGGATTAAATTCGATCATAAGAGTCTCACTTATCTTTTTAATCAGAAGGAGTTGAACATGAGACAAAGAAGATGGCTGAAATTATTGAAGGATTATGATTGTGATATCCAATATCATCCAGGAAAGGCTAATGTAGTTGCTGATGCGCTAAGCAGAAAAACAATTATAAAATCTCAAGGAGAGGTTAACACAACTGCAACAATGTGTACTACAGAAAAAATGTTCAATTACAGTAATGAGAAGTTCGTGATAGATGCATCGGGTGAATCAATCAACCAAGGGTTTATTCATCGGTTTTCACATATGTTTGCAACGTTGAAGATTGTACCTGATATAATTGATGAAGTGAAAGCAGCTATTAAATCAGACCCTTATCTGAGAATGGTACAAGAAGACATCGAAAAAGGTAGGACTATTCCTAAGTTCACCTTAGATGAAAAGGTACTGAAGTACAAAGGAAGAGTATGTGTTCCTGAAATAGAAAATTTGGACATTAGACACCGACTAATGAAGGAAGCTCACACCACCGCCGATTCAGTACATCCTGGAAGTACAAAGATGTATCATGATTTGAAGAAATTATATTGGTGGAGAGGAATGAAAGCAGATGTAGCAAAATTCGTGTCTCAATGCCTAAATTGTCAAAGGGTGAAGGCTGAACGATAAAGACCTGCAGGACTATTGCAGCCGCTGTTAGAACCAGCATAAAAATGGGACTGCATCACTACGGACTTCATCACCAGGTTACCATTAACTCCTCAAGTAGTTGACGTGGTCTGGGTGATTGTAGATCGTCTGACTAAGACAGCTCGCTATGTAGCAATACGACCACAGTATACCTTGGAGAGGTTAGCCAAGCTATATGTGGATAACATTGTCAGATTACATGGTGTACCTGAAAGCATTGTGTCCGATAGAGACCCACGCTTTACTTCAAAGTTTTGAAAAAGATTGCCAAAGGCTATGGGTACAACGTTGAAGTTCAGTACTGCATTCCATCCTCAGACAGACGGACAGTCGGAGCGTACCATTCAGATTTTAGAAGACATGCTTCGAGCTTGTGTTATTGATTTTAAAGGATCATGGGATGAGAAACTACCATTGATCGAGTTCGCTTATAACAACAGCTATCAGGCTACTATACAGATGTCACCCTATGAAGCACTGTACGAAAGGAAGTGCCGAACTCCTTTATTTTGGAATGAAGTTGGTGAACGTAGCATCGTTGGACTAGAATTTGTTGAAGAGACTTGTCGAGTAGTCGACATTATCAAGGAAAGAGTTAGAACAGCTCAGAATCGTCAGAAACAGTATGCAGATACTCGACGCAGAGACCTTGAATTTGTTGTAGGTGATAAGGTATTCCTGAAGGTATCAACTATGCGGGGTTTAAAACGATTCGGACAGAAGGGGAAGCTATGTCCGAGATATGTTGGGCCATATGAGATTTTAGCCAAACGTGGAAAGGTGGCTTATCAGTTAGCACTACCACCATCTATGTCAAGTGTGCATGATGTATTTCATGTCTCATTGTTAAAGAAGTACGTCAGAGATCCAACGCACGTTTTGACACCGGATCCACCAGATCTAACTGATGATTTGACATTCGAAGTAGCACCAACTGAAATCACTAGTCGAAAGGTTCAACGTCTACGCAACCGTGACATCTACTATGTTAAGGTTACCTAGAGAAGGGGAGATATAGAAGAGATCACATGAGAAGAAGAGAACGCTATGCGGAAGCAATATCCTTACCTTTTCGACTCGGAAGGTATGTACAAATTTTGAGGATGAAATTTTTAATAAGAGGGGGGGGGAGTTGTAAGACCCGTATCGAACTAACCGGTCTTACCACCTTGTACCAGGTCTACCTATCATAGTCGAGCCAAGTGGACCAAGTGCGTAAAGAAAATCACAAGACCAGGTATGAGTCTAACTCAAAAACAGTAAATGTGAGGGTAGGGTCGCATGCCTAAACAGGTAGGGTTGACCCCACCTCAACAGAAGTCCAACCCATGACTTTTTAGTCGTAGGGTCGCATGATTAAGAAGGTGTAGGGTCGATGGATCCTGCGAGGCTACGCCCGACCCTACGATGACAGATAGAAACCGTAAATTAGGAAACTTTCCTAATTCCAAGGGGTTCTTTCCTAAACTCGATGGGACTTATTTTGGAGGGTTTTCCTCTATAAATAGGACGTCCCTTAGCCTTTTTCACTCCTTTTAGAATCCTAATTGAAAGTGAGAGAAAGAGAAAGAGAAGGAAAAGAAGAAGAGAAGGAAAATTGAAGAAAAAACTAAGGAAGAGGAGGAAGTTAAGAGAAACCTCTGAATCTCAGCCAACTTCAGGTATGAACCTAATTTTCTTCATAAATTAAGAGCCTAGAATAGATTATGAAGAAGTTAGGATTAAGAGAAACCCAAATCATCCATCCTTGGACGAGTTCCAAAGGAATCCATGGAAGTAATCATCATAGGCAATGGAAAGTGTATAAAAATCATAGTTATGAGCCATAGAACAATCTCAGAATGGACCTACGAGACCACAGGATCGATCACATGCCCTTAGAAAGTCTCAGGGAGGGTGTGGTCGCACGTAGGGTCGATGGTATCAGACCCCACGTCTTGACCCTACACCCTAGGGTCGCAGAAAACTGCTACCCTAGGTGCTACCCTACCTGCGACCCTACGATTTCAGTTACTTTAAAATATATTAGAATTAATTCTAATTAAAATCTATCGACTTGTTAGGCCTTTCTACTGATTTAAAAGTGATTCATAAAGCTTGAACAATGATCTACACTCAATCAAAGGTGAGGGAACAAGACCTAAACTAGTTGGCTAATAATAAACTGTTTTCGTTTATTGAGTCCAATACCATGTATGATTCTATGATTGTATGCTTGTAATGTGCATATCACATGTTATCCACTATTCCTGTTATTACTGTTCATGCATATTTAATTTTGTTTATTATAACATGATGATGATGATGATGCTAGGAATAGGCATGTGAATGTATGTGTGTGGTTAGTGTACTTGATGCGAGTCGAGCATCAGGGGGAGGATGTGACACTGTGGTTCATCCTGGTCACCAGACTCTAGCTCTATCTCTACTCAATTCTTGTCCACTAGCATCGTCGTATCGCCATTACCTTAGCAGAACTATTACGTCGTAGGGCATCAGGAGAGGTGATCTCGGACCGTGTAATCTCTGACTCTGTCGGGGGCCTTAGCTCTATCTCTATGAAAGTATTGAGGGATGCTAGGATGAGGCCTTGGATACATTATTTGACATTAGGGTTGGTTAGTTGCGAGCCCAGTTTGTAAGTCCTCGCCAACAGGGGCTTACGTGTTGGTATGGGTAGAGCATCAGGGGAAGTGTGATGCGGTGCGGTCCAAAGCACTTTAGCTCTATCTCTATTCCATGGTGGGTGCATGTGGGGGCGGCAATGGTGTTGATCCGTTGGGCGGTTCCACACATTCGTGTATAGAGGTGCGGCGGCCACCTATCCTTTCTATTGCACAATACAAACTTATGAACCAGACCAAAGATATGAATTGAATTCATGCATATATTTGTTGCATTGTTTTGTTTGCACACTGAGCCGTGATATGTGCTCACCCTTTCGATGTCAAATATTTTTAGTTGATGATGCAGGTACCACAGTAGAAGATTATATAAATGCTCCGATGTATGGACATGCGACGACGATGGATGCTGAAGTTATGATGGAGTCGCATGATTCGTCATGCGAGTGCAACTCTTGTGTTTTCGATTAGATTTGGTTTAAATTATACAGACAATGTAATTGATTTAATTATTTTAATTTATGTCTTAGTCCTTGTGGAGATAATTAGATAATTTATTTACTCAATCACAGTTAGAATCTCAGTTCATTTAATATATAAGACTTCCGCTATTGTTTATTTACTCTGATTATGGTTGTGGATGTGTATGGTTTAAACAAACGGACATAGCCTATTCGAGATCTTGGTTGAACCGTTGGTTTATTAGCAGTTCATCACACCATTCTGAATAGTGTAGAATTAGGGGTGTGACATAACCTCCTATTGGCCAGGATTACAAACATAGGGGAGTGTGCTTCTAACCAATCCTACATATAATTGAAATGTGCCTATGACCATACCTTAGCAAATATCCCAGTCCGCCCGTATACTCCTTACTAGATGCTGTCAATCCGCTACGGTACTAGGTCGTACAAATAATGCCTGTTTGGTGAATTGGTCCTGCGGTATTCGACCCCTTTCTAACTTCCCATACAAACAAGAAATGCATCTTACATTCACAATAAAAATTCAAGATGCAAATGCATGCAAAAATATAGATATTGGATGACATGTAATGCATCATAGATAGACAAGTTATTTAAAAGTAGACAAAAAGGAATTCAAGGTTCTATTCCTCGCCTGTGTGTTAGCTAATATATGATTCTACACCATCTAAATCGACCTCGTTTACGCATGTGACACCTATATATGGTACATGAGGTTATTAGGTTGTTATTTAATGGTAGACAATAGTCTAGAATCATACAGAGGGTGTCTGGGTGCAGTCTCTGGTTAGAGGATGTGACCAATCTTCCCTCTGGACTAGCTAGGGTCCCTTTTGGAAATGTCCGGCAGCAGCTTGCATAGATGTGCGACCGGTCCTGTGACTGTTCCATTTCCGAGACCTTTTGGTGTTGTCCGGTGGCAGCTTCGGTTGGATAGATGTGCGGCCAGACCATTGTTGACCGGACCAACCCAGAGGGTTAGTTTGATACTTGGCATGTCCGATTGCACGGGTTTTGCAACCGGACCTCCTTACGGACCTGGTTTTGAACCTCCATTGTCGAAGTTCATCGGCTAGTTATCAGGTTGGAGTTATGAGGATATATCACCCATATTATACTAAGGTTCTCGATAATTTACTACAATCCTCTGTTCTAGACGTAGGACTCATACCCTTACTCGTCGCAAGGTAGATTTATGGCTATTATTGAATATTTCTGAAAGAGTTTCATCTCATTTCACTTGGCTGAGACAACCCTGTCTCACCGTTAAAGGTGACACGAGAGCATCTCCCTCGTTGAAAGGTCAGGGTTTTCTTTCTTCCAACAAGATCCCACCTAAGTCATAAACAAGAAGGCAAAGAGCTTACCAACAGTCTGTTTGGGTTAAAAAACTGGTAGCTTGAGCGTGTCGAGTCTTTATCGGTAAAGCTTTTTAGTGCATTCACCTTCTTCCTCCAATCTCCCTCCTTACGATAACGCGTCAGAGATTTAGAATGGATGCATGGCTCTAAGGGAGAGAGTGAGGAGGCTTAAGTTGAAATGGAGTCTCCTTTTAGAGTGGGACTCTCTCCACTACATAGAGACACAAGGAAGAGAGCTGGGACCCACATGACTTGCTCAGGAGCTACGGAATATTCATGTTTTCCCAAATACACGAATTAGATAAGTGTCAATCCACGACTAGACTTTTTAACCTGTCTGGATGCAGGGTCCTGTCCACAGGACTAGGACTCCTCCGACTGAACTGGTTCTAACTGGACAAAATTTGATTGGTCCCTATCCAAAAACACATCATTAACCTATAATACTTTCACTTGGCTCGACCTAAAGTCCTAGGCCGTTATTGTATCGGTTCCACTCACCGTGAAAAAACCTAGCATAGGAAGAAAAACCAAATTAGTTCGAGTTTTCTAGATGAGGATTTTACACGTACCCCCACTCTTCTTAAAATTGTATTCATCCCCTTATGGTACAACAGGTTCTTGTGAATCAACATCCAAGATCAAACAATCCCTTAAAGCCCTTCCAGTGATGTGCGCACAAACAATCGAACCTCATTAGAAAAACCAATGGCTGAGATCAATAGTCTTCAAAAACTGAATGGACTTGATGTCACTTAAACATAATATAAGAGAGAGAGAGAGCGAGAGAGAAGAGAGAGAGAGAGAGAGAGAGAGAGAGAGAGAGAGAGAGAGAGGCAGAGAGAAATTGAAGTACTGAATTCGTTCTGAATTCTAGATGAGTTTTGCAAAGACAATGTCCTCTATTTATAGAGGACAGGTTCCTTTCCAAAGGGTCATCTGGTAGGGGTATGTCCATTGGATGGACGGTCCAAATGTGTTTGATTCAAGAGATAGTTGGATCAAAGGGTAAAGGACACCTCTCTTCCAAAATGGTACATATGTTTTATTATATAATTATTTGATAAATAATTAAATTAATTGCATCAATCTTATCGTAAAAAATTATACCTTAAACCATATTTATTATTGTTTTTCCCTACACAGTTTTAAAATTACAAGAGAAGGAACTTGGAAGGGATAAGTCAAGACAAGCACGGTGGATCGGCGACCATTGAAGGTTGCAATCCAAATAATAATTTATTTCAATCACATATAAGTTTCCAATGAAATGAAAAGAAATATTTTGAAATGAAGAAAGAAGAAGGATTTGGTTCTTCTGTAGTGAGGTAAAAATGGCAGTAAAAAATACATCGAGATGTGTCTCAATCAATCTTGAGTGGCAGTGATTCTTACTGCTACTTTGGTCTCATTATTGAAGATTTTTTTTGTTTTTGAAAAAACGAGACGCATAAACTGAGATTGTTTCATCTTTATTTTGGTCTTATATTGTTTTGTTCCCAATGGGCATAAAAAACGTCAGAAAAAACGTCATGCAGACAAAAGTTATGAAACAATGATGACTTTGACGTTTCGCAAGGCAAGAACTGGGAAGGGAAGGAAAGAAAGGAAAAAGATAATAAGAAAACGTAATAATAGAATCAATGATGATTTTTTAAACAGTAATGACGAGAAAATGATGAATTTATAATATTTATATTTTTTTTTTCAAAAATTTTAACCAGGGTAATCATTTGATGTAACCCTATAGAAGAATAATCTGACAAATGGAGGAAGACAGTCTAAATCTAAATTGACTGCAGATCAATTTTCATATGGATATTTTAATTATTTATTCTTCTATGTATTGATACTTTTTAGGTGTCTATTCTGGGACCAGTCGATGGTCCAGATCTTGTCGGTTCAAATTAATCTCAAATCCATTCGGAATGAATAGTGGATATGTTTTGGGTTAGTTTGTCAATATTTTTCGGTCTTAATTTGGTCTAGATTATTCTAAAATCGAACCGTTAAGTGGATTGGTCAAGTTCGAATCGAACTTCATCCTAATGTGAAGAATTAAACTGAATATCAAGGATTTGAACATATGATAGTTAACTCTATCAGTCTCAAAATAAGATGACATTTTTTACAAGACCAATAAATGGATAAGAAACCAGATTGGTCCGAAATCAACTTGATAAGCCCAGCTTGACAACCAATCGACACTAGACAGGCCGATTAGTTAATATGCACCCACACAGCTTAAACCTCTTAATGGACACGTTTCGATTAGACCATATAAAGTCTGACATCAACTTGGTCCTGATTGAAACCGACCAGACCAGTCTATTGACACCCCTAATACCTTCATTCATATTTTTGCTTGTTCATTTATATTTTCGAACTTAATGAATCATAACAAAATTATACTCCCAACTAACCAATTTTGATTGAGTTCAAATGTAACAAGTCAACATGGTAATAGAGGATCTATTGCACAAAAATTATGGATCCTAATTGATGGCATATATACTATTTCCTACCATCTCCTATACATGGTTTAGGTAATCGATATCCGATCGGTTGGATCAGTCAAATCTTATCGGTTTTAAACTTGATCGATCCCTGATCTAATTCGGTTTTAATATTATTATATACGGTATTAGCCACTTGTCCATTTTTCATTGGATCTGTACACCGATCCCATTTGATCCAATCAGTTTTGAACATAGTCGATACCGTATCCAATACATGGATTTAGAACTTTGATCCTATGGGTCCATCCACAGGTACCCCATTTTAGATTCTTCAAATTAATTATTTAAAGGAGATGATTTTCATACATGGACTGTGTGTGTACACAATCACGGTATCAGTGTTTCATTTAATAGAGGAGGGTAGTTTTGAGATTACACTTTTTTATTTGATGGTTGAAGGCACGACCATGTACATACACGACTGTATACGAAACCTTTTACAGCAACCTCTAAATAAGTGTAGAACGGTTGATAACAACGAGGTATTGGCAAAGAATGGGAAGCAACCACAAATCATTGAGCGATCAATAATGAATAATCTATAAAACAACGTATCAGTATTTGATTGATTTTGGCATCAGTATCATCCGATACAATATCTGATAACCTGTGGTATCGATTCTTGATGGTTTGGTATTTCTGGCTTAATAACTACCAATTCCAATTCTATTGGATATCTAGAAAGAGACTGACTCCTTTGTGGGGGTGGCATATTGTGAATATTCTCACATTGTTTAGAAACTGGAATTTTTAGATATTTTATATATACAAGAGTCCCTCTATTTATTGATTCGAACTTTTGAATTGAAAACTCATCGAAAGTATATTATCTTTTTTTACCCTTATTTAAAATAAAGACGAGGGTCCTTCACACATTTCAATATAAGAAAAATCAAGCCATACCAATCAAGGCTCAATAATCAGTTTCGCAAGAGGGCCCACATACCTAGGGAATTTTTGTCCCTGAAATTATTGCCCATCTTTCTTTTATTTAAAATCTTGTGCATTCTAAATGAGAAACCACCCCCAACCCCCAAACATCTTTTAAAAAGATAAAAAATCCTAATGCTTGTCAAAAAATGACCCTTGGAATAGTTGAAGATTTGAACACCCTAAATTACATTTGAATGTGAAAAAGGGAAAAAAAAAGTTTGACTTTAAAAGATAGTGACATATATATAATCCATCACATATTTAATTATACCATTACAGTAGAATATTTTGACTTTTTTTTATACAAAAATAATCTATTGATTAGAGGGAAAAGTTAAAGTATCGAACTTACAAAGATTGATAATCCAAGAATTAGAGTTGGACGAAATGACCTTTTACTACTTTGTTACTTAGTATGAGATGTATATGAAATTGCATTAGGGTTTGAATTATATATATATGAATGACACATTTATAAGTGTATTTAATATATGTAAATAGATTTTACCTTAAATTATAGAAAAATGGTGTGAGTCCATAATCGTTTTTTTTATTATTATAAATTTTTTTCAATTTTGATATTAAATATATAGATAAATGATCTTTGAGTTGGTGGGATGTGATAACTGATAATAAGTCCTCTCACAATTTAATATTTTATTTTATTTTTTGAAGATCTTGTCACGGTCGAAAATAGCGGTGATTTCCCGTGAATCTCAAAACATAACAAAGTAAAATATTATAGGAAATGAAAATAATTCATAATCATCCGGGGAGGAAAAATAAAAAAGTATGTGAAAGGGCATCCTATGGTACTACACCACTACCAAACTACCGATTAAGACTTAAGAGTAATTATTTTTCTTGAAGACCTGTTTGTTTCATTGCAAATTTGTTATGCCAATGATCATGAAATGTTTTTTTATTTTTAAATTTATTTTTGTTCATTACCTTAAAACGTACAAAGAAGATATTATTTTATAATTTTTTTTCATTTTCCATCTTTTCACAACTGAGACAATAGGAATTCACTAAGAAAAAAAGAAAAAAAAAATAAAACTACAAAGGGTCCAAATTAAACACATAGGAAAGACATCCCTCCAACATAAATCTATACTAAAACTGAAAGCAAATGACAATAATCTAATGGGCAACATTTATAAGAAAAATATTTTCTTCTATTGTCTAGTCTCTTTAGCTGTAATCCAATGGTTAGAGATCATCTGATGCACATACCGATATATTGATAACTCCAGCTACTAGATCACGATTGAAGTTCCTTCCAATGACAGGAGAAAATCTGAACCTATAAATACAACCCCTCACTCTTGTAAAAAAAAAAAAAAAAGAATAAAGATCCTCCTTTGAAGATCCAAATCACAGACAATAAACTTAACACTAAAGAACTGACAAATTGAAGCTCAAACTTTTACATAATTAGCCTTTTACTCATTGGTTCATTATTTTTTGGGGGTAGAAAATTTATTCATTTATTTATTCATAAGCTACTAGAAACACAAAATTAGACAGAGAGAGGTAAACCAATGGTTGTATTATTACATCTTGCATATTAGGTTAAAAAAAAAAATTCTAGCAAATCAGATCATTTATCGTTTGCAACCAAATCTTCTCCTGCGATCCTGCTGCCTGTCAAGGGCCAGATTTCAACCAATCCACCCCCCAATGTATTGGCAGGTGGCCAGACTGAATCCAACTCCTTAGATCGACGACAGAATCTCCTGCCGCAGGAGACGATTTGGATCCCTATCATTTACGATCAAGTTTCAGTTTTTGTGGTTTTGTTCATGTTGGTAGAAGAGCCAATGTGCTTGCATACAATATCGTCTAATAAGCTTTGTTTTATCCTAGGCTTGGGTTTCAGGACTCGTCCTTTCCTGAGAATTTTCACATAATAAAATATGGGGTTCAATGTCAAATATATATATTTTTATTCTTTTTCATCTCTCTGCCTTTATTAAAAGAACTGTGGTTGCACTGTCATTGAGGCACTTCAGAAAGAATCTCTATACCGCCGGCATGGAGAATCCTCTTTCATTTTTAACAATAAAAATATTTTTCTCCATTTACTTTTCCCTTCGAAGTTTGTGCATGAAAACCTTGGACTGACATGATAACAAGAAAGATCCCACATGGTACCATTGACTTTTTCATTAGATTTAGGTTGAAAAGTCTAACACTTTTCATGGTTTGAGTTCACAGTATCAGAACCCAGATCGTTGATTTGGAAAACCATTATGGGTTGGATATGTATCAATTGTATTAGATCCATATCGATTTGATATATTGAAATATTATATCTTTTTGCCCATATGATCCATATCGACTTGATATATTGAGATATTATATCTTTTTACCCATATGTCGGCCCAAAATAATAAATCATTTGATCTCATATTGACTTTATATCCATATAGGCCACAGCCGATACCAATGGAGATCTTTTTTTAAGATGAAAATATAAAATAGTTAGTAAGGTTGATTGTTTATATATAATATTCCCATTTCCCTTGACCTCGTCCCAATGTGGGGTCAAAATTTTAATAGAAAGTCAACTGCGTGGTAATTATTTAATATAAGGCAAAAATTTTTCCAAACAATCATTGGTGGAAATGAATCTTCTTTCCGGGCATTCTTAATTTTTCTATGTGGAGGAGTGTCATGGAAAAACTGATGACTGGTTGTCTAAGAAATGATTTGGATTGATCGTGTACAAATTTTTAGTTCCAAAATCAAGTAAATATTTTTTATATATATTTTTTTTGGTAATAATATCTTCTATATTGATATGCATCCTCTGTATGTCTATGCATTTCTTCTTATAGTTGGAAAATATTAGATGCCTCTTGATTTTTTAAATGCTTTGATATGTGCAAGCTCCATTTAAGTTGAAACCAATTACTTGTTAATAGGAGATTTGGGGTCTACCTATCTATAAATAACCCTATCAAACTTGCCAAGTTGTAGATTTAAGTATACGTAGGTATAGTTGTGGTGATTCTTTTCATCCATGTAGGATCTGTAGATCTTTAATATAAGGAAAAGACTCCTCAAGCGGGCCATCTTTAAAAGGGATTTCTAAGTAGACCAATTAATGAAAAATAGAGAAAAACTCACTTGGTCGATGATTGACTACTCTTGCTTGGTGAAGCATGTGCTGGGAGGTAAATTTCGAGTTCGAACCTCTCTTGCATCTATTCCCCACCCCATTAGTATAACATAGAATAAGATTGATAAAAAAAATGTATTGACTACCATATGGAGAGGGAAGCATTTTAACCATTTATTGAATTGGCAAGTGGTAGAGACCAGACGCCTTCATCAGTTGGAATCCTTGGTTATCTCTGGTCATCTCCGACACCCCCCCTTTCCCCCCCCCCTTGCAGAAACATTTGTACAATAACTTTTATCCATGCTTGGTCTCTTTGCCTTTCTCCCCATCATCGTTGCCACCACTACCACCTCCAACTGCAATGGCAGAGGAGGAATTGACTCTAAAGCACATGCTCTTTGTGATGCCAGTTCTTCACAGCTCCATAAATGACGCAGAGAGAGATAGCAACGGAGACCAGAGAGCGGGGAGACAAAAAATTTTACCCACAGCTTAATTTTTTTTTCTTTTGCAATAAGACAAGAGACAATAAAAAAAAGGCAGTTATATGTTCTAAATACACCTATGGAGTTGTTATTTAGACACTTCACTTAAAAACTTTACATTTTATTTTAGGGAGGATTTTCTACATCAGCACGTGAAGGATGTATCTATACCAACAAAGCCTCAAGTTATGCCACTATAGGAAAATTTTATTACTGATATGTCAAGTTTCAACCGAAATAGAGTTCACCAGGTGGCCAAAAAAAGTATCAAAAAAAAAAAAATAAATAAAGTATATCTTCAAAAAATTCTAAGCACTTACAGAGATGGCATGGACATATATGATAAAGTATATGCCATTACATAGGAGAATATATGAATGCATCAGTTTGATGTGTGGTCTATTCACATCATAATTATCTAGATATCTATATGGTTGAAATTATCACATCATCTTTCAAGTGAAAGAAAAATAGAATGTTGATGTAGAGAAAAATTTTCATTTTGTTTTTAGTTTTAATTTTGCAGTTTCCAATAATTCCATCCATCTTTTAGGAATGAAAAGAGTATGTACCCATCTGTGACAAAGCTGCACTACCATAAAATGTGAATACCAAATATGTCTTCATAAAATATTCAGAAAGGCAATGCTAATTCTATGAGCATTTTGAGTAGTATTATTAAAAGATAGATTGGGTTGGTCATTTAGAAACTAATTAAACCCTTTTTGTGTAATCCAGTAGTTTTTCAAAAAAAAAAAAAAAAAGAGTAATAAAAGTAGAAGTTATGTCAAAGCAGCAAACTAAAAATTTATATAATACCATGATTAATGAATATCATGATATAATTGATGGACATCTTATCTTCCATATTCTTAATCATAGCTATGATGTTAGGAAATGGAGTGATAAACTCTTTTTACTTTTGAGTGAACCTAATAGGAAATAATGAAATAGAGAATAATATTCCAAGCATAATAAAATCCACACTCATAACACAAGAAATTTTTACGTGGAAAACCTCCCCAATGTGAGGAGTAAAAACAAAGGAACCGTAGTCCACTCAAATCTTTTTACTATCACCAATATGAGAATACAAGAGTCTTCTCTAGTTAGAACTAGAGGCATACAATAACATCATTCCTCAAGAACACAATATTCTTGATATGTATCTTTAAAAATATCTAGAACAACATGTTCTAGGAATATACCATCAACAACCCAAATACCAAGATGAAGATTGAAAGATATCTCATCCGAATAGGTAAAAACGTTGATTATCAGACTGATCTAGAAGACTCCAATCGTCAATCGTACCGTTCAGAATGAAGAACTCTCAATTACGAATCGACTGTCCAAATTTCAGCTCAATCGGACCACGGATGACCTTTCGATCCTCACCTTGATTGAAACCTCGCAGCTTTCTTCTCTTCTCTGTTTTGGGTAGACAGCAACCCACTTAGGCTGTGTTTGGTAACGTTCTCGCTTGTTCTTGTTCTGAACCGGAAGAGATGGTCTTTTTCTGTTCTGTTTTGAAATAATGTTCTTTGGCTGTTCTTTTGGCCTTAAAATTGTTTGGCAAATATGTTCCAGAACTAGTTTGAAAACATTGTTCTAACTTGTTTGCTGTTTGGTAAAATTTGTTCTAGAAATTTTTTTTTCAAAGGATTCAAATATTATAGAATTACCATTAAACTGATATCTTACCAAATTAATTAATATTAATGTCATTTAATTATAAATTGTACCTATGGGTTGATGGAGATAAGTTGATCAATTAAATAAGAAAATTTTCCAAAAAATAAATAAAAAATTCCATGCATCTAGAGCCGCAAACCGTTTTATTTTTTATTTTTTATTTGTAGTTATCATTTGGGTTCATGCCAAAAGAATTTAGAATACAAATAATTCATATCTGGAATTTGAAACAAAAATTAATAAAAAGAACAAAATAAAGTCAATACTGACGTTTTTCAGTCGATATTTGATAAAGAATTAAGCACATGAATAATAATCAGGAGTCCACTTGATTATCTTTTGGTGAGTACAGCCAAATAGATGTGAATTTCACAGAACCAACAAAGCATTAATTTCTTAAATCACAGAACCATCTCCACATTAGTTTCAGATCCAAATCTGCAAACCCGATGTACTGATTCAGATAGAAATCCCCTGGTACCGTGTGAGAGAGGAAGAGGAAAAAGGAGAGGTGACCATCCCTATAACAAAGAACAAACAAGTTGTAGAGATGTAGACGAAACAATAGTAGATTTACCTGCTCAAACAAAGAGTAGTTTCTACAAAAATGTTAAAAAAAAATTCAGACAAGAAAAATGGAGATGGAGGAGAAGTAAAGACGAGGGGAAAATAACTGCTGTGCTTGCAGAGAACGAACAATGAGGATGTGCTTCTTCGTGTATGGAAGTAGGTAGAAAGGGTGTCAGGTTTTATCGGGCACAACTTAGTTTTTTGTTCTTTTCAAAATTGTTCTAGAACGTAAAAACATGGTAAACCATGTTCTGAAATTTTTGTTCTTAGATGTTCTTTTCATCCGGTTCGTTCTGTGAGAACAGAAGAACAAACCAGATTTGCCAAACAGTTTTTAGCTGTTCTTGGTTGTTCTGAACAGTTTTTCTGTTCTATCAGAACGGAAGAACAGAAGAACTGTTATTTGGGAGAGTTACCAAACGCAGCCTTAACCTCTCTTTTTCTTCATGTTTCATTCTAATAGGGTTAAAGAGATAAAACCCTAATTCAATTATAATTGAAAAAATTACTTAATGACCCTTACTCCTTATGGGCTTATAAGTAATGGACCAACTGTAAGATATTTTTATGGTCTTAATTAATTATAAGGTTAGTTGATTCAGTGGGAGTCTAGTTACGGGTAAACCGGTTTAAATATGATTGGAGATGGACCAACCTGGTCCACTGTGGGACTGGTCCAGGGTTGGGGGTGGTATTATAAATATCAATGGTTAGAGTCCCCACAGTCACGGTATTATTTTCTTCTCCTGCTCCCATACGCAGAGAGAAGGTCAAGGGATCCCGACAGGCCGTGGAAGACTTTGATCCAAGCATTCCAAACATTCCAAGCATTCAAATCAAAGAAGGGTAAACGGTCGAAAATCAATTTACAGTAAGAGGTATGTCTCTAATCATCTCTTTTCAATACTCATTGTATTCTAGTAATCTGTGTAATGTGTTTGTCAGGGTTCATGGAAAATCCCATGGGAAAATCCAAAGAGGATCTATCTAAAATGCTTACAGTGGTATCAGAGCCACCTACACAGATCTAGAATCATGGGAAAGCATTGTTAAAACTTTATGTTTGAATGAATTCAAAAATAGGAGAGATTTTTCTCCCAAAATTCTCTTCGAACCTGTCTAGGGTTTGGACCTTGAAATTTTTTTTTCGGACCATTAAAAAGCAAAATAAATTATACAGGATTGTAGGACTCGGAGAGACGGAGCCGGCGACATAAAGTTGGTCCGCCGGGGAACTACCCGACGCGCCCTCACGCGCCGCCTGAAAAGGCGAGTGAGATCCATGCGCCGGGGTTGGAAAAGTAAAAAAAAAAAAAAAAAAATCTGACGGCGCCGAGTCATCGCCGGGTCGACAAGGCGCTAACTCGTGAACCCTAACGGGTTGGCTGGGTTGACGGGCCGAGTCTACCCAGCCTCGGCTCACCAGGCCTAAACTAGTCGGGCCAGGGCTGGCCCAGCCCAGGCCCAGTCAGGACAAGGGGGGCAAACCCAGCTAGGCAAAATGAGTAACCCGATACGGCGACCCGACATTGCAACCCGCCAGCCCGACCCAGTGACCCAGAATTTTGACCCTGAAACCCGACCCAGCGGCCCAAAAATTTGACGCGGTAACCCGACCCGTTGTTCCAAGAATTTGACCCAGTGACCCGGATTGTGGATTGGTTGGACCGGTGGCTGGACCACCGGTTTACGGTTCGATTTAGGTCCAGACCGTTTTGGTTTGGCCTGGACCAAACCATTAAAAAAAAGGGTTTCTGTTTTGTGGGTTCGGTCCTCCCATAGCCGAACCCGGACAGACTGAACCGAACCGGATGAACCGGTCCTAGCCAGTTCAGGATTCAAAAATGTTTAAGCCAACTTTGAACGGCGATTGTGAGAGCTAGGAGCGTCGGATTTTGACGCGATTTTTGCGTTGGTTTCATATTTTGATGCTCTACAGTTTGGTACATAGTTTGATACAGTTTGGTGATTTGAGAAATTTATTTTTGATTAAAAGGTGTCCCAAATTAATCCGATTTGTAGTTTTCTGCTTATTTATCGGTTATTTTTGTACCAGATGCATGTAGAAGGTTATGTGTGCATGAAATTTTATTTATTGACCCACAATGTGCTGCAAAGTAGGGTTTGGGGATATCATTGTAGAATTGGATGAAACCCACCAAAGTGGTACACCTAGTTTCATCATGATGTCTTCAAATTCAAAGTTCATGTATTTGTAAATGCTTGTGTAAGGACGATGTATACCCAAAGGTGACATTGTCAAGTTTTAATCAAATTAAGGTTTGTGGGTGTCATGTGAAGATGGGATGAAATCCGCTAAAGTGGTACACTCAGTTCCATCATGGTAGTCCTCAAATCCCAAATTTATACATTTACATATACAATAAAGGATATATTTTAATACACTATTCTTTATGGTGTGAAAAGCAGCTAAGAAAGTCAGTGTTAACCCAAAGGTGGCATTGTCAAAGTTAAAGGTATGTTCATGCACATGAATTGAAAGGGTTTTGACTTTAGGGAGTCTCATTAACCCAAAGGTGGTGGGATTTTTAAGAGTCATTATTCTTTCGCAGTTATTGCACAGAAATTGAGAAGACCACTGCATGTTTATCCCAAAGGAGAATGTGTAGTTGGTTAACTCTTGGAAAATGATATTTATTTGCATGAAAGGGTTTTGACTTTAGGGAGTCTCATTAACCCAAAGGTGGTGGAATTTTTGAGAGTCATTATTCTTTCACAGTTATTGCACAGAAACTGAGAAGACCACTGCATATTTATCCCAAAGGAGAATGTGTAGTTGGTTAACTCTTGGAAAATGATATTTATTTGCATGAAAGTTTTATATGGTTAATGCAAGTAAAGGGTATATGTATGAGTCTTCAGTTGTTTGATACTGTATTTAAACTCATACACTGATGTGTTCATCCAAGTATGACTGTCCCAAAGAATGTTTTGATATCTATTTTTTTCTCTTCCTGGGACAAAGAATAAAATTTATTATGAAAAGGTTGGAGACTAGTCTAGGATCGTTTGACCTAGATGTATCTTTCATAGTGGTTTACATAAGTTGTGAGGTATTATACTATTGAGGTTATGTGTACCAGTATTAAGATGAGAAATATTGCAAAGGGATTATCTAAGAAAAATTCAAAGGATAAGAATAATATTTTAGAGGAGGTCGGAAGATAGTTTATTAACCTATTTCTCTAGTACCAGTTATGCTGGAAATGGTAATGTGAGGAAGTATTTTTGGGAGCTGTTAACTATCATTGAAAAGCTCAAGGACAATGAGACCAATGTAATTGATATATTAAATATATTCCATTCCTTGCTAAAATATATATATATTCAGATCTAGGTGGCTTACATTACCAAATGAGAGAAATAACTAGTGATAAGATTGTTGTTGGGTAACTCTAAGGTGGATTCCTCATAAAGTGTGAATAAATATATCCTAGTGGATCTATGGATAGTCCAAGTGGACTAAATTATGGATCCGAATTTGGGTTTCTCCCAAATGGCCTACGTATCCTAGGGTTTGCCCTAGGAATCAGAATCCGCGTAGTTCGGGTTGATGGGTTGGACCAAAACTGGTTTGAACTGAGTTGACTGGACTGATTGGAATTAACTGGGTTTTTTCTCCTTGTCATTTCACGGGTCATTCCCGCTGTTATCCCGCATGGAATTTTTCGATGGCCTCTATTCCAAATTTTTTGCGTTCATTTTGTAGAACATTAAAAATGAGGAATATAGGAACTTGAATCACCTCATTTGGAAGTAAAATGGTCAACTTATGAATTTTTGAAGTTTAAGCGAACCAATTATCGATAATTTGGCTGACCATTCTGCATGAGATCCTTCAGAGGCTTCTATCGGAAATATTTTACGTCCACTTTGTAGAGCACTAAAAATGGAACATAATGAGACAGGAATTATCTGAATCCGATCTAGAACGGGAAAGATATGAAGCTTTGAAATTCAAACAATCCGACTTAGGATAATTTGCATGAAGGCCCCTGGGATTATTATTTATAATAATTTCAGAAACCTCCCCTATATGTATCATCCGACTAAAATGGTCGTATATTCCTCATTTGATATCAGAATTGAGCAATTCTGGTCTTGTTTCGAAGATAATTCTATGACCTATGCATCTATGCAGATAATAGCTCATGACCCTACTGTGGGGATTAGTGGAGAATCACAAATCTTTGGGTTAAAGGTCAGAAACTTGCCATATTGGTTCATTTATGCCGAGGGTGGCAAAAATGGGGTGCTTACAGATGCCCCTCTTTAGCCGAGATTGTTATCAGTTGAAGGCTAAAGATAAAAGAACCACATTTTTGGAGTATGAGTGATATTGTTTATTGGGCTGCACTTAGGGTAATTCTTCCTAAACCGCCTACGATTCTAAGGGTGTCCTAGAAATCAAGCCCCGGAACGTAGTTCGACCGGCAATAAGGTTTGCTCTTCTTGGAAGATTGGTGAGTGCTCTTCTTGTATGAAGCTAGGCTGTGAATACAAGGCTCATTTGTAGGCTGGGAACCTCTTCTTGCTGAGGTGGAACTCATGATGCAAGGTACATGCAGGATTGGACCCGGCTTGATCCATTTGTAGGCTGATAAACCTCTTCTTGTACGAAGCTAGGCTGTGAATACAAGACTCATTTGTAGGCTGGGAACCTCTTCTTGCTGAGGTGACTCATGATGCAAGGTATGTGCGGGCTTTGACCCGGCTTGATCCATTTGTAGGTTGATAAACCTCTTCTTGTATGGAACTAGACTGTGAATACAAGGCTCATTTGTAGGCTGGGAACCTCTTCTTGCTGAGGTGGAACTCATGATGCAAGGTATGTGCAGGCTTGGACCCGACTTTATCCATTTGTAGGTTGATAAACCTCTTCTTGTATGGAGCTAGGCTGTGAATACAAGGCTCATTTGTAGGTTGGGAACCTCTTCTTGCTGAGGTGGAACTCAATGCAAGGTATGTGCGGGTTTAGACCCGACTTTATCCATTTGTAGGCTGATAAACCTCTTCTTGTATGGAGCTAGGCTGTGAATACAAGGCTGATTGCATGAGCTTGGGCTCGGATTTGATGTATTTCCTTTGATTGAGATGAGGCTTCTTTGATTGAGATTTTGAGATTGACTTTCTGAATAAGCTAGGGCTCTGCATTTGATTCACTTATAGGCTGAGATTGATTTGAACTTTGAATTAGCTAGGGCTCTATGTTTGATTCACTAATAGGTTGAGATTGACTTGATCTTTGGATGAGCTAGGGCTCTACATTTGATTTACTTATAGACTGAGATTGATTTGAAATTTGGATGAGCTAGGGCTCTGCATTTGATTCACTAATAATCTGAGATTGATTTGATCTTTGGATGAGCTAGGGCTCTACATTTGATTCACTAATAATCTAAGATTGATTTGATCTTTGGATGAGCTAGGGCTCCACATTTGATTCTGAAATGAGTAAGAACTCAGAAGGTCACTTATAGGGTGATACTGAATGACTCATCTTGGCAGTTCCTACCAGCTTTGGACGTTCGGGATTGAAAATAGGAATATCCTTTTGGAAGCTCTATGGCTATGAACCTTTAGGATGCTTGAAAGTGACCCATACAGGAAGGCTTTGTTGACTTTGAACCTTTAGGGTTGAAATCTGCCCCATCTTGGAAGTCTCTTGACTTTGAACCTATAGAGTGCTGGACATATTTGAAATGATGGTGAACTCCTTGGCAGTTTTCTAAGTTTTTTTTTTGCTCCTGCTTTATTGGTGAAGGCACAAAACATGACATCAATGGAAATGGTGTCATGGACTTACGGCATGATACCTAGATTTGAAAATTTTCATTTTATGATCCGGTACTGAAAGTTTGACTCAATTTCAGCATGGTAGGGATGACTTGGTTACTCCCTTTGAAGGGTTCCATGTAATTTGAAGGTGATGATTTTCTTGACCAACATTGGTGTTGTTGGATTTTGGATTGAAAGAAACTCTAGTGAGGATTTTGGACAAGAATGAGGGGACCTTGACAGTCTTTAACCAAAGTGACTTTATTGATTGACCATGGTGTTAAACTGTCAAGGGACATCTGGTCAACTAAGTTCTTTGACTGTGCACTATGGTAGACCAAATTGGTAGAACAGCCAAGCGGCGATGAAATGTGATATGGGTTTGGCCCTTGATCTAGGCTCATGAAAACTCAGGGCTTTGTAATATTGTTGTGCCAATTTTGAAAGATTAATGAATCATGGCCCCAAAGTAGGCATGAGGAGCAAAAGATTTAAAGTGTTCCTTCAGAGAATTTGGTGACCAAATCCTAACAGGTGAGTGACCACATTGGATTTTCTTCATCAACATGATTGGGAGAACTGAGAAATTGGCAAAAACCAACTTGGACGGACCTACTTCTATTGACTAGGAAAGTCAGTGACTTCAGACTAGACAATGGATCCTAGATGTAATGCTCATGATCAAGTTCAATTCCTCTGCATAGGGTATATCTATGCCCCAGTGTCTGCATGTTGTGACAGACCACTACTGTGGTGTGTTAGGGCAAGATAGAAGGAAACAGGCAATCTAACAGAGTTAGAACTAGGTTGAATCTGGATTGCATCCAGAATTGACCATGCTCCAAGGTCAAGGGAAGATTGACAGATTGATTGCAGGAAGTGACTTCTTAGATAAGCCCTTCTTGAATCTTGAAAAAATGAGGGAGCTGATGATTTGATGAATTTGGCTACATCCGTAACCAGGCCATGAGAATTTGCTCTCTCCCTAACATGACCAAAGGATTTGAAGATAGAATTCTGTTGAAAGGCAATGCTATGAAGCCCAATAGATGATGGTTTGTTCAACTCCTCCAAGTATGATTCACTGGAGAGCAAGAGCGGTTCCTTTCCTTATGGAGGGTAAACTGGTATGACACTTGTCTACATGAACCACTGAATTTTTCTATGAAGGGCCAATGAAGGAAATGCTATAGGGTTGCATCATGTTGCCTATCCCCACTGAGGTATTATGGGTTGCCCATTGAGGTTTCTCGGGTAGCCTTTCCCTGTTGAGGTTTCTTTTCTTCCCATTATTATTTTTTTTCATTTTCTTCTTTTTGCAAACCCCATCTTGGGTTGAATAAAGAGTCCTGATATGGTGAGGATATTGTCAAAATTATGGTCCTATCCAATGATCTGAAACCCTTAGGGGAAATCTGAATGGCATGACTTTCATGGCAAATGGGTAGCCTTGCCCTACTGTTTAAGTTGACACCTACATGTATTGATAGGCGGGCAGCTATTTGAATCATCACTAAAAGCGATCTTAGGGAAGTGCAGTCCCACACCAAAATTAAAAATGATGCCAAATTATGTTTTCCTTTCTTAGAGATGTTCAGATGGAACACGTGTCCCAACAAGCTATATCGAGATTCTGAATCAGTCACGATCATATCTGGGCCTGAAACCTTTAGGTTTGTTGACAAGTATTGATGTTGAAGGTCCAAGAGGACTGATGTGAAACTGTCCACATGGGTCTACCATTGGGAGAGTGTTTGGTTATTTATGTAGAATGGGTTTATCTTACCGAGAAGATCCCATTTTATTGGCTTGAGAAATGAAGGGCTTATGGGAACTTTGGGAAGCCGTTGGATGTAATGAACGACAGATGAGAGTTCCAGCCAGATTCATGAATTTGTACATAAAATGATGACAGGACCACGAGATACAATGCCATAAAAAATGATAATCAAAAGAAGGGCTTGTAATAGAGACTCCTTGGAAGGCCGTCGGATTGATGGACGGGAGAGAGAGTCTAATGCAGATGAGAAATCTTTCTCTGATGAAGAAGTGATGAGATCGTCTCTGTAAAGGCGGGATGTAATTGGCCAAAATCAAAAGTCCGGTCCAACATCTTTGTAAATCTCGACGAATGATCGAACTTGCTATCAGGCTTTGGTTGGAACTATCATCCTCTTGAAGTGGGAGGGACAATTGGCTTACTGTCGAGCTCCAATGCCATTCAACATCTTACTATTTTCTTTTCTTCTCTTTTTTTTTTTCTTTTTTTTTTATTTTTTTTTATTTTTTTGGATGTGAAGGCCACATAATGCAGTGCTTCGCTTGATCGCGAAATTGAATCCTGACTTTCAATATTGGATTTGAATCTTCTTCTTCCAAACATTTCCAATCAGATAGAACGTCTTTGCCCCAACTAGCACTCGATCTTACGTAAACTTTATGAGCATTTGTAATTGCTCATATAGTATCCGATTTTATCTCGCATGGTGAATCCGTATCTTTGTCGTCTAAAAGTTACTCATCACCTTCGTCCGATGTGACTACCTCCCATTATTGATGTAGATAAAACATAGGCTTGAATTTTTCTTTTTCTTTTCTTTTTTTTTTTTTTTGGTTATTCCAATGACCTCATTCTTGGATTTTGGGATTGACCATTCATCATGTATCTCTTGCTTACAGATGATTTATTTTGTAAGAACTTTGAAGTTTCTATCCTTTTGGTGGCACATCTGTCCTCCACATTTGTACTGATTGGCTGATCTGTTGATCTAATTCTTTCCTTGGAACTTTTCACAGGTAGAACAAATGGCAGCTTCTCCAATACATGTTTCTTGAGACTACTCTTGTGTCTCCCCATTGATCATTTAAAGCTTTCCTAGACGGGTTGGACCTTTCTTTCTCAAGAGGCCAGGTGGCGTAGAAGTTCAAGAGACGGCTCATCATTTCAATCATCTTCAGAGTCAGAATTGACTGCGCACGTAGAATATGAGGATGTATGAAACTGGGAAGAAATGTATAGAAGAGACAAAGCACAGAGCTTGAAATCCCAAACGGGGTGATTTTTTTTTTTTTTACTTACAGGGCAAATTGGGCTGGACTTGTCAACGAGCATATCAATCTTGAACCCAGACATGGATGACCTATCGAATACCGATAATAGAAAGTTGAAATAACTAGTTCGTCCAAGCAGCTCCAGTTGGGCATAACACCTTCGACGACCACCTTCAGTCGTTGCGGGAATAAGTCTTCCTTCAGATCTCTAATAGCAGGACTCATCATGCCCCTCTATCAATAGGTGCAAGATACGTACCTTTTAGGGTTCCACACAATTCTTACCCTCTTTTTTTTAGTTTGGGATCCATTCAAAACCGGACTATTGCTTTTTAAGCTCAAGGTTACTCTGGTTCAAGCCCCAGTTTAGGGTTTGATGGATTCATCAATGAACCACTTCTAGTTGAGTTCAAAATCATTCTAGCTTATGCCCCAGCTTATGGAGCAAGGGGTATCGCCATTGCACTACACCATTTTGAATCCAAGATTGGACTAATTTATGCCTTGGCTTGGGGGGTTCAATGGATTTCTTCATTAGACCACTCTCAATTTGGGTCTAAGATCAATTTGGTCCATGCCCCAATTTAGGGCATAATGGCTTTCCTCATTAGACCGCATTCAATTTAGGTCCAAGGTCAATCTGGTTGATGCCCCAGTTTAGGGCATAATGGCTTTCCTCATTAGACTGCATTCAATTTGGGTCCAAGGTCAATTTGGTCCATGCCCCAGTTTATGGATTAAGGGTTTCATCATTGGACCATTCCCTAGCTGTGATTCTGGTTCCTATCCTAGCCTGGGGCATATCGGATCTCATCTTTGGTCAACCCTACTACTCGGGAAAATTCCATTCCCTCTCTTTGAACAATGAGAAATATGAGGGCAACTCTTTGGATTCTAGCATTTCCTTGGCCAATGGGGTAGAAATGTCCGAGATGGGACAGCACTATCATAGCTGAAGGTTCATGATTTCTTGATGACTCCAGAATCTGGAATTGATCTTTACTGACAAACAATGAGGAATGCTTCTCATTCACCATTCCTGACGGCTATCCTAACTTGTAGCACTGGGCTATGATAGACATGGATCGGGCTCTAATTGATAGAGCCAGATATTGATTTTGAATCGGTCTCCGATTGATAGAGACAAGATTGACTTTGAATTGATCTCTGATTGATAGAGATCAAGATTGACTTTGAATTGGTCTCTGATTGATAGAGATCAAGATTGACTTTGAATTGGTCTCTGATTGATAGAGATCAAGATTGACTTTGAATTGGTCTCTGATTGATAGAGATCAAGATTGACAGTCATGGACTGGGCTCTAGTTGCTAGAGGCAAGGATTGCTTGAGTTGGGCTCCGATTGATAGAGGCCAAGGAAGACAATCATGGATTAGACTCTAATTGATAGAGATGATGAATTGATTGAAATTCTCTTTGATTCCTTTATGAAGTGGAACATGGACCAAAGGTAATGATTGAACAGGCCTAGAGGCTAACTCATGCTCATATTGAGTTCATATGAATGGAACCTTTCTTAGTTCCGACATGAATTAGAACCTGAACTGGAGTTGACGATTGGACAAGCCTAGGGGCTGATTAAATTCAAATGAATGGAACTCTTCTTAGTTCCAACAAGAATCAGAACTTGAACCACAGTTGATGGTTGGATAAGCCTAGTGGCTAAATGAATTCAGATGAATGAGATTCTTCTTAATTCCAACATGAATCTGAACCTGAACCAAAGTTGATGGTTGGACAAGCCTAAGGGCTAAATAAATTCAGATGAATGGAACTTTTCTTAGTTTTGACATGAACTGGAACCCTAACCAAAGTTGATGGTTGGATAAGCCTAGTGGCTAATTGAATTCAAATGAATGGAATTTTTTCTAGTTCCAACATGAATCAGAACCTAAATAGGAGGTGAAGGGTGAAAAAGCCTAGGGGCCGAATGCCTTCTTCATTTTAGCATGATCCGGGAGTGATGATTGAACCTGTCTAAAGGTTAAACCCTTCTTTAATTCTGAGATGAACCAGAAATAGTGGTTGAATCTAGGGCTGAATATTTCTTTGATTCTAAGATGAACTAGATGTGATTAAATCTGCCTAGAGGCTGAATCTTTCCTTAATTCTGGATGAACCAAAATGATGATTGGACCTGCATGAGGGCTGAATCTTTCCTTCAGTTCTGAGATGAACCAGAAATGGTGGTTGGACCTGCCTAGGGGCTGAATATTTTTTTGATTCTGAGATGAACTGGATGTAATTGAATCGCCCTAGGGGCTGAATCTTTCCTTAAATTACGGATGAACCAAAATGATGATTGAACCTGCCTAGGGGCTAAACCTTTCTTCAGTTCTGAGATGAACCAGAAAATGGTGATTGAATATGGGACTGAATATTTCTTTGATACTGAGATGAACTGAATGTGATTGAATCTTCCTAGGGGTTGAATCTTTCCTTAATTCTGGATGAACCGAAATGATGATTGGACCTGCCTAGGGGCTGAATCTTTCCTTTAGTTCTGAGATGAACCAGAAATGGTGGTTGGACCTTGAGGCTGAATATTTCTTTGATACTGAGATGAACTGAATGTGATTGAATCTGCCTAGGGGCTGAATCTTTCCTTAGTTCAGAGATGAATCGGGGATTATAATTGGATTGCCTAGGGGCTGATCTTTGAGAACCATGATTGGATTTGCCTAGGGGCTGAATCTTTCCTTAACTCTGAGGTAAATCGAGAACATTGATTGGATTTACTAGGGGCTGAATCTTTCCTTAATTCAAAAGTGAATCGAAAACTATGATTGGATTTGCCTAGGGGCTGAATCTTTCCTTAATTCAAAGGTAAATCGAGAAGGTGATTGGATTTACCTAGGGATTAAATCTTTTCTTAATTCAAAGGTGAATAGGGAATATTGATTGGATTTGCCTAGGGGCTGAATCTTTCCTTAATTCGGAGATGAATTGAGAACTTTGATTGGATTTGCCTAGGGGCTAAATCTTTTCTTAATTCAAAGGTGAATAGGGAATATTGATTGGATTTGCCTAGGGGCTGAATCTTTCCTTAATTCAGAGATGAATTGAGAACTTTGATTGGATTTGCCTAGGGACTAGATCTTTCCTTAATTCAGAGATGAATCGAGGACTATAATTGGATTGCCTAGTGGCTGATCTTTCCTTAATTCAGAGATGAATCGAGAACGGTGATTGGATTTGCCTAGGGGCTGGATCTTTCCTTATTTCAGAGGTGAATGGAGAATGATGATTTGATTTGCCTATGGATTAAATCTTTCCTTAATTCTGAGATGAATTGAGAAGTATGATTGGATTTGCCTAGGGGCTGAATCTTTCCTTAATTCAAAGATGAATCGGGAACTATGATTGGATTTTGCTAGGGGCTGGATCTTTCCTTATTTCAAAGGTAAATGGAGAATGATGATTTGATTTTGCCTAGAGACTAAATCTTTCCTTAATTCAGAGATGAATCGAGAATTATGATTGGATTTGCCTAGGGACAGAATCTTTCTTTAATTCAAAGTTACATTGAGAACTGTGTTTTTTTTACCTAGGGGCTGAATCTTTCCTTAATTCAGAGATGAATCGGAAACTATGATTGGATTTGCCTAGGGGCTGAATCTTTCCTTAATCCTGAGGTACATTGAGAACGGTGATTGGATTTGCCTAGGGGCTGAATCTTTCCTTCTTTCTTACAAAATTTGATGTTCAATCAAGATCTAGATTCATGACTTCCATTGATTCATTTGGAAAGATAATATGGATGGATCTCAAGATGGGAGATCAAGACAATTCCCTAATTGTAGGGGCCTCTCACCCTAAAGGGGTGGATACAATTGCAGTTTGATTTTCCAAAGGCATTGAAATCTAATGGAGGAATATTGAGATTCTAGACATCTAGAGGAGTGGAAGAAGTCACATGCACAATCAAGGATGACTCAACCAAACAAGAGTTAGCTCCCTCATAAGGGCGATTGGGTAAACATTATCCAAGTCAATTTAATTGAATTTGATTAAGCCATGTGTTCAGTCTTGGGACCTCATGATTCCAAAATGGATAATCAGTGGTACCAAGGTCTGGCCAATTGGATTACCGAATTCGATGAAATTGAAATGGATATATTAATCCATCGTCCTTATTAGGGATGGTTAGCAAAAGCGGTTCATAAATGAACAAACTAGTATATTTCTTCTTGACCAGGGTATCTAAGTCTTGACAGGGATTTTCTGCTTGTTTTTTGAAATCGACGTGTTAACAATGAGAGATTTGACACATCGAGCTTACTTAATGGAGTGTGTATAGTGACCGTCTACTACGATGTAGAACAGGTGTATACATACCTCATACTCCCAATGGGTGAGAGTTCAAGATGTTCATCGTGTAGATTCTAACATGTTGACCAATCGAGGACAAAAACGGGCAGAACTTCGACGTCTCGAACATGGATGTCATGGTTAAGCCGATTTTACCGGGTCGGTTCAGGGATGAACCAAAAAATAACAAACATTGGGCTACAATATGGGTTAGGACAGAAAAGACCACCTTGACGAGGATGGGGTAACCTATCACCGAATGCTCGATGAATAATGGGCCCCCAATCCCTTTATATACTATGTTGTAAGGATCCAAGCGACGTGGAGTAGCATAACGCATTCTCAGGCGGACCCAAGAAACGCTCGTTAGAGGCTGCTCACCTGTCGTGGTCTCACAAAGTACAGGCCAAGGCTGTGTGTTTCGCCTAGCGGGCTGCCCCATATACATGGGACCCGGTTCGGCTACTCGCACGAATGTGTGGCCCGAACCCATTCCCCCCAAAGCAATATTATACAAGCATAAATATAGTATCCTAAAATCTAGCATCCAATTCACACAAAGAAAGTTTTCATTTAGAAGTTTGACATTTATATCCCCAGTGAAGTCGCCACTGTGAGGACAAAGATGGAAATCTTTAGAAGTCGCCACCTAGATTTAGGTCTAGGACCTTAGAAATGTGAAATCTCACCCTAAGGTAAGACTTCGATTGACTCATGACCTTTAGATTGGAATTCTGGTCCATCAGAGATTAGGTAAGCGTCAGGTTACGGTTATGGGAAGGGGTTAGGCACCCAAATCGCCCGATCAAAATCGGTCTCCTATACCTTTCCTATGCTAGACTCTATTTGTTAAGCCAAACCAAACCAAGGGGTTTGATATCATTGAACCGAATCTGTATCCATCAGATTGCCTACGTATTACGAATTTATTCCGAAAATCAGGTTCACCATCGTAGTTCAGGTGTGATTAAAGTTTATGGATGTGATTTATGCTTGTGCATGATTATGTTCTTTGTTCAAGTTGAAATTTATGCTTGAAAGGTTGAGAAATCCTATGGGTTAGGATCTGGATAGTCCATGTGGACTGATAGATAGTCCTAGTGGATCTAAGAATAATCCTATTTGGGTTGAAATATGGATAACCCATTCTGGGTTGGAATGTGGATAAATATCCTAGTGGATCTATGGATAGTCCAAGTGGACTAAGGTTTGGATCCGAATTTTAGATTTCTCCCAAATGGCCTATGTATCCTAGGGTTTGACCTAGGAATCAGAATCCACGTAGTTCGGGACGGATTGAAATTGGAATGGATATCCTAGTGGATCTATGGATAGTCCGAGTGGACTAAGGTTTGGATAACCCTATTTGGGTTAAAATATGGGAGATATCCTAGTGGATCTATGGATAGTCCGAGTGGACTAAGGTGTGGATAAATATCCTAGTGGATCTATGGATAGTCCAAGTGGACTAATGTGTGGATAACCCTATTTGGGTTAAAATATGAGGGATATCCTAGTGGATCTATGGATAGTCCGAGTGGACTAAATTGTGGATCCGAATTTGGATTTCTCCCAAATGGCCTACGTATCCTAGGGTTTGCCCTAGGAATCAGAATCCGCGTAGTTCGAACTGATGGGTAGATATCCTAGTGGATCTATGGATAGTCCGAGTGGACTAAGGTATGAATAAATATATCCTAGTGGATCTATGGATAGTCCAAGTGGACTAAAGTATGGATAAATATCCTAGTAGATTTATGGATAGTCCAAGTGGACTAAGGTGTGGATCCGAATTTGGGATTCTCCCAAATGACCTACGTATCCTAGGGTTTGCCCTTGGAATCAGAATCCGCGTAGTTCGGGATGGATAACCTTATTTGGGTCAAAATGTGGGTAAGTATTCTAGAGGATCTATGGATAGTCCAAGTGGACTAAGATTTGGATAACCCCTTTTGGGTTAGAATATGGATAGATATCCTAGTGGATCTATGAATAGTCCGAGTGGACTAAGGTTTGGATAAATATCCTAGTGGATCTATGGATAGTCTGAGTGGACTAAAGTGTGAATAAATATATCCTAGTGGATCTATGGATAGTCCAAGTGGACTAAATTATGGATCCGAATTTGGGTTTCTCCCAAATGGCTTACGTATCCTAGGGTTTGCCCTAGGAATCAGAATCCGCGTAGTTCGGGTTGATGGGTTGGACCAAAACTGGTTTGAACTGAGTTGACTGGACTGATTGGAATTAACTGGGTTTTTTCTCCTTGTCATTTCACGGGTCATTCCCGCTGTTATCCCGCATGGAATTTTTCGATGGCCTCTATTCCAAATTTTTTGCATTCATTTTGTAGAACATTAAAAATGAGGAATATAGGAACTTGAATCACCTCATTTGGAAGTAAAATGGTCAACTTATGAATTTTTGAAGTTTAAGCGGACCAATTATCGATAATTTGGTTGACCATTCCGCATGAGATCCTTCGTGAGGCTTCTACCGGAAATATTTTACGTCCACTTTGTAGAGCACTAAAAATGGAACATAATGAGACAGGAATTATCTGAATCCGATGTAGAACGGGAAAGATATGAAGCTTTGAAATTCAAACAATCCGACTTAGGATAATTTGCATGAAGGCCCCTGGGATTATTATTTATAATAATTTCAGAAACCTCCCCTATATGTATCATCCGACTAAAATGGTCGTATATTCCTCATTTGATATCAGAATTGAACAATTCTGGTCTCGTTTCGAAGATAATTCTATGACCTATGCATCTATGCAGATAATAGCCCATGACCCTACTGTGGGGATTAGTGGAGAATCACAAATCTTTGGGTTAAAGGTCAGAAACCTGCCATATTGGTTCATTTATGCCGAGAGTGGCAAAAATGGGGTGCTTACAATGGGTGAATCAAAAAATATTATGTCAAGAAATGAAATGAAAAGAAACAAATAAACAATCTCTCAAGCATAATCACAACACCAAATTTAACGTGAAAATCCTTCAATATGAAGGGAAAAGCCATGAGACCTAATTCGAAAAACTCCCATTATAATGATAATAAGATTATAAGATTTAGTTTTCTTAAGTTTACCCAAGCTTAAGAATCACAAGAGAATAAAACACAAACAAAAAATTTGGAGAAATATATAATATTGCCTCTCAACCACTTTTAGGATAGTTCCTTTTTACCCCTAGAATCCCCCAAAAAACCTCTCAATCACATGGAGAAAACCACTGGAAACTATAAGTTACTGATCCAATTTGCCGGCGAAAAGAGAGCATGAGAGATCGCATGAATAACCGCTAAAAAGGCCTAGACTTGAGCTATAATCTTCGCCGAAGAGAACTCTAAAAAGTTGTCCCTTGAAAGCTAATTCAAATTTGTCTTTCACTTTTTTATAAAGCAGGTTCACTTTTGTATAGGATGACGTCTTTCTTATGAGCTTAACTCCAATGCTTCCATAGGGCTGGACCCAACATTGGTCAACCAACATCCCATACTCTTTTTTTTATAGTTAAGTCCCAAAGAGATTTGAACTCATGACCTCTTAATTCTAAGGTGTTGGTCTTAACCAACCGAGTTATCCCCTTGGAGTTAACCCAACATCCTCTTGATCATGTGTTTGAATCGTAAAGAACTAGGCTTCTTTCAGAGATCTCCAACAAAAACCATTTAATTGAAACAGTTTAAAAACCGATTAATTGAAATCGAATAATACTCGGTTTCGAATTCAAAACCTTAATCGGTTCGATTTTGGTTTCTACCCAACACACCTTAAAATGATCCGAAATCGAACCCTTTCATCGGAACCAAACCGTTTAACACCCTTAGCTCGGAGATCATTTTCCCTACCGACAAATACTTATATATGTATATGTATAAGGCAGGGCTGGGTCATCCTCAACCCAAGGCTTTAGCCCCAAACCGGCCTAACTCAACCCAAGCTTGAAAATCCCAACCATGACCTACACCATAGGTTGAAAAGCCCAACCTCGGCAATGAAAGTTTTGGGCGGGCTCGGACTTGCCAAGCCAAACTTGCACCCCCTTAGCTGTACTCTCTCCATGTTGACAAGTAATGTAGGATCATTTACAAATAGTTAAAAAAAATAACACACAAATTTGTGCCACGTGGAATGATGATGTGATTGTTGGATGGAGACAACATGTATAGTTTGAATTTGCCCATATCAAATTTTAAAGCTTTTTTTTTTTTTTTTTTGGATAAATCAAATTCTAAAATCTTATTCAATCAAATATCCTCATTATATTAGCATGGATTCCCATGTATGTTTATACACGTCTACAAGAATACCAACTACTATTAGATCCCTTTTAGTTTTTTAGTTATTTATTTGAATGTCACTTGACGAGCTTTGTTTAAGCTGAAACTTGATATGAGTATATGACCTTGAAGTATATTTATCCATAAGCTGTTTACCAGTCCAAAACTCAAAATAAAAATAAATGATTTTTCTTTTGTCAAGATAATTCAATGACAGATTGTTGGGAGCCTCCTACTAAATTTAGCACTAAATACCTTTATTTAATAGAATAAAAAACATTGAAAAATTACACATGCTATCCCTGTGTTTTGCTCCAAACACACATACTACCATAAAGTTGAGACTTGTTACAACCGCACCCCTAAATCAAACGGAGTTAAGTTTAAAATTATGAAGACAAATATACCCTTATTAAATTTATTTTTTTAACCTTTTACAAATGAGAAGGTAACAAAAAGACCAAAATACCCTCCCATACCCTTTTATAACAAAACCCTATTTTTACTGTTCTCTTCCCATGTTCGACGGTTCGTAGAGAAAGCTACTTCCATCGGCTACTCACTCTGTTAACCTCCGTCCAACTATTCACGCGAACTCCAAGATTGGTGGCGACGGCAGCTCCTTCGGTAAGTCTTCACTTCATTCTTCTCTCTCTTATTTTATTTCTATTTCATTATCTTCTTTTTTCTCTTCAACATTGGGGTTTAAATACATCCGACTCAAGATATTTTGTCAATAGGGAGCAAAAAATTTACATGAAAGATACACCATGGGCAAGAAATTTACATGGATTCTATCGAGAGATAAATTGCAATGTCAGAACAACTCAAGCAAAAGTTCAGGTTGGAAAACCATTACTATATGTTAATACTGCTATAAGGGGGAAGAACCAGAAGATGACATATTCTTGTGCCTCGAAGAGGAGATATGTGTTATCTCTTTCAGAATCTCTTTAGATTAGTTTGGATCATGAGCTACAATTCAGTTAAAATCAGGAATACTGTAGTGGAGCTTTTTACCATAGACAATTACATGGGAAAATTCAGAAAGACGACAATAGAAGGTTATTCGAACTTTGAAGACGAGCAGATCAATCACAACAATCTGCTGCCCACAAAGGTTCCTTGACCATTTATTGGGAATTTTCATATTCTGAATTTGGATATGATGAGAAGGTTGATTCTCGAGACTCAATTTTAATAGGCCAAAGAAGATTTCCCGTCAAAGTGAGGAAGACTGAAACCCTAACTTCGCGAAGAAGAATTCCTGCCTAAGTGAAATATAGACGCAGGAGGTGCCTTCTTTGTTGGAGATAGAACTCTTTCCTGCAGGAGTGAAACAAAGTTGCAGGAGGTGTCGAAGGTTCTTCGATGGTCGAAGCTCGGTATTAAAGTTTCACTCCTCTGCGATTTCTCAATCGAAGAGAATGGAATACAAAAAAGGAAAAAGGAAAAAGGAAAAAGGAAAAAGAAAGAAGAAGGGGAGGGTTTGGGAGGACTATTTTATCATTCCACCCTATAAGCCTATTATGGTCTTTTTACCACACCCATAAGGGTAGTTTAGACTTTAAAGAGAAATAATTCTACTGACATCAGCAACTAACAGTAGAAAAATAACTGTGTGGACCTTAATGTAACTATGTTTGGTATTTAAGGATAGTAAATGTAACACGTCTCAACTTTAGATTAGTATATATGTTTGGAGCAAAACATAGGGGTAGTATACGTAATTTTTCCAAAAACATTTTTACTTTAGCATTCAAAGCAACCATATAAATTTTTTGAGAAAGAGTGATAATTTAGGTTCTGAACATTTGTTTAATATTTAATAATAACCTGCGGATATCACAGAATAATCAAAATATTGCGTCAAATAACTGAAAGATGAATAGCTAATCTTGCAAAGCAATTAAAGTGACCTAATAAAGTTGTCTTTCCTGAACAAATTGTAGTTATTAATTTGGTATCATCTTCCGGAATGGCCCAAACTTCTCTTGTTCCTTTCGTTTCAAATACCAAAAATACCCCTTATATATTATGGTACTGTGATAGCCCAATAAGAACGAACAAAAAGAAGTTGATGCCAAGAGGGCCTTCACATCGGCTAATAGGGTTGTCAATTTCTAACCCGCACTGTGTCCCCTCAAACCTGATCGACCGATTAAAATCAGACTGAGCCGTACTGTTTACTAAACATATCAGGCTTAGGCCTGGATCGAATATTATTCGGTCGTCATGGTGTAAGGGTGTAGCCTGTCGGTTGCTTGACCGCACTGACTAATTATGGACCAAAATTGAGACCGATCAATCAAATGATCATTAAGCTAAATCCCTAAAGGCCTAAACCCTAAATGGATAAATGTCTCATATTTATCCCCCTTTTTCTCTCTCTTCATTTAGGCTATGTTCTTTTAATTAAGAACTTAATATAAATTATTATCATGAATGTAAAATAGATATGACCAATTACAGTAAAACATGGGCCAAGGGTTGTGTTTTTTTTTTTTTTTCGCATTGTGGGCCGATTGGCAAGATTGAGACAATCACATAAGATAAATAGAATAATTGATTATGGACCGGTTGGTTTGTATAATTGAAGCTCATTAATAGACCATTTAGACCGATTAACATAAGATCAATTAGGGAGTGAGATAAAGGTCTTAATTGAAATTATATAACCTGTTCAATATTTAAGGACATTGATGGAAAACCATTGCTCCTTTTTTTACTAAAGGGGGAGGGGTTTAAGGTCATTTAATTATGGATTGCTTGGCGGGTTTGGGTCACTATAAATGTCCTTAATAATTTCTTTTGTGTGGGTGTTAGGCTGCCCACTGTGGTGTTAGGAGATAGAATTGGATAGCCTTTTTTAAGGGGAAGGTACAAGTCACACACCAGATGCAGGTAGTAAAAGACATAATCCACTGCTGTCCAAACCTCAGGCATACTCTTTAAGTGAGGAATGCCAAACCCTAGAAGAAAAAACTCTTAAGTGAGGAATGCCAAACCCTAGAAGAAAATATGAAGATATACTTCATTTGCTTCTAACTTCAGAATATAATTCAGATTCACACAAGAAAAGATGGAGTCTAGATGAGTAAAATGGAAAAGAGGCCGGCCAATAGTGTGGCAAAGAGGGAAAGTACACCCACTTATGTGTGTTTGATTCTCTCTCTATACCCAGCTTATGCTTTAAGCAAGTTAAATGGATCCTTTTTAGGGAAACTTTGGAGACAGAACTGCATGCATATTGCATGGGATGTCTCATCATATGGAGTGAATGGTGTCATGCGTATATAAATTAGAGGGTCATTAAAAAGAGATGGATGTCCGTTAACGTTGGAACTTGGTTTGGTCCTTCCTTTGAATATTGATGGAGACACTGTTCTTGGTTTTCCAGGAACGACTCTTCTTTTAAAGAAGAGGTTAGGTGGGGAGGGGAAGGGACGGAAGCCACTCATGTCTTGAGAATATGATGTTGAACTAACAATTAGCATTTGTTAAGAGTTTCTTAAATACAAATATGAGACCCACAAGCTTCGTGTCTGTGAAATTAGTTGATATTTTGAATGGCGATCACATGAGATGACAGGAAGCCCCAATTCCCACAGTAGAAAGGACAATAATTTGCATGGGAATTCCGAAGCCCCACTCCTGAGTCCTGCCACTAATGGTGCCATGAATGGATTATGGTTACCGAGATGGAGCCTGGAGCCTTCTCCACTGTTAAAAAGACTGAACAAAAAGTCGGATATATTTTTGCCAATGTATTTATATGTTGGGTTAGGGGTCTCAATCGATCGGTCTCGATTGGGATTAATCGATCTCTACTAATTTAACACTTTGTACCATGATTGACATGTTTAATTAATCAGTCTTGATTTGTGAGATATTGACTCATTTATATTCGGTACAGTCGGTCTGGGTCCCTAATCGATTTTATGTTAATCAGTTCAATCGGTCTATTAATGTCCATAATCGATTATCTTATTTGGTCTTATGTTCGGTTCGGTTTTATGCTCAAATATAATTGGTCTATTTTTTTTATAAATCCAACCCATTGATTTGTCTTTACTCGTAAATGAAGAATGTGGTAAAAAAAAAAATGCATTTTAAAGAATATTTACATTTGACCCTAACAGTCTCTTAGCATAATCTGCCAAAATCATGTTACCTTGGAGGCTAAGATATCAAAAGGCCCATTGCAATCTTATTTAGTAGGTTGTATTCGTTGCAAGTCCAATGTTTACAAGTAGGTGGAAAAATGGGTGAGATTAGGTGGAAAAAAAATAAAAGAAGAAACTTTTATATATATATATATATATATATATATATATATATATATATATATATATATATATATATATATATATATATATATATATATATATATATGTCTTTAATCCGTTTTAGTTGGTTTATACCAACTCCGGCTTTAATCGTTCGGTCCGGTCGGGCGACCATCGGGTTGCATCCCTGCACGGTGAACGACCTATTATTAATCGGTCCGATCCTAAGACCAACATGTTTATTAAACGATCCGGCTAAGTGCGATTTTTAACCGATCGGCCAAAGTCGAGAGATACGGTGTGGTCCCAAAATTGACACCCCTTTGTTGGATATAGAAATACTGGAATACCATTTGTTGGGAGTTTCAATCCCTCACCGGATATTACTTAGTCTATATAGTATTTTTATATACCCAAAAGTATTTTACCAATGAAAGAAAATATACCCAAGAGTCCTTCCCCCTATTAGAGTGGGTTTTCATTTTTCTCATGTGTTTGCGGTATGTACAATTACATATGCCAAATAAGGATGTCAATTCGGTACCAATATCGTATATCGAAATCTATTGTCGTTGAATCTTGGCCAGAATTTTCTGGTGGTGATATCTATTAAGAGGGAAGCAAATCAGACAGTGAGGCGGGTTCAGGAACCATGTGGCCACTCCGATGCCTAAGTTAGACCGATAACAAGCAATTGAAACTTGGGAAGATCAATAAAATAAGAGCTCCGATAGAAGCAAGGTTTAGCAGAATGACAAAGAGAGATTTGGGTAATCAAAATTGGATCTTGTTACCTTCATTCTGGCTCTGTTTATAGATGTGCATGGAATGGTGTGATTTGATGTACTAGTCGAGTGATCTCCGTTGATCTTGGGTACGTCCCGAATCTTAAGCTACCAGCTATAAACTATCGTGGCAGATGAGCTATGGTGGCGGTTGGATAAGGAAGTTGGTGTACCCACAATCCATCCCTCATAAATAGGAGTCGGACGTGGGTAGGAGAGTTCATTGAACGTTGGATGACAATCTTAGGACTAACTTCCCATAATGACTCTGAGATTCCAACTCAAGGACATCCTCGCTAGCTGGCATGCGGCCGTAATGTGAGGGATTCTTCCATGTAACCAACCTAAAAGGTGGCGTCGGCGATGAGTTTACACGTGTTCTAACAAGTGTCTCGTTCCAATTGAGGGCCTTCGTAGGACGCGTGTCCTCTTTTGGTTGGTGGCTTCATTATCCCTCTATCAGAACCAAAACTCTATCAAATTACAAATTATTGTATCGATCGAAATAGAATCGATACAATAATGATATGGAAAAACATAATCGAAGCCGATATGGTAAGATATCAGTATTATGGACAAAACTGATTGGTATCAAATAAAAATCGTATATATTGAGCCAGCATGATAACAGTATGGAAAATTGAAACCACGATTAATACGTTATGATATTTGTATTACCATTTTACCTTATATACCGTATCAAACACCAAATACTATATCGGAATTAACACCCTTAGTGCATGAGAATGTAATTAACAGTGTAATCCATCACTTCACCAACTACTAATTAGCCTAAGGTCCAACCAACCCCTCCTTATATTTTTTTTTGAGAGTTTGTTCACCTACCAGTTTGCAATGAGTGGTGGTGGTGGTGTTCATCTTACTTTTGCATTAGAGATTTATGTATGATTCTTCATAATTTGTCAAAAAAGAGACCCACCTATTTCTTTCCCGAATCAAGGGGAAATAACAAAACAAACTAAACAGATAAAGAGAAAATATGGTATTATCTGATTTGACAAAATAGTTTACATCCACAAATCAGGACCACTGGACCTTAACGAACGCCTCACTTTCTGCCATTAATTCATTGTATTTTTTCTTCGAAACCGGATCGAGTCTAAATTTATTTAATCCGGTCAAATGGGGCCGCAATACGACTTCGTCATTGGGTTAGGATCCTTCCTCCATAAACTCATATTGAGCTGGCGGGGTTTCTGACTTTGTCAATTTCTCTCCTCTCCAACCCTGAAACGTTTGAGTTTAATTCGTCTTCAATAGGGTTTCTGACTTTGTCAATTTCTCTCCTCTCCAACCTTGAAACGTTTGAGTTTAATTCGTCTCCAATTATTAGAGGTTTCAATTGTCAATCTAACGATTGGAGTTAACTGGGCATACCTACCAATACATCGGTAGGTGCGCCTGGTTAACTGAAACCGTTGAATGGGCAATTGGAGCCTCCAATAATTGAAGACGATTTCAACCCGTAACGTTTCTCCCTTACCAAAGACCTTGTAACATTTTCTCTCTCTCTCTCTCTCTCTCTCTCTCTCTCTCTCTCTCTCTCTCTCCCCCTTTCATTGTGTGTGTGAGTTTATCGAGTTTATGGAATTTATATCCATCATTGCTCTGGGGTTTGGAGTGTGACCTTCTAACAATAGAAAAACCTAACGAGATCCCTATGCATTCGTAAAACATAGCTTTCAATTGCGTGTTCATATTGGGGACTTCGGAGTTTCCAAGCTTTCTTCCGTTGTATGATCTTGACAACAATGCATGCCTAACCTTTTTGTTAGTATAACGTTAGTATCAGAGTAAGGAATTAGTAATCTTTGGTTTATTGATGGTTGTTGAAAAACTGTCCATAATCCTTGGTTTGTAGATGGTTGTAGAAAAGCTGTGGGAGTCTTGAAGGGAACCCCAAGATATCCTTCTTCCCATTGTTTTTCCTTCAATAAAAAGAGGATTTCATAGTATTTTTAACCAGATTTTTTGGTTGCCAGCGCCAAAATGAGGCTGTTGAAGGTATCTGCGGGCTGCTGAAGTTTGCAGGCTGCGGCATGGGGGTGGCTGCTGGTCATAGCCTCATAGGAATGTGCGACGGTAGGTTACAGCAAGGTGTTCTTGCACCCTCCATGTACATTGTAAATGGTAAAAAATACGCCTTGATTTTTAGAATGGCAAAAAAACAAAAACGATTAGTATAGGTTTTAAATGATGACCAAAAATACGTGTTTAATACATGTTTAGTCGGTGACCCCAACCATACGAAGTATTTTACCAACTCGTTCAGCTGCTATATAATACGGTACAGAAAATACATAGTATAATACGTATATTAACTAAGTACGGTTATAACTGCCCACATACCTGCTCTTTCAAATAAAAAAAAGGTGAATTGCTAAGCAGGCATTGAAGGGCAACCGATTGGGTACAAATGTGACCCGACCTCGTTGACCCGTCCAGTATGACAATGCATGACCTGACCCAGTTTGGACCCATTCCTGACCCGACTTCTGATCTGGACCCGTGATCCAATCCCGAAATGCAAACCTTGTCTTGAACCTTACCCAACATGATTCTGGCCCGAAAGCGAGAACCAGTTAGGCTTGAATCGGACTAGATCGACCGATTTATGGTTCTGAATTTTAAAATTTGGGGGGGGGGGGGGGGAGGGGGGGGGGGGGGGGGGATTTTGATTTTTTTTTTTTTTTTTTTTTTTTTTTTTTTTTTTGGGTAAACATGATTTCTATTCAAAGCATAAATGAGATACAACCAATGAATCAGGATTTACAAATTCCTGAATCCAATGAACGGATAAAGGTCATGATACTGAACCCGCAACAGTAAGAGCCTTCCTGGCCAAGGCATGAGTTAATCCATTCTCATCCCTGGGAACAAAAGAAAAAAATACATTTCTTGCATGAAGATATTAGGTGACAAATATCACCTAGAATAGATAAAATAGGCATATATCCATCAGAGCCATTTGAGTTGAGGATGTCCACCAACCTCTTGCAATCCAAACTCACCCAAATATACTGCTATACTCATCCTTCACCGCTTCTATTAGAGCTTCCCTTGTGGCCAAAGCCCTCCTACAATTGCTTCACTAAAAGTTCCAAACTGAGAGTAGGTTTTGCAACACTTACCAGGCCACCATCATCAAAGAAACAGAAACCAATAACTCCCGAATTAGATTCTAATGGAAGACTTGCATTAACATGTATGATTAAAAAATCTGGCCTAGCTTGCGAAACCGAACTCTTAGTAGGAATAGATGTAAGCATTTTAGATAGATCCTCTTTGGGTTTTTCCATGGAATTTTCCATGAACCCTGACAAACACACTACACAGATTACTAGAATACAATGTGTATTGAAAAGAGATGATTAGAGACATACCTCTTGCTGTAGATTGATTTTCGACCATTTACCTTCTATGATTTGAATGCTTTAAATGTTGGAAAGCTTGGATCAAAGTCTTCCACAGTCTGTCGGGATCCCTTGACCTTCTCTGCGTATGGGAGCGGAGAAGAAAATAACACCGTGGCTGTGGGACTCAACCATTGGTATTTATAATACCACCCCCCAATCCTGGACCAGTTCCACAGTGGACCAGGTTGGTCCATCTCCAATCATACTTAAACCGGTTTACCCGTAACTAGACTCCCACTGAATCAACTAACCTTATAATTAATTAAGCCCATAAAAATATCTTACAATAGATGGATTAGATTGAGAAGATGAAGGGAAATGGAACTTTGCAAATTCCTAAAAAGCCGCCTTAGCTTGATTAATAACTTGGATAGGAGTCCATTCTCTTCGCTTAAACAGAGAGTCATTCCGAGCCAGCCATATTTGCCAACACACAAAGGAAGCTAGGCTAAAAGAGATCATGCCATTAGACTTTGAAACTTTAATCAGATTGTCCCAATGCTGCAACCATTGATAAATTGTAAAATCATCATCCAAAGGAGGATGGTAAGCAATAGGAGATCCAAACCAGACTGCTCTTGCAAAGGGGCACTGGAATAAAATGTGATCCACCAACTCTTCCTCCCACCCGCACTTTGAACAGAACTTTGGAGCTTGTATGTTCCTATGAGAAAGATCCACACCTGACGCCAAACCTTGAGCACATGCCCTCTATAAGAAAGACCTAATCTTTGGAAGAGTTTTACAATTCCAAATTAATCTCCATGAAGACTTTGGAACCAATTTCCACCCTCGGACACCTTGATGAAGAACGACGATTATTCAAATCAGCATCTGCTTTACTTTTCAACAAATTGTAAACAGATTTCACAGAAAAATTACCACTTTTAAATGCATTCCAAATAAAAGAATATTCTCTTGGATATAGGCCCAAATGAATGTTATAAATGGTTGATGCCTCATTTGGTTGGAAAATGGCTTGAATCAACTTTTTTTTTCCAACTTCTATTCACATGGTCAATTAAATCAGAAACCCAGTAAATAGAAAGATCCAGAGATTTGGGGGTGCTGAGTCTAAAATTTGGTAAGGACATGTTCTCCTTTATCAATGTGCCATATTAAACCAGTCAAAAGAACCACTTTACCTTCCATAATACTTCTCCAAGCCCATGATGAGCGACTGCGAAGTTTGGCTTTTGAGAAATCGACTTTTAGAAAATAGAGGGAATTCGGTTTTGCTAGTTTGAGAACCTAATTCTGCACTCTTTATGTAAACATTTGTTTTATTTGTCATGTTTACATGTTTTTATACTGTCAATTCATGCAATTACCATTTACCAAAAAAAGTTAAAAAATTTCATGCAATTACCCTCCCCTGTGCATTAATTGACCATAAGATTCACTCCATCAGTTAAGAGTGAAGTGTATCTCCATCCCACAAGTCATGTTATGTATGTTATGAATGGTGTATGTTATGAATGGTTGGAAATAACATTGGTATTTAAATGGGTTGACCTGCTTTTATGTATGTGCGATGGAAGTGTTCTACAAGTATGATGTCATGTGTGGCGCTCTGTAATCCTTCCTTGTTAATATTAGACTGAATGTATTAAGGCTTTCTTTGGTATAGTATATATTTGTATTTATGAATTTTTAATGACAAATCATTAATAAAAATAAATTATGAATCATAAATAATAAGTGTTAAATATCATTAGACATAAAAAAATAATAATATATTATCACAATAATGATAAACATCTTCTAATCTAGTCATTTGTGGATTTAGATTATATTAATTTATTTTAAATATAAATAAATACCATAAATTATACCAAACAACTATATATATATAATAATATATTATATAATTAATTCTATAATACATACCAAAGAGAGCCTAAGATTCATTAGTTTATAATATTTTGATGGATGTAATTATTATTTTTGAGAAGCCTTGTAAAGGTAATGCGCCTTGCACTATATACCATACTCAAGGATCAACTCGACATATCACTTTAAATACCAATGGGGTTCCTATTGTAGGACCCTTGCGCACCCGTTGTATGATGCAGATTTTGGATTTGTTTGGAGATGCCTGTTCCTCCATATAGTTTTTGTTTGATTGAAATTGGTTAAAATTATAATTTTTGACCCATACATACATGAGATTTGATTATGAGTCTAGCGGAATTTTTTGTCTCACAATCAAGTATTTGGAATCATTAATTTTAGGATAAATTACATTCACCTCCTCTGTACTTTGGTCTATGAAACCTCCCATTGTAGTTTAGAAATTACACAAAGTTTCAATCAACTAACGGTGTTAACACAAGAAAGTAAAATATCTCATTTACCCTTTGTAATTTCATATAAAAAATAAGGAGAGAACTACTGCAACACCATTTGTAAAAACCATCAACCGTGCGACTCTACAAATTCCAGCGGCTCCCTGCTAGTCAGGCAAAGAGAATACAACTCCGAGGACCTCTCTGCAAGGGTGACAACACCCCTGCAAGTCCAACGACCTCTATTTACCCCGGTAAGTCATCTCCATTTTTTGACCTCAATCCAACATTTAGAACCTATTTGATAAGACTTCTGCTCTGGATTCCTTCCTTCTGGTTCGGAGTAGTACTTCTACTTTAGGATTATTTAGGAGTAGAAACATGTTTGATAACGTAGTTTTGGAATGGATTCCAGAGCATATTTGAAACAGATTCATGTTTAATAAACACATTATCTCGCCAATGAAAGTCTAGAAAACTAGTGGTGGTGGTGGTGGGTGGTGGCGGCGGTGTGTGGTGGTGGTGGTGGTGGTGGTGGCGGCGGTGGTGGTTGTGGCGGTGGTGGGTGGCTATGGTGGTGGTGGTGGGTGGTGGGTGGTGGTGCCGGAGGTGTGGCGGTTAAATCTTTATTTTGTAAAGAAGAGAGGAGTGTGAGAGGGGAGAGCTTCTATTTTATTTTATTTTTTCTTTAAAAAATTGTTTCAAAACAAAAAAGTTTGTTTTTTTAACCCCAAAAATTTGGATTCTGAAGTTAGTTTGAATCTGGTTCACTCTGTGAGAACTCGAATCCAACTGGGCTTACCAAACGCGATTCTACTGCAAAATGATTCCCTAAGAACCAGGACTCATAGAATTCAAAATCTGAAGTTTTATAAAAAAGGCCCTTGGGTTTGACATTAGAGGATCTGCAAGAACAACTCCTCTAACTCATTTTTTTTTCATCCCCTTTCTCTCTCTCCCTCTCCAACGCCCCGCCCCCCGCCCCCCGCCCCCCGCGGGTCAAGGCTCACACTGGATTCTTGGGGGCATTCAGTTCTTGTAACAGGGGCTTAGTTTTTCTTTCACTATCGAGGCTATTCTGAGTCTTCAACCGTCCAACGGCAACAAATGCGTTCACACGGAGAACTAGAGTGAACCGGGCAAACAAATGAAAAGTTTACTGTGATTACACTCTCCAATTCGAAGATCAATACTTTTACAGTTACAATTGCAGACTTGCAATTGGAGTGGGAGTGTAGGATATATATATATATATTAGAGGGAGTGTAGGATCTTAGTTGTATATTTATTAGTACAACTACAGTGAACGGAGAAAGCTGTGACAGTGTCTAGCCGTCCTTCTACTTCGTGTTCTAGGTTTAATGAAGAGGAAATCTTCTTCTCTCGAATCTGGAGTTTGCTCCGACGAAAAGCGGCATTGCAAGGGAGTTGCAGTGTAGGATTATGTGGCCGGCCCCTTCATGGTGATAAACAACAAGAAGAAGACGTTAGTCGTCGTCTTTCCTTAAGCGACTTGCCTAACGACATGCTAATCCTCATCTTTAATAAGTTAATATCTTCTCGATCTCTTATCTTTCTCTATGACCTGCAATTCGTGCCACAAGGCTTGTTTGAATGTTCAAGCATTTTCAATTCTAGATTTCAGAAACGGGAAAATAATTTCCCAAGTTGCTAGATGAGAAACACGAAGAAAGAAAAATAAGAATGGGATTAGAAATCACAAAGAAAAGAACCCTGTTTTTATTTGAAACAAATATAATTGGAACTTTAACTACTAAGGGGGTAGTTTGGTCATTTATGTTAATATGACTGACTGACATCAACAACTAATGTCCGTCAACAAACAGACTGTAATTGAACGTAATCTAATTCATAGTTTAAGGGAAATTCGTGTCATTAGACCTAAGTATAAGGGAAGCGAATGTAATTTATGATAGGATTTCTAGGAATGAACGTTTTGACGTGTACTAAATATCACCCTTGCACCTTGTTGAATGTAGTGGCATGGACCCCAAGACCGTCGTTGCCAATCTCACTAAGGGTGAGAAGTTGAGGATGGAACCAATTATGATATGTGGTACTCTAAAATCTAATATTTGTTTAATAAGCAAGATTACGTACCTTGAGCATTTGACCACCGTGATGGACCAACCCGATGAGGGTACTACCGCCCAACACCGTCGAGACCTAGATGCCTATATTATGTGGGTTAAGAAAGATTGTAGCACACGCTTTATCTTGTTGAGAAGCATGCACAATGATCTCATTGGGACTTGTGAAAAATGCCCCACAGCCAAGTCCATGTGGGACGAGCTGAAGGTAGCCTACGGTGATACATCGACTACAAGGTTTAGAGCCATGACCTTGAAGTTTGACAAGTACCGGAAAGATCCCAAGCACACTATGTCCAAACACCTTAGGGTGGTAAAGGACATGATTCAAAAACTGGGAATGATCTTGATGATGAGCACAAGTCCAACTCGTCATCAGGACACTATTTGATTCCCAGGGGGGCATCAAGCTCATTCTGACACATTAAGAGAACATTGCAACTTTGATGATGTTGTGTGGAGCTTGAAGTGGAGTGCCAAGAGGCGAACCACACTACTGCACCCGTTGCCCAAGCAGGCAAGCGCAAGGCAAATAGGCCCAAGCACAATGGGCGGGGTAAGCCAGGAAAATTAGGTGGGGCTTTGGACCAACCGCCTAAGGAAGGCAAAGGCACTAAGGACAAAAGAGGCAAGTGTTAGGATTGGGAGCTCAAAACAATAAGATTTAACGAAGAACAAGATTTATCGTGGTTCAGCATCCCAACGCGAGATGCCTACCACCACCCAGAGAAAGGATAATTTATTTATTCCTAAGAAAAATCTACAGAGCAGACACAGTGTTTTCCTTTGTCAGCTTTTCAACTCTCCACCTGACAAATTGTACTGTTAGCCTTTTAGCTCTCCACCTAACAAAGTGTACTCCTCTGTCAGTCTTACTTAGGATTTTCCCCATAGAGATAATATACAGAGATCCCTAGAAACTCTAATCCCCACGCAATTACATATTTACCCCCATATATGTAATAAATCAAAACCTTAATACAAGTACAACTCTGATAACTGTGTGGACCTCATAGAATACAAAACGCCAACACAACAACAAGCGTGTCGAGTAGAAAGATATGTCCAAGGTGAAGTGTTATAATTGTCAGAAACCGGGACACTTTGCTCATGACTACATTGAGCCAGATAAGGTACCCTCTCAATCCCACTCTCTCTATATCTTTGTGTGTACTTATGTTTTGGTTGCCCATAAACAGTCTGACAAGACTAGATTGTGGATACATGAGCAACAAAACAGATAGCGTGAGACAGAAACGAGATTTGTGGATTATCATAGAGTTTCGGATGGCACCCATACTATTTATATGGCGAACGACACTAGTGAGGCGGTTCGAGGAGTTCAACATAATCTACTCTCAATTTCTGCACTTGCTTTTAGGATACTTTTTTTTTTTTTTTTTTTCTGTTTGACATTAGTTCTTTGGAACTTTATTTAGATGGTAGTTGTTAGGATGATGTTTTCTTATTGAAAATTTCTTTAAGTTAGACTTGATTGATTCTTCATCTTCATCATGATATTGATACTTCAAACCATGCTAGAGGGGGAAGAGAGAAAGAAAACCCCCAGTCTTTGTTACACAGACCCTGTATTAAAAGAACGAAAATGCTAAACCTCAAAAATTCATGTGGGCCAATTTTTTTTTTGTCTACACTATTTTCTTTATAGAAGATACAAGCATAAAAAGATTAATGGATTGAAGGGTAGATGCTGCTCTTTTGGGGGCTTCAATTTTTACCTCAACCACCCACTGCTCTTTCTCTTTTGGAGACTTCAATTTCTACCCAAGAGCTCAACTACCCCAAACAGAAGAAAAGGGGGGGAAAAAAAAATGAAAAAGGAAGAATTTTTCAGAATGATGAAGTGCTTATTCCAACTTACCTACTCCAGAGAAAGGGGGAAAAAGAAGTGATGAAAAATAAAAAGCACTACTTTAGGTACCAATATCAACATCTTTTGGAAAAGAAAACAAAGTAGTTGGAATGACACCAATTCAATAGAATACATAGTACGAAAAAGATGTGGCAGCAACCATGAACCAACTCATCAGGATGGAAAGCTCAGTTTTCCGTCTTAATACATTAGCTTTTAGGGTTTTGGGTTTCTTTGGGGTAATCAACAGAAAATGAAGCTTTATTTGATTTTACAAGTCATGGAAAGCACAACCTAACTAGGGCTGGCTGTGGGGACCAATTACTACTGCACGCAACCATCAATTGGAGTTCCACAAACCAACCGATCTCCATAAAAGCTTTGGAGGCAACCATCAATTGGAGTTCCACAAACCGACCAATCTCCATAAAAGCTTTGGAGGGGACCACTGGGCATTCATTTGTGAAGAAGCTCTCTTAGGGTTGCAGAATCTTAAAGTGAATGAATTTGGGTGATTTTGATATTCGGGAAGAACATCAGATATTTGAATCACACACATTGTTGGTTTTATTGGGAGCGACACAAGGAGAGCAACAAAAAGAGCATCCTTTATTTGTAAATAGAAGATTAAATAATAAATGAAATGAAAGAATGCATTTATGATAAAAGAGAGAGATGTGCGAAGAGATTGACTTAAGATCTGTCACCCTCCCGTCCGTACTCCTTTTCATGCATTCCGAGGATCCGTACTCCTTTTCATGCATTCCTAGGAAAGAGAGAGATGTAGACCCAAGAAAATTCCCACAGCCCTACTTCTACGCTGGTTTCTTGTATTTTGTGAAAAAGAAGACGGAACGGAAATAAAGATAGCTTTTTCACTTGCATGCAAAACATGGCAATCAAGTAAAACAAAAGATCGAAACTCTCTTTTTTCAATGAAAGAGACATGGATGAATTGGGAAAATTCAGCACCCTGAGGTCACACCTTTGTATCAGCACCATTAAATCCCAGTCCCTTCAGGCCCTCAATTGTTAGGAATCGAATCCTCTCCTCCACGGCTCCCCATGGCTCCCCGGCTCCCATCTCATCCAATCGTTGGAGGGGTGAGCCGGTTCAAACTCCAACCCCCTCCAACGCTTGGATGGGGTGAGAGCCGGGGAGCCATGGAGGAGAGGATTTGGACGGCAAATGTTAGCATACGACTGTAAATAAGAGTATTTATGACTAAGGCTTTTAAGTAGCTGGGAATGATCACTTCACTGGTTGAACCTGCACCACATCTTCACCCTTCCTTTGTCTGCACTTTAATTCACCACATCTTTTGTGTGTGGGCCTGTCTTATATGTCAATGGCCTATTAACACTAATTTCATTTTGGGCATCGTCATTGGGCTATCATAGAAGCCTCAAATACAGAGGGTATTATTGGTATTGAGTCGGGGGAAGGTTTGGGTTTTGCTCTGATGCGTGATATCAACGGGATTTGACACCGCATAAGTGTCACAAAGAAAAACCCTTAGATAAATTGATCATGGGTGTCACCTGGAGTTTAACCCATAACCATTCCAAGACAAGGCAAGAGACATCAACCACCTAATACTGTTAGTGACATGTCAACTGCACCAAAGATTAAACGTCACCATTAGGGAAATGTTTCACCAAATTAGACTGGCCTAAAGGGGATGCACATCGTCTCCTCCCAGTGATTCTGGGAGGACGCGGCAACCTATCTCAGATGGCTGCCACGTGGCTCTCGATTGAATCCGAGACCCACGTTTGAGCCGACAACCCCTGTCGGCTCGGCTTGTCGGCTGGATGTCGGCTCGAACGTAGGTCTCGAATTTACTGAGAACCACGTGGCGACCATCCAGGGCAGGTTGCCACTGTCCTGGGAGGACAGAATGCGGATCCGGCCTCTAAAGGCTTCTCCCCCCTTAAGAAAGTTTGGTAGAAGGGTTTCGGCATGGTAGCTGACACTAGATTGAAGAGATTTACTATGCCAAAATCCAGCGATTACAGTGATCGTGTGCATCAGTGTTCATCTGGAGAGTAAAACTCATTATAGGCCCGAAGTGCTTGGGAAAGCAAGAACGCAGATGGTTTCGTGCTCATTTTGGCAAATGCAATCATCAACGAGCAATCTATTGAGACATTTTAATAGCTATTGCAAGCCCAAACCCATCCATGTGTAACCCAGGGGGACAGGCTCAGGACTCTCAAATAAATTTCAATATATGATACAGTATCACTACAAAACTAAAAATAGCATTAACCGAGGTCTTTAGATTCACATAACAAGAAACTTGGGGAATAGAGTAATGGGAAGAAAGCACACATCAGGACGCATCATGCAGCCTCTCTATTTTGATGGGGGATATTGTACACGTACCATTCAGTTCACCTATATGTATAGTTACTCGCTCCCCAACACCATGATGCATCACGTAGCGTTTTGCTGAATATACTCCTAACATGGAAGTTAAGAAAAAGAACCACGTCAACTTCTACATAGGGCTTTGAAATCACGTTATCTCAACCTTCTCAGTTTTCATCAAGCATTAGCAGTGGGGGCCTCTTCTGTTACTCATGGTCAGAGTACCACCCCATTCAGGAGGGGGGCCCGGCTGCACGGATTGAATCCTAGCCATGAGTGTCACACAAGCATCATGCTAGCTTTCCTCAAAATGACATACCCTCATTAGCTGTAAACATTCAATGATGTAAAAATAGTCTTTAAACATGAATTTATAATCAATTTTCCTGCTCTGAAATAAATGTTGAAGTAATCTTTAAACACAACTTTCCACACAAAAAGATGCCGGCTCAAAACTGCAGATTGGATTAATGATGTCAAGACATACAACAATTCAGTATTTCTAATTTTTTTGATCATCTTCACTGCATCTCATGATCAAGGTGTTAAGGCAATGACAAAACAATGGTTTGGATGGAAGCCCATGGACCCAAAAGGATGTAAATGATGGCAAAATCACAAAATACATGTAATGCACCTGGTTAGGCAAAGTAACAGACAGTACTAGTTGACTATGGGACCATTGAGCATCTCTAATAAACATAAGGTAGTATCCTCCATGGAACAAGCTTGCAATATTCTGCCCAGACTTCTTTATACTTCTCTGCACACCGAACTTCATCTCTTCTCTCTCTCCATATCAGCAGAATAAGAAGATACACAGGGTAGAAGTACGGTACTGGGGAACTGAAAAGATGGGTGATGTTAACAATGATGAGTGCAATACTATGTAGCATAGAGTAATAGGAAATTACCTGATCCCACAAGGTAGACTAAAGGATAGAGCTAGCAGCAGGTCTCCTAAATAATTGCAGTGCCTTGCGACTCCCCTGCCAGAAAGAGATGAGATGAAGCATTCTGAACTTCACTGAAAGTCACAAGAGAGATGAAACTCATGCAAGCAATCCTAAATCCTCTGCTGAATGCTGATTCATTTAAATGGTTAAAACAGTTTCCAGAGATATTTAATGCAGAAAGGGGACCTTTTAACTAGGTCTGGTTGATGGTAAGTATAAAAAACGGCTAACTCTCACCATTATAGAGATAAATGGCTTTTCTATGAGCCAATCCAGGACATACAACATGCAGATAAAAAACAGCTGACTATCACCATTGAGGAAATAAATGTCTTGTCTATGAACTAATCCAGGGCATACCACATGCATGCAGATAAAAAACAGCTGAACTCTTACCATAAAGGAAACAAATGGCTTATCTATAAGCCAATCCAGGACTAACCACTTGCAGCCACCCCCACTCGCCTGGTGGGGGTGGAAGGGTTCAATCCTGTCCCCACTAAGCAAATCCAATGTAAAATAAATATTATACTACAGTACTATGGGAAAATGTAGTCTGCAGAAAAGTGAAGGAACGCCCCCCCCCAAAAAAAAGAAAAAAAAAAAGAAGCCCACACACAGGGTCACAATAAGATTTTGTTGGCACCAGCCCTCAATACATGTTCATATATGAGCTGTAATGGCATACTTCCTAGGGCTATATTGTCAATGCTCCTTGAGACACATCTCAAACCTACGCAATGGATGGAGACCTTCAGAGAGATATATGATCAGAAAAGGTATTAACTACGCGAAGGTACACTGAAGGTTCCCTCTAGAAATTTTTATGGACTTGAAAGCAAATATATTGAACATAATTAATGATATCTACGAAGGGGAAGGAACCAACCAAAGAATGGCTGGGGAAAACAAGCAAAATATCGGTTGTATAGGCCTAAACAAACAGCTAGTTGAACTTACTCTAAATTGGTTTAACTTATTAGGTTCAGGGTTCAAGTCTTCTTTTACATTTAGCATATTCTTTAGCATTTGGAGCTCAATCCCCCTGTCTTCAGTGCCCCAGTTTCTCTTACCCATCAGAAAAGGGAGTGGAAGACAGCATTGAAAAGAAGCAAAATTAAAAGTTAAAACCCACGAGGATCCAAGACAGATTTCAGAGGTCAGCATTGAATAGCAAAGAAATTTAGGCCCAAAAAAGCTGGCTATACAGTATGGTGGAATATTTTTATATTGGCAAGCCCAATTCACACCTTAATTTCTATTGTATAAGAAACATGAAAAGTTTCATAATCCAACTAAATTAACAAAAATTTATCAAGAGCCCAAGACTGCCCATAACAAACTAGAAGCTTCTTATTCTCTTTTACAAGTTTACATGGTGTTACGATATGGCCCATTAGGCCAATGTAGGTATCATCTGGGCAGTAATTACTGCTAGCGGTACCTATATGGATGGTTTAGTTCTTTCCTTTTTTTGTTATTTGGTTGTTTCCTATTATGAGTTTATTGTATTTCTCTTTTTGTCTTCTCTTATTATAAAGACTTTCCTTGTAATAGATGTTTATATTCTCTATAAATAAAAGCGATTGAGAGGAGAGCCTTTTTATCAGTTTCGGCTACAGCACACTGCTGTTGTTGAAAGCTCTCTCTCCTTCTCTTCTTCTTCTCTTCAATCTTCTTCTCTTTTTGCTTTCTGGTTTGTCAGTTTTCTGTTCATCTTTTTTGTGGAATTGTTATATGATATCAGAGCACTAGATCCTTGGCTATCATTCATCAAACCTTCAGTTTGATAGGCCTTTGATATTTTTGCTCCAACTATGTACTACTTGCCTTGGTGATCAAGACTTACTTCTATTACTACTATGCTGCCAATGGTTTGATCTTTAACTTCTCGTTCACCATCTTATTGTTACTGTGTTGAGCAATAATTAAAAAAATAAAAAAATAAAAAAATAACTACCCTACTACCTTACTGCCACCCCTCTAGAGCCCTTCCTTCCTTGGCCACTCAGTTCCCTGAACCGAGATTTGAATTATTGTTGTTTTTATGATTGTTATTCCCTATATCCACTACCAACCCTTGCTTCACTTTGAGCCTTATATCCTTTGGCCTCTCGGTTGGCTGAACCGAGTGAAAGAAGAACCATTTTATATTGCTTGATTGTGTTGATTGCTATTTGTTTTGCTCTAAGATGACTGATCCCAAGCCTACAAAAGTTCAGATCATCTCTATAAAGTTGAGAGGGGTTTCAAACGTTCTTCTTCGGGCTCAGGCCATCAAAGCCTACATCCTATCTAAGGATAAAGTACAGTTGTTAACTGATGATGCTCCTGCCTGTGATACTAAGGATCCTGAGTCTGTTAAGATGTATAATACCTGACTTCATGATAATTCCTTGGTTCAAACTTGGTTGTGGAATAGTATTGAGCCTTCCATCTTACCTACTGTGATGTTTCACAATACTCCCAAGGCATTTGGGTTGATTTACAAGAAACCTATGGCTAGGATGAATGTTTCTCGTATTTATAACCTCTATGAAAGGATGTTCACTTACTCTATTGGTGACAAATCCTTGACTGACTACTATGATGGTTTCAAAGGCCTTATTAAGGAAATCCATGTTGTGTAGCCTCTTACTACTGACATCAATAAGTTGAAGGCCCAACAATCAGAGTTTTATGTGGCAAAATTTTTTGCTAGACTCTCTCCTGAGTATCAGGCTGTGAAGAGTCAGCTTCTTGCTGGTGCATCCATACCTACCCTGAGTAAAACCTTCTTTCGTCTCCAACGTTTGGTTCCTCAGAGTGACACTTCTCCCAAAGATACATCTGCCTTGTTTGCTAGCCGTGGTCGTGGCTCCTCATTTTGAGGTCATGGCTCCACCCGTGGTGGTGGTGCCTGGTCGTGGTTCTGGGAGACCACCGTCTGATAAGTTTGCCCGTAATTGTACTCATTGCCACAAGACCAACCATATTGTTGATACCTGTTGGGACAAGTTTGGCTGTCCGATAATTTAATTAATACTGTTACCATTGACGATGCATTCCCTGCTGTGCCAGGTCTACCATCCCCACCTGCCCCATCATCTGCCCAGTACGAGACCCTCCTTCGTAGGATTCAACAACTTGAGGCTACTAGTTCCTCTTCTGCTGCTACCCTAGCCCATACAGGTATATCTATCCTCTTTTCTCACACCTCTCCCCATCCTTGGATCATTGATTCTGATGCCACCTATCATATGACTGGTGAGTCCTCTGTCTTTTCTTCCCTTCATGCCACCGACAAGCCTGTTACTATTTATCTTGTTTATGGCTCTTCCACTACTGCCTCTCAGCATGGTCATGTTTCTCTTACCCCTTCTATGTCCTTACCTTCTGTTTTACATGTACCTAAATTACCTCTTTAATCTTTTATCTATTAGTCAACTAACTAAATCTCTTAATTGTGTTGCTACCTTTTTCCTTTCCCATTGTACCTTTCAGGATCTCAAAACCAGGGAGATGATTGGTGTCGAACATAAGCATGCTAGTTTATACTATTTGGAGCATACTGATCGTTTTCCTACTGCTGCTACTACCTCTATTACTACCCCTATTCAGTGGCACCACCGACTAGGTCATTTATCTCTATCCAAGATGAAAGTTCTTATCTCTAGTTGCAAGTCTCTCTCCACTCTTTAATGTGAGGCCTGTGAATTAAGGAAACATCACCGTTCGTCTTTCCCTGTTAATTTTAAAACTAGGAGTTATACCCCCTTTTCTTTAGTCCATTCTGATATTTGGGGCCCTTGTCGTATCCCCAATAGGTTAGGGTTGTCTTATTTCGTAACCTTTGTGGATGATTTTTCTAGGATGGCCTGACTTTATTTAATTAAAGATCGTTCTGAGTTTCTTAGTATTTTTCAAGGGTTCTTTCAAGAAATTTTTACTCAATTTGGAGTTTCAATTAAGGTTTTACGTAAAGACAATGCTCTTAAATATGTTCAAACAGCTATTTCTGATTTTTGTTTTAAACATGGTATAATACATCATACTAGTTGTGCCTATACACCTCAACAAAATGGGGTTGTTGAACGTAAAAATATACATCTTTTGGATATTGCTCGGTCCTTGATGTTTCATATGAATGTGGCTAAATTTTATTGGTGTAATGCTGTCTTAACTACCTGTTATCTTATTAATTCAATGCCATTTTCTGTCCTAAACAATAAAGTTCCCTTCCATTTCCTTTATCCTGATACCTCCTTATTTCATGTCTACCCTAGAGTTTTTTCTAGTACCTATTTTGTTCATATCATGCATCCTAAATTGGGAAAATTTTCTCCTCGCTCCCTCAAGTGTATTTTTCTTGGTTATTCTCGTACTCAGAAAGGGTATAGATGCTTTGATCCTACTATTAAACGTCACTATGTTAGTGCTGATATTACTTTCTTTGAAGACAAGCCATACTATCCAGTACAGGTGCCGACTCCTTTCCCTACCCCTTCCCCTCCAATCCCTTCTGTAACACCTGATGATATGAACCACCATCTGACCCACCACCATCTAACAATAACTTACCATCTGACCCCCCACCTCCCCAGGTTTATACACACCGTCCTCTAGTGGCTCTGACTAGTACTGCACCAACTGCTCCGCCAACTACTACAACTCCTCCTGATCCTGACGTTTCTCCTGACCTCCCTATTACACTCCGCAAAGGTACTCGTACTTGTACTCAACGTTCTTTACTTACCTTTCCTATTGAGCATTTTGTTTCTACTGCCCATTTCCATCATTGTCATCAAAATTTAGTTCACTTTCTATCTGCTACTTTTGTCCCTACATCTCTTTCCCAAGCCTTGTCCCATCCAAGGTGGAAAGCTGCTATGGATGCTGAGATGGATGCCTTGATGACTCGTCAAACTTGGACCCTTGTTGATCTCCCTCAAGGTCATACCGTTGTTCGTTGCAAATGGGTATATAAGGTTAAACATAATTCTGATGAAACCGGTGATAGACTGAAAGCAAGACTTGTTGCTAAAGGGTTCACTTAAACCTTTGGGGTTGACTACTTTGAGACATTCTTTCCTGTTGCTCATCTCAACTCTGTTCGTATTGTTTTCTCTTTGGCTGTCAACTTTGACTGGCTTCTTTATCAGATGGATGCCAAGAATGCCTTTTTATAAGGGGACCTACACGAGGAAGTTTATGGACCAACCTCCAGGGTATATTGCTAGGGAGGGAATTCAACTAAAGTGTGCAAGTTATTTAAGGCTATCTATAGCCTTAAACAATCTCCTCGTGCTTGGTTTGATAAGTTCACTGTTGTTACTGACTTTGGTTTCACTGCCTGTTATTTTGATCATTCCATCTTTGTGCGACGTTGTTCCTCTATTGTCACTATTATTGCTGTTTATGTTGATGATATTATTATTACAGGAAATGATAAGTCTCATATTACTGAAATCAAGTCTTATTTGAACAAACAGTTCCAGATGAAAGACTTAAGACTTCTTCACTATTTTCTGGGGATAGAAGTGGTTCGCAGTAGTATAAGTATTAGTCTTTCTCACAGAAAGAATGTACTTGATTTTCTTTCTGAAATAGGACTTCTTGGAACTAAGTCAGCTGATACACCAATGGACCCACATAAGAAGCTTAAAACGTGTGAAAGTCTAGAATATTTTGATGTCCATAAATATAGACGCTTGGTTGGAAAGCTAATTTATCTTACTATAACTTGGCCTGACCTGTCCTTTGTTGTTGGAGTGGTTAGCCAATTTATGCATGCTCCTAAGGTTGCCCAATGGGAAGCTGCCTGTCGAATATTGCAATATCTCAAGAAGTCTCTTGGTATTGGTCTTATTTATCATCAACATCGTCATCTTGATATTGTTGGTATTTCTGATGCCGATTGGGCAGAGCTAATGGTGATAGGCATTCCACTACTGGATACTGTAACTTTGTTGGAGTTAATCTCGTTATTTGGCGTAATAAGAAGCAAACTACTATATCCAAGTCTAGTGCTGAAGCTGAATACTGTGCTATGGAAAAATTACTGCTGAGTTATTATGGATAAGAAATCTTTTGCAAGAACTTGGATTTCTTGTCTCTCGACCTATGTCTTTGATGTGTGACAATCAAGCTGCTATCTATATTGCTAGCAATCCAGTGTTCCATGAGCATACCAAACATACAGAGGTGGATTGCCATTTTGTTCAAGATACTGGTATGAAGAGGCTAGTTGTCACTCCTTTTGTATCTTCTTCAAATCAGCTTGCAGACATTCTTACAAAGCCCTTGTTTAGATCAGCGTATCGGTTATATTGTTACAAGTTTGGATTGGGTGATTTGTACACTCCAACTTGAGAGAAGGTATTACGATATGGCCCATTAGGCCCATATCGGTATCGGCTAGGCAGTAATTACCACCAGCGATACCTATATGGGTGGTTTAATTCTTTCCTTTTTTTTGTTATTTGACTGTTTCCTATTATGAGTTTATTGTATTTCTCTTTTAGTCTTCTCTTATTATAGAGACTTTCCTAGTAATAGATGTTTACTTTCTCTATAAATAAAAGTGATTGAGAGGAGAGCCTTTTTATCAGTTTTGGCTACAGCATACTGCTATTGTCGAAATCTCTCTCTCCTTCTCTTCTTCTTCTCTTCAATCTTCTTCTCTCTTTGCTTTTTGGTTTGTGAGCTTGTTGTTCCTCTTTTTTGTGGAATTGTTACACATGAAATCCGAATGAAACAAAGTAAAACCCCAGATAACTTAAAACACAAGTATTGGGTTCAGTGGACCAACAAAATGTTAACTACAGACCACCTAGGTCATGGTGGCACGTCCTGTTTTCCTTGACAAAGGGTCAAAGTTTCACCTTCGACCTAAGTCAAACCAAAATGCAGGATCTAGGGAACCAGAAGCTACTTTAAAAAAAAGTCACTTGGTATAAATTGACTAGATTGGGAAGATCCTTTCAAACACCCAACCCGCCCCCCCAAAAAAAAATAAAAATACCCCCACACACAAAACAAGAGAAAAAAGAAAAGGCTTGGTGAATCCCTTGTCAAAAAAAAAAAAAAAAAATGATCTCAGTTGGACTGTTTAACACTCAATTTTAATTGGTCCAAATGCTAGTTGTCACTAGTCAGCATGCTTTGTTTCACATTCAGGTTTTTTGACCTATTTTTTGACATCTGTCTTTGTTTTCGCTTCACTACTTCTACTCTCCTAATTTCTTAAAGATTAAAATTATCAATTTGCCATTAATGAAGAGACAAGAAAGGGTGTAAAACCAAAGATAAAACCACGGGATGCTTTGAATCATAAGGCCTCTGGAAATGTGGGCAAAAAAGGCAAGCTGTCCTAGAAATATAACTCTGCATGGACCAACCCTTGCTTGGCAAGAGTCTCAGCTACTTCATTACTCTCCCTGTAGCTCAGTAAAGAATTATTAGATTGTTGAACCTACAATTACATAATGAAAAAATATTCCAAATCTTGGAAACCAGCTCAATAATTAAAATATAAAAAAAATACTAACTACATGGGTGTAAATAATGGCTAAGGATATTGCAGAGAATTACCATTTTCTGTTATACAACCTATCATGCTCCGTACAATAGAAATGTCAAGCAATCAAAAAACGAAACATGCATAAGACACAGTAAGAAGATGAAATTGTAAACCAACGACAGAAATAAAAGAATATGGGCCCATTTGTTGGCCCATTCTAGATGCATCAGAATATCAAACTAGTAGATATTGACTCATTGGATAGGTGACAGCAGAGAATTATTTTCTTATCTCTTATCCTTTTTTACTCTTCTAATTTAATTTGAACTCCACCCTCTCTTGTGGAGTTCCTTTCTCCTTAAATTAGAATGTCTTTATTAGAATAATACTATTTTTCTTTGTCCTTTTAGTCATAAGAGTCCTTGTCATTTTGACTTGTGGTACTCCTATTTACTTTGTAATTAGGACTCCTTATCTTGTGGAGTCCTAGACCTATCACTTTACCCCTTTTATTTTGTCTATAAATAGTGACTGCTAATAGGAAAGGAATATACATTGATTCTCTCCATCTTCTCTTATTTTATATTTTGTTACATGGTATCTGGGCAATCAGCTGGGTTGCCGTTTTGAGAGCCATTTAAGGTTCTCCGTTAGGTGTGAAGCCACCATTATTGTTGCTCCTGCTACTACTGTTGTTACTATTTGGTTCACAGTTAACTATACTGTGCTACTACTACTACTTGGTTCGTAGTAACCTATATTGCTTGATCCGTACTTTGTACTGGCCTATATTGTACTGCTACCACTAATTGGTTCGCAGTGAGTTATACTGTGCTACTATTACTACTTGGTTCGCAATAATCTATACTGCGATACTACTACTATGGCTACTATTACTACTACTATTACTGCTACTATTACTACTGCTACATCTACTGCCACAACTACTACGGGTGTTACTTGGGAAGAACCTATGTTGCTCGGTGTTCGTGAGTTGGTGTTACTACCTAAAGACCGGTGTTATGGTTCATATTTATTCTTATTATTCCAAGCTAGAAAATGTTCCAACTTGAGGGGGGAGGTGTTAACTAAAGACAAAAATAGAAGAATATGAGCCCATTTGTAGGCCCATTCCAAATGTGTCAGAAGATAAGTGGTTGCTAGTTTGATTTGGTCAAACCAACATATATTAACTCATTGGACAGGTGGCAACAGAAAATTAGTTATTTATTTCTTATCTTCTTTTACTCTCCTAATGTAATTTGAACTCCACCCTCTCTTGTAGAGTTCCTTATACTTAATTAGAATAAAACTGCTTCTCTTTATTAAAATAGGATTGCTTTTCTTTTTCATTTTAGTAATGAGAGTCCTTGTTATGTTGACATGGGAAACTCTTATTTACTTTGTAACTAGGACTTTTTATCTCGTGGAGTCTAGACCTATCACTTTATGTCTTTACCCCTTATTTTGTCTATAAATTTTGTCCTCCCCAGACCCTATAGTAGCGAGAGCCTCGTGCAATGGGATGCCCTTTTTTTAAGAGGAGAGGAATACGCATTGATTTTCTCCATCTTCTCTTATTTTTTATTTTTTTTACAAAAAATGATTAAATCAAGATTAGCAAAGCACAAGTAAAAAAATAATAAAATAATAAAAAATGCGTCCCAATGCACGAGGCTCCCGCTACTGCAGTGTCTGGGAAGGGGCAAAATACACGTAATTACCTCTGCAATGCAGAGAGGCTGTTTCTGTATTTTAAATCCGTGACAACCAAGTTGCAGTATGACAACCTTACTGTTTGATGCAACAACAGGCCCACAAGCTGAGATGGGCTTGGATGGGAATCTTTCTAGGATTTAATTGGGATATTTGTAATCTTTTATTTTAGGGGATTTAGATGGAACATATAGGTAAGGTTTTATTTTAGTAGCTAATCTATAGATTTAATAATTTATTAGAATGTCTAAGATTAGGATTTCCATTTCAATCATTTTTATTTTAGTTAAGTTTTATATTGTTTTTCCTTTAAATATGTGTAACCAAACCCATTGAAAGGCAAGAAGATTGGAAGAATGAATTGAACATTGTGTTTGGTTGCCTTTGGGCAGAAATTGAAGCGCTTTCTCTCTCTCTCTTCTCTTTCCTCTTTCCTCTCTCTCCTTCATCTTTGCAAGCAAGAACAGCTATCCCTTTGGCTGTCTCCCCCCCCCCCTTTTCTTCCTCTTTCTTCTTCTTTCCCTCCTTCTTCCTTCTTTTTCCTTCCCCTGTTCTTCTTCATTCTTCTTATATTTCTCTGTTCTGGGTGGTAACTCCAGCCCCACAACACCTCTCGATCTCGCTCATCCCTTCTCCTCTTTCCCTGCAATTCTGGGTGTGAGTGCCCCTCCCATGGGCGACCTAAATCCACGAAACCCATTACCAGAACTATTTCCCATATTGAAACCCAAAACCTGCAACTTACCTCTTCTCCAATCTACCACCAAACCCAGTTTCAGTCCTTCAATACTCATCCATTCCTTGCTGTTTGGAGTAACTATTAGTTGGATTCAATAGACCTGTGGTTTAGGAAGCTACCCTTGAAATTTCAGGTCATTTGGAGTTCATATGAGAGAGATTTATCTCTCCAAACAAATCTGATTTCCGAAAATCAAGAGAAAAAAAAAAAGGAAAGGGGAAAAGAATGAATAAAATAATAAGAAATTTTTTTTTTGATCTCATATTAATCCTATATCATAGGAACGAGGAATGGAAACATACCTTTTTCCTATTGTTCTTGTTCCCATAACAAGTATTTTTGTTTTGAAATCAGATGAATAAAATAATTTGATCTATGATTCATTGGAACAAAAAAAAAGAAAGAGGACCCGGCTAGGTATTGACCAGGCCAGACCGAGGGAATAAAAAGAAAAAAAACCTGAAATCAAAGAGGTATTCTTTACTCTTTATTCTTTTTTTTCTACTGAAGATATTCTTTTTGAGCCCTTACGTTATCGAAATTGAATTGGAATTTCTGATAAAATTTGTAAATCAATTTTCTATAGATCTTATCTAATAGATAAATAAAATATATGAATAGGGTGGTTGTAGATCAGCTGGTGCAGGATTGAATATTTGCACATTGAGTACAGCTAGGCAGTTGAATTTGGACCCTTCCTTTGGATCCTCACTACAGCTGTTCGTGCATATGATGGGACCACTCGAACCGTGCAAGGTATAGTTCGACTCAATCTCCAAGTGGGACCCCTTGTTTGGTCAACTCTATTCCATGTAGCAGATATACCATTTGTTTCTGATCATGAACAGCTTCTAACAAAGATTGAAGAAGCTCTTTAATCTGGTTTTCCAGAAATACCCCTGCTTTTGAGTTAAATCTTATTTTGTCCTATTTTATTACTATTTCCAAGTTTAGCCCTGTCACTTTTAATCTAATTCCTATTATATCCCAAGGGCATGTTTGTTTCATCAAGAGTTTTACATTCTGGTTAATTACCTAATTGCCACTGATTATTCAATTAAAGATTATATTGTTTGGTTGGGTCCATTAGCGGATCCAATTAGGGTTTTCCAACCTGGGTCTTGCATCACCGTTACACCAAGGCAAAACTAGAAATCAAAGATTTGAGGGAACAGAAGGAAACCCCAGGATTTGATAGAATGGGGGAAAATTGACTCAGATGGTTTGTTTCTGTGCAACCAAGACCAATGACTGTATCAATGACAAGGAGCACAAACCAATGCAAGCTGAAGGAACTAAAAGAACAAGGGCTAGACCCAAAGGGATGTGGCTTCAGTAGTGGGCTAGTCATGGCTTAAAAAGAGAAAGGTCCTGGATAGTAGAGCGAATGGTGAGGGAAAAGATCCAGTGTAGCTGACCCAAATAATGACAAAGTTTTGCATGTCTGGTTGTGTGTATGTGTGCATGTGTGTGTGAGCATGTATATGTCAACTCTAAATTCATTATCATATCCTACCATACTATATATTTAATAAATTTTAATTACTTAAGAAACCAAGTTACATTAAGTTTTCATTTCGCCACAAAGATACCACAGTCAAATATAAACCTTACCAATAACCAGAAGCAAGCAATTTTCCTCCAATAACTTTCGGAGGTTTACCCCATATAGGGGCTTTTGGATTCTTCTTAAATACATGCTTTTGCTTGTTAGCTCCTCTAAAGACCCAATACCTAATAACAAAGGATAAGTACTATGTCAGAACATTGGTCTTATTTTTAGGTTAAGTGCAGAGATCAATTTATGATGATAAAATGGAGTTACCCAATCAGAAAAATAAAGCAATTTGTAAACACAGCAGCTTTTGTTAGCTCCACTTTGTTTCTCAAAAGCCACCAACCCTACACCAAAAAAAAATAAAAATAAATAAGTAAATAAATAAAACAGTCACATGAAATTTTACGATGGTATGGCCGTTTTATGAATTGTATCATGTCCAGACTTAGAAAATGCAAAATCATCATGGATCATTACATAACATGATGAACAACCTATTTCTTTAAATACAGATGGTGCAGACCTGGGATCGGAAAACCCTTTAGGATCAGATCCACTATTGGGCACACCCAGACAATAGACAACTCAAGTTATAGGAGCAATGGCAATGCTGTAATAAACCAGAATTTATAAGGGGGTAATAGGTAAGTTAAAGTGAAGGGATATGCAGGGAATTATAATTAAAGAGGGAATAGACCTGGAAAGGACATTAAAAAGGACAGAACAGAATTGGCTTCAAAGGGGAAGGGTAATTTGCAAAAGGAAGAAATAAAACAAACCATGTTTTGAGGTTGGAGATTCTTCAACCTTCAACACAAAATGGTAGGGAGGTTTATATTCAAATCGATCCTCATAAATGAATCCAAATCAATTTAAGGATATAGGACTAAGATCTACACTCCCAAGGCTTTTGAATACATGCAACAGAAAATCCATAGATGATTATAATAATAATTAAAATGATCTGAAACTAATTCTGGCGGTAGTTGCAGGATTTGCTGTGACTGGTTTGATTGCTCAAAACAGAGGAGAACCTTGAGGGTAATATTTGAGGGCTTCAGTCGCCCTAGGGATACTGTTTCTCCAAATCTCAGTTGCAACAAATCACATATGAGGGAGCCACAGGCGTATTTCCTTTTCAGCCCAACCATACACCAACAGGGAATATTCACAATGGCAAGGCATAATCAAATAAAAGGGGAAAAGGAAGGATGGGAGATGAACAGAACAAGCAATAGAAGAAAATAAATAGAGTGATGGAAATCAAACCAGAGAAGGGATTCAGGTTGCGGGGAAAAGAGAGGAAAAAAAAAAAAAGAAGAGGTCAATCCTGAGAAAGGATGAAAAAGGAGAGAGAGGAAAGGGAGAATAACACTCAAACTTCAGCTCGCAGGCACGCCAGATCAACAACTTAATATTCCATTCTCAAAATCACACAAATACCGATTTCAAAAATCTGCCAAATACTGATTACAATAACGGGACATATAGATGCTACCAACTAATATTGACCCTACCATAAATATTGACTCTACCAGTGGAAACATCCAAGCCTGAAACATCACCTTCCTAGTCTGAAACAACTAAATTCATCGGGGAGCATTATTTTCTTCCCATACTGGGCAACCCATCAGAACTAAACAAGATCCTAATGAAATACAAACCTTAAGGATATTCACCTTGCAGATATTCTAAGATATTTATTAATTTAATTCTGGAATGCCAAGCTTTATGCAGTATAGAGTATGATATTCTGAAACCACACCAGTAACACAATATAACATAATACGTCTAACTCAATGTTTGGAAATTGTAAGATCAGGTACCCAGAATACAAAGTACTAATCTGTAGTTCAAGAGTACCTGAACTCTTTAGGAAATAAAGATGGGCGATCTAAATTCCAGTTTATGGCTATTGATACATGCCTGGATACTAAACGTGAAAGGAATCCACACAAGATCGCCAAAGACCAACATGAAGCCCAACCTCTCTGCAATAATGTCCCATCTATATAATATAACCAATAAAGACACGTCAGCTTTGTGAATGAAATCAAGTAGGTATGAAAGGATCACATCTTTACAGTTATCAACTTCAAATGAAGGGAGATTAAGCAGACTAAATGTTGGAAGTGTAACCATACACTAAAAGAAATTGAATGAAGACACAATATTGGTGCATTAATTGAGTATGATTGCCTTGATTAGCGATAAGCAAAAGCCAACACAAACAAAACTGCAATCGACTCCTCCAGTATACATTTTTGGACCCAGTGAAAAGTTACAATGCTTTAGTATAAATACTAATACCGAGCGAATGGGTAAGAAGGGTTTTTCATAATAATAAAAAAAAATCCCAGATTTACCTTTTGTTGGCCAAATCACCTATATATCTTGGTGGAACAAGTTTTTGGTGACCACTACAGTGCAGGGGACGACAATTTGTCGGATTTGAGTATTTGTGCAAAATTCAAATTTAAAAGTAAACCATTTTCCCCAAAATTATTTTTTGCAAAAAAATAGGGTAATTACTTGGTGGTTGGCCTTCAATTTTTTATATGTCACATCCTAGGCTGATCTACAAATTCAAGGAGTCGGATTTAATTTCCTGTTTTTAAATTATTATTTTTCAGTTAAGAAATAGATTTTTTGAAACAATTTTTTGAATTGATTGAGGCTCAAATTTATATGTCAGACACCATTGGCTGTACGGCTTTACTGAATCACTTTTATTTTTCTACCCAAAAATTCATTTATTTATTTTTTGGAATAAAAAATAATTTTAAAAATTCCAAATAAGGGGAAATTATGTTTTTGTTTGAAAAATCATTAAAATTTTCTAAAGTATTGTGGATATGTTTTCAGCTCATGACAGATGTGTTATTCCATACTTTAATTTTGGTTAATTAGGGTATTATTTATTTTTAAATAGTATTAATTAGGAAAAAAAATATAAGAGTTAGGAAAATTTAGGAAGTAGCTTCATTGTTGTTTTAGGAAATCTTAAATGTTGTAGAACAGTTAATGTGCTTCTTTTTTTTTTTTTTTTTTTTTTTTGGGGGGGGGGGGGGGGGGGGGTGTGTGAAATATTGTCTGCTCAGTGAGAAGATGCTGCTGATGTGGGAGACATAGCATTGAGTTATGCTGTACCCATCGGAAATAACAAGACAAAATTGCAGTGCAATTATTGTGAGAAGAAGATCATGGGAGGTGAGGCCACTAGACTGAAGTGGTATCTGGCTAATGGCTAGAAGGATGTGACCAATGCCCTAGGGTCTCTGGTGGGGTGCAGAAGGCCATGGCTGCTCTTATGAAGGGAGGGATACAGAGGAGGTTGGATAAGAAGAAGGCCAGCAGAGTCTAGAAACTTACAGCAGGCCTAGGCTGTGAGCAAACTGCAGAGTTACTTAATATCAGTAACAGGATAGAGGTAGATACAGGAGGAGCTAGTTCACCTAGAGCAACTGCACCAGGTTCTGGTGCCGGTGGTAGTGGTAGTTGATCTGTGTAGGGTAAGGATGAGGGAATGAAGAGGAGGTATACGGAGTTACTCACAAGGAAATCACAAAGTATAAGGGGAGGCCTAGCACCAGTACTAGTAGATGAGTATCCCATTGAGATCTTGACAAAATCCTAGCATTTTCAGAACTCAGGACACTAGGTATAGAAGGCTGAAGCATCTGTAGTCTGACTAGAGGGGTAAAGTGGGCAATGCCGTGTCATTCTGTCACCACAACATCCCAGCAAATACTATCACTATCAGAATATGATAGACACTGTAAGAAAAGATGGCCTAGAGTGAAGGGGCCCACCGCATACGAGTTCATGATCGTATATTTGTCCCACGAGAGAAAGGAGCTTGAGGATTGTGCAGGACCTTTAGGGAATGTGGGCAGAATACAGCATCACAGTTATATGTGATGGTTGGATTGGATCCACTAAACACTCTAACATCACTTCATGGTATACTGTGATGGTACCTTAAATCAATGGATGCATTCATGGATAAGAAGGATGTGAGTATATCTATAGGTTACTGAAGGAGGTAGTACAGGAGGGGGGGGGTGGAGGTAGTACAGGAGGAGAGGGTGGAGAACATTGTCCAGGTAACGACGGACAACGGCAGCAACTTCAAGAAATGCGCGGGCTACCGCGCAACGGCTTTCACGCGTCGCGCTCATTCCGTTGCTTGGTTGGTCGTAGATCAGCTAGCGCGCCCTTTGTGTTGTAGTAGGGCCGTTGCTTGTTGGGGCAGGGCACTCTTCACCATTTTTTATTGGACAGTTTGATATGCCCGCGCATCAAGGCTTCGCGAAAAGGGAAAAGTTTGAAGGGGTTGGAAGGATCAACATCACAGAATGAACCCGAAGAAGCGAAGAAAACCACTAAACAAACTGGGGAGAGGTTAATAGAACAGTAGGTACCACCTCCATTTGCAGCCCACTACATTGACCCCATGCTAAAGGAGATGGGGAAGAGGTCTTTGGTACAAAGTGTGGTCGAGAGGGCAAGACAAGTGACTACATTTGTGTACAACTGTGGACATGCATTGCAGTTGTTGAGGCGAAGAAGGTTGGACTGAGGTCTATGTGTGCTTCAAAGGAATGGTTTGGGTCGAGGGAGTCGGATTCACAGGAGGTAGTGCAACGCAGGCGACCATACCAATGACCAGTTCCGGTAGGACCTGAAGAAGGTTGTTATTATACTAGAGCCAGTGGTGAAGGTTTTAAGGATGGTTGATTCTAAGAAAAGCCTGCCTTTTGATGCGAAGGGATTAGGAATCACACACAATCTCTACCCTTTCTTGCAACAGGACCTTTTTACAACCAACCCAGAAAAAACTAGAATAGAAACAATGGAGAAAAATCAACTTATCTGAAAATCCGACCGTTAGCTGGTCACCAAACTTGGAGGAACTGACCTTTAGGATGTGTATGACATCATACCAAAATCTGAGAATGATCCAGCCATCAATGGAAAAGTTATGAATTTTTCGAAAATTTCCTATACCCTGCTGTCTCCTCTGGTAGTAGCTGCACTGCTTGATCTGGTTGTAATCTTGCAGTCTCACAGGTCACAATATTTGGATGATCAAAACAGTAGCATTAGGGTCATAATTATTAAGAGAGTGGAAGATTGATTGTAGGGAAAATAGGGCAAAGGGCAAACAAGGGAAAGGGCTACGGTTGAGTCTCACAACCAAGAGAGACCCAACCATAAATCGCAACAGAGTTTCTGGTTTTCAAAGTCTGGCTTTCTCTTCTCCTTTATTCATATATATAGAGACTGATGTCTACAAGCTATGGAAAGACTAATTTCCTTATAGGAATGTCTAAATTTAAAACAAGAAAAGGATTAGGAAACTTTCTTAACATGCTATTGAAAGTTTCCAAAAATAAAACTAAGCAACTTAACTAAAACTCTAAATAATCTTTCCTATTTCATAAACTGAATTATATGCTATCTCATATTAAGAAACAATCCAAAAATAACTATGGAGAAGAGAACAAAAGGGAACAGCTTGCATACACAAGCTGCTGCGATTTGACACAGCTATACAGCTGCATCCAACTGAACCAAATCAGTTTGGCTGCTTGCGGCTGGGCTTGGCTTGGTTTTTGACTGTATTCTTCTTGTGTCTTCTACCGTAAACCTGCACTGCATCACCTTTCCACACCTGTATGCATAAATCCAGATGATGACCACGTGCACACAATGATACCATGTGGAGGCATAGCGTACCTACAGATTATCAAGGATCGTTAGGAGAATCAACTAATGCATGTACTGCATAAGGCTGGTGAGTTTTTTTCTTTCCTAATATACCTAAGTCAAATTACTTTACATTTAGATTTTCATTGGCCAATAAGTTCTTTATGTCATTTTCAGCCTCTTATCTATATCTAAATCCCAAGTACCAGACAGTACAAGCACAGATTTAGGCTGAACCAAGACTATAGGTGCAATGCAAGACGTGGTGGCCAAGCTGGAGCCAAAGCCAGTTATCCAAGCCTAATCCATGATGAGATGAATCCTATAGTTCCTTGGGAATGTAACTACTCGATTTGGCATTGATGGTAATGTTACCAATGTTTGAAATGGGTATAGATAAAGAGCTTCAGGGATGCAAATCGGACTTTGACCGCACTGCTACAAATTCTAGCCGGGACAATACTGCCCCTGGCAAGCCAATTACCTTAGTTTCATAACAGTTTATTTCCCTAATGTGGGTGAATGGTGGGTGCTATATGGTAGTGATGTACCTAACTTAAGGAAGATAGCAATTAAGGTGTTCTCCCAGACATATTCCGCATCTAGATGTGAACGCAACTGGTGTACGTTTTCACTTATCCACTCCGAGAGGCAAAACCCACTGGGTCATAAATTTCTCGAAACTAGGCCAAGGTTGTCACAGCATCAAGGCGACCCAAGGCACTGGAGGGCCGCTTGAGCGCTAAGGCGACAAGGCACCCAAGGCACGCTAGTGTTATTTTTTTCCCTGTATACATCATATCTAGTATAGCAACGATATATTTATGCAATTATGCTTATATGCTACATCAAGAATTAACAAAACAGCATTGTTTTACTGATATCCAAGAGAGGGCCTTGCATAAATTGTCCAGCTGGAAGAATAATCTTCTTTCTCATGCAGGTAAGGAGGTGTTGTTGAAGTCTGTTGTGCTTTCGATGTCTAATTTTGCTGGGATACACTTTCGGTTGCCTTTATCTTATCACAAGTCTATTAGGAAGGCTGCGGCTGATTTCTTTTGGAAAAATGGTCCTCAATAGAAAGGGATTCATTGGATTTCTTGGGATAGGTTATGTAAGTCTAAGGACAAGGGTGGGCTTGGTTTGAGAGACCCTTATTATTAGAACTTGGCCCTTCTTACTAAATTGGCTTGGAAACTCTGGACTTCACCTTCTTCATGTTGGGGTATGCTTCTTAAATCCTTATATTTTCCAAAATCTGATTTTCTTCATGCCAATCTTGGAAGTCGCCCTTCTTGGGCTTGGCAGAGTATTTTGGAGGGTAGGAAGTTTCTTCTCCTTGGAAATTTGGCAAGTTGGTAAAGGACACTTAATAAGGATTTGGGAGGACCTTTGGATTCCCTCTATTAAGGGTTTTAAACCTCCTCCTTGTGCTTTGCCACATAGTGGAGTTCTTGGTTGCCGATTTTATTGACCCTGTCCTTTGGACTTGGAAAAAGGATGTATTGGCACACCTTTTTTCTGTTGAGATTCAGTACGCTATCCTTAAAATACCTCTTAGTTATTTTCTCCAAGATGATCCAATGGTATAGGGCGGTGATAAGAATGGTAGATTTATAGTCAAATCAGCTTACTATGTTATTGCTAATTATTTTGAGGCGCAGGATCAGGTGAAAGCAAGGTTCTAAATTTCAGTTTCAGACCTGGTTTCGGCCAGGGCCAAAACTGAAATTTCGATCATTTCTGGTTTTTTTTTTTTTCCCAAAATGTAATTTCGGAGGAAAAAAGGGCGGTACAAGACAGGAAATAGTATACAGGAGAGATAATATACAACACATAGTACACAGTACTTATTTACGACTAATCTCATTTAAGTATATATTTCATTTACTTAAGATATTATTCATAAATAAGCAAATATCCCCCATATGAATCCAATAAAAATAGTCTAAAATTCAAATTCCAATAAAGTAAAAAGTCAACTTTCCAGCTCAAGAACAAAAACTAGATTTTAGATCGCGGGGTGATTTTCAACTTTCAAATGCTAGCCTTTTATTTTCATTCTAAAAATTTCATAAATCTTATTAGAGTAAAACAACATTAAAAACCAAGAGTCCACCAAAATAATTTTTTGTTTTGATGTCTAAAAAAATTATTTTCATTCAAATGACTTTAAACAGCATTTGCATACTCCTAAAAAGGTTTGACCGAAGAGTAACTACATCAAGATAACTCGGATTCAAGCAATGTCAGAGTTGTTGGAAAGATAGCATAATCAACCTTGCAACAAATCCGAGATTGCTTGGATCAAAATTATATTGAAGGAGTTACATTCCGTTCAAACCTTGTTCGGAGTATGCAAATGCTATTTAAAGTTGTCTGAATGTAATTTTTTTTTTTTTTTTGGACATCAAAACAAAAGATTATTTTGGCGGACTCTTAGTTCTTATTCATGTTTTACTGCAATAAAATTTATAGAATTTTTATATGGGAGAAAAAAGCTAGCAGTTGAAAGTTAAAAATCGCCCCACGATTGAAAATCCAATTTTTGTTCTTGAACTGGAAAGTTGACTTTTTATTCTCTTGAAATTTAAATTTTAAACTATTTTTATGGGATCTAAATGGGGGTGTTTGCTTATTTATGAATAATATTTTAAGTAAATGAACATTTACTTAAATGATATTAGTCATAAATAAGTGCTCTGTGCTGTACAATTCCTCTTGTATACTGTTCCGTGTCTTGTATTACTCTGGCCTGTAGAAGTCAAAGTACACCAAGTTTCGACCGAAATTTGGTATTTTTCTGTTTCAAACCCTGGTTTCATTTTGGACCAGTGAAATTTCAAAACATTTCAGACCAAAACCGAATTTCGGCCGAAATTTAGAACCATGTGTGAAAGCATCCTCTTCTCAATTACCTAGCTGGCAAACTGTCCCTACTTTGGTGTGGCAGAGGATCTGGTCATGTAATACTTTGCCTAAAATCAAGGCATTCTTATGGCGTGCGTGTGCACATGGGCTGGCTGTGGGAGTGATCTCCATCATCGGAATATTCCTTTGGATTTCTCCGTTAAATAGTGTGGTGAGGCTGAGGAGTCCATTGCCCATGTCTTTCTTCATTGCTCGTATGCTAAGGCAATTTGGTTTTGGACTCCTTTATCGGTTAGGATTCCTGATGATGCTACTCTTTCTTTCTCTCAATGGATCCAGAGCTGGGATGTGCTGTTCCGTATATCTAAGGATGTGGCAAGGAGTTGGGCTTTTGCCTCTTTTCTGTGTTGGTATATCTGGCTGAGGCGAAATGATTTGCACTTTAAGGTGAAAGATTGGAGTCCTGTAGAGGTTATTCAAAAGGCTTCTACTGCTTATGATGATTTTGTGAGATCTTGTCCTACCTTAACTGATGCTTTTGACAATGTTGCAAATCAGAACTCAAACTCTATTTGGAAGCGTCCACCAGTGGGAGTAGTGAAGGTTAACTGCGATGCAGCTTTTCGAGAAGGTGACAACACAAGTAGTATTGGCTTGATTTTTTGGGATTCTGATGATAACCCGATTATTGCAGTTTCTCAAACAGTTGCTGTTTCCTCAGCTTTTATGGGTGAGGCCCTTGCAATGCGTTCAGCTTTTTCTGTTGCTCATCAAAATGGGTTTTCTTCCTTAATTGTTGAGTCTGATTGTGCTCCTTTAATCTTCTGTTTAGAGCAACCTCATCTTCCTTGTTTGTTTGAGGTGCAGCCTATTAGGGAAGACATTCTCTTTTTGGCTTCTACATGTAATGTCATCTTTTCTGCTATCTCTAGGGAGGACAAATTTGTGGCCCATTCCTTGGCTCAAAAGGCCATGGCATCTAAAGGATTGATCCATTGGCCTGTTGCTACTCCATGGCTTTTGGATCTTTGTCTAGCTGATGCTTCATTTGTAAATAGTTTCCTTATTCAATAAATTTGTGTTCTACCAAAAAAAAAAAAACATTTACCCACCCAACACCTTGTAGGCCGCTTGGACGCTTAGGCGACGCTTTGATAACCTTGAATTCGGTGTATGTTCACTATAATATGAAACTGAAGATGCACCACAAACACATGGAGATGGAGAATGACAAAGACCCAATCGAGCTCAACATCTTCCAGGTGGACTCAGATGATAAGGATTCCCTTACGAGTGGGTGAAGGATTGAGGTGAGCATGTGTTAGAGCATCCTAGGGGTAGGCTCGGGCCAGAGATTACCAGACAAATGAGTGCCGATTTTGATGAGTTTTCTTCTTGACAGGGTTGAGTTCACATAATGACACCTCGACCTTTTGAGCCCCAACTTGGCAAGGGATGATGAGGACAATGGCCAAACACTCTCACACCTTCATTGTCGGCTAATGGAGATGATGATGACAACTGCTATTATCATGATGATGGCAGTGGTGACAATAGAGGTGATAAATATGTTGGCATGCGATAGCATTACAATCTGCGGAGCATAATCTGGAGCCCATCTGACTCACAGAAGAGAGACAATTTGATCATGCTATACAAGATGTTGACCATGCTGCACGACCACCCCCTTACATATAGGATCCTCGAGAGGGTCGTGCTGCCGATTAAGACCAAATGAGGAGCTTGATAGTATGGACATCAATTTTTCGAGCTTGTCTGAACCTTTTGGAGGCATGCGTCTAGGAGAGAGTACTGGATATAGGGAATGGTGTGCACCATCCTTGGTTGCAAAAAATACATTGGTTCCGAGTACAGAGGCTATGGTGGCTATGGTGGGTTTGGGCAGGATAACTCTTCCTCTTCATTACACACTAAGTATGATGAGCATGAGGGCCAGTCAAATAGTAGGTCATCCTTTGTGGACAGTTTCTTCTCATACCCGGTCCCCCCAACCATACATGCCGGCTCCACCATCCAATTATGGTGCCTTGTCACATAGATCTTCACAGTTTATTGGAGACCTAAATCTTAGGTTAGGTTACCTCCAGTATATTGATGATACCACTTATAGGACTGTGGAGGACTTCAAGCGTTTATTCTGCCATAGTATGGCATGCCCATCATTTGTGCTATATTCAGAGGAATGGATACGTCAGCACCAACAGTCTAGTAGTGGTATTGATCCTCTCCATTATTGGAAAATGTACACAACACTAATAAGTAGGTTTTGATGATTACAAACATATGAAGTTTTACTAACCTCTCTACACTAAGTGTTTAATAGTAAAATTCTCATTCAAGGAGTCAAAGTAAAGATTAATTGCTCAATTGGTGTCCTTGAGGACCAAAGATTGAAGGTCAAGAAACAAGAGTCAAGACATCCAAGAATTGTTTAAGTCTCAAGCTTGAAGGCTAAAGCTTGAAGACCAAAGATAAGAGAATTAAGATTCAACTTTAAGGAAAGAAAAATAAAGTTAAAGATGAAGACCTTGCATTTAGATGCTTAGCATAGTACACATGCACAAATCATAAATATAATCATTGCATATCATGCATGTCATAACCTAGACTGACCCTAGGAGGAGTCAAACAAACACACAAAAGACTTAGACCAGTTGAGTTTTAAATGCGCTCAAAGCCCAAGGAAAATGGCTTGAAAAATCTCCAAGGAGAGACCCGCCAGCTAATCATCCAGATGATCTGGATGAAAGGAATGGTCAGGCACCGGTCGACCGCAAGATGAACCGGTCGATTGGATCCAAAATCATGTTACAGGCTCATCCACCCGAGAGTTCTTAAAATTAAGCAAACCTCTCCAGCGTCATCCGGTGGACCTAACGGTTGATCGAGAGCCATCAACCGGAGACCAACCGGTCGATCAGTGATCGACCAGATGGTTTTAAGTCTATCCAATAGCTATTTAACAACCATATTTTCACTGGTAGATAGGATGGATCAACCGGTCAACTAGCAATAGTAAAAAATAGATCCGTTGGGACTTTATTTAAGCAACCCTATTTGGCCATTCAATAGACCTATAAATACCCCTTTCTTGGAGAGAAAAACCAAGAAACTTTGCCAATACAATAACAATATTCAAGGAGCTTTAAAGTGGGCATTCAAATCAAATCAAGAGAGATCAAGCTTCAACTCCAAACTTCAACTTGTGATCTCTCAAGTTCTCAACTTCTAAATCAATGAGAAGCAACATTGTGCATCACCTTCATCACCAATTGCACATCACAAGGAGTTCGTCACACTGCTTGTCTAGGCAATATCTTACCTTCGTATTTACATTCGTTGTATTTGTAAAGGATCCTCTTATCCTCAAAAGAGATGGGTTCCTCTTGACCGTGAACGAAGATTGTGATTGGTTCCTCTTAACCATGAATGAAGATTGTGATTGGTTCCTCTTGTCCCTGAACAAAGATTGTGATAGGTTCTTTTTGACCTTGAACGAAGATTGTAAGGTTCCACTTGACCGAAAAGATTTTGTAAAAAAGGAGTTCTTCCCCACCTATTGAAAGGGAGATTATTAGAATTCAAGCTTGGCTTGAGAACAAATGGACTAGCTTGTGGTGAGACTCCCAAGTGAACCACTATAAATTCTTGTGTTGTGGTTCGGCATTGCAATTGTCTTTATTTTACAACACTTATCTTAAATTATTGAAAAGCTTTTATTCCGCCAAAGGGAAGCCTATTCACACCCCCCCTTTTTTGGGCATATCCAACACACAACCACAACTCTATGTGGTATAAGGATGGGAACAAGGGTCCAATATGTAGTATATAGTCATGTACCATGCAAACTGTACTTATGGAAATGTTTATGTCAGTATGTATTACATAAACTATGTAATGTTATTGATAATTATGGATTTCTTTCCAATATTATGTTTTTTCGTTCATAATTGATCATTAATTGTTTTAATTGAACTTTGTGTGTTCTAGTACTAAATCATGTGTAAAATAGGTTACATTAGAGAAAGTGAATAGCAAGGTATGCATACACTAGCAACTTAGGGTCCAAAGCTAAACTATTATTTTTGGTGTGTTTCTTTACAATTTAAAGGTTCAGACGTGATGCAGTTACGTTTCTATGGTTGGCCTAGCTTAGCCTAGCTTGGAAACCCACACCACAAATCTAGTAGCATATTTAAGGGTTTCTTTATTTGGATTATTCTTGTAATCAAAATTTACTTTATTTTACTTATACTGGAGAAGTTTAGATACGTCGGAGAGGCCATGCGTTAGTAGTAGTTTCTTAGTTTGCTTTAGTTTCTATTTTCAGAGAAACTTTCAGGCAGAACTTGGGCGAGACTTTGCTTGGCCAGTGGTCAGCTGATTCACTTCTAGGATGATGCTTGGCTGTGCCACTCTCCTCAAAGATGCATGCTGGAATTTATATCCATCCAAGCTCTCATGACCTAAAAGTGATAGAATGCATTAAATACGAAGGAGATAAAATAGTTTTCTACCTCCCCTAGATGAAAAAGACATGACCCCCTAAGCTTCATGTTCCTCTGGAAGTAGCTTAATTGAATAAGATTTACAATGTATCATCCTACATCCAGAAGACAGTTTCACTAACTTGTACTTCTTATGCAAGGCAAGCAGAGAAATGGGGAGGCACCTCCAACTTTCACTCTGTGATTTCTAACAGAGAAATTGGGCATTCCATTTGCCTTCAATTTCTTTGAGAAACTCCTCATTACTGAGGTGCATGGCTGCAGTAGATCTTTTATAAGCAAGGTGCACCTTGTGGAATCTTGTCCTCTCTGCAATTTGTTGAAATCCACAAAAACAGAGTCGGTGAGTCCCTTTAGTAGGTAGCTAAAATGATAGTTTCCAAGGGGCATTATTAGACACCCTTCAGAACAAAACGGGAACAATTATTCATGACACTTTTATTAATCATTTTTCTTCACTGTTTATAGAGTTGTTCCCATTGAAATTGAAGAGCTGCTAAAGTTTGTAAAACTAGTAATACAAAATACAAAACTTTTTGTATACCTCGGCAATTTGACCTTTCTTGGACTCTAATATGAATTCATCATCTTAGTTATTAAATAGGAGATGAATTTAGAGACAGTTCTATTAAAAGAAGAAAGCATATAAGAGAAAAAAAAGTAATTGAAGAGTAGCAGGACATTAATGCAACAAACACCCTCATAAAGAAACTAATGCACCATGAGATAATGTTCAATTCTGCATTCATGAATACATTAACAAAGTAGAAATTGAAAAGGATTTCCAGATGCAAGAAAATAAATCTTCTGAAAGATCAAAACTATATTGTTATAGAGAAACAAAATTAACTTACGTGGAAGTCATTAGCTCCTCATGAAAAAAGTAGTCCAGAACATAACACTACAAATAAAGAACAAAAGGGGAAACTTAAGCAAGTGAGAAATGTTCACACAAAATTATAATGTAGCATGACTCTGGTCATATTACCATACAAAATACTTGGTAAAGGATCATTGACTGGCTTAAGCTGCCGTTTTCAATGCTTTTGGCCAGAACTGAAAGATTGATAAGTAGCCAGCCCATCATTCCAGCTCTAACAAAGAAAAATCTACAAATGGTAGAACAGCCAAGGATAGTATTGTAAGAATAATCAAGCCTGTATTGAGACATCCCATTTAATTGCTTCAATTCAATATTAATCTTGGCAAGTAGGGTTGCAACAGAAACCACTAATGTTGGGAAGCCAAATGAGTTGGCTACATTGGTCTATGGTGTTAAAGTAATTATCAATTAACAGAGATTCATACCAATTTGTTATTGAATCACAGAAGGAAGAAAAAGTTAGTTATGCAAATCTCAATACAAGGATTGTTTTTTCCTGTCAATCATTTCTCAAACTGGGATGTCTAGGTAAAACAACCATGATTAACGATAATCACGCTAAAGATTTAACAAGAAGACCCTCATTGTTACAATAAGAGAGAACAAAAGATACACAATAGGATTAACAAAGCCTTGTCACGGTACGAAATACTACCAGCATACTGAGATAAAAGAAACTATCTAAAAAGCATTCAAGCAGGGGGGATGGAAGGTTAATTTGGTCATGTCAAAGAATAAGTTCAGAAATAAATTGAGTGCAATGAAAACTGACCCGATTATATGGTTACTAGACCAAAGCATCATAAGCTCAAAATTTCTGATTTGATAAAAATGATATAATCCAAGATCAAATATTACAGATAATAATTTTATCACTATAAATGCCATATGTAATTAAAATAGGATTGAGGACAGATAAGGCTTCCATATGAACCTAAACCAAAATTCAATGAATTGTAGCATCTCGAGTCTTGACAAAGAAAGGTGTATAGAGAAATTGGATAAAGGATTTAATGATAACAGTAGAAAGTTGAAAAGAGTTCCAGAAAATCAGAAAAATAAGATAGACTTATTCACACCTAGGGTTTGTAAGCTGTGACACTTTCAATGGAGAATAATTTTTCAATATTATAGCAAAATATTTTAACCACCTTGATTTGGAGTATAGAGTATAGTGAACCATGACTTAACAATACACATCCCATCACAGGCCAACACCCTGTGCAATTATTTGGTTATCTTCCCAAACGTAGTTGATCCCACAGCTGCAGGACTTGGGCCATTAAGGGGCAACATGCTGGGTGGCATGGTACCACAGGTGGATGAAGCCATGGGGCCTTTGTTTTGCAAGATCTAGAGTTTGTTAACAAATAAACCATATAAACATCCAAGTGAAACCAAAATAAGATAAAAATATGTTTTGAACCCCCTTCTCCCCAGCTAAGAGAACTTAGACTTAGCGAAGTCTCCCATTTCGTATACTGGAAAAAGGAATGACCGTGCAGGCACAGGATTGATCCCTGATAATGGATCAGATCACACCAATATAAATCTTTTTTATTCCAAGACAAGGATACAAGAATCATTTCACCAACATCAAGGAACTGTTAGTATATTGTTGCATAGGATTAAAAATAATCAAAATAAGGAGAAAATAGAACCCAAACTCAACTCAGACCTCAAAAAATAATATAAAATAAAGACAACTGAAACCAAGAATATAATAAAACTAAAAGTGACCAGACTTAAATCCAATCCTAAATATAAATATTAAAAGAAAATACCATAACACACCTTTTGTTGTATATGGAGAAAAGATACAAACAAAGATAAAAGTTTCATCTCATATAACTAATTCAATCACCCATACAACTTTGACCCCATTTTATAAAGAACTCTTTTGTGGGCTCCACAAGAAATCATCTATTTTCTACAGTTTCTGATCTACATAATAGTTGTATTTCAAAAGTAACTAGAATTACGTCAAAAAATATTAACAGATGCTAAACAAGAAGATGCTAAACTGAATGAAAACATATGCCCAGAAAATTGAAGAAGGTTTCTCATACTTGAGGTCAACTCCCATAAAATGAGGATTCAGCTGTATTCCAAACCACCTATGAGATGAAATAGAAGAATGATATTCAATCAACAATCTAAATAAAAACAAAACAAACTGTAAAAACTACAGACATAAAATTCTCTTAATCCTAAACGAATCAGTAAGGAAAAATTCATTCCTAATGAAATTATTTGAATATTAGTTAAAGTTGTTAAGAAAGATGTCAAAGCTCCTCCCAAACACCCCAAAAAAAAAAAGCGACATTAATTGTCCATTAGCCACGCAACAACCATTATCGTGTTTCTATTATTTCTAGTGTTATCACACATAATTCAAGCCCTTTTGATCTAGTTCACCAAAAGTGACGTACGGAGCCATTCATAGTACACAAATCTTTTGGCCTATTCATTATTTTGTCACCATTCCATAGTAGTGTTCCAAATCTCGGCAAGATCTCCGAAATCTCGACCTTTATATGTTCAAAAAACGCAGTGCCTCGGTGAGAATTTTGGAGAAGATCTTGACGAGATCTCGGAAATCTCAAACCTCACCGAGATGGGGTCGAGATCCGAGATTTAAAACCTTGTTTCATAGTAACATGAACTTTTGTTAGTAAAAGAAGATTCTAAAATTTCATCTATCTTCAAGTTGTAGCACAAAGATATTTTTATCAATTTGCATTCCCATTAAGTTTTGCTATCTGGTGCCGAGTAGTGAGTTATTTTTCCTCTGTTTGAATGGATCCACACCAAACTACTGGTTCTCATAGCCCACCAGAATGGCATGGGTGAAGGTAAAAACTGCAAATTACTTCAATTCCATGTCGATTAAGGGGGATTTTGTCATGATTTCCTGATAACTTCTATCGCATGCCCTTGTCAGTTTTGGATGGACAACCACCTTCCCTCAGTCATTTCCTATTTGCATCATCATTCTCCATCACCTCATGTGTTTGGTTGTCTGTTTTTTTGTTTTTTTTTTTTGTTCACATTTGTGTTCATCATACCAGCAAGTTATTTTGTGCAGTCAAATTGTTTTCATCCGGTATATGACACCCAAAAGGGGTACCATTGTTACTTACCAACTTCTTTTGTGCTAGTGCTTAGTTTCTTAAATGCTACTGCTTATTTTCATTTTTTCATAGCATGTACTTGTCACCAAAGTCCTGTCAATTAGACAGGGGAAGTACCTTGACATTTTCCACTTTTCCTTCCTCGTTTGGCTGACACTACTGATCCAGCATCAGCACCTGCTTAATGAACACTCCAAGTGTATGACCACTGCTGTCTCAGCCTTTTCTGCCCCTTCTCGACCAACCAGCCATCAGATTTTCTCTGGTGGCTAAGGAAAATATTCATATTCCATTGATCTTCATAAAAGTTGTCCTTTGTATTTAAACATCTAATGGCTAATATTTGTTCCTTTGTCAGCTTGTCTTCTCTCTATAACAATTCTCTTTCTTTGTCCACAATATCTCTACCTCAATCAAATAAACAGTCATTGCAGTATTGGTGGCAAGAGGGTTCAAAGCAACATAATTTAACAATCTCTCTTCGCTACAGGATCGATTAATCAGCCCGACTTAAAAACTGCAGTAAAAATCAATGAAGAATTCCACTTATCTTTAAATCTAACCCTTGGAACCTGATGAAACTTAATGAGGATGAACTTTATAACATATATGAACACAATTTGAAGTTTGGCAATGATCTGATTTGATTTGTAGGAGCTATGGGCTTCGAAAGTTGCTGTAACCTGCTACCGCCAGTGACTAGAAGCTAATCTGGTATTACAGGTTGTAACCGACAACTCCACAAGTTGCTGTTGAAGAGGTCTTTTAGCTAGTAGAGTCGTAACTTAGTATGCAACAGTAACAGCTCCAGAAAAGTCAGGAAAGAACAAAGAAACCAAAAAAATTAGATCTGGTTGAATCTCACAACCGTGGGAGACTCAACCAGAAAATCAGGAGCTAAACTCTCTTCTTTTTTCTGGTCTAAATCTGATCTGCCGCCCGCCCCTTCTCTATTATTTATAGTCTTGAAAGTTACAAATAAAATAGGAAAGAAAACTAACTGAAAAATAGGAAACTAAACTTCCTTTATAGAGTAGGAAGTTTCTAAGCAAAAAAATAAGAAAGTTTCCAAAAATTAACTAACCCAAATAAATAGGAAACTAAATCTAACTTAACAAGATAACTGATCCTATTATTTAGGAAACTAAATAACCCCCAAAATTAGGAAACAAGATATGCCGCAACTAATAGACTAGTTACTCCATATTGCAGCCAATAAAATAGAAATCAGAGATGCCGCAGGACAGCCAGCTGTATTGCTCCTCACGTAACCAACTCTAGATCCAAATCTGAATCAAAATATGGACAGCTTGGGTTGCAGGCTGGACTGGTTTTTGGCCTGGTCCATTGGATTGATTCTTGGACTGCATCAAGTATTCAAGGTGTAAACATTTCCACAGACAAAACAATGTCTATCCTCCTTAAGAAAGCAAACTATCGACTGCTCTAAATTATCTAACCATCCTCCTCGGTACATCGTACAATCCCTTAGACATGTTGTAATAAAGAACACTATCAACATGAATTGTAATGGCTACTTATCAGAAATTGATGAAAGGATTCAATGGGGTTTTCAACTGTTATTCAAGTTCTGTAAACCAGGATTTTTCCCAGACCATGGGTATTCCATTAAACTTGAGAATATTAAAATTTTTCAAGAAGTACCCTTGGTATCGAGTCTCAACAAAAAGCTAGGGATTCAGAAGAAAAAGCTATCCCACTGCTGCTGATCAATTATGGAAAATAATAACAATGGAAGGGGGACAGAGATCTCTGAAAAGGGTCAAAGTGTACAAGAAACATCTATGGCCTAGAGTTAATTTGAAGTTAACCCTAGGAAAGAAAAAGGCTTCAGAAATTTTCAATACAAGCCAAAGAAGTGAATATGGTACCCAAGTAATGAAGGATATATAAAAAGCAGGTCCGATTATCCTTATTTGTGCCACCAGATGTGCATACAATAGCATGGGATTAGCCGCTTCAGTGGCATCACTTATCCTGGTTGGAGGAGAAACTACCAAACATCTAGCATTCCCTCATGTTAAGCTTGAATGAGTTTTCAAATCGAATCTCTTCATCACACGATTCAACGAACTGATACACCTTTATACGAACTGATACACCTCGATACGACCCGATACGGTTCGATACGGTCGATACACACATATAAATCTTGATGCAACTGATTTTTTTTCACTTTTCTGGTCTTCTTCCTTGTTGAAAACCTACAGTTCATGTGAATCGAAGGTTGTAGCTCATTGAATGTCATCAACTATGTCTTTAATCCTTGAAAATACTTCAAGATTGCCTATATAGTGGTTTTATGCTTAAAAACTGTGTTATGCATGTTTCCTAATATGTATCTTGCCCCCGTATCCTAGCGTATCCACGATACAATATGATACGACATGATACATCTCTTAAAATTGCCCGACTCATACGCTACCGATACACGATACTTTAATCCTTGCTCTACAGTAATACCCTACCCTACCTGCTATTGCTGCTGATATGATCTAAAATTACTACTCTGCCTACTATTGCTGCTGCCCTCAGCCTACTACTGCTCTCGAGGTCAGATCAAGATCTGTTCATTGTTGTCACTGCTGCTGTCTTCAAGATCAAATCTCCAAATCTGTTCACTACTCTTGCTGCTGACCATAGTTCGAAATCTCGGATCTCAAGGGTGTCTTGACCCTTGAGAAAACCGAGATTACCAAGATCTTGGCGAGAACCTGCCGAAACTCCCAAAGGTTAAAAATGGTAGCTTTGACAGGCTTTTTTTTATGGTTTAAGCCATTTTTTGATGTTTAAGACCATTTTAAAGTCATTTTAAGGCTATATATTGCAGGAAAATACTTATTTAACATATATAAACACATTTGAAGCATAAAAAGTAATCACATTGTCGGAAAATCATACATTCATAAATCATAAATCCCACAAAATAACATAACTCACAAGTGCTCATTATATGAAAAACTTAAATACTCAAAATGAAATAATACATTCCATCAATCCATCCCAATGTCTAATCATATGTAGAGTGGCGTGCAGGTTCCATCTGATCAGATTGACTTTGCTGAAAAAATATATCTCGGTCTGATAAACAAAGTCCTGCCACAACATCCTTCGGCTATAGAAGGTCTAGTCTTCTACATATTTCTCATACACATGATCTGGGAAGTTTCTAAAGATACCTAACCTTAGATATAATTCACTATAATGTGCAGTAAAGTGAGCATATATTGACTGGTGTGGGGGCATGGTTCTCTGCAAATTTGTGACTGAAAAGAGACTATCCACAAAGTTTGAGTCAGTCTGTGATGTAGACTTACTAGTATCAGTGGAATAATCATATACACTTCCCATCATACGGTCATCATCACCGGAATAAGAACCGTACGCTGAAGTGGTGCCAAATCCATGAGCATTCCACTGCCCCTGCTCCCGTCCACTGTTACCCTTAATGCTCAGTCCTCCAAAGCTTGTGGATATGCTATCAATTTCAACATCATGCATAATAACAAGATGTCAAAGAAACGATCCTCTTCTTCCACTGGTTGCAAAGGGCGTTCCCGTTAACAAGACCTATGTGTATACCTAGTCGTAGACCGTGATGAAGATGCGCATCCACCATGATCTGGATCATGTGTAGCGTGTGTATACTGATTCTCGCCGGTCCATCTAATAATGGGTATAGTCGGTCTAGGAACACCATCACCCTCATCATCACCACCACTACCATCATCACAACTACTATCAGAAGTTGACCAGCCACTTTGATCCATTGTATCATCATCACCTTCTGGGTCACTACCAGCTAGGGGGTCAAATGGTTGAGGCAACTGTGAGTGTACACAACCCTCATCCGAGGACATAAACCGTTCGAGATTAGAACCCATCGGAGCAGACACAGTGAGGTCGGACATCCCACCAGGCTCATCCATCACTGGAACTACTCTGTCTCTCACCCATTCCACATAGGGTTCCTCTTCATCTGAAGATAGCTGGAAAACGTCGGCTAGCTTGATCAGCTCTTGTTCATTTCTTTGTTCAAACTTTAAGCACTATACCCTCAGTCTCATGTTGTAATGGGCGTACACTAAGTCATTTAGCTGTTGAGAGCCCAATTTATTCCGAGTCTTTGAATGGATAAGGGAGAAAGTACTCCAATTTTGCTCACACCTAGATGCGGAACATGTTTGAGATAGGACTTTGATTGCTATTCTCCTCAACTTAGCTGCATGCTCGCCATACAACAAACACCACTCAACTGCACAAGAAAAAGAACAAATTTTAATACACATATTGAATAAGATATGTTACTTGGAAATTTCAATTTCCATAATTCCATACCAAGATTGGTCTTATCTCATCCAGCCACTGCGGCGGGAGTTTCAAAACTCCCAAGACCATCTCTGAAGGTTTTAATCTACACCCATATCAAAATTTATAACCATTAACCATTGTAATATATGGATATTCAAATAATTCAACACTTAAACCATACAACTCACCTCCAGATTGACCAATGCTTGTACAGTATAATCTGGCACCAATTTTGCCACGACATCTTTTACCGATCCGATAAGGTCAGAATTGAGCCCAAGCACATGTGAATATTAATACTTGGGATTCAAATAGTATGCTGCAAAATATGAGTCGCCATATTAAAATATAAAAATAACTATTATGTGGAACTAAATTAAAGACATCATTAAATATACTCACCAGCCTTATGCAATGGGTGCATCAGCTGACTCTCCCATCGATCTTTGATAATCTTCACAAAATGTTTGTTTCCACGTGGAAGCACAGCTTTTATACGGTTTTTCAACATATCCATGGCAGCATATAAATGTGGCATGGTAGGCTGGAATGTTGTATCTACTAATCTCAGCACCTTCACCACTGGGTCCAGAATTTTGACTACATCCTTCAATATTCTCCAAAATTCCTCTGAAGCTACAGTAGTCTGTGCTTGAACCCCAACAGGCGAGCTAGACTCCCTCCACCAAACTAGTCCTCAGATGCAAAAATCGATCTGAGGCCTACCATCTTTGCCTGAAAGCTCTTTAGTGCTATGTAGTTTGTAGCAAATCTAGTAATGCCGGGTCTTAACAAGTCTCCTCCACAGCTCTCCCTCAGCAAGTTCAAAGAATAGCCATGGTTGAATACAAATGTTGTCACCTGGCGTGCTTGTTCAACCACTTGTTTTACTTTTTTGATCTTGCCCATGTCCTTCAACATCAAGTCAATGCAATGGGCAGCACATGGAGTCCAGAAAATGTTATAGTTAGCCATCATCATCTCTCTTGCCTTCTTGTAGTTGCTGTCATTGTCTGTCACAATTTGCACCAACTTTGTAGCACCAATTCATCCACCACTGTCTGTAGCAATCCATAGATGTAGTTAGCATCTTTTGTGCAGATACATCCACAGACTTCAAGAATGATGTCTACCCATCACTATAGACCATGAAATTGATGATGGACTTTTTAGTAGGATCAGTCCAACTATCACACATAATAGTGACCCCATATGTACCCCAGTTATTCCTTAACCCTTCTATCCATACTTCTAGCTTTTTTTTAATTCTTGGGAGATAAAACATTCATCACTTCATATGAACTGGGGGCTTTAACACCAGGACTAGCCTGAGCAACTGCATCAAAGAAAGGCTGATAGTAGGGCCACCACTGGCATTTACTGGAATACTATTATAGATGGACCACCTAGCATAGGCATCGCCAATAAATTCTTTTGTACTCTTCCAATTCCACATACTCTTCAATCTCTTCTGTTTGGCGCCAACCTTTCTAAAAACTGTTGGATCTTGCTGTAGAATCTCAACATAATCCTCATCCCTAGCAGTAGGTGGTGGTGTCTGAGGTTGTGCTCTAGTACTTTTTTATCTTCTAAACATAGAAGTCAACCCCCCTACTCTGTGTTTGTGGTTCTTCAAGCTGCTGAAATGATCCACTACCCCTGCCCCTAAGGCTCTTTGCCTTAACCTTTCCATGTCCATCTCATGGCTGACTTTCCTAGCCATTTTTGCCCATCTCAGATGGCCTCTTGCTCAGTCAAACCCCTGGTATCTATACTATCATCATCTGAACTATCATCATCCAAACCACACACACTGTGCCTCAGATTGCTTCCTCAAATTATTGTTTACTTTTTTCTTTCTCTGCCCTTCTCTGTTGGCCTCCCTTCATCTGTGCAGCTATGGTCCTAGTAATCTCCACAGGAACTATAGCACACTTTGCCACGTCTGTAGAAGTCTCACTCAAGTGTTGCTTAAGTCTGATAATCACACCAAACATAAGTTTCTTCCCATGGAATTTGCATTGGGTCTTCTTTTTATCACCGTCAATGGCGGTACAATACTGCCAAGCCATGTCAGTACGACCAGCAACACCACCTCCCTCACGAGAACCCGAAGCAGCCATAATATTTAGAACGAGACACTGTTACATAAGATGATAAATAGAGAAATTTAAATCAATAGATTTACAATAATAAAACTTAAAATTAAATAACATAAAAGCATCAAATATGCGAATACAACTCAAAACACATTGAAATTACTTTTCAAAACTTTAAAACTATGTTATAAGAAAACAAAATATTTGCCCTAATTTTTCATAATTATTTAGATATTATAAATAATTTTAGATATTAAATTAAAATAATTTATTTTTCCAAAAATATAATCCGACAATATGGAACCATAGATTGGCCAATGGTGTTCAACATATATTATTTTGAACACCAACAGATAAGTATTAATATTTTTTTATTAATTTTTTATTACTGAAAAATAAGATTTATTAATAAAAAATTCATAAAAATAAAAATATGTACAGAAAAAAAAAAACTGAAACCATGACCGCGTAGATCAGCCAACGGTGTTCAACATATATTATTTTGAAAGTAAACTGATTAATATTTAAGAAATTTATTTTTTATTTCTTTAAACAAAAAATTATATATATATATATATATATATATATATATATATGTACAGAAAAAAAAAGAAACCGTGGCCGCATAGATCGGCCAACGGTGTTCATCATATAATATTTTCAATACCATCTATTAATATTTATCATATTTTTTTTATTTTTAATTGCTGAAAAATACCTCTTTTTAACAGAAAATCAAAATAAAAAATATATATGCAAGAAAATAATTTCGAAAGGATGAGGTTGTAGGCCTAATGACTCTCACATATATAAATTTCATGATGAACCAACATGTATTGAACATATTCATGTAAAAAAGTAAGTTTTAGGGAAAAAAACCATACCTCAAACCTTAGATTTGCCAAGAACAAGTCAAAATGAGGCTCCAACACACTTTGATGGAAAGATTTGCAAAAAACAAAGGTTTTCGAACCTTAGATGCAAGGTTGGAGAAAAAGGAGTGGAGAAATGAGGGTAACAGAGAGAGTTAAAGTCGAAAAGAAGGCTCTCGGTCGAAATCTCAACCGAGAATGACATTTTTATTCGAAACCAGTTCAAAACTGGTCGAAACAGGGTCGAGTTGGTTCGAGATGGTTCAAGATGGGTCAAGATTTTCGAGACCAGTTCGAAACTGGGTCTACTGGTCGAGATCCAATCGAGAACTTGTCGAGACCCAGTTTCGAACCTACTTCTTGTCTCGACCCAGTCGAGACTGCCAAGAAGGTCGAGATCTCGACCCTTCTCGATCGAGTTTTCAAACCATGCTGCTGACATCTCTGTTCCTGAGTGGATCAGACCTGCTCAGAATTAATCTGATCTACTCTCTGCTGGTTAAAATACACTGCTGTCCAATTTCGGATCTGAATCAGGTCTGTTCCTGAGTGGATCAGACCTGCTCAGAATTAATCTGATCTACTCTCTGCTGGTTGAAATACACTGCTGTCCAATTTCGGATCTGAATCAGGTCTGAATTGCTCTACCGATCTACAGCCATCTATTGCTGCCTCAATACATCTGTCCAAGGTCAGTATCTATAGCTTACATCTTCAAGGACCCAGATCAAATTAGCGATATCTTTTACGCTACTACCACTAACTACTACCACTACTACTACTGCCACTAACTAACCTCTAACCATTAGTACTACTACTACTACTACTACAACTACTTATTGCTACTTCTTTTTTTTTTCTTTTTTTTTTATCTATTGTTACTCTTACTCCTTCTCCTACTACTGTCATGTTTTTTTTTTTTTTAATCAATGGCTGATTCCACATCTTCATCAATCCGAGTTATTCATTCTCATACTCATCTGGTCCAAATTACTACCATTAAACTGAATGGGGTTTCTAACCATTTATTATGGGCTCAAGCCGTCAAAGCCTTCATTCGCTCTCAGGGTAAACTAAAATTTCTCACTAAAGATCCTCTTTCTACTGATTCTAAATCTCCAGAAGACATTAAAGCTCATAATGAATGGATACGCGAATCTTCCACACTCCAAATTTGGTTGTGGAATAGTATTAATCCTACTATTGCATCTGTTGAATGTCGTCCTTCAGTAATTAGGGGCATTAGCGTAGTTCCTCTATGTTTAGTTTTAGTTTTTTTTATTCCTTATTGTTATTAATTAAGGACAATCTTGTAATTTCTATTTCAGTATTCTCTTTATAAATAAGATGTGGGGGTGAGAAGAATTACTCTTTGTTTTCTATTCAACAGCATCCAATGTTATGTTCCATAGCACTACCAAGGATTTATGGGACAATTTACAGGAAAGCTATGGTCAAGAGAAGAATATCTCACGTCCCAGTGCACGAGGCTCCCGCTATTATAGGGTCTAGAGAGGGCAGAATGTACGCAGCCTTACGCCCCAAAACGTGGAGAGGCTGTTTCCGTGTTTCGAACCCGTGACCACCAGGTTGCCATATGACAACCTTACTGTCACACCAAGACGCGCCCTCAGAAGAATATCTCACATATTTATGATTTATATGAGCTGCTATTTTCCCTTTCACAGGGTGACAGATCGCTTAATGAGTACTACAATAGTTATAAAGGCAACATTGAGGAGTTACAAGTCCATCAACCTTTGACTACCAATCTTGAACAACAAAAGGCCCAATGAAATGAGTTTTTATGATGCCAAATTCATGGCTTGCCTACTTCTTAATTACCATTATATTAAAGGGCAGCTTCTAACAGGGGAAAAAGTTTTTACCCTTCCGGAGACCTTTTCTCATCTTTAACGCTTGATTACTACTCCTAAAGGTGACACTATTGCTACATCCAAAGATAATTTCGCTCTATATAATGGCTATGGCAGCGGCTCCTTATCTAGTAGAGGTTGTGGCACTAGCAGAGGACGTGGTAGTGGTTCTAGTGGTTCCTATACTAACAAATCTTTTCGATATTACACTTTCTATGGGAAGACAAATCATCTTGTTGACACTTGCTGAGCCAAACATGGCAACTTGAATGGGCTGGTTCTTTAGTTGACTCAGCTCATCCTGACTCTTTCGATCTCGATCCAGCACCTACCGACATACCACCTACACCTACTCCGACACCTTAATCTGCCTCATCCGCATCTTCTACAGGAACTTCGTCTCATGAATTTGAACAATTGCTTCGCCGTATTCAACAACTCGAGAAAGCCGGCTCATAGTCCACTACTACCTTAGCCCTCACAGGGCCTCAAGACCAATGCGAGGATGGGTGAAAAGCTTAAACGGTTCCAAGCTGAAGCATTCACCCTCCCCATGCTCCAGCTTGAGGGGGGGTGTTAACGTAATTAACGGCTGCTTTGACTAGGTTGTCGATGGTGTCTTAATCAAGTGGATAATGTTTGACTTAGTCAAGGCTTGTTAGTTTCCTTTTCTTATTTTAGTTTCCTTTAATCTTACTTCTTTTAGTTTGTAACTAGGACTCCGACTTGTAAAGTCCTAGATTTATCGATTAGTTGTATTTCAATTTCTATAAATACAAGCTACAAGGGGGGGAGCAATACATCTATCGATTCTGCTCTCCCTTTCTTCCTCTTCTCGTTTTCTCTCCCTTTTGTCTTCACTGGTTTTTTTGTTAATTTCTGTTTCGTAAAAGTTTTCATATATAGAGATCTTACACAGGAAATTAAACTTAAATAATGGATGCTAATTAAGACAGATACAGGGCTTGTTAAGAAGTACCAGTCATGAATAAAGTTTCCTGTGAGATGCGGTTTTAAAGAGGAACCCTGATCACGAGATTTGCTACCAGCAGCATAAAGTATCAATGTCACCTATCACAGACAAAAGACAAAAAGTAAGGACATTCAATGCCATCAATGATCACAAGGGCAAATAGAATTGCACGATGCATTGCTACAATCAATTATTAAAATATTGGAACAAGAGCATACATTTGGTAAATATCGAATGATGCTGTTAAGCTACACTATACTACAGTCCACAGGATAGGACTGTACTACAGTCCACACGGTAGAGGACTTACACACTGTCCTTATCGTGTGGAACCGCTAACAGTCCCATCGTGTGGGACTTCTTCATCAAATACTGTCCTCATCGTGGAGGACTTACTTGGGGCTGATACACAGTGGGAGGACTCTTGTTGCTGAGTTGGAATAGGCCTTCATAGTCCTATCCAGTCTATAACTCTAGTTAGATTGTTTCTTATTATAGTTTGGACTCTATTGTTATTTTCTTTTTACTGTTTTGGACTAATTAGTCATTGGTTTGCAGTAGGCTACTGGCGGTAGCTTTAGATTAGAATCCTTTGTAATCTTGGTCTCCTTCTTTATATATACAAGAATTAAGAAAGAGGAGCCACTAATGATTCTACCTCTTCTCAGCAGAATTGAGTTCTCCTCGCCTATTCTTCTCTCTCCCTCTCTCACAGCTCTGGTTTGGTTCTTTATTTCTTTTCAGTTTATCACATGGTATCAGAGCCTATTGATCTGCATTAGACATTCAAAATTTATGGATTTGATAGGCTCTTAAGAACATCCTTTTGGTTGCAGCAACCAGTGCTGCCTGCAATAATGATTTAAATCCAGTCTATACAGCACTGGATATGCCGATGCTGCTGCAAGAGATTATTGTTATTGATGCTGCTGTTCTACTTCTTCACCTGCTGCCGCAAGGTGCTACTGCCCTGATCTGATGATTTCTGTGATCTCAGATTTTTACTACTGAACTGCTACTGGTGACATCATAACCACACAGATCTGATCTGATCTGATTTTTGTCTACCTCTCGGTCTAGTATGCTGCTACAACCATCTGACTTGCTGATCTACTATTGGTCGGCTAATCTATTTTGATCAGATCTATTACAAGTCTCAAGGTATTTTACTCCTACTCATGGCTGAATACAAGTCCTCTATGGATAGTTCTTCTCCTACTACTCAGATTACCTCTATCAAATTAAAAGGGGTATCTAACTATCTACTATGGGCACAAGCTGTTCATACCTTCATTCAGTTTAAAGGTAAAATACAGTACCTAACTGATGATCCTCCCACTCTAGACACCAAAGATGCTGCTTCCACGAAGGCCTATGAAGAGTAACGTGAGAATGCCACCTTCCAAACCTGGCTATAGGGTAGTATCGATTCTTCCATTGTCTACAATGCCATGTTCCATAAAACAGCCAAGGATATTTGGATTGACCTTAAGCCAGTTATGCTCAGGATAAGAATATTTCACGTGTTTATGATTTGTATGAGAGGATGTTTAATTTTTCTTTGGGTGATAAATCTATTAGTGTATATTACAATGGGTTTAAAGGACTTCTTGAGGAACTCCAGGTTGTTCAATCACTTACTACTGACCTTGAACAATTGAAAGCTCAATAGTCTGATTTTTATGTTGCCAAGTTCCTAGCAGGTCATCCACCAGAATATCAATCAATCAAAAGCCTTTGTTGACAGGCAAGAAGATCCATACACTGAATCAGACATTCTTTCGTCTTCAATGATTGATGTCTCACAATAACTCTACATCTTCTAAAGACAACTCTGCCTTATTTACTAGCCGCGTTCGAGGCAGAGACCGTGGTATAGAGGACGTGGACGTGGCTCTTCAAATCGTGGTGGACAAACCAGTTCTGATAAGTCCAATAGGTATTGTACTCACTGTGGGAAGAATAATCATAATATTGATACCTGTTGAGAAAAGTATGCTTGGCCTGAATGGGTTGATGCTCAGGCCAACTCTACTTCAACTGAGGATACTTCTGCACCAGTGGCTACCCCTTCATCTACAGCACCTACAACTCCATCTTCTCTTACTTCTCAGCTAGAGACCTTACTACAACGGGTATCTCAACTTGAGCAAGCAACTCCATCTTCCACTGCCACGGTGCCACCCTTGCCCATACAAGTATTACTGCCTCACTTTCTACCACCTCTTCTACTCCTTGGATTATTGATTCAGAGGCATCATGTCACATGACTGGTAAGTCTCGTATCTTTAGTTCCATTCAGCATTCTAGCACCTCTATCCCGGTTTATCTTGCTGATGAACTTCTACCCATGCTACAAGGAAAGGAACGGTACTCTTATCACCTTCCCTGAACCTATCTTCAGTTTTACATGTTCTTAAATTGCCTTTGAACCTTATTTCCATTAGCCAACTTACTAAATCTTTGAACTATTATGTTAACTTCTACCCTTCCTACTGTGCTTTTCAAGATTTCAGGACCAAGGAGACGATTGGTGGCGGATTTGAACATGATGGCCTTCACTATTTTGAGCCCCTCAGATCACCTTCCACTACTGTCATTGCTTCCACCACCACACCTCTTCAATGGCATCACTGGCTGGGTAATCCCTCTTTATCCAAGTTATAGGTTATTATCCCTAGTTGCAAGTTCACTACTCATCTTAAGTGTGAAGCTTGTGAATTAGGGAAACATCACCATTCTTCATTCCCAGCTCGCTTTGAGCCTTGTAGCTCTTCTCCATTTTCTTTAGTTCATTATGATATTTTGGGTCCTTGTCGTGTTCCTAACTGACTTGGTTACTGTTATTTTGTTACCTTCATAAATGATTGTTCTAGGATGACTTAGTTGTATTTACTTAAAGACCGTTCTGAATTTTTAAGGACCTTTATAGACTTTTATCAGGAAATTAAAGTTCAATTTAATACTTCTATTCGTATTTTTCGTACAAGATAATGCACTTGAAGATACTCAAATAGTTGTCTCTAGTTTTTGCCCTGAAAAAGGCATCATCCATCAGACAATTTGTTCTTATACTCCTTAACAAAATGGTGTTGTTGAAAGCAAAAATAAGCATCTCTTAGAAATTGCTCGGGCTCTGATGTTTCAAATGCATGTGTTTAAATATTATTGGGGCGATGCTACTCTTACTACTTGTTACTTACTGAATCGTATGCCCTCATCAGTGCTTTAGAACAAAGTACCATTTTCTATGCTATATCCTTATTTACCTTTGTTCTCTGTTTCTCCCAAGGTGTTTTGCTCATGTGTTACAGTCCTTACCAGATAAACTGTCTCCTAAATCTGTTAAATGTATTTTTCTTGGATATTCACGGACTCAAAGGGCTATAAATGCTATGACCCAATTACTCACTGTCACTTCAGTGCTGATGACACATTCTTTGAAACCATACCATATTACCCTGCACCACCACCCAAGCCACCTCACTCCATACCTCCATCTGAACCCACTGATCCACCATTACCACTTCCCTTACCATCTGATGAGCCTTCCATATCCACCACTACCCTACCTCCACCACAGGAACCTTCACTACAGGTTTACCGCCGGCATGCTAAGGCTCCACCAGATCCAGCTCCTGTCTAGGTCCCATCCACAATGCCGATTCAGGATCTGGAACCTACACGAGATTCGGCTTCACCTGCCACCTCTCCTTCCACTTGGTCCTAATGATCTACCCATCGCTCTATGCAAAGGTGCACGTTTGTGTACTCAACTGTCTTCAGTTTTATAGCCTATTGATAACTTTGTTACTACATCCCATCTCCCTAACCATGCTACTATTCTCTCATTATCTACTACCTATATCCCTACCACTCATCTCCAGGCCTTATTCCATCTTCAGTGTAAGGAGGCCATGGATGCAGAGATAGATGCTTTGCTTTCTCGTCAAACTTGGTCTCTAGTTGATCTCCCTGCAGGTAATTCTGTGGTGCGTTGCCATTGGGTGTATACTGTCAAGCACAATCCTGATGGATCAGTTGAATGCCTTAAAGCTCGTTTGGTGGCTAAAGGAGGGTTCACTCAAACTTATGGAGTTGATTTCCTTGAAACCTTTTCACCAGTGGCTCGTCTTAACTCTGTATGGGTTCTTATTTCCTTAGCTATCGACTTTGACTGGCCTCTATCTCAGATGGATGCCAAGAATGCCTTCTTGTATGGGGATCTCTAAGAGAAGGTATACATGGACCAACCTCCAGAGTACATTGCTCAAGGGGGAAGTTTACCAAAATTTGCAAATTACATAAGGATGTTTATGGATTGAAACAATCCCCGCATGCTTGGTTTGATAAATTTAGCTCTGTTATTACACAATGTGGTTTTTCACCTTGTTACTCTGACCACTCTGTGTTTGTTCGGCGTTAACAATCCAAAGTAGTGATAATAGTTGTATATGTAAATGATATCATTGTAACTGGTAATGACAAATTTGGGATCTCAGATATCAAGGCCTACCTAAATAAAAACTTTCAAATGAAAGATCTAGGTTTGTTACATTATTTTCTTGGCATTGAAGTTATTCGTTGCAGCAAAGGCATTAGTTTATCCCAACAGAAATATGCACTGGATTTACTGATTGAAACTGGTATACTTGGTTCGAAACCTGCTGATACACCAATGGACCCTCACTTGAAAATCAAAACTAGTGACAATGCAGACTTTCAAGATGTACATAAATATCGGTGGTTGGTTGTAAACTGATTTATCTTACAGTTACTCGACCAGACTTATCTTATGCTGTTGGGGTGGTTAGTCAATTCATGCAGACACCCAAACAGGCTCATTGGGAAGCTACTTGTCGTATTGTAAGATACTTGAAAAAGGCTCTTGGGAAGGGACTCATCTATTTGTGTCATAAACACTTTGATAATGTGGGATACTCTGATGCTGACTGGGCTGGTGCTGGTGTTGATGGTGATAGACGTTCCATGATTAGATATTGTAGATTTATGGGTGGTAACCTTGTCACCTAGAAGAGCAAGAAGCAGACTACTGTGTCTAAATCTAGTGCTAAGGTTGAGTACTGTACTATGGCTCAGGCTACTGCTGAGCTTATGTGGCTAAGGAATTTCCTTCATGAACTAGGCTTTCCATCATCTCGACCACTTACTATGTTTTGTGGCAATCAAGCAGCTATCTACATTGCTAGTAATCCAGTGTTCCATGAACGCACCAAGCATACTGAAGTTGATTGTCACTTTGTTCGTGATGCCGTTGTTAAGAAGCTTCTGGTTACTCCTTTTGTCTTCTCCTCTGATCAGTTGGTTGATATCTTTACCAAGGCTTTGTTCGGACCAACATTTCGTCTTAATTGTTCCAAGCTGGGAATGGGAGATCTATATGCTCCAACTTAAGGGGGGTGTTAAGCTACACTACACTACAGTCCATACGGTAGAGGACTTACACACTGTCCTTTCGTGTGAGACTGCTAACAGTCCTCATCGTGTGGGACTTCTTCATCAAATACTGTCTTCATCGTGGAGTACTTGGGGCTGATACACAGTTGGAGAAGGACTCTTGTTGCTGAGTTGGAATAGGACTTCACAGTCCTATCTAGTCTATAACTCTAGTTAAATTGTTTCCTATTGGAGTTTGGACTCTATTGTTATTTTCTATTTACTGTTTTGGACTAATTAATTATTGGTTTGCAGTAGGCTACTGGCGATAGCTTTAGATTAGAGTCCTTTGTAATCTTGGTCTCCTTCTTTCTATATACAAGTATTAGGAGAGAGGAGCTGCTAATGATTCTGCCTCTTCTCAGCAGAACCGAGTTCTCCTTTTCTCTGTGTATTCTTCTCTCCCTCTCTCACAGTTCCGGTTTGGTTCCTTATTTCTTTTCAGTTTGTTACAGATGCAATATTATATTCCTTTGTTAATTAAAAAATATTTTCTTTTCCTTTGAGAGGTGAAATAGAAATTCTTATTTAGCTATAATAGGAGTTAAATGCAAACCACAATAGACAGAGAGATAAAAAAAATAAAGGGAATATATAGGAAGTAGCGGATCCACTAAACCCAACCAACATCCAAGAAAGCTGCATCTCAAAAACAGTGGTGGGTAGAAAATTTTCACTTTTGTGGATGGCACAAAGGAAAATGAAATAGGAGGTCAAAGGATTCACCAAACCCAACCAACATCCAAGAAAGTTGCATCACAAAAAGGTGGTGGGTAGAAAATTTTCACTTCTGTGACATGGCAGAATGGAAAATGAAATAGGAGGCCACAGGATTCACCAAAGGTAACGGCCACCCACGAAAGCTGCATCCCAAGTAGGGTTTGGACAGCAGAATTTCCACTTCTGGCAAAAAGTGGACCAAAACTTGTTAGAAAGGCAAAGGCATCAAACAATAACCATAACTACCCTTTTTAACTTCCCAAGGACAACCTAATCCTCCACTCTGAATGCACTCAATGAAGACCTTAGAACCCAAAACATTTACTTAGTTGAAGGATTATTGTCAAATAATTCCACACAAATTTATTCTGCAATAACAGCATTACAAAGGGGTGCTTTCTTTTATATCACTCAGCACTAAAGGTTCCATTTTCATCTTGAATTGCCACTCCTACCCAAGACATGCTTTCAGACACGAGAAACCCATACCTTTCAATTAACTAAAGCACCCATATAATACAATGTATCAGATCCTCCAAATCTGTATCCTTTTCTTGTGTACTCTACTACTCCACCCACACCCAAAAAAAAAAATCGCTTGCAGTAGCACATAACATAAAATATCAACTTGCATGATTGCATGTCCATGCCCTTTAAAACTACACATTGCTGAGACTCAGTACACTATTACATTTGGAATTCTTAATGTCTGATGCATAGTTGTCAAGGCGCCAAGGAGAACCAGGCATTGGAGGCTTAACGACTAGGCGACCAAGGCGCCCGATTTTTCAAGGCGTCCCAAGGCCTTCTAGGCACCTAGGCAATGCCTTGACAACTATGTCTCTGATGCAAGTTCTTACTGCATAGATTTCTTGATAAATCCTTTTCACTTTTTGCATCTAGAAAGTTACTGGATTTATCTTCTTTGCTTACCCAGAAATTGTGCAGCTTAATGATGTTCAACGTACAAATGCCTAGATGGCAGATCCATTTAGTTGAGTCCCTATATCCTAAGACTAATGATTATCATCTACATATATCCACAACCAACACCTGTATGCAAGCTCAATTAACCTAGTTTGTGGCCATTATTGAAACATCACAATTTGCTCTGACAAATCCTGTTGGGAGGAGTCCGGTTCAAATGTGGACCTGCAGCTGTGGTTCCCTTATTCTGCCCAAGTTCAATCATCAAATCTGGAACTGGCATACAAGCATTTAAAAGTTTTGCAATTGCTTGATTTTGACATTAATGAGAAGATAAAAGCGCTAGGAGAATCTCATCCCGATAGATCTCTTATTGCATTCCACAGTCCCATAGACAATTTGCTTCATTCTCAGAAGGTAATATAATAGGAACCAAGAGTAATTAAGTTCCCGAACCACTGATGATTGTTCTCATCTAGTGGAAGTGATAATAATATTTTTAAGCTAGATAAGGTAATAGGATATTTCTGTGTGGGTACAGTAATGCCAGATCCTTCGCAATCATGGTTCGAAATTTCCGAAATTTTGCCAAAATTACCAAAATACTTCGGTTTTGCAAGAAATCTAAACAAAATGACTAGAGAAATTGTACATGCGAAATGTACCAAAATTTCCAAAATGTACTGAAATTTCACTGAAGCATTTTGGTTTCAGTAAAGGGAGAAATCTCAAATTTCAAACCTCGTTTGCAATAATCTTTGCACTACTGACTCTGTTTTGATGAAAATACTTCCAAAATCAAATCTAAATATGAAATGACGTGAATCATTTACAAGAATATTAGAAAATCTTGCTTTTTGAAATATGTAACCTGTTCAAAAGTCACATTAAAAAGATTTTAAAAAATCTATTCTTCTCTTGTTCAAAACTTAAATATGCACCATAAACAACAAATAACATAATTGAGCAATAAGCACCAGAAGTAGGCATTCTAATATTTATAGTGTACTTGACAGTGAAGTACACGAGCTTATTTTGACCAACTAGACCTAAGATACAACGAGGATTATTGTGACAAGCGTTCATGAGACTGACCATGCAAGAAAAAGTGTAATATGTTTTGATAATACTATCCCATTACCAGTTTTTACCTCATGAAAACGAAGCATAAAATTGAACTTACAATGAAGCTGAATATAAATGTTGTAGATAGCAGCTCAATTCCTCTGTCAGCTATTACCTGCAATCATTACTAGGATGTAATTCCAACTCCATAAAAAAATTATATGGATAGAATGTACACCATTGCATTCTCTTTAAAAGCTCTCCAACTCCAACAGAACAGTTAGTAAAACAATATTATGCATTCAGTTGTGATTGTGATTTGTGACAATGATTAGCAATTTGAATATTTGGCAAAGAATCTCCTGACTCCTGTTAATATACAAACATCCTAGCAATTGATAATGACAGTAAGAAAACCTAACTACAACTGTGGCACATAAAAAATTAGTGCGAGATGTTTTTGTATCTGACTTCCAACTATGGTCTGGGGACAAGGAGACAGACACGAGTATGTTGTGTAGAATGGACACCTAAGTTTCAGATACGGCAACTCTCTAAAATCTACAAATAGGAAATAGGCCATGTAAATTTTGATTTATCAATATGCTTGACATATATCTGAATATCTCCACAATAGGTCATGTATAGCTCCTTCTCAAAACAAACTTTGGGATTTATTTAATGCTTAGATAATGGGAGCATATTTTCTATGATCCTGCTTCTTTTCTATCAGAAAATTGTATAATGAAGCAAGCAAGTACCCAGTAAGTCAAAACTAAGGGAATGCATAGATGTATATGTATTGAAGTGTATTTTAATGCATGTTAGTACCACAAGTAATATGAGTAACAAATGTCCAAACAAGTGTCTAGCTGTGTCTGCACAAGTGAACAACAGGACATATATGAACATGTGACGCATCTACATTGGGTATGTCCAATTCCAACGAGATGAAAACCCATGTACGAGTTGGAGATAATCAAAGAATAGGGTAGCTCAGACATGATAAGAAAATTAACGGATTATCCTTGCCAGTAAGAACAAATCTGATAATCCAGCTGAAAACTAATAATGCAATTACTCAAATGCTGACACGAACAGTTGCATTTGATAGATGAAATTGAACAACTTGGTCTCTTGCGATGCACATTGAAACGTCAAAATTTCCTCCCGAGGGGAAGAAATCGAGAGCAGCATAAAGCATGAAAAGTCAAAGTTCAATGTATGATAAACAAGTACTAAATAAGGAAAAAATGAATAGGGTGACACAAGAAGCACAAAGAGGGGAAGAGAGAGAGTAACCGTTGGTGATATCAGCTTCAAGGCAGCGCCAATCCCTAAGAGGGAAACCAGCAAAAGAAGTGACACAATGCCTGCAAAATACCGGGAACATGACACATTGAATGCTCAAAGTAGTATCCCTTAATTCGAATCTTATTGTCGACCATAAAGTGCGGTAGCGGAACAAAGAGAAAGAGTAACTGACCATTGCAGCGGTAACGAAGTCGAGTGCCATCTGCTAGTGTGACACCAGGAACGATCCTCCCAGGTAGAAGAGATCCAGCGATAGCCAAGTAAATGAAGTAAGAGAAAAGTATAACAACCTGAGTAATCAGTAATTTGAATTATCAGTCGGAGTAGATGTTCAAATCAGAAACAGTGAGTGTCATTGCTAAACAGTGTGGATGCTTATGGGTTTTGCTTACAGAGCTCCATGTAGGTATCATGGCGTTGACAATATAACCTAAATCCATCTCCATACTCTCCGTCTCCTTGCTATGGTTGTCTAACCGAACCCTTCGTTCCACTGCTTCACTTTTCTGCGAATTTCCTGTGATGCATTTGCCTGCGCCAACAGCAACGTTGGGCCTCTGTCGGCCCCCTTTTGTGGCAATGGAGTCTTCTTATCACGGAATCTTCCACGTGGCAAATTAAAGTTGGCAGCCGTAAAAAAAAGGTCCCGACGCGTTGAACCAGGGATATAGCTAAATTAGTAAATACTAAAGACTAACATCCCAATCAGGTCAAAATAGTCCATCTATCCTCAACCCAACAAAAAAAAAAAAAAAAAAGAGGAAAGGGGACGGATAGAAATGGTCTCCGGTCATTGGAGAGGTGTCAGTATGATCACATTGTAAGATATTTTCTTATATGCTTGATTTGATCGATTTTGATCTGGTTTATCACAATTTAAAAATAAATCAATCTCGTCCATTATCAAGTAATCCTAGGTTTAAGATAGTATTATAAATATTTCAGAGTCTCATACGTAGAGAGAATGAAAAAAAGTTTTGATGGGTTATAGAAGACTCGAATCAAAACAAGAACAAAAAATAATGGAGAACAATCATCATTGTACAAATACATTTTAGTTATTCTACAAATACATTTTAATTATTCAATTCATCTCTTTATTGTTCACATTGTATTCTAGATGAACTGTATGGATTGTTGTGAGTTATGGTCAAAACCATAACTATAAAATAAGGTTTACAATCTATTCACAAGGAAAAAAAAGTCTTAACACGCACGAGCATGACTAGTGTGCCGGGTGAAAGCCAGCCGCACGATCACGACTAGCACAATTGAGCGAGCAGAAACATTTAGGTCCAAAAAGAGACCCAAGGGTTGGTGATTAGAAATTGTGGTCAAGTATAAGAGACAATCTAGATCACTTCCCCACCTGGTAACCACCTCACACCGGAGCCATGGATGGGGGGTGGGACAAGGTCTAGAAGAGACCCTCATACTCCTTAATAGGGTAAAAACATGGTTTGGTTTATCAATGTTTGACCAGTCGATTCACTAGGCTTCTTGAAAGGTGAGTCAAGTTAGAAAACTTGGTTTTCCAATTATGATTCGAACTCAAATACCTCTAATAGTAATCCACACATTTGGTTCTCTCTCTCTCTCTCTACTTCCTCACATATGGTGTTACTTTTGTCTATCTGGGCCAATTTTGTTGTTACTGGTTCATGTTCTTATTAAATCTTAGTCGGTTTTGATGATAAAACCCTTTTGACTTTGATTGGTTGCAAGGAGAATTAAAAAAAGAAAATAAATGAAAATTTAAAATAAAAAAAAATTGTGGTCATTGGAGCACATGCCATCACATGACTATATAACAAACTCTAAATCATTTCATATTTAGTTATAAAACTTACATGTATTATATTTGCATCCAAATCCCTTACATTCAAAAAGTAAGATAAAATTTACATCTAATAAGTATCATTAGTAAATATAATAAAAAAAACCTTAAATAATTTATACAATCATATTGTGTTATAGCTATAAACTTTTACGGTTTGAAAATTTTCATTTCCATTTCCTTTAATTCCCCTAACAACCAAACTGAGCCCCTATGAGTTTGGTGCGATTATCTTTCAATGAAATTATCAGATATTGTTTTGCGGCACCATCATATCTTCTTGATCCTATTTTTTGGTAAAATATCTTCTTGATCTTCCATGGAAAAGGAAAATGTGTATCTAGGAGCTGAGAATACATTCAACACAAAAGCAAGAACTACATTACATACAGATGCTTTCAAGACTCGGAGATTTACCTCAATCTTGTTCTTGGTTGGACTGGGCCAGTATTCATGAGTAGGCTAATTGGGTTGATAATTTACTTTCATAGTGTGTTTTTTGGTTCAGGAGGTTATAGGTTAACTGTTATTTTAGGACTTAAATCATCAAGATTTTCTTTCATTGGTTTTGCATTGCTGGGATCGTTAGCTCAACACCATTTTATTTTCATAAATTACGGGCCATTAGAGTTTATACATTTTTTGTGATGTGATCTATGTACACTTGCACCTGAAAGTTACCAAACAAATCATGATGATAGTTCACCTACATGTACGTATATCTTTCATGGGATCCCATCATTGTCCATATCTAATGGATCCTGATTCTACACCACATCGATGGTGATGGGATTTCATAGAGAGTGCACGTATGTGCAGGTGAATTGAACTCACAAATTGTCAAATTGTGTGAATTCCTTTTGACCACCTCTTAACTACTAAACAATAATTCAGCCTCATGAGCAAGATCACTGGGTGATGGATGGTCGTTTTAGGCACTTGGATAATGGGGGATTTGCGAACCCATTAGAGAAGCAGATTCCATATCGGCACACACAAAACTGGGTAACAGGAAAATTTCTATAACCCGATTTGCATGGCATTTTTTCCCTCTTTTATCTACGACTACAAGTAGTGTTGCGTCATATTAACCTTGCTTCCATGCAAAAGGCCGTTAGATTACTTTACTAACTCCTGAGGTAGAAGATTTTGTTGTATTTAGTAGGCAACTAATAAAAGCTAAAAATTCTAAGTGTTTTCATGTTTGCTGGTTTGAATTTTGTTTCCCTCTAGGGTTTTTTATTGTTTGAACTTGATTTTCATAAAGTGACAATCCTTAAATCTTACATTGGTTATGGAAGGTGACTTGAGTTCTTTTAAATATAGAAATAAAGGTATGTTTTTTCACACATATGAATAGAACCGAATGGAGCTGGACCAGGCAGGGCCTGGCCAGGCTTGAGAACGGGTACGGTTACTGGTGTAGTTTAAATGAGATATACCTTTTGGTTGGTATCTATTAAATGTAAAAGCTTAGATAGAGGTTCAGTTTCAAAAGAACTCTCTTGTCCATTTTAATGGGCTGAGGAGTGATATTTATATATATATTTTGGTCAACTGTTACAGTTGTGATTAGGCTGGATTTATTATTGAATTTAAAATTCCAGCCTATTTCTTTGGAATGTAGATTACAACAGATTTTCAATTTGAATTTAAATACAATTTGAATTAACTACGTGATCGACTCCATATATCCCTCCAAATATCTTGCAATAAATTTTGAATATTTGAATTCAAAATCAAAAGCCATTTCACTCCATTTATCAGTCCATATGTCTTGGAACAGATTTTGAATATTTGAATTCAAAATCAAGAGTCGTTGGGTAATAGTCCTTAACATCCCCCCTCAAGTTGAAGGGGGTCTCGTGACAATCTTCAACTTGTCCCGTAACAATGTGAACTGAAGATGTGACAATGGTTTAGTTAAGTGTCGACAACTTGATCACGGGTAGAAATGAACCGAACATCGAGCTTCTTTTCAGCAACTAGTTGACGGACATGGTTGAAGTTAATCTCCATGTGCTTCGTTCGAGCATGGAATATGGGATTGGCTGTAAGGTACATCACTCCTAGATTGTAACAACATAAAATAGGTGGTTGAGGCATGGGATGACCAAGTTCCTATAAAAAAGAATTAAGCTATTGTACTTCTGTTGTAGTATTAGCTAACGCCCAATAATATGCCTCTGTTGAAGACCGAGCTATGGTGGTTGCTTTTTAGCGGACCAAGAGATCAAATTTGGTCCTAGAAAGATAGCATAGCCCCCAATGGAACAACAGTCATCCACACAACAGGCCCAACTAGCATCACTGAATGCAGATAAATGATTGTAGGATCCTCGGGAGAGAGATAAACCATAAGAATATATTTCGTTAAGATAGTGCAAAATCCTTTTGACGGCCTTCAGGAATTTACACACTTTGTTGACCGAGTATGATATGTCTGATCGGGTGAGTGTGGTGTACTGCAAGGCCCCAACCGTGCTACAATACAAAGTAGCATCAGGTAAGGGTGAACCGGAACCAAGTGAGAGTCGAGTAGTGGTATCCATTGGAGTTTGAACAGGTTTTGCACCATCCATGTCCGTCTTGGTTAGGAGATCGAGGATATACTTTTGTTGGGACAAAACTATACCGGTTTTAGTAGGTATAACTTCAACACCCAAGAAGTAATGAAGTCAGTCAAGAACACGTATTGCAAATTCTTGGCTTAGAGCTATGATCACGTGCTGAAGAAATTTCCTATCGGATCCAGTCAATACAATATCATCAACGTAAATAAGAATGTAGATGCAATGTTGATCATTCTTGAATATAAACAACGAAGTATTTGTCCTTGAGCCCTCAAAGCCCAAAGAGATCAAGAAGCTGCTAAATCGTTGAAACCAAGCACTGGGTGCTTGTTTCAAACCATAAAGTGATTTGTGAAACTTGCATATATGAGTGGGTTGAGTTTCATCAATAGACCCGAAGGGCTGGGACATGTAGACATCCTCAGTGAGTGTGCCATGGAGAAAAGCGTGGCTAACATCCAATTGACGAATATCCCATTGGTTACAAGTGGCAATGGCGAGAACGGTTAGTACCATTATGGGTTTGACAACCAGATTAAAAGTCTTGGTATAATCAATTCCTTCTTGCTAGTTGTACCCCTTAGCCACAAACCTAGCCTTGTAGCGTTCAATGCTACCATCCGCCTTCCTTTTTATGCGAAATACCCATTTAGAGCCAACTACATTGAGATTTGGAAAAGGTGGAACCAGGCTTAGGTGTTGTTCTTTAAGAGCGCATTAAACTCAGTTATCATAGCAGCTCGCCAGTGTGTATATTTAGAAGCCTCAGTGAAGGTGGTTGGTTCCACCTCACTATGACAAACATGGGCATAAGGCAAAGGATAACATGTTGAGGGCTTTGGATGTGCCCTCAGCGTCATTGGATGAGTTTGGTGAGGTAACTCAGCAACCGGTTGTAAACCTGCAGACACAGCAGTCGCAATCTCTGAACCATTTTCATTATTAGTTATAGGAACCAATGTTGTAGGAGAAGGGGTGGAAGTAGTAATTGCATCGGGAATAATAGGAGTGTGGTGGGATATTGGTGGTAAGGGAGTCGGTGTTGGTGTTACCTATGAACGGTTTTGAGGAGGCTGTGAAGCTGCTGTAGGAGATTGACCTATGGATGGTATGAGTGCAGGAGCATTAGCAATCATAGTCATCCACGGAGCCGGTGATTCACAAGAAATTGGAGCAGTGGGGGAAACCGAAGCATATGGGAATGAATTCTCAATAAAATTGACATGTCGTGCAATGTATAAACTATTGGTTTTGATGTCCAGACAACGATAACCCATATGTAACGGGCTGTATCCAAGAAAAACACATGGGACAGTACGAAAGCTAAATTTAGTTGAGTTATAAGGCCTCAAAAGAAGATAGGCTGCACAATCGAAAACCTTTAGAAATTTGTAATCCGGTTTTCGGTTGTGTAACTTTTCAAGAGGGCAGTTATTATCTAAAACCAGTGTAGGCAACCGATTTATTAGAAACATTGCTGTCTGAAAGGCATAATCCCAAAAGGTCAGAGGAAGGGAAGCGTGGGCTAATAGGGTCAGGCCGGTGTCGACAATGTATCAAAATTTTCATTTGGCTACCTTATTTTGCTCATGCGTATGGGGACAAGCCACACAGTGAGTAATACCACATTTTTGGAGATATTGATTAAGCCGTTGGTACTCTCCTCCCCAATCCGATTGGATTGCTTTTATGGAAGTAGAAAACTATTTTTCCACCATTTTCTGAAAGGCTTCAAAGACCGTTAAAATAGAAGAACTTTTACTTAAGGATAATACCAAGTAAAGTTTGAGAAATCGTCTATGAAAATAAAAAAATACGTATTACTGGTAGTAAAAACGTGAGGAGCAGGGCCCCATACATCTGTAAAAATTAATTGAAGAGGTTGCGTACTAACAGTCCCTATAAGAGGTAACGAAAATTGCGAGCTTTGACCATATAGCAAGCTTGACATTTATTCATGATAGATGACGATGAAGGAAGAGAATGAGAGGACACCAGACGCTGAACGGTATGAGATTGTGGATGACCCAACCGTACATGTCAATCATTTGCTATTGAAGAAGGAGCAACGTGAGCAGTATGGGCAGACGACGTGGATGACTTGTGTAGGCCAGCCAACTGGTACAGACCATCCTCAAGTTGACTTTGTAGTAGCAACTTCTAGGTCATTGGTCCTTACCAGAGAAGTGGTTAGGATAAAATTCAAAGAAACAATGATTGTCTTTGGAGAATTGATGAATTGACAATAAATTCTTGGTTATATGTAGAACATGAAACATGTTAAAGAATGTGAATGAGGAGGAAGGAGATGAAGAGACTGTAGAAGAATCGATATTGCAAATACTTAAGCCAACCCCATTACCCACACGCAAAGGTTCCTTACCACTGTAGTTGTTGGAGATTTGTAGATTGCTGAGATTCGGAGTGATGTGGTGAATGGCTGCAGTGTCGGGATACCATTCAAGCATGGAGATAGTGGTGTGGGAAGGAGACTGGTCATATTAGCAGAAGGATTGTTATTACTAGTTGTGGCATTCCAATTATACTTGTAGTAGCACCTGTTGGCCGTATGGTTGGCACAGTTGCAAAATTGGCAATGTTCCTTGCACCCATTCTTGTTATTGTAGTGTCGGCGAGGAGCATTAACACAGCCCGAGTTTGGCTGAATAGGTGGAGGTCGGCCAACATGAGAAGTGGGAGCAGCAGTGCTTATATTGGTAGAGATAACAGTCTGGGTAGTCTGTAAACGTGATTCATGACTAAGAAAAAGGTGATGGAGAGACGAGAACGGCAACGCCTCAGATTTGGTTGCTAAGGCAGCAACAATATCACTATAATTAGTGCCCAAGTTGCGAAAGACGATTGCATTGAGTTCTTTCCATTGAGAGAGGTTTATTAGATGCCGCTAATTGATCAAAGATATATTTGACTTTTCTGAGATATTTAGCAATAGATTTGGAGCATTTAGAAGTGCTTTGAAGCTCCATATGTAGTGTAGTACACTGGTATGAGATAGTGTACCAAAGGTCGTTTGAAGGATCGACCAAACTTCAGCAGCAGTCGAAAGACCAACTACATAGGGAAGGACCTCAGTTGTGAGAAAAGAAATCAACTAGCTGAGAACCATTTGAATCCATTCTGCCTAAGCTGGATTTGGTATAGAAGTACGAGACACAATGGTATCCGTAGATGAGGTAGGTACTGAGGTTAGTATAGCAGGAGGACAAGGGGTTTTACCCCCTCAACGATCTCCCAGGATGGTCGATACTCGCCGCCCTCGGGTGTCACATTCTCCCCTTCTTCAGGTATAGCGTCCCCACTGTGGCCCAACACAGTGTCGAGGTCTGCTCTGATACTAATTATAACACTCCAACCTCTGCACAACCATTAAGATATTGTCCTCTTTGGCCCATGGATCTTAAGGCTTTAAAACGCGTCTTGACAAGTTTGGGAGGCTAAGGGTTATCAACTTGCTCAGTCTCTTTCCCCTAACCATGTGGGACTAAGTTTGTGCCCCTTATCGATATCCCAAACCACCTGGTACTTGTTGTATCTTGGTGGGGACCCCTCAACGATCTCCCAGAATAATCGATACTGGCTGTAAGACCCACACTCCATGAACCCGATTTAAACCTTTAATTCATGTAGTAACAGGTCTTCCAATCATCACCGGGCCAGACGGGACGAGCGGATGACAACCAGGTATGAAAACGGACCTAAAAGTATGATATTTTTCATACCAGTCTATGGTACCGGTCGATGGTACCGGTCGACCGATATGTCTGCGCGGGCAGACTGGTTAGATCTGAAAATGGATTTTTGCGGGTCCTACTTTCCAAATCTCGAGCCTATAGATTTTTCTAACGTAAGGAAACTTCCTAAACTCTATCCTAGTTTATTTAAGGACCCTTAAACCTCCTTAGAACTCTTTCATTGATCCTCATAAACCCTAGAGAGGAGAAAGAGATCGAAGAAGGAGAAAGAGCTAAGAAAAGAGGGAGAGGAGTCGTCGTTTGCCGTTGGATGAAGAACACCATAATTGCGAACCAACGATAAGTGCTTGAACCTTCCTCTAAGTTAAGCATTATAGATGACTAGTCATGATTTGATCAATACCATGCAAGGTGAGGTATTGATTTAAAACCCTTAAATTTGCCGTCAAACCCTAATACAATCGATGAACCTTAGATTCACATTCTAAGCTAAGGATCATCGAAACTAAGACTTGAATGGAACATGAAACAACTCTAACTCGTTGCTCAGGCCTAAAATGCATAGGAGAAATCCTAGAACCAATAGGGGGTGACTGAAGGAAGGCAAACATCGAGTTGATGGTCTTCCAGATGCATACCGGTCGACCATACTGGTCGCATATGCGACCGGTACTGCGATCGGTACCTCTTGGGAGCTGGTCTGTGGGGGACCGGTCGACCAGTGAGCAAGAGCGGAGTTTACTATGCGAGCTTAAATGCGAGTTTCATTGACTGAACCCACCACTACCCGAATGCCAATACCGCTAGAGAAGAGCAAGAATCACACCGATTGCACCTTTCCCCACAGTGCCGCGATCGGTACCTGCGACCGGTGTGCACTGTGAGGGGTATGATCCAGTTGGTTTTTTGACCAACGTAAACCCTGAGAAATTAATTTTAATTTAACCCTAACATCGTGTAGGACCTTGTGATAGCGAGTTTGGATTCTGTGACGCGGAGCAAGCTAGCAATCAAGCGTCAGGTAAGGGAATCGGACCTAAATCCTAATAACTTAATAACAGTAAAACGTTGTTAGTAATTATGATTCTATGGAATGATGTTTGTGCATACTCGCATGTCATCTTTACTTTTAGTTATTATATTATTCATGCATACTCGCTATGCTAGGATGTGATTGTTAGGCATGTGATTGTTTTCGTTGGTGTGTGGAATGGGAAGGGCCCAGGTCTAGGATCATTCCTTGCATTAGCACCTTTTCGTATCGCTTCTGTCTTAGCATGCTTGGTGCTGGCAGGGTATCAGGGGGAGGAAGTGGCACTGTGGTCTCCGGCCTGGCCACTAGACTCGAGCCCTATCTCTATGCCGTAGGAAGCTGTGCTGGGATAGGGCCTACTGTGATGACATATAGGATTAGTTAGTTACGAGCCCAGTTTGCAAGCCCTCGCCAATAGGGACTTACGTGTTGGTATGGGTAGGGCATCAGGGAAAGTGTTGGCGGTGTTTGATTCAGACACTTTAGCTCTATCTCTATTCCATGGTGGGTGCATGTGGGACGACAGTAGTGTTTTCTCTATTGGGCAGATTCACACACTCATGTATAGAGGTGCGGTGGCCACCAATCCTTTCTATAGCACATTGCAAATTTAAAATCAGACCATAATGTGAATGTTACTCATGCATGATGTGTGTTGCATTGTCTGATTTTCTTACTGAGCTAAGTTATGAGCTCACCATTGTATACACACTATTTTTAGATGTTGATGCAGGTTATAATGTGGGGAACTACATGGATACTCCAGTATATGGAGGTGATGCTGCCTTAGAAGTGCAAGCAGGGGAGAATGAGCATGACGCTTCATGTAGTGCCCTTTCTGCGTGTACCTCTAGGATATTTGATTTGTTTATTTTATTTATTTTCAGTTGGATTTATAATTGGGATGTAAGGATAATTATTTAAGTTTCAATATTTTGAATAATTGGATAATTTATTTATCAATAGAAGTACTCAGTTCATTTAATTTAAGACTTCCGTTGTATTTAATTATATTCTGATTATGGTTATGTACAATGGTTTGTATGAGTAGACACGGTATTATTGAGATCCTGGTGTGAACCGTTGGTTCAGTGAAGGTTCACTCACACTTCTGGTTCAGTCAGAATTAGGGTGTGACACTCGCCGCCTTCATATGTCACATTGATACCATGTAAAAGCTTAGATAGAGGTTCAGTTTCAGTAGAACTCTCTTGCCATATATATATATAGTGAAACTTCCAAAATAGGAATTTCATCCAGAAGAAGTGTTCGCTCTCTCCGTAGGGACAAACAATAGGTATAAATGTGCTGACTAGACACATCGGTGAGGGTACGTTGTGCCATGTTCCTAACCTTTGTTGGAGTAATAATCTAGAGAAGCAACCAATGAAGCTACTTTCAAACTGGCCTGGGACTCAGGCAACGAAAAGAAAGAGAACAAAGGGCGGTGGATCTTGCGAATTACTTCTGAAAATGAAAAAAAAAGAAGAAGAAATCAAATTATATGTAAGAACCATAGAGCCTTCTTAGTGGATTAAAAAAATTTCGGTGATTCGATAAAGGGAAAAATAAAGATTCGTTATAAAACATTCTATAAAAAAATAAAAGAAATCGTCTAGTTGTATATACAAATCATTTTGGTCAACCAGCTGTGGAAGCCTTTACTCGAGGGGGTGCTCTCGGCCCAGTGAATATCGCTTATTCTGGTGTTTATCAGTGATGGTATACAATCGGCTTACGCACTGCCCACTAATTAATAACTTAAGTTAAAGTTATTAGTATTAACTTATTAGTAGAAGTTATATAGTTCTACTAACATTTGTTCATTATTTGTAGTTCTTAAGCTTTCCTTTGCTCCTTACCGTAGTTCGAAGAAGTATGAAATATCCTTAAAGTTGAGAAAGAGTAGTTGGTGGAATAGGCCTTTCTTTTCCTCTTCGACAGTAGAATCAAACTCTTCGTTTGGGATCTACTAGTTCTTTGACTGGATCTGCTTTCGGCTCTGCTTCCGTCTGAGCCTGTTCTCTTGCTGGAAACTTTTTCGATGAAGGAAAACGGCCTACTTTTTTGTTCGAGTATGTAAATAAATTGCGAATATAGTCCAAGTAATAAATGCCCAAGTTTCTTGTGGGTCCCAATTCCAATAGGCCCCCCATGCCTCATTAGCCCATATTGCCACCACCCACCGCCACCACCACCCACCCACCACCACCACCACCACCACCATCCTCAATCACCACCCACCGCCACCACCACCAGCCACCGGCCACCAACCACCGCCACCTACCATCGCCACCACCACCACCACCACCCACCACCACCGCCACCACCACCACCCCCCGTCGCCACCACCACCAACCACCCACCACCGCCACCACCATCCACCACCACCCACTGCCACCTACCATCGCCACCACCACCACCCACCCCCACCACCACCCACCACTACCGCCACCACCATCCACTACCACCCACTACCACCGCCAACACCCTCCACCACCACCACCCACCCACCGCCACCCTTCACCACCACCTCCCACCCACCACCACTGTCACCAACCATCACCACTCACCACTAGTGCCACCATCCACCACCCACCAACACCACTCTGGAGTTCATGACTAAATTAGTTTAACAAACATGTTTCTACTCCCATATACTCCTGAATCCTTTTGCAGTTGAAGTAGAAATTTGAACCAGAAGTAAGAATCCTAGAGTTGAAGTTTTGTCAAACAGCCCCTTAGAAAACTGGTGATGGTGGCGGGTGGTGGTGGTGGTGGTAGCTGTAATGGTAGTGGTGGTGGGTGGGGGTGGCGGTGGGGGGTGGTAGTGACGGTCATGCCTTTGTTTTGTGAAGAAGAGAGGAGTGTGAGAGAGGAAAGCTTCTTTTTTAGCTTTTTTGTTCCCCCAAAAATTTGCTCCAAAACAAAAAGACTTGCCTTTTATACTCCCAAATTTGGATTTTAAAATCTTTTGGAATCCGGTTCACTCCGTGGGAGTTGGAATCCAACTGGGTTTACCAAACGCGAATCTACTCCAAAATGGATCCCTGTGAATCAAAATCCATAAAATTTAGAATCTGGATTGTTATCAAATAGGCCCTTAAAGATATCTGAATAAAAAAAAATTCAGATTCGGATGTGACTAATTTAGATAGTTTGATTAAGTTTAGGATGCGAATTTGGATATACGGAGGTGTTTCACCAGCATCATTCTATAACTCCATTAAGGTAGAGACTGAAGTTCGATCTTCTACTTCACTCCCATCAGATCTCTCAAGGATGACCTTTAGTGAATCGATATTGCCAAGTCGGATGGCGGAGAATAAAGACTGGTGAGAGATGAATTGAGCTAAATATTTTCTTTTTCTTCTCTAACTTCTTCCTCGTTCGTTCTGTAACTTCTATTATTTTGGCAACCTAACATCTATATTTTTTTTTCCTTCTTATTTTTCTGCTGTTCTTTTGTTCTCTTTTGAATGACTCTTCAACTACCATTTCAAGCCCATAAAAATTGTATGGTGTATATATACTGTATTATTTCTTTTTGGATTCAAATTAGATTTTATCCTGATATCAGGTTAAGAATCAAATTCAAATTTATTAATTAGATTCAATTTGATTGATTCAAATTTGATCAATTTACATCCCTAATTGAAGCTGCACCATTAGACATGAGGGCACTAGTGTATGGGCACTTACCAAAGCCAAACCTTTCATAAATATCTGTTAATTTATTTATTTATTTATTTCTTACTCTATGCTGTCCATACTCCATAGGCAACTTCTATACCACTAAACAAACTGGGATGGTTAACCCCTTGCTTGTTGAAGCAGGGGCTGAGAGGAGGTCTCGTATTTAAGTCTCCTCCCCTGTATCTGTTCCCTTTCCCATCCCAGTAGCATAACTTAGAATATGACCCATAAACAAAAAAAAAAAAAACTTCTACACCTCTATAGATAAGAGAGAGAGAGAGAGAGAGAGAGAGAGAGAGTCATATGGCACAACTCTAAAGACGAGATTTGAACCCATGATCATTGTCTCTAATCAATCAACAGACACCGACCAACTAGATAAGACAACTGTTGGGGATAGTCCTACATTGTTTAGAGAATAGAACGTTGGATCACAAGAATGTTTGATGGGATTGTACGAACTGTAACAGTGTTATTTGTCAGAAATAATTGGATCATGCTATTTGCTAGATCCCTCAACTCTAATCACTCATCATCCGTCATATTTTTTGGATTGCCGGATTTCTTCTTGAGAGCCTTAACAATCCGCTCCCGCATAAGGATATTCTTTATCCGTTGTTGCCATAAGGTGAAATCATTATAGCTATTGAAGGATTCTATGAAGAAGTTTGAACCATTTATCGTCATTTGATTAACTCGATTTTTACCTTCTGTGTCTGCTATCAATTTTCATGAGCTTCAATCATCATTGATCTTGTACAAAATTATTCGATCGACACCACCAACACTGAATCCGTTACCACATATACTAAGACTTAGCCTTCATGGAGTTGAGCAGGTGATAAAATAAAACTTTAGTGATCCACTAAACCAAACTTCTAAAAATCAAGCTTCAAAAAATGATTGACTGATAGTTTAATGAGGGGAAATTGATTGAATTTGATTATGGAGTTTGACAAATGATAAACCCAAATTATGTTGTCTATCTATATAACAGTTAGAACACCCAAATTTTGTTGTCTATCTACAATATGTGCATGCATTATTTGCATGGTACAAGGTTATAACAACTCAATCCAAACTATTCACCATTCACTGTCTGCATGGTACAAAATTGTAACAACTCAGTCCAAAGATTCCAAATGATTCACCTTTCACCGTTCTTCCTCTTTCCTCTCTCAATATGCGAATATATTGTTACAATATAAGAAAGAGTTATGATGATAAATTTTAAATGAGAAGATTAAGATATTGGAGGAAATCAAAGAATTTATTGGTAAGTGTATATTTGTTATTGAATTTTAATATTATATTTTTCTTTAAATATTAAAAATCATATTTTCTTTATACTAATATTCAATGTTGCTTTCCACTCAAGCTCAACATAACCAAATGTTTTACTAACAGTAGTGATGAAAGATTAAGAAATTGTTCAGCTTAGAGTGGAAAGTAACATTGAATAATTCTCACTCTTCAACTATCAATTCAAGCCCATCAGAACTGTATGCTGTATATTGTATTCTTTTTCTTTTCTAGATTCGAATCAGATTTTATCCCGATAGCTGATTAAAAATCAAATTCAATTTTGTTTTTTATTCATCCATTGAATTTCGGGTTGGATTCAAATGGGATAATTAGTAATCGGATTCGATTTGAATTTGTTCCATTTATGTCTCTAATTAAAGTTGTAGCATTAGACATAAGGGCATTAATGCATAGGCAGCTACCAAAGCCAAACCCTTCTTAAATATCTGTTTTATTTATTTATTTCATACTCTACCCTGTCCGTACTCTATAGGCAACTTCTACACCACTAAGCAAACATCTGCTTGGTCGGATGGTTGACCTTTGCTTATTGAAGCATGGGCTGGATGAAGGTCTCATATTCGATTCTCCTCTATTGTATTTGTTCCCTCCTCCACCCCAATAATGTAACATAAAGTAGAACCCATTAAAACATTAAAGAAAATTTCTACACCACTACATATAAGAGGAGAGAGAGGTTCTCATATAGCACTATTGGAAAGACAAGAAAATCAAACCCATGATTTGCATCTCCAATCAATGACCCAGACACCAGCCAACTGGATAAGGCAAATATTCATTCTTAAATATTTAGGACATACAGTTTGACATACCAGAAAAAAAGAAGAAGAAAAAAGACGGGAAATATTGGATTTGTGTGGTTCTCTTTTGAGAATCAACAAAAAAATCCACAAGAATCAATTTATAGGTGTAGGTTTTGTTTTGTTGCAAGGGGAATTGAAGGGAAGAGAAGCGAAATTTTTTAACTTTAAATGGAAACATTTATAGTTGTAATACAACATGATTATATAAATTACCTAAACTTCTTAACATATTTAGTAATGATACTTATGTAAAATTTATTTTTCTTATCAAATGAGAGGGATTTGGATGCAAAGTGAAGTGTAAGTTAATAATTAAATATAAAATAATTTGAAATTAATTACACAGTAATGTGATAGAATGGGCTGTCATCATTGCAAAAGTTTTCATTCAAAGTAAAAAAATTTCACTTCCCTCCGCTCCAATTCCCCTTGCAACCAAACAAAACCCTAAGGATAATTGAAGGGATTCATTTGAGAACAATTAGATGATGACAAAATTATCATATTAGAATCTTAAAATTATAAGAAGAGTAGGATTTTTTTATAATTAATTTTTTAATCAGAAACGAGACTATTGTTCGACCGTAGCGGTCGGGAAAGCTGTTCTGCTCTTCACTTTTCTCTTGAAATCCTCTAATAGAGGTCCACGTTTAGGTTGTTCGGGTAAGCACACAGGGATAGCTTTGATCGGTTGATGCTGGGGGTATTGCGAACGCCCTAAGCCTTGATCCTTGCAACACTCTCTCAAGCGGCGTCACAACCACTCTACAGGCTGCCACCTCAGTAGTTTCGGTGGTGGAGCCGGAACCGCATCCATATGGCACGCAATTCTCCTTTTCTGGTGGTGGGGATCGCAGTAGCTTTGATAATCGAATAACAGGGATTCATCGTGAGCAGAAAGGTGAGGGGTCTTGGAATGTGGTGTTAGATGCACGACCTGCCAAATGGTTGCATCGCTCCGATTCTGCTTGGCTGCTCTTCGGAGTCTGCTCTTGTCTTTCGCCGTCTTTGGATTACTGCCAGATAGTTTGAGGGGAAATTGATTTGCATTCAGAAACCTAATGCATGGGAGGTGAACCTGAGTTGTTGATAGTTTCAACTTAAGTGAGTTCCAAATTATAAAATTTGTGCTAAACAATTTTAATTCAGACTAATTACTTTTGTCATGCTTCCAATATGAACTAACTAAATGACACTATACCCCTCCCTCTTTGCTACTTCTATTCTCAGATAGAGAATAAGTAAGTTATGTTTTCTCAAACATTTTTTTTCCGGGTAACTCGTATCATGCTATTGTGCAGGTACCAATATCTGTTTTTATGATGGATAAGAGCCCAGGTCATAAACATTGTCAGCTATGGTCAGGATTATGGGAAGGATAAGGAGAACCCTGCGAAGGTGTTGTTTCAGAACTCTGTGAAGGTGTTGTTTCATGGCTATCGTCGTTATGATGTGTTAGAAAATTTCTAAGATGATTAATATCACAAAATAGAAATCTAGAGGTTCATTATGGTGTTTCATTAAGAAGGTTTTGTTAGGTCAGATAACTCAGTTTTAGCAGAATTATTTTGATTGATGAGTTCCAATCAGAATGATTTTCATTGATAAGGTTCAATTAAGCCAATTAAGAATTTTGAATAAACTCAATTTGCGTTACTAATTTATGTTATAGCTAAGGCTGGGGCTCTCTTCCTAAGAGACTCGATCTCTCTTTTACTCTGTCATTTCAATCAATACAACAGGAATTTTCCATTTTTTGCATAACGGGTGGTAATGGAGTATGAAGATAATCAAGCACTTAAAAAATTATATTCTTCGCAAATTCACATTTGTTTGTGAACGTGTTGGTAGGTAAGGTTTTGACCTTTTCTTGGTATTCTATTTTCCTTCCATTTTTTTTTTGGTTCTCCTTTCTTTTTCTTTGCTGTACGTGGTGCTCGATATGGACCTGGATCAGTGTTGCAAATGTGACTTTTAGAGCTGGGACTTGACTTGAAGAGGGAATGAAATTGGTTAGATATATATACTTGAAGAGGGAATGAAACTGGTTAGATATATATACTTGAAGAGGGAATGAAATTGGTTATATATATATATATATATATATATATATTTTTTTTTTTTTGGTAAAAAGAAAATTTATTGAGAAAAGAGACAGGAAAAAATCAAGACATCATTTACAATCACCTCATGAAGTAAAGGAGAGGAATCTGGCCAATTCACCTCTCCCAAACAGGTGCGGGCCTTATAAGCTAAGAAATGAGCTGATTGATTAACTCTCCTAGAAATAAATTTAAAAAATCAGCATAGAAAAGAGGTACATAAAGACTTAATATCATCAAGGATAGGTTGTATAGTAATGTCCCCCAAGAAAGAGTTGCTAGATAGCTTTAATGACTTCCAAACAGTCTGACTCCAAAGAAACATATTTAATTCCTGGATCAACTGCCTTAAGGAGAGCAGCTCTAATCACAAGAGCTTCTCCACATTTAACCGAGGGAAAGGAAGAGGCGATAATCCGTAAGGCTTGCATCAGTATTAATTTTAACCACTCCTTGAGTGGTGGTTTCCAAAATTGACGATGATGATTTGGGACGTGCTTGCTTGATCTTGAGATGGTAGCATGTTGATGGTTCAAATTGAATTCCTCAAAGGCAGTTTCAGCTTTCTTGATAACTTCCAATGGAGGCCAACTTTTTTGACTAAAAACCAAATCATTCTGAGCTTTCCATATGAACCAGCATAGAAAGGTAGCAAGGCCAAAACTGATGTTGGCCTCTTGCTTGGAAGAATGAACACAAGATCTCCAATTCTGAATCCATCGAGATATTGTGTAGTTGGGATCAATGGAATCACCATTGATAGAGAAGATCCAAACCAGACTGTTCTTGAAAAAGGACAGGTAAAAAATAATATGACTTCATTATCGATTCTACGAGAATTTTTGTGAAAGCGTTTCATTTGCTTCTCTTCCATGGAAGTTTCATTTTTGCAGAATTATCCTGTCAATGGTTTCAATATCAAGGCCACCTTCTACATGATATATCAGTTTTTGATTCTTCTTTTAAGTAATTCCTTGCCAGTACCTGTACCAGAATTGCAGGCTCTCCAAAGAAAGGATTTGATCTTAGGTAAAGATCTACTATGCCAGATATATTTCCAAACCTCCCATGCGATAAGTTTCCATTGGTGAGCCTTAGAAGTAGAAGGAAGAGCACTTACAGAATCTTCATGAAGATTGGAAATAAAATGATAAGCAAATTTGGTGGTTAAAATACCATTTTTGGAACCACCCCATACCAGAGAATCCCCGGACTCAAATAAACTAAGCTAGACTTTTAAGATCTCTCTATTATCTTCGGGATGGAAAAATTGAGAAGATCCAGCTTCCATGTTCGGTTCTGATTATCAATTATCTCACTCACATAAGATAAGGAACATTCCCTAGCAAAGGAAATAGAAATCAGCTCAAGATGAGCTGAATTTATTAGTAGCAAAGGATGAATGATCTTTCCTATGAATTTTTATAAAGACACACGACCAGAGTTGCTATTAGTAAAGATAAGATTTTTCAGATCTAAGATTTAGCAAAAAAAAAAAAAAAAAAAAAAAAAAGATTAAGATGAAAAGATATGAAAAACGGGGTTTGGCAGGAAGAGGTGCTGGCTGAACTACCTTTTGTTAGAACTCTTTCTTATTCCATGTTGGGTTTGAAGAAGAAAAGGAAAGGACCTACCTTGCTGTTCATTTAATGGACAACAGGCTATGTAGACCTGTAAAAAAAAAAAGGAGGAGAACCTATCTAAGTAAAGAACTGCTGGATAGAATATTGTACAGGACCTGGAATAACTAGGCAAAATGACCCACCTGATTCATGCCATGTGGCAAATGATTTGAGAAGTTCCAACTAGATGTGTAGATTAGCCTTATGTCAAACTGGATGTCTAACTCCATCATATGACACTTGTATTGAATTGTTCTTTGTGTAGTTTTAATTGTTAACCTATTTTCCTCGTGTTTTTGACATTTTAACTAAAAATTGACCTTTCTCCTCATGTGAAATTTGTATTAGACTACTTATCCACACACAAAAAAAATTGTATTAGGTTGAAATTTTATAAGCAAATAGAGAATGATCAGACCTATCACCTACCTATATGTATGGATCCGGAATCCTGATCCTCTACAATGGATACCCTCCCCCTGATCTCACACCATTCACGTCCAGCAGGATCTAGAGGTAGGTCCTGCACTCAATGGACGAGGTGTGAGATCCAGAGGAAGGTACCCACATGGGTAGAGATTCCAGACTCTAAGCCAATTTCTCTCGACGTTGAAATCTCACTCTTCGCCGTAGCCTCACTATGGGTTTCGATTCGGTAGGGGCTGCACAGCCGCAGAAAACCCAAGTCCACTATGTACTCAGGTTACAGAGGACTAGAAATCAGTATGCTCCAATATTCGGCCTCAGAAACAAAGACCGGCTAAAAGTGTGGGTCGATGGGCGTGGTGCGACTAAGATGCAAACCTATGGCTTTGCAAGGAATAAAAGCCCAAAATTGGATACTTCAAGTGTTTAGAAAACTATGCCTAGGATTCCTAACGTTTAATGATGAAACACTTTTTTTTTTTTTTGCTAAAGGTCAGCAAACCAATTGTATTAGTATAAAAGAAAACACAAAAAAATCACAATAATAGTAAAAACTCCACATTCAGAAGAACCCCTATCAATGGAGGATATACATTTATTTGAAAAAAAATCTTTGGCGCTCAAAAGCATCCCACACAACATCTCTAGCTATAATATTTGAACAGGTAGTCCATGTCTCTGATGTCAGCTCAGTTGCTCCTCTTTTTGCCAATGTGTTAGCAACCACATTTGCTTCCTAAAAGCAATGAATGATTCTGATTTGTGTGCTTGATAGGTCAGCCATCAATCCTTTCCATTGTTGCAACAACAACCATGGTGGTTCATTTGTCTGGAGGCATTCTACAATTGTCTTTGAGTCACATTCAACCCATAATTTTCTAACACCAAACCTGATTGTTTGTTTCATACCTTCCATTGCTGCTAGTAGCTTTGCTTGATAGTTTGTTTTCTAGTTTAAAAACATCGAGAAAGCAAAGAAAACATATTCATTCTCATTTCGAAATACACCATCTGCTCCTGCATCTCCTAGGTTTCTCAAAAAACACTCATCTATATTAAGTTTGCACCATCCAACTGGTGGTTTTCACTACAGTACTGGGAGAATATTCGAAATCTTTCTACTTTTGGATTTCAATCTAAAGTATTGTTGAATGCAGAGATCCTCAACACTTTCATAATTTCACAATTTGATGATAAAACATAAGATATCCAAAACATAATAAATCAATACATGCTCTTAAACGAACAATGCCAGACCGCCAAGGCAAGCCTAGGTCTATATGGATCCACCCATATTTGTTTAATACATTTAAGTTGTAAATGCCATTTCAAACCAAGAGTTACAGCCATAGCAACATCTGTTTCAAAAAACTATGGAGAGGAAAGAGGCCAACTAAACACTCCTGAAACGGTTAGTGCCTTCCTGGCAAGGGTATGGGCAATAGTATTTGCCTCAAGCCACGGTCCCCCAGCCTAATGTTGAATCACAAGAGTTACAGCCATAGCAACATCTGTTTCAAAGAGCCATGGAAAGAAAAGAGGCCAACTAACCACTCCTGAAACGTTTAATGCCTACCTGGCAAGGGTATGGGCAATACTATTTGCCTCCCCTGGTACATGAGAAAAAGAAACAAAAACATTTGGTGGAATAAGACAAATGATGTCCCTAACAACAGACAAAAACATGAATATTTCCCTGCTGTGAGGTCCCTTTCAACAAATTTACCACTTCAATGCAATCTGATTCTACTTCAATATGGTTAAAACCCAACTCTATAGCCTGATATAAGCCATCTCTAATTGCGATAGCTTCACCAAAAGTTACAGAAGTGAAAGCACAACGTTTCGACACTGCAAGAAGTGGAGAACCAATAGAGTCTCTCACAACAAAACCCACACCAGCCCGAGCTGACTCAGCCATAGCAACATTTGTATTGAGTTTAACTGATCCCACTGGTGGCACAGTGCAAGTAGTGAGATTAACATGAGTGGATGCCAACTCAGCTGAAGTAGAAGAAGTCTCTCCACCTTAGCGACAAGTGCAGAAGGAGAAACAGCAATATTATCAAAATAAAAAGCATTCCTTGCCTTCCATAAGTTCCAACACAAAAAAGTAGCAAAAGATAGAATCCTTTGGGTTTGTAGTTTAGATAACTGATTAAAAGATGTAAGCTTTAACAGCCAGTCATAAACCTTCAAATTAGGATCTTGAGGAACCAAGAAAGCAAAACAGGAACCAAACCAAGCATCCCGAGCATAAGAACAACGGAAAAGAACATGTTCAATCGATCGTCTCAATTCCTGATCCACATCACCAAGTCAACAGGAATCTGTCATTAATGAAGAGCTTCGGAAACGCCAATCCCATCAGGACAGCAACGCCAAAGAAGTTCTTTAATTTTTGGCATAGTTTTGCATCCCCATATGAGCTTCTAGACCTGCTTAGGAACCTGCTGTCAGGAATGTCCATGAGAAGAAGATGGTTGTGCCCACTATGAGTCCCGTTTAAGAGTTGAAAGAAAATGATAAATAGCTTTAACCGACACATTGCCATTCTTAGAATGAGACCAATATAATCAACAATGATTAAATGATGAATATATAAACACGAAAGACAATTTTTTTTTTTTTAATCTTTCAATTCAAATTTTGTTTTAACTAACTATGCTATGGACTTAAGTTATCACTCAACAACAGCTAAACATCCAGCTTTCTTTCTTTCTTGATAAAATCCTAAAAATCCTTGATTATCAGAATAGAATCCTAAGAATCCTTGATTTTCACAAAACCCTTATTATGGATGATTAATTTTACACCCTTTCTTTTCTGTAATGTTTGGATGTCAAGAAAAGAAATATTTGGATGTCAAGAAAAGAAATATAAAGAAAGAAAGGACAAAAAAAAAAAAAAAAACAGCATACGACAAAAGTCTTAATGAAACAATGGTCAATTAATGTGTCTCTCTCTCTTTCAATTCAAATTTTTTTTTTTCTTGACTTTCAAACATAGCCTTAGCTTTGGAGTTTGGATTTTCAACAAGACTTCTAACAAGCCATTTTGGTTGTCTCATTTCTTATAGCCAAGCAACTTTTTTTAGATAACCAATTCATAGTTAATTAATACAAGAACAGAGAAATTTTTTTTGAATCGTACAGAGTATTTAAAACGACCAAAACAACCCGTATTTTATCCAGGAAAAAAAAAAAACAAAAATAGATGGTACAGGTTATGGAATTGGATAATTCAGATCAGGCACTTCAGATTACGTTGCAGTGAAAATAAGATTACAATTTTATAAACAAAAACTTTTTATAATCATTACTTTTACGGACACATAATTGAGAGTGTAAAAATAAGATTACAATATTATAAAGAAAACTAAATAAAAAGAGAGAATTAGTCGAGCAATAAAATAAGATTTTGAAAGTCTGGTGCAAAATGAAACCTCCGTAGTTAAAAAAAAAAAAAAATGGACGATGGAAAATACAATGCATATGTCATTATGTCAGGGGTAATATAGTTAAATCTAAGTATGAAATTTGATGTGACCAAGTTAGATCATTTTGAAGATCCATAAGATCAAGATTGCCATATCACCTTTCTACATAGAAAAACATGGTGTCAGTCTATAAATAGTCTCTACTCTTGTTATATTAGAAAAGCTTTAGCCATTGAATGGTTTTCTTTTTCATAACTAAATAGAATAATGGTTAAAAAATATTTACCAAATTGTGTATAATATATGAATTGACACATAATTACCATATCTTTTTAAAAGAATACGTAACCATATGTCATACTTCTAAATACAAGTAAAAATTCAAGAATTTTAAATACACTAGTACCATTCATGTACTAAGTCTGCATCATTCATACACTTCAATCAATTTGAATTATCAAATTATTTCAAGGTTGAGAACTTCAGTATTTTTTGCATTTAGGATAAAGCTTATAGTCCATTCTACTATAAAAGAACTAAAAGGAAGGTTTTCTAGATTTTCCCTTTATTGGGTCTTATAAATCTAAAAGAATATCCATTTCAAATTTTTCTAACACATAAACTAGTAATTTCAGATTTTAATTGTGCAATTCTAGTTAGATAAGGATATTTATAAGGGGAAAAAATTTCTTCATTCTTCCCTTAGGTTGTGTAATTAAGAATTAAAAAAAAAAAAAATCACCCGCTTGTCCTAATCATTTGAAACAATATTCGACTTTGATTAGATAAGAATATTTATGATGACGACACACAAATGCATTGTGCATCTTATTTAAACGTTCTAAAATTTAATACTTGAAGGATACAATAAACGGGGGTAGAAGCCTATATATATATATATATATATATATATATATATATATATATATATATAGGGGTGTCAATCGGTTGGTCTTGGTTGGGCCTAACGTTCTCATCAATTTAATACCTTACACTATGATCGATAATACTTAACTAATTGGTCTTGATTTACGAGACTTTGACTTGTTTATATTCGGTCCCATCGGTCTCGGTCCTCGGTCTTTTGTTACTCGGTTCAATTGGTCTATTACTGTCCATAATGGGTTATGCTATTAGGTCTTATGCACGCTTATGCTTTTCGGTCTTATGCTTGGTTATGTTATTTGGTTTAACCCTTGACTTATGTTCAATTGCAATTGGTTATTCTTTATTTGCATTCAAAAAATTTAATATTCAGTTTGCCTTTGTCTTATTGAACTTCGATTTGCTTTTGTCTTGTTGAACTTCAAGAGGAGAGAGAAAGAGAGGGATAAAAACATTAAATAAAAATTAAAAACCTATATTTAACATAGAGACAAATGGGATGGGAAATGTGGGTGGAAAAAGTGAGAGGAAGATATTAGAAATGGAAATTATGTCGGTTTATGTCTGGTAGGTCTTTAATAGGTCTACGCCGAGTCGGTCTTTAAACGGTCTATGCTGAGTCGGTTTTTAATTAGTTGGTTTGGTCGGGTGACTGTCGGGTTACACCCTTGCACTGTAAACGATTTGTTTATTAATTGGTCCGGTCTAAGCCCGACACATTTATTAAACGGTGCGATTCGATATGGTTTTTAATTGGTCGGCCAAGCTCGGAGAACACGGTGCAGACCAGAAATTGACACCCCTATATAAATATGTGTGTGTGTGTGTGGGGTGGGGGGGGGGGAGGGGATGAGTTTCTTAGAATGAGATTCTCTAGGTTCAGAAAAGATTCTATAGTTTAAACTATCACCGAAAATCCTAGTAAACTATGCAACTAGTGATAAAATATTTCAAATATGGTCATTAAATTTTAAGGGGATCACCATGCTGCTCACATAGAATGGAATCTCCCACCCCATGTTAATTAGAACCGGTAAAGGATGCCAGTTGCCACATAGTTCATCATATATGAGAGGCCCTCATGTAAGGGAGGAGATGGTGTGAGAGGGCACACATGACACCGACAACCATGGCACCATTTTCGTCCTAAATTTTATTTTATTTTGTAACTAAAACCCTAAATTATTATTATTATTAGGATAAATTTCAGCTACCCCCCATAATAGCTTCAAAACATCATCTACCACCCATACTTTTCAAAAAACATCAACTACACCCAAGTAACTGACGGAAGAGACTGAAATCACTGTTAGACAGTTCTACCCTTTTCGTTTTTAATTGAAAATTTTAAAAAACTAATAAAATTATTAATATAACCTTATTATTTTCTTTCCTCTATCCCTCTCTCATTGTTCTCCCCGTTGAGCTATTGTATTCAGGGCATCTCTCCTCTCTCATCGTTGAGATTTTTAATTACCATTTCTAATAAACTGGTCGTCAATGGCTCTGCCATTGGAAAATAGAGACGAGAGCACGAGAGCAGCCAAGAAAGAAAGAGACCCTTCCATCCCTGTCTGAAATTTGTCTCCTAATCTGTCTAGATCTGAAATTTATTGCAGGCAAAGCTTTACAAATTCCAACCTTCCTTAGATGACTAGATGATCCATCCATGTCTCTTCCTCTACGGTCGATCATCAGCGTCGTTGCATTCATCGTCTTGAGCGCACACTAACCTCCCTTCCATAATCCCATTTTCCAGTGTTGCTTCCACAAAGAGGAAGAAGAATAGAAACAATAAATGTATTAGGGCTTATTCCCTCTCTCTACATCAGGTTCACAAGCCTCCACACCTCATGAAACTCAAGATCAACAGAATTAGCATACCCAGATATCAAAACATTCCAAGAAGCACAACTTCTCTGACCCATTTCATTGAAAACCTTGTGAACAGTACTAAGGTTCTCAGTTTTACCGTACATTGACATAAGGGAGTTCGCAACAATTGTATCTGAAACAAACCCTATTAGTATACTCTTGCTGTGAATCACTTTCCCAATCTCTGCGCTTTCGAGCTCAGTAGAAATTTTCAAAAGCATTGCAAAAGTGAAGTCATCTGGCATTATTTCATTCCCTCTACACATCTGATTAAAAAGCTTGAGGGCCTCTTCGAACATATGGTTTCTAGCGTAGCCACTAATCAATGAGTTCCAAACGAAAACATTCTTCTCGCAAACCGAATCAAAGACAAGGAGAGAATTTCTTGGAAGCCCACATATGGAATAAGCGGAGATCAGTTTCGTGGCAAGAAACGGGCTCTGATTAAAACCAAGTGATAAAATTCCGCAGTGGCATTGTTGTATATGTTTCAGAGATCTGGCTTCAATAGAGCATTGCAGGAGTTGAAGAATGTGGCAGGAGGGTTGAAGGGCAGTAGTAGAAGCGTGAAAACAATGGTTTTTCTGTGCAAGTAGTGTCTTTGCAGACAAAACAAGGCTTTAGATTTGGGGTTTTTTCAAACGAAGATTGCTGCTGGCCAAAGCTTCATTGCGCCATCATTGGGGAAGAAAAGGCTTGCATCGTCATCAGCGAAGATAATCGGAGAAGAAATGGTAGATCTAGAGAAGAAGAAGAAACAGAATTTAGATTTGGGGTTTTACTCTCCTTAAGTGAAGGAGGATAAAACCGTCCTTTAACATTTCATTTCCTTAAGAGCATTATTATCCATTTCAAAATCAATTTTGGGTGACATCAGCAACTAACGGTATTGATTTAACGGAGTGGAGCTATTTGATTAACGTGGTAAACGTTTGGGTGGTAGTTGATGTTTTTTAAAAAATGTAGGTGGTAGATGATGTTTCGAAACTATTTTAAGGAGTAACTGAAATTTATTATTATTATTCTTATTATTATTATTATTATTATTATTATTATTATCTCCGATCCACCCCAACATCCCATAAATCGAAAATCTATCTTAGACATTCCCATGGAACTAGGAACAATCTCTTCAATACTCCCTCTAAAATTGCCAACTGTGACTCTCCCATTGACAATCACTCTAGAATCATCAACCATAGTTAAAAAAAAAAAAAAGTAAAATATACTAATTCCACTTGTACCTTTTTTTGCGCTCAGTGCTGAACATCTATTAAAAGTTTCGACTTTTACTAAAATATGCCTTTATAAACTGCGGATATAATTTTACCTCGCATCTGCTTCCCTATTCATGATTTCCATCCGAGAAACCTCCACTGAAACCCTTCATTTGTGGTTGCCCACTCATTCCCGTTGCTGCAACTCACCACCTTCACCAGATAAAATCATCGGCCCTCAGGTCTCTCTCTCTCTCTCTCTCATATTGTAGTTCTGTTTGATTTCTGAGATTTGATTTCATTTTCATGTTCTGAATCTGGTTTTTGAGATCTCGCATTAGTATTGCACAGAGAGTGAGAGAGAGAGAGAGACCATCACATTGCAGTAACAATTCCGAAAGATCGAAAAATAAATATAAAAAAAACTATAATAATATCGACTTGGTTTGAATTGCAAATGAAAGATTGAAGAATTTGCAACTATTGATGAATGGTGTTGTTCCATGTTTCCATTGTAATCTCTAAAAAATATGGAATTAGATCCTCATCTTATCCAATTAAAATCTCAAACGATTTGTAGTAATCACATTAGAAAGATTAGATGCCATATCATCTCTTTTCCAGAATTAACCTCCTTCCTCGTTACATCACCCAAATATGTCACATCATTCGAATTTTGAATTTGAATATTCATCTGAATTTTGTTGCTTGCAAAACAAAACCTCCCCCTTCACCCCCTACTCCTGGTAGTGCACCACCTTAAGTGACACAAGGATCAACATCCCTTACCATAGAAAGATTCTAAAAAAATCCATTCAAGATCCATGAATATGTCACACCCATAAAAAAAAAAAGGTTTTAGTATGCATTCCAAATTGTAAGAACAATTACAAAAAGAGCTCTTATTCAAAATATATACTCACAACCTCGGGATATATCAACCCACCACCAAGAAGGAAAAAAAAACCCAAAGACATCCGTTGCTTAAGTATCATTCACGATCTTTCTTTGCGGAAGTTGTAAAAGTGCATTCCATCTCTATAGCATATTTTTCTTCTTCATCCAAACTTGAAATAATGCTCTCTATTTGTACGCCATTTTTCGTTGTCCTAACGTACCATATGGCACAGAAAACAAAGAATATAAAGTTTATGGAACTTAACACAGCTAGAAGAGCATAGAAATAGTATAATTTCCCATAGTTTATGTTATTGGCTAGCCATGCGGTCCCATTCTGGGTTCCAGTCACTTGCTTTACTATGATCACTAATAAGGTGCTAACGAAAAACCCAAATCCTATAGTCGAGAGGAAAAGCGCAGTGCTCATTGCCTTCATCCCTTTTGGAGCTCTGGTTATGAAGAAGTCAAGTTGCCCGCTGTACGTGAATGATTCTGCCACACCAACAAGGAAGAACTGTGGGATCAATATGAAGCAGCTAATAGGTAGAGTGGTGAGATTTCCACCCTTAGTGTTAGCCACATTTATTCGTTTTGTCTCCGCGAATGCAGCAATTACCATGGCTATAATAGAAAAGACAATGCCAATGGCTATTCTTTGTAGATGGGTGAAACCTACAAAAAAGAGTGAAACCATATATTGGGTTAGAGACATATTTTGGGTCAGTATTAAAAATGAGTTATGTATATGTAAACTTTTTATCTCAAAATTTGAATCTGGTGGGTGGAGGGACTCCTAGATTTATAAGGGGGTTGTACACTATTTGTTAGCTGGTGTCGGAGTAAACTCCCAACGCTCCTCACAAGTGTGAGAATATGTTTTAGGGGTACAAATTTGGCCCTGTTGGTTTGAGCCCACCCAAGTCCAAATAGGGTTTGGGCTGAGTTACCTTGGCCTTGAAGGTGGGTTATGATTTGGAATTTCTAGCTTGAAGTTAGGGTTGGGCCGGGATTGAAGCCTTAATTGAGCCCGTTCCGACCCATCCTAGTTCTATCTTCTTCTTTTTCTTTTTCTTTCTACTTTTCAACTGTGTCCTTTTCCTCCTCCAGTTCTTTCTTCTTCTTTTGCTTCTTCATTCCTCCTTTTTTTTTTTTTTTATTCTTTTTCTTCTTCTCCTTGGCCCTGCCCAGCCCTTGCATCTCCCTTCCCTTTCCCATGGTCAGGATCAATCAGGGTCAGCCCGCCCAGCCCAGCCCTGACGAAGGGTTACAGTTGAATTTTTCAAGCCCTGAATCAAGGCTAGATTGGGTTGTGTCTAGGCCTATCTAAGGGGACTCGAGGTTGGGTTGGGGTTCAAAAAGATCAGCCCAACATGTAGTTGTTGCATCCCTATTATGTATCGTAGATATGTGGAGACTATGGAGATGGCGAAATCAGCTTTGATTCCATGCAAAATTTCAATTTCAGAAGTTTGAACTGGTAGGTGGAGGGACTCCCAGATGTATAAATGATGTTGTATATTATTGTTAGTGACTCTTTTAAAATTTGAAATCTTACTCAAGAGATTTCATTGTTATAAATATCCTCTTAATCTCTTAATGATAATCTTTCACACCAACGTACCATGTTTCCCTTTCCACTTCTTCATCAAACGAATGATCACCTGATCGTAGAAAGCAGAACCAATCAAAATACCAGAAATATAGAAGGTATTGAATGAACCCCCTGGAATTTGAAAGCTCCCTATTGATCTCTCCATGGTTGAAGCTTGCTCCACAGAGAAGGTGAGCAACTGCGCATGTATGGTCCAAAAAAGATGGTGGAGGCCCAAATTGGCAGTAGTCTAACCACCATTTTCACCTCCTCTACCTTCGTGAGTGAACATAGTTTCCAAGGGTTTCGAATTACAGAGCCATTAGTTTGATAGTCGTCTTTGTCTATGATTGCAGCCTTGTCCAACCAACTGCGTGCAAAAGAAAATTGAATGTCAGTGTTTGTGTAATCCTGCAAATGGGCATGGCTCACTTGCACTAGCACTTCCGTGCATCCTCCATGTGATTCCATTTACATCCATGGAGTGTAGGACCCAAATTCTAGAGGTAGGTCCACGTGGACTGAGATGGATCACGTAGAGGATGCACGTAAGTGCAGGTGAGCCACGCCCTACAAATGTAAATGGACTAGTAGGTGGAGGGACTCTAGGTTTATAAGGGGGTTGTAGCTAGATTGTTTGATAGTGTTTGTGCGATTAAACACCGAAGACATCTTCATGTTTCTACTACTTACTGAAGTTGATCTGTGTGATGGATTCTTGCAACCTCAGTGGTTTCCTCATATAAGGTATCAATGCTTGGTGATTTGAACTTCCTCTTCCCAAGAGCAGCCACCAAAATCTGAACAATTTGAACAATGGGGCTTCCCATGCATTTCTTGTACCTGTATCTTCTAGTCCGTGACCAGTATACCATCAAGCCAAAACAAAAAACGAAACAGCAAATCCCATATCCCCAAGTAAAGCTAACATAGTCTTGGATGTAGATTTCCACTGTGACACCAAGAAAAGTCCCAATACTGATGATGAAATAAAATCTACTGAAAAAGTAATCCATCATGGATTTTTCCTTCTCATCTTTCTCGTCAAATTGATCAGTTCCAAATCCTGATACACATGCTTTAATTCCACCTTGTCCCACAGCCATTATGTAAAGAGCAGTATTCAGAGCTCCAACTTGTAATCCATTGGCTTGTATGCATGTACTTCCGTTATTGCAAGCTGGTGGGGATAGGCTTGGCACTGCGGTTGATATTGCTAAAAGGCCAACACCCTACATTCATCATAGTGTATAATTCAAACCTTAATCACAATGCATAAAAGTAAAACAAAATAGAAAATAAACAATCACACACCACAAAGAATAATGTGGTTTAAAAAGATATCCTGTTTATGTCTACAGTGAGATGATAATTGTTTCGTTATCGACAGAAAATAGGGCCACTCATCTTGTTACATAGAAGATATCGCTATACATTCATAATGAAACCTATACATGTACATTTATCAAAATACCCACATAGGACTTGAGGCAGTAAGGAATTAGCCCACAAACTCATCTGACAATCCAACACTATCTTCTTTGCTATTTTCTACTTACCAGTGCTTCGGTCAGTGTGGCAATGGAAATTGTCCAATACCGGCCTAAGTAAGTATCTGCCATGAAACCTCCGAACAAGGCTAAGAGATATCCTGCACCAGAAAAGTTTGTGACGATGTTGGCCGCAGTTGTACTAGGAAGATGCAACCTCCCAGTTGAATAAGTCACGAGGTTGGCTGCCATTCCCATTGACGTGAACCTCTCGCATGCCTCAACAACTACACATAGTTGTGGTTGTTAGCAAAACAAATTGTTTAAAGTTGATTTATTCGTGCACTTTTTATAAATAAATAAATAAAGGAAAGAGGGATAATTTTATTGATTTTTCCCTTGTATAGGGCATTGAATTTTAAACCAAAATTTTCATAACCAATGGTAAAGAGGAATGTCTTCAACTCTCGTGTTTAGTTGGATTAGATTCGGATCCAGGAACAAATGAGGGGGGTATTACCACCCTTTATCATATAGGCACTTCGTTTCCTTCACTCTATTAATGATGAAAAGGATTCTCTTCAATCTCGGTGTTCGATAGGGTTAGATTAGGATCTGGGAACAAGCGGGAGTATTACTAGTTCAGATCACCTACATGTACATATACTCTTCATGGGATCCCATCACCGTCGATATGGTGTGGGACCCATTGGATTTGAATGGTGATGAGATCCCAAGAAGAATACAAGTACATGTAGGTGAATTATTCTCCCATTCACCCTATGGGGGGCTTGCTTTCCTTCACCTCGTGTAAAGGTTAAAAAAAAAAAAAAAAAAACTCTAGCCTTGATGGTGAAAAGGAATATATCTTCAACCTAGATGTCCGATAGGGTTAGATTAGGACCTAGGAACAATGGAGAGTATTACTACCATTCACCCTATCAGGGGCTTGCTTTCCTTCATCCCCCGTGTAAAAGTTAAAAAAAAAAAAAAAAAAAAAAAAAAAAAAGAAAAAAGAAAAAGAAGAAGCTCTATCCATGATTTTTTGGTCATACATTGGAAAATTGATTGACAAAGTTATGAAGAGCCTAGTTAATACATGCCCATGATAGGACTCGGATCCTCTCCAGTGTCAGATCCACGCTGGACTCTATCCGATGCTGGAGAGGATGTTGAGTTCTTACCACAGGTGTGGAAGATTGTAATAATTGTAGGAATCTCATATTTGCAAAATTGTTTTTTCACGAACTCTACAAATACAATATTCAAAATTGGCTATGTTCAACAGTTAGCACATAAAAAGGAAATATACTTAGGATAGTAGCTGCAGAAAGCCATCCTCCGGTTTTCTTCTCATTGGCAGATTGTCCCTTGTAGTCAATTGCATAGGTAATTTTGGGATCCATTTTCAAGTCCTAAGAAGCACATAACAATTTTTTTTTAAATTAGAAAACAATCAACAAATTATCATCTGACTGGTCTACATGTCAAACAAGTTGGCCCATTCAACAGGCATTCTCTCAAGAAAAAGCATCTGCCTATGATGATTAAACCACCAAGCTTTCATTTGGGCCTGATGCTTGAACTGTCTGGTCCAAGTTTGTGCAAATCATCTTTTTTTCTTTTTCTTTTAATGGTTTAAATTCATCAAAGGTGCCATAGTGATTTTCAACCATTTTCTCATCTTTTCTCAATTCACATGTTAAGTTTTAAAATAATTTAAATTTATAGTCAGAAAAAACAAAATATTTAAAAAAATCAAAGACTAACTTGCAACTCAGGTTCATGGATGTACACGAGAGGATATACCTATACATGACAGGAAAATCTCAATCTGAAATTTGACATATGACAAATTTACATAACTTTCTAAGGGTCCATCTGAATTTAACAAGGGTTGTTATAGAATGTAGTTGTAATTAATTCTATTTATTGCACATTCATTGGGCCATCATGGAAACCTCATATAATTACATTACAGACTAGCATAAATCTGACAGTGAAAAAACCTTATTACATCATAGGTTTGTTACAACTAGAAAAACCCATTCTAAACATCAAGCAATCAGATTACTTTTCCACGTGGTCAAATATTTGCTGATATAGTTTCATCAATTCCATGTGAGCGCATGTTAGAATCTTTTTTCCACCAGTTTCTTTTACTTTATTTGGGTACACAGCAAACACTCTTAGGTTCAACTTTAACAAATTGATTAAAGAGGATGGGTCCCACTTTCCAATATTACTCTATATATAACTAGATATTTAGAGTAATACATGAAAACTACTTTAATAAATAGAAAGCATGTACAGCACCATGAAGATACAATGTAAGTGTTTTGCATATATAATATGTGCTCACTGAAATTTAGAAGAATGATCTGCCAACTCTGAGGCTCCCTCAGGCCAGCTCTGTAAAGCAAACTTAATTCAGTAAAAGAGAAATCAAGGACAAGAAATCATAACTTTCACCAAATTAACTGCAAATCATTTCGAAAAATCGTGTTAGGATGCACTCCTTGGAGTAGATTTATCATTAATGTTAGGGATCTGCCTATCTAATTAATTATGGATAGAAGATTCGGTATCATCTAAATGTCTATGTACCTCCTACTTTGCCTCTCCTGATTTGGAGAGAGCTTATGTTGTATCTTTGTCAATAAATTTATCTCTCTCAAAAATAAAAATACATGTCTGAAGGAGGAGGGTGTGTAATAATATTTCTACCTTACTCTACTAGGTGAAGGTGAAGTGTCTAATGTCCTTCCATAAATGTACAAGGTCTATGTATAAAAACTGGATCCTTTATTTTATCATACTTTGTAAAGAGAATACAAAAGCTTAGGAAAGAGGAAAAATGAACCTATCTTCATTGAGAGAGAGAGAGAGAGAGAGAGAGAGAGAGAGCATCACCTGGCTCATTGTCTCACCCAAAACTAGAAACAAACCAAAACTCTCTTTTGTACCAACAAATATTCTCTCACATCGCAATTCTCATCTTGCTGGTGGCCTTCCATAGAACCTTAGCTATTGTATTTATATCTCTCTTTTTTTTTTTAAGGCTTAGAAAATATCTCTTCCAATTGTTAGAATACATCTAGAGAAGAAACAACAAAAATTAAACAAAATAAAATTTGGGAACCTTAATTGGGAAGGTTGATTTGTGAGTTATGATGCATGCTTCAAATTAATTGGATTACAAGTTGCCAACCTATTGGGACTGGATTCTTTGTACTTATATTGACATAATATTTAGATTCCCTTGATTTATTAGCGATGTGTAAGTATTATGCAAATGCTGATCTAAGATTATGAGTATAACCTTGTTGGAACCACTATCGAGATCTGGGGTGTGATTCAGGGCTCAAAACACTTGCGTAACAAGAATGGAATAGATAGTCATTGATAGGATGCATCTAAGCTATTGTAGTGTGATTTTCTTTGACAATCTTGCTTGGTACTCGTATAAGTAAGGTTTGAGTTCCAGTTTTTAGACATAGTATCATTTAGATTTGAAATTGATAATAATGAAATCACATACTAATTAGAGAAGAAATTTATATATAGTCTAGCAACTCTAGAGAGTTTTCTAGACGGACAAAGATCTGTCACGTAATAAATAGGATAAACAGCTGAAATTTTTTTTCAGATTGGTGGACTTGAAGGTCTCTTGCTCACATGTCAAGTTTCATTAAAATAAAATTAACCAAGTAATTATAAAATAAGGTTTCGAAAATCTAATGCAAAATAAAACATTTCCAAAAAGAAATTGACTTCTAAAAATACATGGGAATGTGTCATTATATGGAGATTATATGGTTGAATTTAAGTTTGAAATTTGATGTCGCTAAGTTAGACCATTTTGTAGATACCCGTAGGATCAAGATTACTATATCACCTTTCCACAAAGAAAATTAGAAAAGCTCTGACCACTGAATAGGTTTCTTTTCTATAATTAAGAATAAATAATTAAAAATAATTACCAAATTTTGTATAATATATGAATGATATGCATAATTACCATATCTTTTTAAAAGAATATGAACCATATGACATGCTTCTATATACATGTAAAATTTTAAGAATTTTATATGCAATAGTACCTTTCATGTACTAAATCCGTATCATTCAAGCATTTCAATTATTTTGATGCCAAGTAGACTATTTGACCATTTTGTGCATAATATAGGAATGACACATTATTACCATATCTTTCTCTAGGAATATGTATCATATGACATGCTTCTAAACACATGGAAAGATTTAAAATTTGAAGTACAATAGTACCGTTCATGTATTGAATCCACACCATTCAAGCGATTAAATCATTTTGATTACTTACCCAAAAAAAAAATTAAATCATTTTGATTGATACCAAGTCGACTAATTTGACCATTTAGTGCGTAATTTATGAATGACACGTAATATCCATATCTTTTTTCTAAAATAATATATACGGTATGACATACTAAGTAATTACAGTGTAAAGATTCAAGAATTTTAAATACATTAATAGTACCATATATTCATGTATTAAATCTGCATTATTCGTGCTCTTCATGCCAAGAAGACTAATTTGATCATTTTACTCGATGTTACATTGGCACTCTTTCATGACTTTCTAAATTTTAAATTATCAAATTACTTTAAGCTTAGGTTGTGTAATTAAGAATAAAAAAAAAAAATCCATCTCCGAATCAATTGCAATTTGAAACGATATTGAACTTCGTTTAGATAAGCACACGCTTAGAATCACACGAATGCATTGTGCATCTTATTTTTATATTTCCGAATGCATTGTGCATCGTATTTTTATATTTCCAAATTTAATACTTGAGAGATGCAAAACCGGGGATAGAGGCAATGACCATGATGAGTATCCTATCTAAGTTAAGAGTCATGTGTGAATGAGTTTCAAATGATGAGATTCAGAGATCCAAAGAAGAATCTAAAGGTCAAACAAAAAATTATAGCAAAATTGTGCAACTGGCTACAAAATATTTTAAATATGATCATTAAAATTTAGAGGAGAGGATCATCATGCTGCCCTAGAATTTCCCACTCATGATAATGAGCATGGGAAGGATGCTCATACGGTTCATATATGAGGGACTCACATACAAGGGAGGTGAGTGTGTGAGATGGTACATATTGGGTATAAATATTACCAGCCTATGGGAGATAGACACATGGACATTTCTTAGTCCTCGAGGGTAAAACCGTCTTTTCATTAAAAGGTCATTTAGGAGACACGTCCAGCATTACCAGTTTAAGTTAGAGCAAAATTGATCTCAGCAATTTTGGAATTGTACTACAAAAAGAGAGAGGAGGGGGGGAGGCACTCCAAATCCCTATAAAATTAGGTTAAATCTCAAGATTTAATCATGTTTTGACTAGAATTTACCATTCTCCAGCTTGGTCTTTCTACAACACCGACCTCATTAATTACTTTTACTATTTTCTGCTTTGAGTCCTGATTTAAGCATTGGAACAACTCCAGGGCAAAAAGCCCAACATCCTTTGTCTTAACTGTTGCTAAATTGGTGTTGTTCCATTGTATAATCTTCAAAAAATAATGAACGAGATCCTCATTTTAACCAATTAGAATCTCAAACCAATTTGTAGTATTTGCATGGAAAGATTAAATGTCATAATTACTTCCTTTCGAAAATTAATCCCCTTCCTCATTACATCCCGAAAATATGTCACCCGTTTGATCTTTGAATTGGAATATCCATCTAAATCTTGTTGTGCCAAGCAAAGCCTCCCCCTTCTCCACTACTCTTGGTGGTGTACTACCCAAAGTGACATGGATCAACATCCGCCACCCATATTACAAACAAACAACAAAAGGAACTCCAATTCGTAAAAGATCCATGGATATCACACCTATCTTAAAAAAAAAAAAAAAACACTATGCCTACCAATTTGTAGGAACATGACGAAAGGAACTCCTATTCTAAATACATACATTCAAAACTCAGAGGTATGCCAACCCACCACAAGAGAGGGGGGAGGGGGGAGGGGGGGGGGGGGGGAAGATATAAAAGCCCAAAGAAATCCATTGCTTAGGTATCATTCACGATCATTCTTTGCGGAAGCTGTACGAGTGCTTCCATCTCCATAGCATATTTCTCTTCCTCATCCAAACTTAAAACAATGCTGTCCATTTGTACACCATTTTCATTGTCTTGGAGTACGGCATACCATATGACACAAAGAACAGAGAATATAAAATTTATGGAACTTAATGTGGCTAGAAGAACAAGGAAGTAGTATAATCTCCCAAAGTTTATGTTAGTAGTTAGCCATGCAGTCGCATTCTGGTTCCAATCACCTGCTTCATTATAATCACGAAAATCTATCGCAAAATGAAACCTTTATAAAAAAAAGTGAAGGGCTAAATTTACAGGGGAATTATATAATTGAATGTAAGTATGAAATTTGATGTAGCCAAGTTAGACTATGTTGTAGATATCTATAAGATCAAGATTGCCATATCACCTTTCCACATGACAAAACATGGTGTCAATCTATAAATAATCTCTACTCTTGCTAAATTAGAAAAGCTTTGGCCATTAAATAGGTTTCTTTTCCATAACTAAGAATAATGTTTAAAAAATAATTACCAAATTGTATATAATATATAAAAGGAAAAATTACACAGACACCCCCTCTACTGTTGAGAAACTACACAGAATTACCCTGTCTTTACAAAAACTACACCGACTACCCCTCTAAAAATGCTTTTATACACTCTCACCTATACCGTTACAACTTAATGGGAGAATGTCAAAAAAAATTTTTAATACAAAAATACCATTAATGAATGTAAAATGACCTAAATGAGTTTATTGTTAAGTTCTCCAAAAAAAAAAAACCCTAGGTTCATCTTTTTTCTCCAAAAAAACTCCCTGGAAAATACCTCTTTGCTTTGGCTCTCATCTTCGCAATTGCTTTGCTTTTTCTCTGTGTTGTTAGTGTCTTCCTCTTCATCATCGTTGTGGAGAGTAGTACCATTGGTGGTGATGAAATTATGGTGGTTTTGATGATTCTGAAGAAGGGAATTAAGCTTGAGATAACCCAATGTGGAGGAAGTTGTTGGACTTTATGTTGTCATTGGTGGCAACTTGGCAGATGTGACAGATTTGATGAGCATACAGTCATAGAAATGAGGAGAGAGAGAGTGTCTATGCAGTGGCAAAGATGGAGCAACTTCGTATGTATGTTCTATAGTGTTCTACATGTGTTTCAGATGACTTGCAGCGAGTTGAATGGTATTCTACACTGAGTTTGATGAGAGAGACTGACTATGGGCCCCACTGGTAGTGTGGCAGTGTTTCCATTGGTCTGGCAGTGTTTTTGAAGTGTTGTGGCATCTTGAAGAATGAAATAAAGAAAGAAGATGTAGAGAGAGAAGGAGGAAAGAGAAAGAAGAGAGAGAGGATGAGGAGAGAGAAAATCAATGGGTGGGACCCACTGTGACAAGGTGGCATGCCACCAAGGCATCCAGCCTGGCAGAGGGCCGTGGCACCATAGGCAGCAGCCACCACGTGGTCGAGGGCCAGCCGTGGCACCACATGGCCAGCCATGGCATGCCTGGCAGCAACATGTCCTACAGCAAAGCCCGCACACGCATGGCCTCTGACCGCACACAGCAAAAGCCCGTCACCTGTTTGATATATTTTCTAGAGAGAGAATCGGCCAATTCTAGAGAGAAGTTTTCTCAGCCAGATTTTCTCTGTACAGGGTTTGAATTGATAAAAACTGGTTACAGATGTCATTAAGGAGGTTTTCATGGGCATTTTCGGTAAGGAAATATGGGGAGATCCGAGATCTAGGGCCAAAATAGAGCCACATCACGAAGATTCCGATTTGGCACCTTACAGAAGTGCGGGATTACATGTAATGCGGAGATCGCGCTTTGATCCTATCACGCAGTCTGTTATTGGGTGGATGCAACTTGAGTTTGTGATTCGCGTTATATTGTGGATTCTCAAGATACGGTGTAGTGCGCATACCGTGAGGCGCAGCGATTGATCCAGATCGAGTGGCTTTGGTTAATGCCGATTGTCGCCGACGTGATTTGTTCAGATCCAGCGGTGTGCAACAGATCCCGCCTTTTCTTCTCTGATCTGGCGATCGTAATTGAAGATTCTCTGTGCGCCAATGCGATCTCGACAACACATCGACTCGGTGGGGTTACGGTGCAGCGCGGGTGCGCGGTAGTGATAGGAAAGATTCCATTTGGCTTAATTCAACTGGCTGAACTTCAAATCGACATAACTTCTTCATCCAAACTCCAAATCAGTCTGTTCAAGTTACAGTTTTCATATTTTTGGATTTTCTACCTATTGGGCGCCGTTGGGAGTCAAAAAAATGAAGAGAAAAATTGAAAAGAGCATTTTGAAGGCAGATAGAAGGTCTTCTAAGGTTTCGTGCCCTGTGGGAGTGATCAATCTCCAACTACTTCTTCTCTGTGCATCAATGAAGTGTTAAACCCCTGTGAGAGGTCAGTAGAGCTTTTATTTTTACATTCATGGTGATTATGGGTTGTGTGGAAGAGATTGAAAGCCTGTGGATGAGGTGTGCTCTGTGAATCGATCTCTATCATCATTGAAGACTGTTGGAGAGTACCTGAGAGCAGTGTGAAGCTTCAGAGAGATTGTTGGCCATCCAAAAGCATTGTTTGTGAGATTTTTCAATTCCTTATCTATTTATGCTTTCAATATATGGTATGCTAGTGTAGGTGAAAATTGTTGTACCTAGCTAGTGGGGGAAAAATTGTAAGGTATAATTATAAGCCTAAAAATTGTTATTTTCTTCTCGTGGGTGCGAGTTAAGCATGGGGTGTGCAATGGGTGCTGAACACTGGCTGTTGTAGCCTGAATCTTGGCGTTGTTGCGCCCTCTCAGTTTTATGCTGGAAAAACCTAGGGTTAATATCCTTGTCTTGTTAAAGACTAAAAATTGAGTGTTGAGTAAATACGGAGCCTGTTGGGCATTACTCCGAGGACTAGCCATCACACACTGTGTTGGTGAACCACATAATATCCCTCTCAGTTTTATGCTAGAAAAACCCAGGGTTAATATCCTTGTCTTGTTAAAGACTAAAAGTTGAATGTTGAGTAAATACGAAGCCTGTTGGGCATTACTCCGTGGACTAACCATCACACTCTGTGTTGGTGAACCACGTAATATCCCTGTGTTCATTGTTTTATCTTTCTGGTATATTTTGGAGTGCGTGGAATGGCTTGCAGGGTGGGTGTGCAAATCTGGTAGACCTGGCCACTGAGTGGTAGCGAGGTAGATTTGCCTATGCTTGTGTGTGTGTAAAAGAATATATCTCCATCAGCTCTGGACAACATTGAAATAATTAGGGAGAATTTTCAGATACTGATTCTGTAAGATCCATACGTTCAAATTCGAGGACGAAATTTCTTTTAAGGGTGGTGGAGTTGTAAGACCCGCACGCCACAAACCCGGTCTAACCTTACATTTCGTGTCGTGACCAGTATACATATCATGGTCGAGCCAAGTGGACCAAGTGCGTGAAGAAACCCAAGACCCAATATGAAATTTTACTCAAAAACAGTCAAAATGAGGGTAGGGTCGCATACCTAAACAGGCAGGGTTGACCCCACCCAAATCAGAAGACAGACCCATGACTTTTAGTCCTAGGGTCGGACAACTGAAACCCTAGGGTCGACGGGATCTGCGACCCTAGGATCACCGACAGAAATCGTAAATAGGAAACTTTCCTAAATTCAAGGGGATTCTTTCCTAATCTCAATGAGACTTATTTTGGGAGGTTTTCCTCTATAAATAGGACGCCCTTAGCCTCTTTCACTCCTTTTGAAACCCTAATTGAAAGTAAGAGAAAGAGAAAAGAAGAGAAGGAGAGTTGGAGAAGAAGACGAAGGAGAAGAAATTCAGAGAAATCTCTAAATCTCAGCAAGCTTAAGGTATGATTACATTCTTCATAAATTATGTAAGACCCTAGAATAGTATATAAAGAGGGTATGATCTAGGAGAAACTCAAATCATCCATCCATGGGAAGATTTCAATGGAATCCATGGAGGAAATCATTGAAAACTATGTAAAGTGAGTAACTTAGAGTTTTAAGCCATAGAACAAGCATAGAATGGACTATGGAAATAAGCCAAAGGACCCAAACATGAAAGAAGAGACTGTAGAATGAAAGGTCGACTTAAACCACGTGCGGTCACGCGTAGGGTCGATTGGGAACCGACCCTACCAGACCATAGGATTGACCCCAAGCTCCCGGAAAGTCCAGGGAAGCTGCGGTCGCACCTAGGGTCGATGGGACAACCGACCTAGCATCGACCCTATACCCTAGGGTCGCAGAAAACTACGACCCTACCTGCGACCCAACCTACGACCCTAGCAATACAGCAAGCTTAAAATTGTTGGAATAAATTCTAATTAAATCTATTGACTTGTTAGGTCTTTCTAATGATATATTAGTGATCCTTAAAGCTTGAAAGAGGACCTAAGCTTAACCAAAGGTGAGGGAACAAGACCTAAACTAATTGGCTAATAATAAACTGTTTTATTTATTAAGTCCAACACTATGAATGATTCCATGCTTGTATAAGTGTAATGTGCATTTAACATGTCATCCAATATTTCTATTATTACTGTTCATGCATATTTAATTTCATTGTTTATAACATGATGATGATGATGTTGATAGGAATAGGCATGTGAATGTTTGTGTTTGGTTGATGTACATGATGCAGATAGGGGATGGTATCAACCAGTACTTCAATGCCGTTTTCATTGGGTATATTGTGCCATAGCTCTATTCAACTCTTTTCCACTGATATCATCGTATCGCCATTACCTTAGCAGAACTATTATGTCGTAGGACATCAAGGGAGGTGGTCTCGGACTGTGTAGTCTTCGACACTGCCGGAAGGCCTTAGCTCTATCTCTATGGACGTATTGAGGGATGCTGGGGTGAGGCCTTGGATACACTGTTTGCCATCAGAATTGATTAGTTGCGAGTCCAGTTTGCAAGTCCTCGCCAATAGGGGCTTACGTATTGGTATGGACAATCGATACAGCAATTCCATTTTCATTGGTTGTATATTGTTCATGGTGGGTGCATGTGGGATGACAGTGCCGATATTCATTGGGCGGCTCCACACACTCGTGTATAGAGGTGAGGCGGCCTCCGAACCTTTTTATAGCACATTGCAAACTTATATACCAGACCACAGATATGAATTGAATGCATGCATATGTTTGTTGCATTATTTTGTTCACTCACGGAGCTCAAGTTGGAGAGCTGACCCTCGTGCTCACAAATCTTTTAGTTTCTGATGTTGCAGGTATTACGGTTGAAGATTATGACAACATGCCAATATATAAATAGGTGGCGGCTATGATGAGCAAGCTGTAGAGGACGAACATGGTTCCTTAAGCGAACGTTTCAACTATGGATACGCTTAGTGTTTAATTTCCGTATTGGGATATTGTAATATGTATTAAATTATGTTTTGGTTACTTGGAGATAAATGAAATATTAATTATTTATCATGACTAGACCTCAGTTTATTATCTGTAAGACTTTTGCTATTTACTTTATTACCTCTGATTAATGTGGAATGTGTTTTGGTTTAACAAAGTGGGAATAGCCTATTCGAGATCCTGGTTAAACTGTTGATTTATTGACGGTTCATCACACCATTCTGGTTGGTGCAGAATTGGGGTGTGACAACTTGGTATCAGAGCTCTCAGGCCTTTCCCATGAAACCTGAATACTTCCACTTGAGTCCATGAACTGAGTTAGGATAAATTAAAAGCTTTAATACAAACACACCATAAGCACCTGTGTTGGTTGAGACAAAACTTAAACAAGACAATAATGTACATATTAAAGGTAGAACCATATATATACACAAATAGAAAGAGAAAATTCAAAACTTATCCTGATAAACGAATAATATAGGGTATGATCTATAAGTCGGGCAGTTTCCTAAGTATACAAAGGATATAGTACAGTAGTCAGAACATTGGAATACCGAGTTGATACTCACAAGATGTGAACTGTAAGTCCCGTGTCAATTTAACCCGGTCTTACCATCTTGAACCAGGTTTACCCATCATGGTCGAGTCAAATGGACCAAGGGCATGAAGGAGATCGAGATCCCAGGTACGAAATCGACCCAAAAATACTTAATTCTAGGGGAGGGTCGCACACCCAGTGGAGCAGGGTCGGACCTCCCAAAACAGAAAGTCAGACCCTCAGTTTTGAAGGGAGGGTCAGACAGCTTAAGACCCTAGGGTCGACGAGATCATCGACCCTCCCATCGACCCTCGGTTTCTGACGAAACTGAAATTTGGAAATTTTCTAATTTTCGGTTGGGATTCCTTCCAAATCTCAATGGGATTATTATAGGACATTCCTAGTCTATTTAAAGGACGTTCCTAAGCCACTTTCACTCCTTTCACAACCCTAATTGAATTAAGAAAAAAAGAGAAGAAGGAAAAGAGGAAGAAAGGAGGCTAGGAAGAAGGTTTAGCAAAAAGGAGAAGAATTTGCAGAGAAAAGTAATCTTCTCAGGTATGGATATTAATTCCATGAGTTTCTACAGACCTTAGGTTAAATATGGTTGAGTGTAGGATTTCAGAGAAACCCAAACCATCCATCCATGGTTAGGTTTTCATGGAAAACCATAGGAGGATGCACGAAAGCTATCTAGATGGATTATACATGGTTCTAGACCATGGATTGACTGTTGAATAAATGTAGGAAGCAAGCCATAGGACCCCAAACACGAAGAATGGGTTAAAAGTGGAAATTGGACCAGAGTGCACCAAGGGTCGCACCGAGGGTCGATAGACCATCCGACCCTAGGTGTTTCTGACCATCGACCCTCAGCATTTCGGGAAGTTCAGAATGGAGGGAGGGTCGATAGACCCATCGACCCTAGCATCGACCCTCAGTTGACAGAATGGTTTTTAAATTCTGAATTAATTCTAATTAAATTCTATCGACTTTGTTAGGTTTGCTAGCAATATAATACCGTTATAACAGTGAATCGAAGGCTTGGAAAATATCTATTAGCAAGCTAAGGTGAGGAACCTTAACCCCAAACTAAATTGGGTAATAATAAACTGTTTTCTATTTCTTGAGTCCTATGCCATGTTTGATTCTATGCGAATATGTTTGTAATGTGCATACAACATGCCATCTAATATTTCTATTACTTGTTCATGCATATTTACTTTATTGTTTATAACATGATGATGATGATGATGATAGGAATAGGCATGTGCTTGTATGTGTGTGGTTGATGTGCTTGATGCGGCGAGTATCGGGGAGGTGTGATGAGAACGTCAATAAAGCGTTAACCTTTGGCGGGTCTCAGCACTTTAGCTCTATCTCTAACTCAAGTCATGTGCATTGACATCGTCGTATCGCCATTACCTTAGCAGAACTATTATGTCGTAGAGTATCAGGGGAGGTGGTCTCGGTCCTTGTAGTCTCCGACTCTACCGGGGGGCCTTAGCTCTATCTCTATGGGCATTCTGAGGGATGCTGGGGTGAGGCCTTGGATACACTGTTTGGCATTAGGATTGGTTAGTAGCGAGCCCAGTTTGCAACCCCTCGCTAACAGGGGCTCACGTGTTGGTATAGCATTATATAGCAATAAACGTTAACCTTTGTTGTATAATGTTATGGTAGGGTGGATGGGGACGACGATAAACGTTAACCTTCGGGCGGGCTTCAACACCCTGTGTATAGAGGTGGTGTCAATAAACGTTAACCTTTGACCACCCAACCTTTCTATTGCACATTGCAAACTATAAACCAAGACCAAAGATATGAATTGATTTTTTGCATGCATATGTAATGTTGCATTGTTTTGGCTACTCACTAAGCCGTGTTGTGTGCTCACCCCTCGACGTCGAATATTTTTAGTTGATGATGCAGGTTAGGCAGTTGAAGATTACATGAACGCGTCGGCGTACGGAACTGTAGCAGCTATGGAAGTTGGAGCTGAAAACGATACACACGACTCCTTTTGCGAGTGCAACTCGTGTGTATTCGATTAGATATTTTTGTAGGTTTCTTTATTGGATTTATAAGACATGTATTTGGTATTTAAATATTTATGTCTTAGTTAAACACAGAATAATTTGTTATTATTTATGGGTATCATTTAAGTTCTCAGTTCATATTATTTATAAATTTTTCGCTACTGTGTATTACTCTGATTATGATTGTGGATGCGTGTAAAGTTTGGATAACGCGGGGATAGTCTATTAGAGATCCTGGTTGAACCGTTGGTTATTTAGCGGTTCATCACACCATTCTGAAGTGTGCGGAATTGGGGTGTGACAATTTGGTATCAGAGCATCTCAGGCCTTGCCCGCCGAACTGACACACATTCAAGACCATTGTGAACTGAGATAGGATAAATTAAAAACATTAATACAAACACACTGTAAGCACAAGTGATGATTGAAACCGAATTAAAAAGAGAATAATACATCTATTAAAGGGAAAGTCAGTTACATACAATGAGTAAGAGAACCAAAACGTATATACCTCGCTAAAGCAGAGTACAATCCACAACCCGGACAGTTACTCTGTAGTACAAGAAAAGAAAAGTGCAATCAGGAAGCTGGAGGCGAAGGAGGAGGCGGTGCCTCACGATCTCTGTCGTAGTCCTCGGCATAGACTCTAGTCAACCAGGCTACCTGGGTCTGGGTCGTTTGGAGACTAGCTGTGAGACCGGCTATCCTCTGATCAGTCGCACGCTGCACCTCTAGGAGCTCTCCTATCCGCGCGTCAGATGTGTGCTGAGCAGCCAACAGCTCATCCACTCTCATGCGCTGAGCATCTAGCAAATCCTCCATCCTTAGGTCCGATCTGCGCTGAGTCTCTCTGATCTCGCGCAACATCTCCATCATATCAGAAGGTGGGCGTGAAGGACCAGCATCATGAGAAGGACCAGCCTCAGGTGCAGGAGCCATCGCAGAAGAAGTACCAGCCCTATCCGCATGCGTGGGTGATGGCGGTGGTATCGCATCGACATCCATATATAAGCGATCATCGTCGACCGGATCCCCACGAGCCCTAGCAGCAGCCTTAGCATCAACCATCTCAACCCGAGTGTGAGGGCGCACCATCGCGTTCCTCTCCTCATCACTAACCTCCGCATCTCGTAGCCCCATCTTGCAGATATCCTCCCAATCTAGAGGCGACGAGAAGGTCTTCTCCTGGATCTTCTCATCAACTAGATCCACCCCCAAACGGGTCGTAGAGCACCGTAATCATGCGTCCATAGGGTAGATTACCCCTATGACCGGACAATGTGGCACCGATCATCGTCCGCATGATGATGTAAGGAAGGCAGACCGGCCGTCGAGTGCATATGCCGATAATCAAAGGAGATGTGCACCCCTTTGACGTAGCTAGTGATGCGCAACTCCTGACCACGCTCGACATCATTGTAATCCCCCACCACTTGGAGATTACAATAGAACTGGCGCACCAAGTCTGGACATGTGCACGCGTCGTATGTGATGACAGGGAGCCATCCCATGTCACCGAATGCTCCCTCTACATTGAACAAGGCTAGCTCAGCCAAGTTCACCATGCGACCCCCTTCCACTTTCTTACGGGGCATAGTCGGACATCTGTGTGCCTCGACTTCATTCGAACGAAGCGAAGTGGATCACGCAATCTTGGCACTTTGGTATGGGCCATAGTATCGCAAAATAAGAAAGAGAAAAGAAATAAGGAGTTAGTAGGATAAAAATCCAAAATTTGAGTAAATAACGACGTAAGTCGACCATAAAGCCCCATTTCTTGCCATACAAGTGGGCATAAGGACTTACGAAGGTTTAGACATATCCTACAACCCGCATGCAGAAGGAAATTTTAAGTGACAATGTCCAATTGGAAGTAATTGAAGAAAAATTAAAAATTTCGATAAATTAGGGCAAAAAGAGAAAAATTTAAGTTTCTCGATAACCAACCGATGAAACTGAAAATTTTTTGAGGGCTTTCGTTCCTCAAGACCCCAATAACAAAAGCCCCCAATAAAAATTGAATTTTTACGGTTGGAAAAAGTTTAATTTGGAAAAGACGAGCTAAATGAGTAAAAACCTAGAAACAAAAACCTAAAAACAGGGAAAGTTGGGAAATTATACCTGTAGAGGTGATGTGGATGTCGAAACTCGGAGTAAGAACGATCCACAATAGTGAAGTAACACTGTAGCAACTCGGAGAGTAGAGACGAGTCGAAACGGAGGAGGAATAGTGGGAATTGACCCAGAATCGGATCTTAAAAATCTAATTTTTGGTCCGAGGGTCGGACAAATTGACTAACACCATCGACCCTCGGATCGACCCTCCAATCGACCCTCGGCTCTTGGGAATCTGACAGAAATTCAAGGGTCGGATTGAGGGTCGGACACCCATCGACCCTCGCATCGACCCTCAGCTCTCGGGAAGAACAGGTTATTCCCAGGGTCGGATACCAAGGGTCGGACATACCATCGACCCTCACTATCGACCCTACATAGAAAAGACAGTATTTTTTTCAGAATGAATTGAGGATTCACATTTTATATCGGTTAGCGTGCCTACATGAAGTATAAATGATTTCTCACTGATTTTGATGATTTTCAGGCACCACCCATCCCAAAAGTAAATATGTCTGGCCGTAGAGTTACCCGACAGACCCGAAACACAGTCCCACCACCACCACCGGTGGATGAGACTAGTCAAGAGAACAAGTACGCACAGGGTAATCCCGAGCCGACAAACCCTATAAATTTGCCACCACCACCACCTGAGCTAACAACAGTGATGATGAATCTGGCACAACAGCTACAACAAATGCAACATGCACAAGCTCAAATGCAAGGTTGCGATGGGAGTTATGTTTCAAGCCACTCGGCCGCGACCATGCACACTGGACAAGCTAGTGCAGCACCAGTGGGTAACCACCCAGCTCAACAGACACCTCAACAACCGGCTGCACCAATTCCAGTGCAAGTTCCAGAAGCAGCCCAAGGGAACTATCAGTATCCACCTCTTATGTTTGGGGTATACCAAAATCAACTGGATCATTCCCGACTAGTAGAGAGATTTTTGAAAATGAAGCCAAGAGAATTCAATGGCAAGCCGTCTGATCCACTGTGGCCAGCACACTGGATAGACGAGATGGAAAGAAATTTTCTTATGATAACTATTACTGAAGAGGAGAAAGTATTGTGTGCCACCTTCATGCTCAAAGGCGACGCACATCATTGGTGGAAATCGACCAGGGCCTATCTATTGACTAAGCACACCCCTACCGACTTGGGCTATATATAAAGAAGCTTTCTTTGAGAAATATTTTCCACGAAGCTTCAGGAGATTCGATGGAGAAGGAGTTCCCGAGTCTTTATCGAGGGACGGATGTCGGTGGATGCGTACCAACAGCGTTATGAAGAGCTGTTTTTCTTCGCACCACTGAGTATGCAAGAAGAAGATACAAAAATCCGTAGATTTGTCGCGGGACTAAGAGGAAGTATAAGGGAACATGTTCTGGGATTAGAGAAGAACATATACAACGAAGCTGTTCGGATTGCTCGAGTGATCGAATCGAGCCAGAAAGAGAGTTATTTCACTCAAAACAAAGGCATAAAAAGGCCAGCTGAAAATTCTTATAACGGAGGCAATAACAGGACGTATAAACCTTTCTGTCCTCAGAATTTTGCAATTGCACCAAAGTCTACTGCAGCAGCTCAACCACAGCCAAAGCCAAATTCTGAAGCCCCGAAGTGTTATAACTACAACCAACCGGGGCACATGGCAAGAGAATGTCCAAAACCCAAGAAGCGATTACATCAAGGACGGGTATATGTTGTTACATCGGAGGATGCAGCCGCATCGCCCGATGTGGTCACGGGTATGACCGAAACTTTTAAGATTATAATTACACCGATTGAGTATGTAGACTAAGTAGTAAAACGGATCACGGGTATCGTACCTATCAATGGCGTACCCGCCAGAGTACTCTTTGATTCGGGAGCTACCCATTCATTTATATCTGTGTCGTTTGGAAAGAAGACCAATCCGCCCATCAAAACATTAGACTACAAATTACTTGTACGGTCACCGATGGGATTAGAAGTGGAATTAGAGAAAGGTTATGGACCATGTCCAGTTCTCATTGGAGAGCAGACCTTGGATGTAACCTTAATACAACTTGAGATGGCAGACTTTGATGTCATCTTAGGAGTAGACTGGTTAGCTCGACACTCTGCAAATCTATTATGCGTCGAGAAGAAGCTAACGTTCAAAGACAAAGAAGGAGCAGAATTCAGTTTCTCGGGAACCAAACTTCCCAGGAGACGCAAGCTCATACTCTCAGCATTAAAGGCTAAGAAGTGCCTTGAGAAAGGAGCGGTCGGATATCTAGTATTAGTGGTCGACCTAACCAAGGACGTGCCACAAATGGAAGATATTGATGTCATGCGAGATTTTCCTGATGTATTTTCGGAGGAATTACTCGGATTACCACCCGACCGAGCCACGGAGTTTGTAATAGACCTTATACTTGGAGCCGCACCAGTATCAAAAGCACCTTATAGAATGGCTCCTACTGAACTGAAGGAATTAAAAGTGCAACTACAAGAACTGCTGGATAAGGGTTATATTAGACCCAGTATATCTCCATGGGGAGCACCGGTGTTGTTCGTGAAGAAGAAGGATGGTAGTGTTCGATTATGCATCGACTATCGAGAGTTGAATAAACTGACCATCAAGAATCGATACCCACTACCCAGGATCGATGACTTGTTCGATCAGTTACAAGGAGCGAAGGTATTTTCAAAGATCGATCTTCGATCAGGCTATCATCAACGAAGATTAAAGAAGGTGACATTCCGAAGACAGCTTTCAGAACAAGATACGGACATTATGAGTTCCTAGTGATGTCCTTCGGACTAACTAACGCACCGGCAACATTCATGGAACTTATGAACCGGGTTTTCCACGACATGTTGGATACGTCGGTCATAGTATTTATTGATGACATATTGGTATATTCCAAAGACAAGGAAACCCATGTCAAGAACCTAAACGCAGCCCTACAGCGTTTAAGGAAAGAGAAGTTATACGCCAAATTTTCAAAGTGTGAGTTTTGGCTAAGTGAAGTCGTCTTTCTAGGCCATGTAGTATCCGCGGAAGGAATCAAAGTGGACCCCAGTAAGATCGAAGCTATTGTGAAGTGGGAAGCACCAAAGAGCGTCTCAGAAATTAGAAGTTTCCTGGGTCTAGCTCGATATTATCGGAGATTCGTAGAAGACTATTCTCGGATTACCGTACCTCTCACCAGTTTGACCAAGAAAGGAGAAAAGTTTGTATGGACGGATAAGTGTGAAAAGAGTTTTCAAACATTGAAGACCAGATTGATATCCGCTCCAATTTTGACCATTCCCATTCCAGGACAGACATTTACCTTATACACTGATGCATCGGGATTGGGATTAGGATGTGTGCTTATGCAAGGAGAGCAAGTAGTTGCGTATGCCTCGAGACAGTTGAAGGTACATGAGAAGAATTATCCCACTCACGATTTGGAGTTAGCGGCAGTAGTACATGCTGTCAAGATATGGAGACACTACCTATACGGAGAGAAATTTCAGATTAAGTCGGACCATAAAAGCCTTACGTATCTATTTAATCAGAAGGAGTTGAATATGAGACAAAGAAGATGGTTGGAACTATTGAAAGACTATGATTGTGATATCCAGTATCATCCGGGAAAAGCAAACGTGGTAGCGGATGCATTGAGCAGAAAAGCAATGATAAAATCTCAAGGAGAAGTTAGCACGACTGCAGCAATGTATACCAACGGAATGGTGTTTAATCACGGCAATGAACAATATGTGATAGATACCACGGATGAATCAGCTAGCCAAGGGTTCATTCATCGGTTTTCAAATATGTTCGCGGCATTGAAGATAATACCGGATATAGTGGATGAAGTGAAGACAGCTATCAAAGCAGATCCTTATCTGAGAACAGTACAAGAAGATATTGAGAAAGGTAGGACTAACCCTGAGTTCACCTTGGATGACGAGAAGGTACTGAAATACAAAGGAAGAATATGTGTACCCGAAACAGAAAGTGTAGACAATCTCTCTCTCTCTCTCTCTCTCTCTCTCTCTCTCTCTCTCTCTCTCTCTCTCTCTCTCTCTTTACAGTAATATGCTGCGATTGTAACTTTAAGGATGACTGATCTCACCGGCAAGGCTGGGGCAACGAATAGACTGGATAGCTCCCGGGCACTCACAAAGCCAAAAGTTTGGTATTTTTCTTCTGATCAACTGAAAATGGGTGTAGCGGAGTCAGAATAGATAGTCCTGAGGCATTAAAACATATGAGACATAATAAAAAGACGAAAGAAAGAACTAAAAGGAACTGGGAACTTACTAGTTTAGAGTTGCAAACTCGGGAACGAAGAAGATAAAGAAGATGGCTAGTTTCCTTTGCTTCAGATATTCAGAGTGCGCAAGGAGTAAAAGTGCTCAAATGGTGCTCTGGAGTTCCTTTATACCTCTTATCGAATGTAAAAATCTAGGATCTGAAACGCTTGGAGGAATTAAATGCCATCATTGCCAAGGTTGTCGAATCACCTTCAGTCGCTGCCTTTGACAGGGAAGATGTGACGTTTATGCTCACCGATCATCAAAAACCTCTAGTGCATTTAATGCGATATTTTAAAATGGGAAGACAACGCCGCATGCTCATGTTATCATCATACGGAGGAGAATATTGTGGCATGAAGTGCGCGGTTACACAAACACATTACAGACCCCCATGGGCAGACGCTTCAAATCCGCAGGAAGTTCTATCATCAAGAGATCATGTTGGGCGGGATATTCAAAAAATATTTTCAGTTTCCTAGAAGATGGCCATTACGACTCCTCGAGACTTTTCTTGGTCCTATAAATGCTTCAACTCGGATCCATACAGCTCCCGCGATTAGAGACAAATATGATGCCGACTTTACTTCCATTCTAGAAGAAATATATGGCCCACAGCAAGCTGGGGCATGTTGTTGCTTTAACTCGGACAGGGCACCTACTTGCGAAGTACTATTTTAAAATTCTTAAAACTCGGTATGACAAGATAGAACGAAATAAGCCTGGGTACTGGGATTGCTCCTTTAAACTCACTGAGTCCACAGAAGCAAGGGGCAACTGTTGATACCATATTTCATCTGTCACTCAGAACTTGACACATGGCTAGGAACGTGTAATGATGGGAGCATGACATGTGTTCCTACATGTGTCATCTCCAAGGCGTTTTCGTACGGTGAGAGGAAACACGTGCAAGCTGATACGTGTTAGGTCTTTAAGTCGGTTCAAGGCGCACATATGATAATCACTAGATACTATGAATCTAGAAGTCGGACTTGGAGCAGGGCTCTTACATGGAGTGGATATGTTCTAGCTACCTGGAAGGTCGGTAGTGGCGACTTCTACTGATTGTTGGATCTTCATCCCATGGTTGTATGATGTAACCAAATTAGATTCATCAAGGGAATACGTCTCCTAATATAACGCAATCACTTGACAAATGTATATGGCTAAAACTATAGGTATTCATCCTACAAAAGCACTTGATGATCACAAGTATACACACTTTGACTCCACCATTTGTCACTGAGAGAATACTCAAGCTTTCCCCACTCTAAGGAACTTACATTCTTCTCGTAAGCTCCATACTGTGCTCTGCTACTGACTTGATCATCGGAGTGGTGGCCAAACGACCCAGTCTGACCTCCAATAGCCCTTTCTTTCTTGCAGGAGACGAGACACATCAACACATGTCAACCAACTCAGTTTCAGCCGCAACACCTACCAATCTAGGTTTGGTCCGAGCTAGCAAAACACTTGCCCAAAAAAGCAGACCGATGAGCCTAGACAAGACCAATTTAAGCCGAATATTTAACCCTAGCTTCACTACTTCAACCTTCTGAATGACCTTAATTGGTTTCTCACCGGGATTTCAATTTGAACCAGCTTGACCGGCCCGAACTAGTTAGATAACAATCCGACAAGCTAATCCTAATAACAACCCAAAACCGGACTGACCCGTTAATTAACATGTACAGTATAGCCAACCCAGCCCAAACCTCTTAATAGACATGTTTTGGTAGGCCCTATAAAGTTTGACACCGATTTGGCCTAGAATAAAACCGGCCTGGACCAGCCCGTTGACACCTGATTGATTTGCTTACGCACGTAAATGGTCAATTAAGGCTACGCCAGGTTATGGAACCCTAATAAAGTTGGGCTTGGGTTGAAGTATTGCTAACCCTGGTAAAGTCAAATCGAGCCTAGACTGACTTATAAGGAATGTAAGGTACAGTTTAGGTTATAAAAATCCTCTCATGCCCCTCATGCTAGCATGAGGAAATTCAATGGTTATCACACATACTGATGTATTGGTATATGCACATATACCGGTGACAGCTACAGGATTTCCTCATATCGGCATAAAGGACATGAGAGAATTTGAATCCATAAATGCTCGGCTTTGTTGTTGCCCAAGTTAGAATTATCTGTGTTTTTTTTCTTTTTTTCTTGGCTAGGTAAATATCAGTGTTGGTGTTTGACACAAACAACTAAATTATCTTAAATAGGCAAATTCATGGGCCCAACTGTTTGTGTCTCTCATGTGTCGTACTATCGTGTCCTTGGCATCTCCTGGTAACAAACATGTCACATCCCCATCACCAACAACCAAAGAGAAGTAAAGATGTGGAATTTTTTTTTTATTATTATTTAACCACAACTAAGATTTTTTTTTAAGTAAAAACAAGTAAGATGCTTACATCCGAGGACTGCTAAAATTTTGCATCACTAATGAACACATCATTATCTAAAGACAAAATAGATGAAACTGCACAGACTAGACAAACTTAAATCAGGTGGTGAGTTATGCAAGGACAACAATAATACTATCACAGTCAGAGGATTAAGGATCTTTACCCAAAAAAAAAAAAAGAAGAGGATTAAGGATTGATTAAATTAATCAGTCTAACCTAATTAAGCCAACAAGACCATATGATTAGGACATGAATGTATAAACTTGAACAAAATTCAACTGATTAAGACTAATTAATGATGGATTAACCAATCCAGATTAACCAATTGTCTTTCTACAAGCATATAACCTGATTGGGTGAGAATTGAGATCGATTAAAATGGATTAGGTAATCTATAGTTTTCAGGCCGTGTTTGGTATATATTCTTGGAATGCATTCTAGGCCAAGAATATTTTATGAGATGACAAAAGCAGTGTTTGGTAGAGAACATAACTCATTATGGAATATGTTTTTTTGCCCCATTTTGCATTCCAAGCCTATAATAGAAATGGTTCACGCTTTAACCCATACTTATTCTATGTTAAGAATGTATAACTTATTCTGAAAATTTATTTCTAAAAATGCTAAAAATGCATACCAACCAAAGCTCAAATACAATGATTCAATACATAATACATACCCTGTTGCTTTTTTTTCTTTTTTTTCTTTTTTTTTTTTTTTCTTTTTTGGGGGTAAGTTTCATACCCTGTTGTTACTTATTATAATGTGGAGAAAAGTGTGAGTTGAGAGGGCTATAAATTAGAATGGTTTTAATTTAAAAAAAAAAGTTTGGTTTTTAATTAATTTGATTTTCCTTCCCTTATATTCCTTTGCATATAAAAAGTAGACTTTTAAAATATTACATCAATAATCCGAGAGAGGAGACTCGAACACAAGACCTCCACTTGGAACTGCTTTGATATGTTATATAAATCAAATTTAAAAATAAATAAATAAATGTATTTTCATAAAGATATCAATAAATGGTAAAAATCTCAACTTTCTATAAAGGTATATTATTTTTCTAAGTATCACAAGTCATCTATTTTGTTATGTAGACAGATGATATATCTACTCTAATCATTGGATAGAGAAAATATGGTCTAGATTAAGCACATATCATAGTAATTCAATCAAGAGAAAATATCTGCCATACCTCTTATAATTTATCTTAATCTCATTCACCCGTCATTGTTTGCAATAATATCTCTAACACCCCCTGAACACAGCCAAACCTTGTTTAGATATTAAAAAGACTTTTTTACCCTTAATACTTTTCAACTTTATTTTTATTTTTTTATTTTCTTTTTATTTTTAGAATTACTTTGGAAGAATCAAAAGAGGGATGATGATGCAGACTTGTCAAAGATTCTAAATCTCATCATATGTTCCATGGTGGGATGCTTCTGCAAATCAACGGATAACTAAAAAGGTAAACTAGAAACCTACTGTGGAACTGTCACTGGAGAAATCAAAAAGAGATGTACTAAAATCAAATTATGAGAAAGGTTCTCTTCATTTATGTGAGAGAAATCCAAAGACATGAATAGTTCAAGTACTAGAAGCGTTATACAAAATAAGGGTTTTTTTTTTCCTTCCAGATCTAGGGTTTTTTTAAAGGTAAGTTTTCGACAGCTGTAAACCTCCATGGACCATTCAGAATTCTTCCATCATTCATACCTCCGGCAATACCTCTTTCTGCCGTCCTCCTAGTATATACGCAATTCCCCTGACCCCCGGGTATTCCTGTCAAATGAAGATGCCCTAGGGTTTTCCGTCGTGTTTTCATAGTGTTGCTGAGATAATCTTGTTGCTCATATTTAGACAAAATGACGGTCTTTTTTTTTTTCTTTTCTTTTTTTTCTAGATCTAGGAACACATTGGTTGTTACGTTTGTACATTATTTACAATCAAATTAAAGAAATATTCAAATCATCAAGTAACAAGGAAGGAGCAGCTTCGATGATGGCGGTAGTAGTGGGGGAAGAAGCAGCCGCGGTGGAATATTGCAGGTCTAGTGGATTTGGGAAAACCTAATATCTATTATGTAAAAGTTTTAAGTTTTATAAAATTAATAGAGAAAATATCTTGGGGTAGTTCTATCATTAATTAAAAAAAAATGGTGTCACGTCATCGATTAAGGGACATATCTTAAAGTATGGGGTCTGATGGATACAATTTTTCAAAAGTAAATGGTGTTAGGGATATTATCGTAAATGCGGATGAGTGAGATTAAGATAAACTACAGGAGATGTGGCAAATATTTTTCCTTCAATCAAATACCTCTTTGTATTAGTATGTATCTAATATATGCCAATGCATATATACCAATACTCAAACACATTATTCTATATTCTCTCAACTTAACTTTAAATAAGAACAAATGATTTAAATTAAAAAAAAATCATAAAAATTAATGACTCCGATGTTACAATTCTAGAAACGCATAAAAAAAGGTAGTTAAATGTTTTTGTAAGAGATTTCAAAGTTTTCCGCTCTAGTGCGTGGTTGCGTGCTTCCCGCTCTATCAGGTGTGTTCCTGTATTTTCACTTTGCCTTTTCTGCTCTCTCAATGTTTCATCTTCCCACCTCAATATCTTTGCTTTGTACTTTGCCATTTTCCTTTTTGTCATATTTTCATCTTCACACATCGCTTTCTCTGCTCTTCGATTTCTCTGTCCTTGTCTGGTTCTGGATATTCGGTTGTTAGATTTTGGTGGGGTGTGGAACTAGGGTCGTCATTTGGGGCCTCTTCGGAGGGTCCTCCACCTAATTCCGTTGTCGATGTTGGGTCTTTTTCCCACTTTGATGTCACACCTCCCATTGAAGTTATGGAAGTCCTGGCGGAGGAAGATCCTTCTCTTCCTTCACTAACCCTTGTCGGTAAAGTGATTAATCGAAGGTAGTTCGGTGACAGGCTGTTCTTGAAGGGTTAACGGTGGTGTGGCTTGTCATCCATGGAGATGGAGTCCAAGCTATGCTTCTTCGTTCGGATGTTTACCTTTTCAAGTTTCAACATGAAATGGATTTGTTTTACTTTTTGGACGAATCGCCATGGTCTGTAGCTAGCAATCTTCTTATTTTGGATCGTTGGAACCCCGATGGTCACTGGGATTTTGAACACTTTCCCGTTTGGGTTCAGTTTTATGGCTTGCCTTCTGATCTTATTAATGCAACTAAGGTTTCAAAAATCACGGGCAAGGTTGGTTTTTCCCTTCAAATCATGCACATCGATGGTGTCTCCGGTGGAAAAAGGTTTCTTATCTGTGCGCAAAGTTTAGATGGTCGCTGGAGAAACCATTCTATGACTCCTTTCTCCTTAAACGTAAGCTGCAAGAGGACCGGCTGATTTTATTGCGGTACGAACAATTACCTTCATTTTGCTACTACTGTGGGAGGGTTGGTCATGAGGCCGATCGGTGTGAAGATTACTATGCCGATTGTCAAGCACATATTCATGCTCACAACTGCTCTCAGGAAGATCGATGCCCTCGGCTTCCTATCTTAAAGGCACTCCACCTACAAAACTTTTGCTTGAAAATGCTCAACATTTTGCGGTTAATCAGCCACGGTCTTCTGCTAATCCGGCGACTTCGGTCAAGTTGGACGGCGGCAAGGGGGGGTAGTGTGGTGTCTCCGACAGTCACTTTTCATGGGAAATTACAATCTTGCGCTCCTATAGATATTTCCCATACCATCACTACTTTGTCGACACGTGGTGAAGCCCCAGCCACAGTTTTCTCACCAGGTCTAGATGTTTTCGGGACAGCTCATTCTCTTCACTCAAGTTCAACCCTGGGATCTGGCGCGGTTTTAGCCACAATGTCGCCGGTTCAATTCTATCTCACCCAACAAGCCTTGATTCAAGACTATATCTCACATCATCCAACATTGGCAACAGCCATTCTGAACATTGCTCCTCAGCTCTCTTCCCTCTCCCGTACTTGTCCTCTCCCATCCCCAGTGTGGAGTTTCTTTACGTTGGAGACACAATCGATCCCGCTCTCAGAGGCAATGCCTCCACAAGTTATTCCTGCATCGTCTTCTCGCTCCAAAAGGCCACGCCATGAATCAGATAACTTGGAAGAAGCAAGTTCTGAGGAAGGTCATTTTTTTAATGTATGGCCTCATGGTGGCTGGGGGGAATCAGCCCCATGGGGAGCCATGAAGCTCTTCTGTTGGAACTGTCAGGGTTTAGGGAGAGCCTTGACAGTTCATGCTCTTTTCCACCTCCTCAAATCTAAACACCAGGATATTTTGTTTTTTATGGAGACTCGGCTCTCTAGGTCTAAGCTACTTCAGTTGTTTCGGAGGTCTCTGTATCCTCATTTTTTCATTGTTGATCCTATCCACTCTGCTGGTGGCCTGGCTCTATTTTAGAAATCTGGAATCTCGATCCAAGTTTTGGAGAGTTCTTTGTGATTACTAGATTGCCTAGTTACGTTGCCACAGCTGCCAGTTTTTTATTTAGCATGCGTCTATGGCGATCCTGTTAAACACAGACGCCATCTTGTTTGGCAGCAACTGGAGCACATCTCAGTTTCTTGACAGGAGCCTTGGGTATGCTGTGGTGATTTTAATTCATTTTTATCTTGGCATGAAAAAATTGGTGGTCGCGCTTATAACTTTTTGGATGCGGCACCTTTTCGGGCTATAATTAATGCTTGTAATTTTCTTGAACTGCCTTCTCATGGACCACAATTCACTTGGTCGAATCGTAGACAGGGAGCAGCCAATATTAGAATTAAGTTGGACAGAATCTTTGCAAATCCAAGGTGGTTCTTTGTTTTTGACCAAGCAATGGTTTACGTTAAGGTTGCTATAGGCTCTGATCATAATCCCATACATTTATCTCTTTACCATAGATCTTGATGGGCCAAGCATCCATTCCGATACGAAGTGATGTGGTCTCGCCATGCTGACTGTCGTCTTGTGGTGAAGAGGGTGTGGTCTATACAGTCATCTCCTGCTGCTATCTCCATCAATCTCCAACAAAAGCTTAATGCCACCCAATCGGATTTCAAGGTGTGGAATAAGACTGTCTTTGGCAACTTACAAACTAAAATTGCTTATACTCAATCTGAGCTGTTGGCATTGCAGTCTAACTTAGGTCTACCCGATGTCTCTTTACGGGAGAAGGTGCTTCAACAACAGTTGGGGGAGCTCTTATCTCAAGAAGCTTTGTTTTGGAGGCAAAAGTCCAGAATTGACGGGCTCAAGCTAAGTGATTGATAAGTGTGTAAATTGTATATTTTTATTCTCTTTACACTATACTTTTTAACTTGTTTTATGCCTTATTTAGCTTATTAAAATGAATTTTATAAGTTTAGCATATTTTAGAGACTTTGTGAATTAATTTTTAAAAGATAAAAAAAATTCTAGCATTGACGTTCTAAGTTTCATACAGGTTTTTGACGTAGAAAGAGTTTCCAAATTGAAAAGTATTCTTCATTAAAGTTGTAGAGGACATCTCAACCTTTTTGGAATAGTATTATGGAGAAAAATATAAGTTTGTTTGGGCCTCTAAATGTTGCCTCAAAGTTTGATATGAAATTTGATCCGAATCCAAATTAGAGCAGCCGTACGATCTGATTAAAGCATTTAACTGTGGATGAAATTTTCATAAGAAGTCTCCTACTTAAGTTAGGAAACCTGTAATAGCAGAGTCCAAGGAGGAAAGAAAACTCTACAATTTCAGAATTTTAAAAGGAGAAAGAAACTCTACAACTCTCGGAGTTTTAAACAAAGAAGGAATTCTAAGCTACAAAGGATTGGTATTCTATATATAGAGCATATGTGTTGAAGATAATCTCTCTCTCTCTCTCTCTCTCTATCTCTCTCTGTCTCTGTCTCTCTCTCTCTCTCTCTTGCTGGAAATTTCAGTCTCTTTCTATTTTTTTTATGAATTTTCTTTTCTCTTTCTCTAGAAGATTGTAATGCTTGGCTAGTTTATTCATTCAGTTCATTGAATTCTATTATAAGTTTTTTTTAGTTTTGAAAATTTATTTAAGAAATAATGTTCTTCTTGCTTAATTTTTTTTCTTATGTTTTAATTTCTGATTTAGAATTTTATAGTAGGATAGATCAATATAGGTACTATTTTATTACTATTTTAATTTAGAGGGGAAAACTCCCTTTTGTAATCGTATGCACATCGCCTTAGAGTGACAACAAGACGACGAGCGACGATGGAGAAATCTTCCCGAGATAAGTTTTTCTTTTTCTTTTATTTTTAATTTCATTTCCTTTCATGCAATTACTAGTCGTTACTCTAAGGTTAATTTAAGATGCCTGAAATTTTTGTGCAATTAGGAATCCATTTTATCATTATTTTTTGTTGCTTAATTAAGTTATTATTAGAATATTTTAAGTTGTCTAATTTATTCAAATCACTTGGGTACACTTTGCCCTATTTAAGTTAGAAAAATAGCGCTTACTCCCTGAGTTCAACCCGTTGTTGCACGATACCGTGCGTTTGCGGTTATACTTTTAAATCTCCATCAAGTTTTTGGCATCATTATCGGGGAGGTAAGCCGTTAATTTTCTTATTTTAAATAGTTCAAAGTGAAAAAAAATATAAAAAATAAAAAAATTTAAAAATTCAAAAATTCAAAAAGTTTGTGCATGGGAGTGTGGACTCGTGATTCTAGCAACCGTCTAGTAAGAGTCCAATCGTTTATAATGGCTGAACTAAAGACCACACTCAAGGATAGGTTCTACCCTACTAGGGCAGCTCAATCCTCATGTATACAATTATCGACTGTCACAGGCAATAACTATGAACTAAAAACTCAATTCACTACCATGCTTCTCCATTTTCATGGGTTATCTTTAGAGGATGCATACTTGTTCCTCTGTGAGTATGAGGAGGTGTGTGCACTAATCAAGATGCAACAGCTCAGTAATGATGCTGTCAAATTAAGGTGCATTACTTTTTCACTCAAGGATGGAGCGAAAAAATGGCTTTATAGTCTTCCCACAAATTCTATTACTTCATGGAACCAATTTACTGTGTTATTCCTCAAAAAAACAATTCTATACAAGACAAATAAACTTCGAGGGGATATAATGCAGTTCAAACAAGAGCCAAATGAGTCTTTTTCACGTCTCATGGAGAAGTTCCAATGCCTACTCTAAGAGTGCCCCCACTATGGTATTAAGACGTGATAGATTTTTCAAATTATTTACAAGGGGATAGACTTCCCTACCAATCAGATGCTTGAGTCTATGTGTCCTCAAGGATTCACTTCCTATGATGATGTTGTTGGCTCTTGAAACGTTTTGGTAGATCTCGCCGAAAGAACAAGAGAGTGGGAGTCTACGCAGGAAACAGACCGCACCTAAAAAAGGTAAAGGTTAGTTTGTAGATGGCATAATAACTAATGAGGCACACTTAGATAGCCTTATCAAAAAAATAGAAACTTTAGTTCTCAAAAAAGACCCTATCCAAAAACAATTCCTAATGTGCAACTGGTGTCAAACTCCTGGACACACAGTGGATGAATGCCCTTCAGGGGATAATTCTCAAAATGTAAATGTGAGTGTACTTTACAATCCGTACAGTAACACTTATAATACAGGATGGAGAAATCATCTAAATTTCTCCTGGAATCAAGGGAACCGTGCGGACCCGCCTCAGTTTCTAAATCAAGGTCCACTCGGTCACCCAAGGCCATATGCTCCCCTAAATCTAATTTTGTTTCCCAAGGTACTTTTCAGCAACCCCCTGGGTTTTCTAATATGGGAGAGCCAGCCAAACTTAGTGAGTTGGAAAAGAATGTGGTGGCTCTTATGGCAGAGCATACTAGTATGGAGAGGACACTCACCCAATTGGTTACCCTGATGTGTGAGAAGAACAAGGTTATTCTGCCCAGTCAACCAGAGATCAACCCACGCCATCACCCACAATCAAATAGGCAAAACCCTCAGGTGAATGGTATAGATAGTCAACCAGGGCCCTCCAAATAATGTAATGCAGTCCATGCTTTACGGAGTGGTCGAGAGTACCGATGGGATGATGCACCATAGACCAAACCCATAGCTGACCCCATTGATGTTCCCCAATTTGAGGCAGCTGCTAAGCCTCATTCTTCAAGTTCATCTGATGAACCTGAAAAACCCCAAGAGACTATCCTGAACAAAATCTTTACTCCTTCAGCCCCATTCTTTAATAGGTTGGTAAATAGAAAGAAGACTACTTTAGTTGATAAAATTTTAGAAGTCTTCAAATAGGTAGAATTGAACATTCTACTTTTAGATGCGATTGATCATATTCCTACTTATGCAAAAGTCCTTAAAGACTTGTGCACACAAAAGCGGATTAGTCAAGTGCCCAAAAAGGTATTCTTGGCTGCACATTTAAGTTCTCTTATAGACCATCCTGTAGCAGTCAAATACAAAGACCCTGGATGCCTTACCATATCTTGCATCCTGGGCAACACTTTTATTGATCATACTCTACTAGACCTAGGTGCAAGTGTAAATCTTCTACCATATCATGTATACCAACAATTTGGGTTGAAAAAATTGAAATCAACATCAATCTCACTTCAACTAGCTGATCGTTCTGTAAAGACTCCTAAGGGAATGGTAGAGGATGTTTGATAAGATCGCATAAGCGTCTCCTAGCCTAGGGATCGAAGCTTCTGTTTCTATGATAATCCCGCCCAGATGAAAGATCATACGCACTGCCCTTGAGTTGCTTCATGAAAAATAGGATATGCATGCCATTCTGTTCCACCTTCTTTTCAGACTCCCGGACGTTCTTTCCCGAATCTTTGCTTTCGTTCGTTAAAGATAGGAGAATTTTTTTTTCCTGTTGATTTTATTGTTTTAGAAATACATCCTATCTCCAATAGAGATCAAATCCCTATCATTTTAGGAAGACCATTTCTTGCTACAAGCAATGTACTAATAAATTATATGAATCGTCTCATGAAGCTTTCATTTGACAACCAAACTATTGATTTAAATATATTTAGGTTGGGTAAGCAACCTAATGAGGAAGTACATATGCTCCAAGGATTTTCTGATCATGTAGAGACCACTTTTGACATTGACTTTGATTCAAAATTCTTGAAGTGTATAGACGAGCTAGAAAAAGTGGAGGACATGTTGTCCTCAGAGGCATGGAGTATCCATACACCTGTGGAACTTTTAGGACCCTTATCCACTTCTACTCCTAAGCCCTCAATTGTTGACCCACCTACCTTAAAATTAAAGGAGTTACCATTTAATCTGAAGTATGCCTTTTTAGGACCTGATCGGACCTTTCCCGTTATCGTAGCATCTTATTTGACTTCTTGTCAAGGAGAAGAGTTGATCAAACTTTTAAAAGACCACAAGGAAGCTTTAGGTTGGACTGTGGCTGACATCAAGGTATTAGTCCATCTATTTTTCAGCATCATATCCACCTTATGGAAGGTGCCAAACCCTTAAGGTAACCTTATAGATAAACAAATCCTGTGATGAAGGAAGCTATTAAGAAAGAGATTCTAAAGTGTTTGGATCACAGGATCATATATCCCATATCTGATAGTGAGTGGGTAAGCTTGATACATGTTGTACCAAAGAAGTTAGGAGTCACTGTAGTTGCTAAACTTGACAATGAGTTGATTCCAATCCGTATCCAAACAGGGTGAAGAGTGTGTATAGACTATAAAAAACTGAATTCAGCAACGTGGAAGGATTACTTCCCTTTGCCTTTCATTGACCAAATGTTTGAGAGGTTGGCCGGATATGAGTGCTATTGTTTCTTAGATGGATACTCTGGTTACAACCAAAGCCCCATTGCCTTAGATGACCAACACAAGACCACCTTCACAAGTCCCTATGGAACATATGCTTACCGGTGCATGCCTTTTGGGCTACGCAATGCCCCTGCTACGTTCCAAAAGGTGCATGATGAGCATTTTCTCAGATAGAGCAATTTTTAGAAGTATTCATGGATGATTTTTTTGTGTATGGGTTTATTTTTTCTGATTGCCTACATAATCTTTCCTTAGTTCTTGCCAGATGTATGGAGAAGAATTTGGTTTTAAATTGGGAGAAATATCATTTCATGGTAAAACAAAACATAGTGTTGGGTCATATCATTTGCAAAGAGGGGATCATGGTTGATAGAGCCAAGGTAGAGTTGATTGAAAAATTACCTATTCCAAAAACTATTAAGGACATTCGCTCCTTTTTGGGACATGCCGGTTTCTATCGACGATTCATAAAGGACTTTAGTAAGATTGCTCTCCCTCTTACTTCTTTACTTGCTAAAGACCAGCTTTTTGATTTTCATGTTGCTGGCCTTAAGAGTTTTATAAACTCAAAAAGGCTTTGACCACGGCACCCATTATTTAAGCACCCATATGGACAGATCCTTTTGAGCTTATGTGTGATGCTCTGATTTTGCACTAGGGGCTGTTTTGGGGCAACGGATCAATAAGTTACCCCACGTAATTTGTTATGCAAGTAGGACCCTAAACAATGCACAATTTAACTACACCACCACAGAAAAAGAATTCTTAGTTGTTGTATTCGCTTTAGAGAAATTTTGTGCCTACTTGATAGGATCATATGTCATTGTGTATACGTATCATGCAGCCCTCAGGCATCTCTTACAGAAAAATGATGCCAAAGCCCGTCTCATTAGATCGGTTTTACTGTTACAAGAGTTTAACTTAGAGATTAGGAATTAAAAAAGGAATAAAAAATCTAGTTGCTGACCATTTATTCCGACTGCCTAATTCTTTGACTGTTGATTCACCAGTCAACGAGTCTTTCCCAGATGAGCAGTTGTTTGCAGTCTCTAGTGAACCTTGGTTCACTGATATTGTAAATTACTTGGTAACGGGTGCGACCCCTTTCCATTGGTCTGCCCAGGATAGGTATAGATTTCATTCCTGAGTCAAGTATTATTTTTGGGATGATCCATATCTATTCAAGACTTTCCCTGATCAGATAATCAGGAGATGTGTACCTGATCATGAACATTTGTGCTATCTTACTATCATGATCAGGCATGTGGTGGCCACTTTGGGCCAAGTAAGACTGCGACCAAGATTTTATAGTCTGGATTCTACTGGCCTAGTCTTTTTATAGATGCCTTTAATTACTATAAGGCATGCCCTTCTTGCCACTCTTTAGGCTACATTACCAAGTGAAATATGATGTCACTCAACCCAATTTTGGTGGTTGAAGTTTTTGATGTTTAGGGCATCGATTTTATGGGTCCATTCCTAAAGTCTTTTGGAAATGAGTATATCTTGTTAATTGTGGACTACGTATCCAAATGGATAGAGGCAGTTGCCACTAAGACCAATGACCACAAGGTTGTCATCAAATTCCTAAAGGATAATATCTTCTCTCGATTTGGTACCCCCCGAGCTATCATTAGCGATAGGGGAAAACATTTCTGTAATAAATCATTTGAGGCCCGTATTCAAAAATATGGTATTACCCATAAATTGGCAACTCCTTACCACTCTCGGACCAGTGGACAGGTTGAAGTATCAAATCGACAAATCAAGCAAATTTTGAAAAAAACTGTCAATCCGACTCACAAGGATTTGTCAATTCGCCTCATAGATGCTTTGTGGGCTTATAGGACCGCTTTTAAAACCATTCTTGGTTAATCCCCTTACCGTTTGGTGTATGGGAAAGCTTTCCATCTACCAGTAGAATTGAAACACCGTGTATTTTAGGCCATTAAGAAATTAAATTTTGATTTATCAGATGCTAGTACTCATAGAGGACTCCAACTATCTGAGTTGAAAGAATTATGAAATGATGCCTATGATAGTGCTTGAATCTATAAAGACAAAACCAATGCTTACCATGACAGACATATCCTTAGGAAGTCTTTCAGCCCTGGCGACAAGGTTTTACTGTATAATTTCCGATTGCATCTTTTTCCTGGTAAACTTAGATCCCGTTGGGAAGGTCCTTATATTGTTAAAAATATTTTCTCATCGGGTGTCATTGAGATTTTGAATGCAAGCACGGGTGCAATTTTCAAAGTAAACGGACAACGTCTAAAGCCATTTCTGGAGCTTCCACACGATTCCACTAAAGAGGTCATGGATCTCCACGAGCCTTTTTACCTTGATCCTTGATTCAGGGAGTATTTCTTTCCCTTGTACTTATTTTTTTTTTATCTGCATACATTGAGGACAATGCATGATTTAAGTGTGGGGGAAGGGTTGAGTTTTCATTGAAAAATTTTAACATTGATTTTTAGTAAAGTCATACACTCTTTCTATGGTTTTAACACAAAAACGAAAGGAGAGAGAGACTTAGGACAATCACATGAGAAGTAATAAAACCTATGTGAGGATAATATCTAATTTGTATCTTGAGGTAGGAATCGAGATAAAAAAAATACATATTATCTCACCTAAAGGTATGAATCTTTTATGGTTCTAATTCGTAATTTAAGCCTTTTTAAAGCTAAGACCTTGCTAAAAAAAGAAAAAGATAATAATAAGAGTTTATGTTCTTGGAACTAGACAGGGCATTTCGCCTCAGTAAGCGAGGTGTCTGGACTGAAATTCTTTGAATGAGATTTCATGAAAAAAAGAAAAAACTCTCTAGCATCAATGTCCTTAAGGATATATGCAAAAAAACGAAGCTATATAAGTAACATAGGAATGCATAACCACCTGCACTTTTCAAGCCAACTGTAGTGGAGTAGCTTAGAGAGGAAAAATGCAAAAAAATAAAAAAATAAAAAAATAAAAATGTTGAAATCTAAATATGATCAAATAGGCTATAAATCTTGGGTCTTGGTTACTAGTGTGTTACCATAGGTTTTACCTTAAGAAAATGTATGTTTGGAAGATATAACAAGGTTCCCTAATTAAAGATGCATGCTTAGTATTTGAATCATATGAGGTAATAAAGTTTAAGTGTGGTGGTTTTCTTATTTTCTTGATCCTAAGTTAAGTGTCTTGACTAATAGGATGTGTGTATGTTCTTTCTCTTAAATGTCAAAGTTAAAGTTTGAAATTTTTATATGAATTTTGTGTGTTTATTCTCTGAAAATACTCGCAAGACACAACTCGTCTACTAGGGGTGACCTAGGGGTTTAAAGGCTTGTTGCACATGCTAAGTGCAATCGTGATTCCTACGAAAGTGAGTTAGGATTATATTTTATTTATTTTTTATATTTTTCTTTGTCCGATGACGTGTAAAAGCTCAAGTGTGGGGGTATTTGATAAGTGTATAAATTGTATATTTTTATTCTCTTTGCACTATGCTTTTAACTTGTTGTATGCCTTATTTAGCTTATTAGAATGAATTTTATAAGTATAATATATTTTAGAGACTTTGTGAATTAATTGTTAAAAGATAAAAAAAAATCTAGCATTGACGTTCTGAGCTTCATATAGGTTTTTGACATAGACAGAGTTCCCAAATTGAAAAATGTTCTTCATTAAAGTTGTAGAGGACGTTTCAACCTTTCCGGAATAGTATTATGGAGAAAATCCAAATTTGTTTGGGCCTCCAAAAGTTGCCTCAAAGTTTTACGCGAAATCTGATCCGAATCCAAATCGGAGCAGTCGTATGATCTGATTAAACCATTCAACGGTGGATGAAATTTTCATAAGAAGTCTCCTACTCAAGTTAAAAAACCTCCAATAGAGGACTCTAAGGAGAAAGAAAACTCTATAATTTTAGAATTTTAAAAGGAGAAGAAAACTCTACAACTCTTGGAGTTTTAAACAAAGAAGAAATTCTAAACTACAAAGGATTGGTATTTTATATATAGAGTACTTGTGTTGAAGATGATCTCTCTCTCTCTCTCTCTCTCTCTCTCTCTCTCTCTCTCTCTTTTGCTGGAAAGTCCAATCTCTTTCTTTTTCTTCATGAATTTTCTTTTCTCTTTCTCTAGAAGATTGTAATGCTTGGTTAGTTTATTCATTGAGTTCATTGAATTCTATTGTAAGTTTTTTTTTGTTTTGAAAATTTATTTAAGAGAGTTTTTTCTTGCTTAATTTTTTTTCTTAAATTTTAATTTCAGATTTAGAATTCTATAGTAGGATAGATCAATATAGGTAGTATTTCATTACTATTTTAATTTAGGGGAGAAGGTTCCCTTTATAATCGTATGTGCATCGCCTTGGAGTGACAAATAGACAACGAGCGACGACGGAGAAATCTTCCTGAGATAAGTTTTTCGTACTCTTTTATTTCTAATTTCGTTTCCTTTCATGCAATTACTAGTTATTACTCTAGGGTTAATTTAGGATGCCTTAAATTTTTATGCAATTAGGAATACGTTTTATCATTATTTTTTGTTATCAATTAAGTTATTATTAGAATATTTTAGGTTGTCTAATTTATTCAAATCACTTGGATACACTTTTTCCTATTTAAGTTAGAAAAATAACTCTTCCTCCCTGAGTTCGACCCGTTGCTGCACGATACCGTGTACTTGTGGTTATACTTTTAAATCTCCATCAGTGATGCTAACACCTCCTTTTTCCACACTACTACCATTTGCCGGCGTAATGTCAATCGAATTTATCGGCTGCAACCATCTGATGGACAGTGGTGCACAAATGAAGGTCACATCTTTTCACATTTTCTTTGGCATTTCTCTCAGGCTTTCACTTCTAAGCATATTTCAACTAAGGACTTGGATCAAGTTCTCCAATTTATACATCCTGTGATTTCGTCTGATATTAATTTATCTCTCTTAGCAGTGCCTACGATGGAGGAAGTTAAAGAAGTGGTGTTCAGTTGTGCTCCTTACAAGTCCCCGGGCCCCAATGGATTCCCACCTCATTTCTTTCAACACTTCTGGTCGAAAACTACTCTGGATATCTATCGGTTTGTGGTTGAATTTTTTAATAATTCTTATTTACCTCCTGATTTTAATCACACTTACATTTGTCTGATTCCGAAGAAGAAAGCTCCCACGACGGTTAAACACTTTCGACCCATTCGCCTCTGCAACTTCTGCATGGAAATTCTCTCAAAATTTTTTGTCAATCGTCTGAAGCATCTTCTCGGGGATATGGTGGCCATTTATCAATCTACATTTATCAGTGACAGGAATATTACGGATAACATCATTTTAGTTCATGAGATGTTGCATTATATTCGGAATCAGAAATTCTCAAAAAGTAGGTTTTTTGCTTTTAAGGTCGATTTACAATGACCCTATGATAGAATTGAATGAAATTTTTTACAACATGTGCTGCAGCGGTTTGGATTTGATGCACATTGGATTCAAATGGTTATGACTATTGTTCAATCTCCGCATTGCACTCTTTTGATCAATGGGGTTGAGAGGGGTCTTTTAGACCGATTTGTGGGCTTAGACAAGGGGATCCTTTATCACCCATTCTATTCATTCTCTGTATACATGTCTTGTCTGCTATATTGACTAAGTCTACTCATATAGCAAATCATCCTGGTGTGAAAATACGAGGGCGTACTGAACCTATAAGTCATCTTTTATATGTGGATGATTGTATCTTCTTTTCAAAAGTGACTGTTCCAGCGGCATTGGCACTGAAGGAGAAGTTTGACTTATTCTGTAAAGCTTCTTGGCAGCGTATTAATTGTGCTAAATCTAATTTGTTGTTTAGTCCTAATACACCCCCTTGCTTTTGTAGGTGATTTGCCAGATTATTCATGGTTCCATATGGGCCTTTCCTGGTCAAATCATGGTTCCATATGGGCCTTTCCCGGTCAAATATCTGGGTGCTCCTACCAACCTTTCTGGTGCTAAAACTGTGATCTTTGGATCAGTGGTGGATCAGATTCTGCAGAAGCTACAACACTGGAAGTCTATGTTGCTCATAAGTGCAGGTGAAGAAACATTAATTAAAGCCGTGGCTTTACCTAGATGTAATTTCTTATGTTCATTATTTAAATTGCCACATTCTCTACTCTTCCAATTGCGACAAGGGATGGCAGATTTTTATTGGAGTAATAGTTCTCCATCTAAAAGAATTCACTGGATGGCTTGGAATAGGCTTTGTCTTCCAGAATACAAAGGAGGACTAGGGTTGAGGGACCCAGAACTGCAAAACCTGGCTTTACTGGCCAAGTTGGCCTAGACAATCTGGACATCTCCAGAGGCTTTCTAGGTTTGCTGCCCTAAAGTCATTTATTTTCCCAATTCTTCTTTTCTTGATGGCTGTTGGGGGAAAATACCCGCTTGAAGCCAATCCAATCACAAAAAACGACCACGTGGCATTCATCCAGGATGCTGAAAAGAAATGTATTATGGTAAATATTAAAGGATGCCTAAGTTCGACCCCCCCTAGTCTGACACAGACAGGATGTAACAAATAGACAGGGGTAGCTGGGCCATTAATGGATCGCCATTAATGGCCATAAATGCCGACAACAACCATTAATGCAAAATACACTGATCTGACCCGCCGATTCAAAAGATCTCGACTCGAATCGGCAGAAAAGCGAAATATTACTTGGAAAAAGAACCATGACAGGGACAATGTTTGGGGGCCCCGAAAAATCTGGCCCATTAGGGGGGTCAAAAAGTAATCCAAAGGGGTCGAAAGGTGGCTGACATGATGTAATGGCCCGTTCTAGGGGGTCGTAGGTCTACTAACCTACTATATCCTAAATAGTTAAATCACAAACGGTGGTTGTCAGGAGCTAGCTGGTCTAAAAAGGAAAGGTTTATGATCTGTAGAGTATATATATATGTAATCCGAAAAGGGCAAAGACAACAAGAAGATATTCAAGAACAAAGTTCCGTCTCTCTGGTGGGCATCTTCCCTCTTCCTCCTTTACCACTATTTTGTCTGCCATTTGCGACTAATGTATATTCTTGGAGCCATTGGGAATGTATCCAACTAATCACACCTCAGGAACCCACTTTTAAAGGAGCTCTTGAATTTTATTAGGAGTTTTATACTGTCTGTTTTCCCTTTACGGATTCCATCGACAACAGTTTGGCGCCCACCGTGGGGCCTGACGTGTTTCATTAGTTTGAATCTCCCTTTGTTGTCACCATTTTTCATTTTCTTTCCCACCTATCTTAAACAAGGTTTCGGAACATTAGTATGGCACCAGCGGGAAGGGCAGAAAGCTCTTATAACTTACGAGAAACTCAAGCCAGAAGGGCTAAAGCTTATATGGCTAGAGACCGGGAGGAGACTGAGAGGGTGTCAGACCCTCAAGACGTGTTTCCTGAGGAACCAGCTAACGAAGGAACAGGTGGATCTAACCCGGATCCGGCCCAGTACATTTCTAGGGAGCAGTTCGATATGTTAGCTCAGCAGTTGGCAACTTTGACTGAGTTGCTACAACGGCGGTCGACAGGGGTACCAACAGCCTCTGTACCCCCAGTGGATGTACCAGAAGTCCCGCCAAGATCACGACAATCAAGGCGCTTTGTGCTGCGTGCTGCATCCTCCGGCCTAAGAGGGGAGAGCCCGTTAGTGGATTCGTATACCCGGCAGGGTCGAAGCCGCCAATGGGGGACCCACTGTCTCAGTCTATCCCTGGGGTCGACCCCACTGAAGTCATAGAAAGTAGTCGGGAGTCTTTGGGCGTTTCCCACCAGTCGACAACCTCTCGACGAAGGGGGTCTAGTCAAGGTGCCAGATGGGCTGGAGCAGGAGCGCACACCGAATCAGAGGTAGCGCGAGAGGCCCAAAGGGGGGTCGATGAGGCCAGATGAGCTCGGCAAGATGCACAGGCACGCGTAGATGCTACCCGACGGGCTCGTGAGGATCTCCAAGCAAGGAACCAGGAAGAAAAGAGACTCCAGGAGAAAACCCAAGCCCGAATTGAAGAAGCCAGATGCATTCGGGAAGAGGTCCAGGCTAGAAGAAACGCCCAACAGGCAGAATAGGTGGCGGCTGGGCTATCCGTCGCCGCGCCATCAATCACAGTACCAGTCGTAGCAGTACCAACAACGGATAGCTCTCACGCGGGGAACGAGAACACTGAGAGGTTGGAGCGTCTCGTCAAAGAACTATCCAACCGCGTGCAGCAAGTGGAGAGGGGGGGTCGACTAGTCGGTTTTGCAGGAGTATGCCACGGAGACTGTAAGACCCGTGTCAATCTAACTCGGTCTTACCACCTTGAACCAGGTTTACCCATTATGGTCGAGTCAAATGGACTAAGGGCGTGAAGGAGATCGAGATCCCAGGTATCAAATCGACCCAAAAATACTTAAAATAGGGGAAGGGTCGCATACCCAGCTAAGCAGGGTCGGACCTCCCAAAACAGAAAGTCAGACCCTCGGTTTTGGAGGGAGGGTCGGACAGCTTAAGACCCTAGGGTCGACGGGATCATCGACCCTCGGTTACCGCAGAAAATAGAAATTTGAAAAGTTCCATATTTTCGAATGGGATTCTTTCCTAATCTCAAAGGGACTTATTTTAGGATATTCCTACTCTATTTAGAGGACGTCCCTAAGCCACTTTCACTCTTTTCACAACCCTAATTGAATTGAGAGAAAGAGAAGAGAAGGAAAAGAGGAAGAAGAGAGGCAAGCAAGAGAACTTAGCAAAAAGGAGAAGAATTTTAGAGAATGAGTAATCTTCTCAGGTATGGATACTAATTCCATGAGTTTCTACAGACCTTAGGTTAGTTAATGTTGAGAGTGTGATCTCAGAGAAACCCAAACCATCAATCTATGGTTAGGTTTTCATGGAAAACTATAGGAAAGTGCATGAAAGCTATCTAGGTGGGTTATACATGGTTTCAGACCATGGAATGAATGTAGAATGGAATGTAGGAGCAAGCCATAGGATCCCAAACACGAGGAATGGATTAAAAGTGGAAATTAGACCAGAGTGCACCAAGGGTCGCACCCAGGGTCGATAGGCCATCCGACCCTAGGTATTCCTGACCATCGACCCTCAGCATTCGGGAAGTTCAGAAAGAGGGAAGGGTCGATAGACCCATCGACCCTAGCATCGACCCTACCTCCGACCCTCAGTTAACATAGTAGCTTTAAATCTAGAATTAATTCTATTTAAATTCTATCGACTTTGTTAGGTCTTCTAGCAATATAATAACATTATAAAGGTGATTCTAAAGCTTGAAAAAGTATCTTATAACAAGCTAAGGTGAGGAACCTTAACTCCAAACTAAACTGGTTAATAATAAACTGTTTTCTATTTCTTGAGTCCTATGCTATGCTTGATTCTATGCGAATATGTTTGTAATGTGCATACCGCATGCCATCCAATATTTCTATTACTTGTTCATGCATATTTACTTTATTATTTATAACATGATGATGATGATGATGATAGGAATATGCATGTGCTTGTATGTGTGTGGTTGATGTACTTGATGCAAGCGAGTATCAGGGGAGGTGTGATGAGAACGTCAATAAACGTTAACCTTTGGCGGGTCTCAGCACTTTAGCTCTATCTCTAACTCAAGTCTTGTGCATTGACATCGTCGTATCACCATTACTTTAGCAGAACTATTATGTCGTAGGATATCAGGGGAGGTGGTCTCGGTCTTTGTAGTCTCTGACTCTACCGGGGGGCCTTAGCTCTATCTCTATGGACATTCTAAGGGATGCTGGGGTGAGGCCTTGGATCTGTTTGGCATTAGGATTGGTTAGTTGCGAGCCCAGTTTGCAGCCCTCGCCAACAGGGGCTTACGTGTTGGTATGACACTATATAGCAATAAACGTAACCTTTGTTATATAATGTTCATGATTGGGTGCATGTGAGTTGACGATAAACGTGATCTTCGGGTAACGTCACACACTCGTGTATAGAGGCGGGGTCAATAAACGCGACCTTTGGCTACCTAAATCTTTCTATTGCATACTGCAAACTTATATACCAGACCAAAGATATAAATGGATTTGCATGCATATGTATTGTTGTATTTTTTTGGCTACTCACTGAGCCGTGATGTGTGCTCACCCCTCGACGTCGAATATTTTTTTAGTTGATGATGCAGGTTATACAGTTGAAGATTTTATAAATGCTTCTGCGTACGGGATGGTAGCGGCGATGGAAGCTGGAGCTGAAGAGGATACACACGACTCCTCTTGCGAGTGCAACTCGTGTGTATTTGATTAGATATTTTATAGGTTTCTTTATTGGATTTATTAAGACATGTATTTGGTATTTAAATATTTATGTCTCGGTTGAATCCAGAATAATTTGCTATTAAATTATTGATATCATCTTAGTTTCTTAGTTCATATTATTATAAAACTTCCGCTATTGTGTATTTACTCTGATTATGATTACGGATGTGTGTAAGTTTAGATAACGCGGGGATAGCCTATTTGAGATCCTGGTTGAACCGTTGGTTTATTAGCGGTTCATCACATCATTCTGAATAGTGTAGAATTGGGGTGTGACAGAGACAGCCTTGGCGGATGAAGTCATGAATCATCCCCTGCCCTCAAACTTTATTGTCCCGAATGTGGGATGGTATGATGGTAAGACGGATCCAGAGAGGCACTTGGATAACTTTAAGGTAGGGATGATCATCTATGGCTACCACGATGCCTTATGCTACAGAGCCTTTCCATCCACATTGCGAGTAGTTGAAAGAACCTGGTTTAACCTCCCTCCAAGGTCAGTAGGTACCTTCAAAGAGCTTAGCAGCATGTTCCTCTCCCATATTCAGGGGAGTAGGGTACAGAAGAAAAATTTATCCCATTTGATGGCAGTCAAGCAAGGGGATAAAGAGCCTCTGCGACAATTCATCACTCGTTTTCTCGGAGTGGCAGGAGAGATCAAGGACTTGCAACCGGATGTGGTTGTTTCTACCCTGTCCAAGGCATGCAGAGACTCCCAGCTAGTTTTCTCTCTCAACAAGAAGTGTCCACGGACCCATGCGGAGATTTTCAGTCGCTATGATCGATATGCTTCTGGGGCGGAGGCAGTGGCAGAGTTGTCTGCGCCGGCAAGTTTGACCTCCACACTGGTGGAGAAAAAGAAGAGCGAGGCCCCAGAGAAAGTTCCAAAGGAGGGAGAAACCAGCAAAAAAGCCAAGAAGGAGTTATACCCCATTTGACCCACCCAGGAATACACGCCCCTCAATAGAACCATGACAAAGATACTGAATATTAAGAGAGGCGATGCTTTACTGGTTCCACCACCTCCCATGATTGCTCGACCAGAGGAGCGAAACCTACGGTTATAGTGTGCACATCATCGAGATCACGGCCATGACACCAATTCATGCCGTCACTTGAAGAGCCTGGTGGAAGATCTCATCCAGCATGGGAGGTGGACAGAATTTGTAGGCCCAAGGGCAGGCGTGACCCAACAAAATCCCACTGTAATGCTTCCCCCACCGCCTCCGGCCAGAGCACCAGAAAATAGAAGAGAAAGGGTCGAACGTGTACCCCCACCCCCACCCAGATCACCCCCAAGGGGATTTATGGGCCAGATCGACTTAAGCAATGAAGGGTTGCAGGAGTGGAGAAGCGGACCCCCTGCACCAGGGGTCCAAACAGTTCGGGAGAAGAGTCCCCCACGCAGGATGATGGGAAGGGTAGGTCCGAAACAAGACTTGGGGTTGGGTGATGATGAATATGTCACACTCAGTCAGCCTGAGTGTATGATGGTGACCGTTTTGCCGGAACATATGCGGCGGGAAGTGCTCGCGATTGTCATCGAGCCAGTAGAGGAAGGAGCATCCAAAGGAAAGCAAGTTCGAGGAGAAGATGAGGACCTGGGGCAATCATCTTCTAAAAAATTCAGGTACGATGGGTACATTTATTTTGGGGATGATGATTTAATTGATGTAGTTACTCCCCACGAAGACCCTTTGGTTATTAAGATGGCCATCAGAGAAGAGTGGGAAGTGAGTCGTATTCTGGTGGACACGGGGAGTGCATGTGAGATCCTATACTACGACACTTATCGGAGGTTGGGTTACAAAGATGAGCAGTTGGGACCCATTCGGTACTCTCTTTTGGGGTTCAATGGCGAAGGAGTACAAGTAAAAAGAGCTATCCAGATCAATACTCGATTAGGAACTTATCCAACCCGAGTAAGTATTAGCATAAAGTATATGGTGGTCGACACTCGGTCGAGCCATAATGGTATTCATGGAAGGACCGGCCTAAATAAGCTGCGAGCCTGCTTGTCAACGTACTACTTGCTGATGAAGTTCCCAACCGAGTGGGGGTAGGGAGTTGCAAAGTAGACCAGTCGGTCTCCAAGAAATGTCATGCTGCATCACTGGCGGCCCTGGATGAAGATCAATCTGTGCGAGTAATACAACTGGATGAGTACCGTGATGACTTTCCTACTGAGCGGACTACCCCCGTCGAAGACCTTATTGTTGTACCTTTCAAGGAAGAGCAGCCTGAAAAAACCTTTTTGGTGGGGTCCGCTATTCCAGAGAAGCAGAGGCAGGAACTCATCGAGTTCTTGAGAGAAAATTCGGACGTCTTCGCTTGGACACCGGAGGATATGCTAGGGATTCCACGATCTACCATAGAGCACCATCTCCAGATAGATCCACACCAGCGTCCCATACGACAGAAGAAAAGAGCTGTGTCAGTGGAGAAGCAAAAAATCATCGACCGGGAGGTCGAAAAGTTACTGAAAGCTGGGTTCATTAGAGAAGTATACTATCCCGATTGGTTGGCGAATGTTGTGTTAGTGCCTAAAGCAGATGGGCGGTGGCGAGTATGTACTGATTTTACAGATCTTAATAAAGCATGCCCAAAAGATTCCTACCCCTTGCCTCGGATAGACCAGCTCATCGATGCTACTGCAGGGCATGAGCTTCTATCCTTTCTGGATGCTTATTCAGGATACAATCAATTAAAAATGGCCAAGGAAGACGAAGAGAATATTGCCTTCATTACTAATAAAGGCATCTATTGTTACAATGTAATGCCCTTCGGACTAAAAACTGCGGGGGCAACATACCAAAGACTTGTCACCAAGGTATTTGAGAAGCAAATCGGAAGAACAATGGAGGTATATGTGGACGACTTCCTAGTCAAGACAGTAAAGGCAGAGGATCACCTGGCAGATCTACAGGAGGTTTTCAAAGTAATAAGGCAAAATTCCATACGACTTAACCCGGCAAAATGTGCTTTTGGCGTGCAGTCTGGCAAATTCTTAGGCTTCATGGTTTCCCAGAGAGGGATCGAGGCCAATCCCAGCAAGATCGAGGCAATCCAAAGTATGAAAGCTCCAACCACGCCTAAGCAAGTTCAAGTACTCACGGGTCAACTCACGGCCCTGGGGCGATTTCTATCACGGTCTGCGGATAGATGTCTTCCATTCTTCAAAACTTTGAAGGGGTCGAAACCTTTCAAGTGGACGGCTGAGTGCGAGGAGGCATTTCGAGGACTCAAGAGGTACCTTTCCTCACCACCTTTACTAATCAAGCCTGAGACTGGAGATACGTTGTTACTTTACCTGGCGGTCTCGCCATGTGCTGTCAGCGGGGTATTAGTTAAGGAGGTGGACCGGGTTTAACATCCGGTATACTACGTCAGCAAAGTTTTACTGGACGCGGAAACTAGGTACCAATCTATCAAGAAGTTAGCATTGGCAGTAGTGGTTTGTGCTCGCAAGCTACGACCCTATTTCCAATCTCATTCCATCGTTGTGCTGACGGATCGACCCATAAGCAAGTTTCTGGCCAGAGCGGATGTGTCGGGGCGGATGACCAACTGGGCAGTTGAGTTGGGGGAGTTTGATATCAAGTTCTAGCCACGGACGACTATTAAGGCACAAGCATTGGCAGATTTCTTGATCGAGAGTACACTACCAGGAGGTGAAGAAGAAGGAGCAAATCCAGAGTAGGCCCTCGAGGAGGCAAAGATTAAAATTTTTCTCGACCCTGAGGAACCTTCCTGGGTCATGTATATAGATGGAGCCTTTAACCAAGAAGATGCGGGAGCCGACATTGTACTTATTAGCCCTGAAGGATTTAAAGTACTCACGTCAGTATGTTTCAGTTTCTCAACAACCAACAATGTAGCAGAATATGAAGCCCTCGTAGCTGGACTTAGGCTTGCGAGAAAATTATAGGTTACTCGGTTACAAGTATATGACGATTCACAGGTGGTCGTAAGGCAAGTCACTGGCGACTATGAGGCTCGACAGAGCCGTTTGACTAGATACTTGGCCCTCGTAAAGCAACTCATCGAGCCCCTGGAGAAGTTCGTAATGACCAGTGTGTTGCGTGATCAGAATGTGGAGGCAAACGCACTATCTCACCTCAGGACAAGTGATTTGAGTAGTTTCGATGTACCTATATATATTGAGCACCTGTCAGACCCTAGTATCGACCCCATGGGAGAAGTTTTGCTTGTCGACGTTGAGCCGTGCTGGATGGACTCATTGCTCACTTACTTGTGGGAGAATGTCTTGCCGGAGGATAAAAAGGAGGCTCGACGCATCCAAGCTCAAGCGGGGTTGTATGTCATTCATGATGAGGTACTATATAAAAAATCTCATACTTTTCCACTACTTTGATGTATCCCACCCTCGAAAGCAGAGTATATTATGGTGGAAGTCCATGAGGGAATTTGTGGGGCTCACCAATGCGGGCGCACCATGTGTTTCAAAATCATCAGAATGGGATACCACTGGCCCCATATGATGAATGATTGCGAGAGGTATACTAGAAGTTGTGAAGCATGCCAGAAACATGCTTCCATATCCCACCGCCCGTCTACACAGTTGCAGCCATCCCTGCGTCTATTCCTTTCGCAGTCTGGGGAATGGACATACTGGGGCCATTCCCAAAAACTAAGGGGTAGTTGCAGTACATATTGGTGGCAATCGACTACTTCACCAAATGGATCGAAGTGAATGCAATGGCGAAGGTCACAACTCATAATGCAAATGAGTTCTTCAGATTGGAAGTTCTATATAGGTATGGGATCCCGCAGGTACTGATCACTGATAACGGCACGCAGTTCTCAAGTCGAGTATTTCGGGAGTTTTACCAGGATCATAATATCGGACACCGTTTTGCCTCGATAGCACACGCAGAAGCTAATGGGCAGACAGAAGTTACTAATCACACCTTGCTACATGGTTAGCCAGGCGAGTGGAAGAACATAGACAGAAGTGGGCGCAAGAATTGCCTAGTGTGGTTTGGTCATATCGAACTACGCAGCGGACTGCTACGGGAGCTACTCCTTTCAAATTGGCTTTCGGTTCTGAAGCTGTCATTCCTGTCGAAGTGGTGGAGAAGAGTTACAAGGTGCTGAAATTCCAGGAGGAAACTAATAAGGATATCCTATTAATGGATCTAGATTTACTAGAGGATGTTCATGAGACAGCCCGGTTGCGAGTGGCAGCCTACCAACAAAAAATAGCAAGATATTACAACTCCAGGGTGAAGAAGAATACGTTTCAAGTGGGTGACTTAGTCTTACGAGCAGCGGCCGTTACTATCCCCACTCAGCAGGGGAAATTGACCCCAAATTGGGAAGGGCCGTATCGGGTTGTAAATGTCACAAGGCTTGGGTCGTATCATCTGGAAACAATGGAGGGATCTGCCTTACCGCGCACTTAGCATGCCAAAAATCTTAGAAGATACTACGTGTAAGGTATTCATTCTCCCATTCAATAAGAGTTTACTTATGTTAAGGCTTAAGGGTCTCGAAAAAAGAAAAGACCTAAGGGTCTCGAAAAAAGAAAAGGCCTAAGGGTCTCGAAAAAAGAAAAGGCCTAAGGGTCTCGAAAAAAGAAAAGGCTTAAGGGTCTCGAAAAAAAGAAAAGACCTAAGGGTCTCGAAAAAAGAAAAGACCTAAGGGTCTTGAAAAAAGAAAAGACCTAAGGGTCCCGAAAAAAGAAAAGGCCTAAGGGTCTCGAAAAAAGAAAAGGCCTAAGAGTCTCGAAAAAAGAAAAGGCCTAAGGGTCTCGAAAAAAGAAAAGGCCTAAGGGTCTCGAAAAAAGAAAAGACCTAAGATTCTCGAAAAAAGAAAAGGCCTAAGGGTCTCGAAAAAAGAAAAGACCTAAGGGTCTCGAAAAAAAGAAAAAACCTAAGGGTCTCGAAAAAAGAAAAGACATAAGGGTCTCGAAAAAAGAAAAGACCTAAGGGTCCCGAAAAAAGAAAAGGCCTAATGGTCTCGAAAAAAGAAAAGACCTAAGGGTCTCGAAAAAGAAAAGACCTAAGGGTCTCGAAAAAAGAAAAGGTCTAAGGGTCTCGAAAAAAGAAAAGACCTAAGGGTCTCGAAAAAAGAAAAGGCCTAAGGGTCTCGAAAAAAGAAAAGACCTAAGGGTTTCAAAAAAGAAAAGGCCTAAGGGTCTCGAAAAAAGAAAAAACCTAAGGGTCTCGAAAAAAGAAAAGGCCAAGGGTGGCAAAAAAAAAAAAAAGAGAGAGAGAGACAAGGCATGAACAATCACTTACATTAAAGTAAACGAGGCATGAAAACAAATTGTATATATATATATATATATATATATATATGGTAAAGTGGTGTACATATAAAAAAAAAAGGAAGAAGGGGCTATCATCCCTCTGAGGGGAGTAAGTTTTCGGAAGCCGTGTTAGGATTGTTCGATGGGTCCGAAGGAGCAGGAGTTGAAGAAGCTACTTTCGATGGAGCAGGAGTGGAGGAAGATGCCACGGGAGGAGGAGCCGAACTTGAAGGACACACAAGCTTGTCCCGGATCACTTTGTGCATCAGCTGGACCTGAGAGAAGTTGAAGGAGGGCAAGAGGGCGGACAGCTCTGAATGTACGACAATTATAGCCTCACGAATGGCTCAAGCCCTTTCTCGCCGGAACAGACCCTCTATGTCTTCCGAGTCCAGCAGGGCCTTCAGTGTCTCTTCTCTGCTGCTCGATAACAACGACTGAGCATGAGTCAGTTCCTCTGTCAAGCGGGCAACAGTGGCCTGCGAGGTGGTCAAGTCATTTCTTAGTGCTTCCTCAGTCATTGCAACGCGGACCACGTCGACTGACAGTTCGTCCTTCTCCATCTGTAGCTTCTCCTTTCCAGCGGTCCAGTCATCCCGGGCATTTTGCAGATCCATGACTTCCTTCTCCAACTGAATCATAAGCTTGCTGTTGGCGATAGCTTGCTCTTGCATGACCTCATTGGACAACCGCACCTCTGATAGCTCCTTTTTGGTGGTCTCGAATACCTTGGCCCGAGTGGTGAACTGTTCGTCCAACCGACGATATCTGAAATTTTCTTCAGAGAGCCACCTTCGGTTCTGGTCCAGAGATGCCTCCACCACCCGACACTTAAATTCCACCTCCTGGGCTAAATCCTCCGCCTTTATGAATCTTTCCTCGGCTTCCACGAGCCTCTTGTCAGCCACTTTTAGCTGACCCTCCATCTCCGCCTTGGCAGCGACGGCCGCATCACGCTCATTCTGTGCCACGACCATCAGCCTCTGACTCTCCAGGGCAGCAGCTTGCGCACCTAGCAGCCTATCCAGCGTAGTCGACAGCATCCTGTGATAATGGTTCGACCCGTATATCAACTGAAACAAGACAGATATCACAAAAATGATATTCAAAATATAATATATAGAGAAAAGAGAAAACAAAATAGGCTGAGGGACGTACCTGATAAATGGCTGCACTTTGGTTCCGATCAAGAACCTCCAAGGAGACGGGCCGGAGTGTCTGAGCGTCTGTCGGAAGCCATGTGTGATGAACGACTTCCTGTGCCACGGCACGGTTCCGGAGCCCGCTATCCGTAGAGTGTACCCTCCAGGAAGGTGCAAAGATGGGAGGACCTGCAGTAGTTGAGCTTGGTCCAGGAGCAGGAGATGGACCTGAGGGTAAGGAAGGGGGGTCGACGGCCCCCGAAGAGCTAGGGGTCGTGGAAGAAGGTTCTTCGGAAGGAGGAAAAGAAGATGTGCAAGGAATGGCCTGCAAAGGGACGGCCAAGACTAAAGGAGAAGGGGCAGTTACAGAAGAAGAGGGAACAGATAAAGAGTCAGCGACCCCCGAGTCAGGGGCTACCATAGAAGGAATGGGAGAAGAAGGAATAGACCCCATGTTACCTGGGGAGCTCGGTGGAGAGGGGTCGACTGGTGCTGGCCCAACAGGGGGCGTGGGGGAAGATGGGATTGTGGAGGCTTCTTCAGGAAGAAGCACTTGCAGAGCTGGGGGTCCAGGTGGGATCCTCGATAGCACATCTTGAGGAGTATCCTCGGGAAAGATGCGACGAGGAGCCTTAGGGTTCAGTCTCCTCCGCTTCAGCTGGTGCATTGTCTCGGCGACAGTGGCGGTGTCCTCGTCGCCACTCTCTGCAAAAAAGAGGAAAGGAAAAATTATTAGAACCTAAAAAAGAGAGAGAGAGAGAGAGAGAGAGAGAGAGAGAGAGAGAGAGAGAGAAGTACGCCTACCATCCTCATCCACCTCGATCACGAGGGGTAAGGCAGCCGTTTCAGTTGAAGGCTGGGGGTCAGCCGTTTCAGTTGAAGGCTGGGGGTCGACAGAGGGAAGGTCTTGCGGGGCTTCTGATCTAGCTAGAAGGTTTGAAGGCCCAGGCTCGAGGGAAGAAGGGCCTGCTTCAGAAGGGCCACTTGCCGAAGGGAGTGAAGATGCTTCAGGAGGAACAGAAGGAGCAGCTTCAGCGGCGTTCTCCAGAACCACCAATTTGCGGGCCACGACGACTGCTACCTCTTCCTTTTCTCTTCGCTGGTGCCTAAACAAGCCGGTCCCCATCAAGTCTTCCTAGATGCTGTCATCTAAACCCTCCATTGCAGAACAAGGTAGCAAGATATGTGTTAGAATCAAAACTGGCAGGCAGAAAAGAAAGTTAAGGTTAGCAGTATTCCAAACTTACTCAGACCGTACGGATATAGGAACTGGTTGTTGGATAGATTCTTGAATTGGATGGCCCTCCCTCGACCTGCTACCCGTTCGAGGGTCTCCATCTCGAGCGATGTCAGTGGAGGTGCGACCCCTACTACAGAAGGGTCGATAAACTGCCACCGGTTTCCGATAGGGAAAGACCGCCTACCTTGCAGAGTATGACCCCTCCTGATCAAGGCCCTGAAGAATCTCTCTTTCCAGTGGGGGACAAATGAGGGAGTGGTCTCTATCATGGTCGGGACTATATCTAAATTTCGATGGAAGAAGTAGTAAATTCCGTTGGGTATTTGCTGCTGGTTTGGGCGGTGGGGCCAGAACAGAACACCCACATCAAACAAAAATTGGTAAAATCTTAAGGTCGGGGGTTCCCGACACCTAAGAAAGAAGATGATGAAGGAATGGATATGGGCCCAAGAGTTGGGAGTGAGCTGAGTGGGGGCTAAGCCGTAAAACCCTAGGAGCTCGAAAACTAAAGGATGACAGGGGAAGCGGAAGCCAGAGAGGAACATGTTCAGATTCACCACCATTTTGTGGGAATAAGGATGGCACGCCCGGTCCTCTAGGGTAGGGGCTACTAAATCTACTGACTCAGGCACACGAAAGGTAGCCCTAAGGTTTTGAAGTTTGGAATCGGTCATTACGGACCTCACAGAGGAGGCCACACAGTGTGGACCGACATCGTCGGGGGAAGCTGGGGGAATCTGCTCGGGTTGACTACTAGAAACCTCCCCACTCCGAGCAAATCGTGGAGGAGATGATTTGCGCAGAGTGGGCTCGGAAGCTCGACCGACAACAGCTTTGTCTCAAGCCATCGGGGGTTAGATAGAAAGTAAAAGCAAAAGGAAAGGGAAGACCTACTTAGATAAACGACCGGAGTCTACAAGACGACTTGCCTCAAAGTAGCCGAGGGAAGCAGAATCAGGTGAAGGAACGAAAGAAGATGTTCGCGGCGAAAGCTTTAGCAGGGATTGAGTGTGTAAAGAAGGAAAGGAGGAAGAGGAGAAGATATTTATAGATTTGTAGGACGATGGGCTCCAGCCAGGAGGGTGTAATGATTCTCGAACGGAGCGACTGACAGTGAAGAGACGGGCGCAACTCTTGAGGGGGAGGCGACGCGTGGACGGTTACGATGGATAGTTAATGATGAAGAATGATCAACAGTCGGAAAGCAACGGTTCGATGGAGAGGAAAACGGCTCAGGCGTTGATTTAGGGAGACGTGCGTTCAAATTTTGAAAAATGGGATAAATAAATCATGAGACTGAAAAAGGGGCGGCGGAAGAATCTGTCACGCATTCATGAGAGGATATTTTCCTTGGTAGATGTGTCTCCTCCGGACGAAACGACTCGTGGAGGAGACAAGGGGGTCCTGTTAGGGGAAAATACCCACTTGAAGCCAACCCAATCACAGAAAACGACCACGTGGCGTTCATCCAGGATGCTGAAAAGAAAGGTATTATGGTAAATATTAAAGGATGCCTAAGTTCGACCCCCCCTGGTCTGACACAGACAGGATGTAACAAATAGACAGGGGTAGCTGGGCCATTAATGGATTGCCATTAATGGCCATAAATGCCGACAACAGCCATAAATGCTGACAACAACCATTAATGTAAAATACACTGATCTTACACTGATCTGACCCACAGATTCAAAAGATCTCGATTCGAATCGGTGGAAAAGCGAAATATTACTTGGAAAAAGAACCATGACAAGGACAATGTTTGGGGGCCCCGAAAAACCTGGCGCACTAGGGGGGTCGAAAGGTGGCTGACATGATGTAATGGCCCGTTTTAGGGGGTCGTAGGTCTACTGGCCTACTATATCCTAAATAGTTAAATCACAAACGGTGGCTGTCAGGAGCCAACTGGCCTAAAAAGGAAAGGTTAATGATCTGTAGAGTATATATATATGTAACCTGAAAAGGGCAAAGACAACAAGAAGATATTCAAGAACAAAGTTCCGTCTCTCTAGTGGGCATCTTCCCTCTTCCTCCTTTACCACTATTTTGTCAGCCATTTGCGACTAATGCATGTTCTTGGAGCCATTGGGAATGTATCCATAACTTTTTCTTTGATTGATAATTATATGAAGCAGAAGATATTTTAGCCATTTGCATCAAGCTCAAACTCCCTTTTTGCATGCGTGCTCCTCCGGAAGCACACACTATAATAAGAGGGAGAGATCTATTAGTAGCATACTCGATCAAATCGGTGATTTTCTCGCCTACTAGGGATCCCATACTACCCCCCATGAACTGAAAATCCATAACCCCAATTGCTATGGGAATACCATTTAGTTGACCTATAGTGCAACAATGTTTAGCCGATAAAGATTCAGGTACGGACGCTTCGCTCCACCGGGTGCTTCGCCGGGGGCGTTCAAGTAAAATAGGTTATTCCTATTCCGCGCATGCGTAACCCGTGGTCTCAATTAGAGAAAAAACCGACTCGCATATTGGTTTAGCTTTATTCGATTTTTTCTTCGTTTGTTTAGTGGTTTTCTTCGCTTCTTCAGGTTCATTCTGCGATGTTGATCCTTCCAACCCCTTCAGATTTTTTATGAGTTCAATAGATCCTGTTTAGCAGAAAGACGGATATTCCTTGCTCATTATCAGACAATCACTTATTCACAAACCTCGTGTGGGGCTAATAGTTTTCATTTCCCATCTCATTGAAAACCCTTTTCGCTCCGCTTAGCCCTATCCCCACACCTCAGGAACCCACTTTTAAAGGAACTCTTGAGTCTTATTAGGAGTTCCATACTGTCTGTTTTCCCTTTACGGATTCCATCGACAACAATGGCTCCTTGGGGTCTCGCCCCTCTTGGCTTTGGCGTAATGTCTATATAGGACTTCAGGTTTTACGTCAAGGTTTACTTTGGAAAGTTGGCACTGGGGAACATATTCGGATTTGAGACGAACCTTGGATACCTAATCTTCCATCTCATCGTCCATTTTCCTTGCCTCCGTCTGGTCGGATGGTCTGCCATGTTGTTGATCTTATTGACCCTGTCAGTCGGACATGGAAGGTCGATGTCTTGCTTCAAGCTATTTCATCCCTTGGAGGTCCAGGCGATTCAGCAAATCCCATTGACTTTCTCCTTACAGCCAAATACTCTTCTGTGGGCTGCTTCGAAGTCTGGTAAGCTTACTATGAAAAGTGTTTATAACATGCTGAGTGTAAGTCGATTTTCCAACATTTTTCAATCTTCTAATGCCTCTGGCAATCATTGGACCAATGTTCCAACTACAATTTGGAAATCGATTTGGTCTGGTCAAACCCTTCCAAAAATTCGACAGTTTATATGGAGGTGTGTTGCAAATGCGGTTCCTTCCAATGTGGCACTTAATCAACATCGTGTTCCAGTTGATCTTAGTTGTCGTAGATGTGGGGGAGCAGCTGAATCGATTAATCATATTTTACTTCATTGCCCTTTTGCCAAAGTTGTGTGACTGGGGTCTCAGTTTTCATTGATTTCTTCCATTCCAGGGGTTAATTCTTTCTCCCAATTGCTGTGTCATTTTTTTCCGGTCCAATAGTTCAGTTTCTAAACAACAGTGCCGAATGGTGTTCTCCTTCATATGCTTTATGTGTTGGTCATTATGGCTGGCCCGAAACAAACTTTATTTTGAGAATGTGAGTTTGTCTCCAGTGGAGGTTATTAATCATGCTACTTCATCTTTCTCAGAATTTTATGATGCCCATCATTTATGGCCTCCTAAAGGGGTGAAATGCGGCTCTTTCCTTTAATGGCTCCTACTCTGCCATTGGCATTGTCTGCAAGGATTCTTTGGGCAGTTCTGTGTTTGCTGCTGAGGAGTCTGGCGGTTTCCCATCGGTGGTTGTGGGTGAAGCAATGGCTCTCCGTTGGGCGTTGGCCTTGGCACGGGAATATAAGCTCTCTTCTGTTATTCTGGAATCAGATAGTCTTGAAATGATCAATTGTGTAAATGGTTATGGATCTTCTGCAGATAAGTTTTTGGATGTTGTCGTTTTGGATATTAAGGCCTTAGTGCCTTCTTTTGTTTCGGTGGATTTTATTCATGTACCTAAACTTACTAATTCTGTTGCTCATTTGGTTGCTAAAAGGGCGGTTTTTGGGATGGTTTTACAGGTTTGGAATGGGTGGGTTCCTTGGTTAAAATAGCTATGTACTCTAGATGTAAATATGGATGATCAATAGAATGCTGTTTTACCACCAAAAAAATAAATAAATAAAAAAAAAAATAAAAAAAAAAAATTTTAAGATATTTTCTCGGTGAGGAATCTTCACATGAAGGCTAAAAGGAGGCTACTTAGGGTCTGTAAGGCTGGTTTTGGCCAGTCGGGTCTTCTTTGGTAATTGATAGGGTAGGGCATTTCTCGGGTGGCCCACTAAGTGGTGATTATTTTGATCATTATTGGATATAAAAGGCAATGCGGATCCGTTACCAAACATTTACATCTTAACCGTGGATGTCAATTATGTCACTTGGCATGATGCTGTTAGACTCAATTATTCAATAGAACGTACCATTTTTTTGTAGGTAATAAAAAAACGTACCATATGACTGCACATGAGTGAACTAGTGACTGAATCATCAAGTTTAAGCATAATTAAATGTTAATGGAAAGTTGAAAATTTGAATTCGATTCGAAACTGTATTGGTTTCGGCCTTATTTAATATCTTTTTTTCTAGTTTCTTTATTTTTGGTTGGAGTAAGGATTTTATTTCAGGTTACTCTAAGTAAGTAGAAACATATTTGATAATGCAGTTCTGGAATAGATTGCTGAGCATCTTTGGAACAGAAACATGTTTGATTAACACATTATCCTGCCACTTGAAGTCTAAAAAACTGGTGCTGGTGGTGGTGGTGGGGGTGGCAATGGCGGTGGTGGAGGGTAGTCGGTGGTGGGGGTGAGTGGTGGGTGGGGGCAGTGTGGAGGTGGCCAGTGGTGGTGGTGGTGGCGGCGACGGTCAAGCCTTTGTTTTGTGAAGAAAAGAGGAGTGTGAGAGAGGAGAGCTTCTTTTTCAGCTTTTTTGTTATCCCAAAAATTTGCTTCATAACAAAAAAAAGCTTGTTTTTTATACTCTAAAAATTCGGATTCTAAAATCTTATTGAATCCGGTTTACTCCATGAGGGCTGGAATCCAATTGGGTTTACTAAACACAATTCTACTCCAAGATAGCTCTTTAGGAGTTAGAATCCATGGAATCCAAAATCTGAATTGTTATCAAACAAGCCCTTAAAGGAATCTGAATCAAACATTCAGATTCGGATGCGAATTTAGATAGTTTGGATGCAAAATTCGGATATACATTGGTGTTTCACTAGTATCATTCTGTAACGCCATTAAGGCAGAGACTGAAGTTTGATCCTTTACTTCACCCCATCGGATCCCTCAAGGACGACCTTCAGTGAATCGATATCGTCAAGTCGGATGGCGGAGAATAAAGACTGGTGAGAGATGAATTGAGCTAAGTATTTTCTTTTTCTTCTCTAGCTTCTTCCTCATTCTGTAACTTCTATTATTTCGGCAACCTAATGACATCTATATATTTTTTTTTTCCTTCTAATTTTTCTACTGCTCCTCTTCTGTTCTCTTTTGAATGACTATTCGGCTACCATTTCAAGCCCATCAGAACTGTATGGTGTATACTGTATTATTTCTTTTGGGATTCAAATCAGATTTTATCACAATATCAGGTTAAGAATAAAATTTGAATTTATTAATCCGCTTCGATTCGAATTTGAATAGTTTACATCTCTAATAAAAGCTACAGCGTTAGGCATGAGGGCACTAGCGCATGGGCACTTACCAAAGCCAAACCCTTCTTAAATATCTGCTTATTTATTTATTTATTTCCTACTCTACTATGTCCATACTCCATAGGCAATTTCAATACCACTAAACAAATTCAGATGGTTGACCCTTGGTTGTTGAAGCAAGGGTTGGGAGGAGCTCTCGTATTCAAGTCTCCTCTCCTGTATTTGTTCCCTTTCCCATTCCAATAACATAACTTAGAATAGGACCCTTCAAAAAAAAAAAAAAAAAAACCTTCTACACCATTAGAGATAAAAGAGAGAGAGGGAGTGTGTGTGTGTGTGTGTCATACGGCACAACTCCAAAGACAAGGGATTTGTGTTAGGATCGGAGACGCAAACAGAAAGAAAAACACGAAGAATTAACGTGGTTCAGCACCCCATCGTGGGATGCTTACGTCCACCAGAGAAAAGAGTGACTTTCTTCTATTCCCAAGAACAGTCTATAAAATTCTCTACCTGACAGGCCTATCTCATCTGTCAGCCTTACAGCGTTCCAGCTATCCACTGTCTGAGGAGAATCCTCTACAGCCCTTGTAGCCTTACCTAGGTTTTCTCATACAGAGACAATTTATAGGAAAACCTAGAAACCCTAATCCCACCACAATTATAAGTTTATCCCCGTACATGTAATAGACTCATACCCTAATACAAATACTACCCCTTATAATTATGTGAACCCCACAGAATACAAGACACCAACCCAACAAATCTCCACCAGGCTTGGATTCTGCAAACCACCTTGAAGAAAATCCGTTGATGTTGATTCTGTAAATCCGTCTCTGCCAAAACGCGACACCCAAACCAAAGATAGCCCACACCCCGTGCGGGTGTCCCGTACAACTCACCGCCGCACGATGTGAAGTGACTCCATCTCTCCCACTGCTGCAGCATCACCGGAAAGATCACCGTCACTCACAGTCCTCCTGCAACTCCAGTTGCATCTGGAACCCGAGTCTCTCACCACCGCACCTCCATTGCAGCCCTTGAGAACCGACTCCTTATCCCAGCCCTTTGCAACTCCAATTGCACTTGGAACCCAAGCCTCTCACCTCTGCATCTCCAATGCAGACTTAGAGATCCGACTCCTTGTCCCAGCCAGCCAGTACTCCTTTACCCCACGGTGCAACATAAACTGGCCATTATGTGCATCGCACGGATTCAATCCCACCATCGGATCCAACACTCAATCCGACCGGATCCTCGAACAGCTACCATCGTCCCATCAATCCGAACACGATCTCCCGGCCGTCGTTGACCATCCACTCCAGTAGCACCAAGACCCACGTGCGATACCACGGTGTAATACCATCCACTCGACTACCACCAAGATCCACGTGCGATCCTATCACAAGCGAGAATGCCACATGTGATAACATCTTCCCCAAATTTATTTTCATATCAGGAAATCTTACTAGATGGAGATTCACCTTCGCCATCTCTTCTTGTCGGCACAAAACTACTATTTGAAGAAACAAAGAGATGTAGAAATTTCACCCAAAGAAACAGAGGCTGCTGTACGGAGCGAATAACTTGACTTAAAAAACTCCAATAAAAAATCTGACCGTACAGATTGACGAAATATGTGTCATCTACCTGCTGTCCAAAAATCAGCCCAATCGGACCACGGATGACCTCCCGATCGTCTGCTTGATCACGGCTGCGCAAATCACCTACGCCCAGAAAAACTGCTACTCTTTTTCTCTTCTTCTTATGATGCTAAACCCTAACCCTAATTTTTTTTTCTTCTTCTTCTTCATACTTTATACGTTCCTCTCCCCTTCCTCCTAGATCACTGACCGATCTATCAAACCTGGCTCTGATACCACTTGTTAGGATCGGAAGAACGCAAACAAACAAGAAGCACACGAAGAATTAACGTGATTCAACACCCCATCGTGGGATGCCTACGTCGAGAAAAGAGTAACTTTCTTCTATTCCCAAGAACAGTCGACAAAATTCTCTACCTGACAGGCCTATCTCATCTGTCAGCCTTACAGCGTTCCAGCTATCCACTGTCTGAGGAGAATCCTCTACAGCCCTTGTAGTCTTACCTAGGTTTTCTCACACAGAGACAATTTATAGGAAAACCTAGAAACCCTAATCCCACCACAATTATAAGTTTATCCCCGTACATGTAATAGACTCATACCCTAATACAAATACTACCCCTTATAATTATGTGGACCCCACAGAATACAAGACACCAACCCAACAATTTGAACCCATGATCATTGTCTTCGATCAATCAACAAGATACCAACCAATTGGATAAAAAAATTTTTTTGGAAATAGTCCCACATTTTTAGAGAGTAGAACACTGGATGCCTTACATATGTGTGAGTCCTTCCGTTTATTAGTTTAAACTTTTGAGATGGAAAACTTAACATGGTATCAAAGTTTCAAGTTCACTTCATAAGGTCACTAAAAAGAGGGGCCACATGCCACATGTAATGCCAACCAGAAAAAGGGCAACATGTGAGGGAGAGTGTTAGGAATAGTTTTACATTGTTTAGATACTAGAACCTTCAATGTCTTATATATATGAGAGTGAGAGTCCATCCATTTATTTATTTGAACTTTTAACATAGAAATTTAACAACAACTATTCATTTTTAATATTTAAGTACAAACGGTTTGACATATCAGAAGAAAAAAAAAAAGACGGACAATCCACATTCCTTTTAAGCGTGGTTTTAATGAACAGAATCGGATTGGGTGGTTCTCTTTTGAATCTCAACAATCTTCATTTTTAAACATTGTTTTTTAATTAATCAATAAAATAATTAGTAATTGATGAAATTTATTTCAAGTTTAGTGTTACCAAAAACTCTGAAAACATCACGAATTTTGGACAAATGAGTTTCTCTCAAGCCGTGGTGAGAAGAGCAATGAGTTTCTCTCAAGCCGTGGTGAGAAGAGCTGTGTGTAATCTTCATTTTTAAACATTGTTTTTTAATTAATCAATAAAATAATTAGTAATTGATGAAATTTATTTCAAGTTTAGTGTTACCAAAAACTCTGAAAACATCACGAATTTTGGACAAATGAGTTTCTCTCAAGCCGTGGTGAGAAGAGCAATGAGTTTCTCTCAAGCCGTGGTGTGAGTTTCTCTCAAGCCGTGGTGAGAAGAGCTGTGTGTGTGTGTGTGTGTGTGTGTGTGTGTGAAGAGCTGTGTGTGTGTGTGTGTGTGTGTGTGTGTGTGTGAGAAGAGTTGTGTGTGTGTGTGTGTGTGTGTGTGTGTGTGTGAGAAGAGGTGTGTGTGAGAAGAGGTGTGTGTGTGTGTGTGTGTGTGTGTGTGTGAGAAGAGGTGTGTGTGAGAAGAGGTGTGTGTGTGTGTGTGTGTGTGTGTGTGTGAGAAGAGGTGTGTGTGTGTGTGTGTGTGTGTGTGTGTGTGAGAAGAGGTGTGTGTGTGTGTGTGTGTGTGTGTGTGTGTGTGTGAGAAGAGGTGTGTGTGTGTGTGTGTGAGGAAGGGGTGTGTGTGTGTGTGTGTGTGTGTGTGAGAGAAGAGGTGTGTGTGTGTGTGTGTGTGTGTGTGTGAAGAGGTGTGTGTGTGTGTGAGAAGAGGTGAGAAGAGGTGTGTGTGTGTGTGTGTGTGTGTGTGTGTGAGAGAAGAGGTGTGTGTGTGTGTGTGTGTGTGTGTGAGAAGAGGTGTGTGTGTGTGTGAGAAGAGGTGAGAAGAGGTGTGTGTGTGTGTGAGAAGAGGTGAGAAGAGGTGTGTGTGTGAT